>CM050518.1:27069761-27748261 GCA_027563665.1 Antrozous pallidus
ATTTTACAGCCCTGGGCTAGACTTTTGGTGTGTGGACACAGTTGGGGAAAGGCAGAGTTGTCTGGCAAGGGGAAGAGACTGGCTGCTTTCTCTTGGAGGTGTCTGCAGCCATTCCCATCCAACAGAGACCCGCGTGCCCGAGCGCCGCATAGAACTGAGGCTGCCTGCGCAGCTCAGAGACTCTGCCCATCCAACCTGAACACAGTGTCCCTTCACAGCCAATTGGCCTGGAGGTCAAACCCTCCTAGGGCTAACAACAACAAGCTGGGTTTAAATTAAAAAATACTGAAAAGGAACACGAAGATGGCGGCATAGGTAAACACCTATTGTTCTGCCCCGCGCAACGATTTAAGAACTACAACATAACAGCAGAACAGACAGCACCCAGAATCGCCAGAAAGCTGGCTGAATGAAAACTCCACTAATAGGAGTGAAGGTGGGACACTGAGACTCAGGAGCGGCGGGAGCGCAGCCTTTCAGACAGAAACAGGTTAGAAGCCATCCTGGTCACGTGCGCAGGCTGGGGCTGGAGCAGCAACCCTGGCTGGATTTCCCCAATGGGGAGGGCAGAGACATCCCACTGCACAGATTCCCTAGTGCCGGGCGAGGTCCGAGGTCCGGGGGAAGCACCCTGGAAGCGGGGCACGGCAGAGGCTCCTAGTCTGCTAGAAACCCGGAGGCGGCGAAAAGAAGTTTCCGCGCAAGGGTTGCACAAAACCATGACTTGCCCCCTGGAAACTTGTCTCCTGGTTCCGGAAACCATCTATTTTACAACCCTGTGCTAGACTTTTGGTGTGCAGGCACATTTGGGGAAAGGTAGAGTTGTCTGGCAAGGGGAAGAGACTAGCGGCTTTCTCTTGGAGGTGTCTACAGCCATCCCCATCCAACAGAGACCCCCGCGCGAGAGCGCCGCATAGGACGCAGCTGATGCTGACGCTGCCTGCTCAGCTCAGAGACTCCGCCCATCCAACCTGAACACAGTATCCCTTCACAGCCAATTGGCCTGGAGGTCAAACCCTCCTAGGGCTAACAACAACAAGCTGGGTTTAAATTCAAAAGTAGTGAATACAACCCATAAAGGATTGCAGTAAGAGTACCCACCTCGGGTAACTGGGGAGGATGAGCCACTGTCCCTTTGAGGATATCTACCACATAAAGCAGCCACCATGCAGAGACATGGAAAGAAATCAGGTGTGAAAGAAATGGAGGAGAAAAGACGACAAGACATGGAGTTCAAAACCACGGTTATAAGGCTTTTCAAGAGGCTCCTACAAAAGGCCGATCAACTTAATGAGAATTACCAGGAAATAAACAAGACCAACCAGGAAATGAATGAGAATTACAAGGAAATGAATGAGAACCTCAAGGAAATGAATGAGACCCTCAAGGAAATGAACAAGACCTCTGAGGATACGGACCAGACCCTCACGGATAAAAAAAAGGACCAACTAGAAATCAAGCATACACTGACTGAAATAAAAAATATTACACAAAGTCCTAAAAGCAGTCCAGAGGGCTACAAGAACCAAGTCAAAGATTTGAAATACAAAGAAGCAAAATCCACTCAGCTAGAAAAGCAAGAAACAAAAAGAATTCAGATAATTGAAGATAGTGTAAGGGGCCTCTGGGACAACCTCAAGCATGCCAACATCCGAAATATTGGGGTGCCAGAAAAAGAAAGAGAGCAAGTTAATGAAAACCTACTTGAAGAAATAGTGACTGAAAACTTCCCCCACCTGGTGAAAGAAACTGACTTAAAAGCCCAAGAAGTACACTGAACCCCAAAATATAGGAATCTAAAGAGGACCACACCAAGATATATCATAATTAAAATGCCAAGAGCAAAAGATAAAGAGAGAATATTAAAAGCAGCAAGAGAAAAACAGTTGGTTATCTATAAGGGAGCACCCATACGATTGTCAGCAGATTTCTCAACAGAAACGATGCAGGCCAGACGGGAGTGGCAAGAAATATTCAAAGTGATGAACAGCAAGAATCTACAACCAAGATTACTCTATCCAGCAAAGCTATCATTCAGAATTGAAGATCAGATAAAGTGCTTCGCAGATAAGAAAAAGCTAAAGGAGTTCATCACCACCAAACCAACATTATATGAAATGCTGAAAGATATTCTTTAAGAAGAGGAAGAAGAAAAAGGTAAAGATGAAAATTATGAACAACAAATACACATCTATCAACAAATGAACATAAAAATCAAGTGAATTGATAGGCTGATGAACAAGATAAACTGGTGAATATAACAGAAACATGGACATAGAGAGGGAATGGACTGACAATTCTTGGGGAGAAAAGGGTTGTGGGAAGTACAGCAAGAGATTGGACAAAAATCTTGCAACAATGGGAGAGGACAGTGGGGAGGGGGAGGTGAAGGTGGAGGTTGGGATAGGTACAGGGTGGAGGGGAGCTATAGGGGGATAAAAAGGGGAAACAATGTAATTAATAAACTGAACAATAAAGGAAAATAAAAAAGAAAAGATAGAAGATGCATTTGGGGGCCCAAAGGGATTTTCCAGATACTTCTCTGGCATTGTGAAGGAGTGGGATTTGCAAATTGGCCAAGGTATGGGCCTCACTAGTTATTCATAAAATAATGATCCCTCTTCATTGATTCATTCATCCTTTCATATAATTACCTTTCATCTAGTCAACAAACACTTAGGATTAATTATTGATTTCCTCTTTTCCTAGTTGAATAAATTCAGTTGTTACTTAACCACTTTATGCCTCAGTTTTCTCTTCTGTAAAATGGAGATAATAATAGTATTTACCTTGGAGGGTTATAATGAGGGTTAATTAAGTTAATATCCATAAAGCTCTCAGACTTGTGCCTGATATCTGGTGATAAGTGTTATGAACACATATTAATTAATGACTAACTGCTGGCACACCTCATTTTATTGCATTCCACTTTATTAAGCTTAATAGATGTTGTTGTTGTTTTTTTTTTTTTTATAAATTGATGGCAAGACCCTCCACCAGCAAAAAGATTACAACTTGCTTTATTGTGGTGGTCAGGAACCAAACATGCATTATCTGTGAGGAATGCCTGTGCTATGTGCCAATGACTCTGCTAAGCAATAAGCACATAAAGAAGGAAAACAATACTATTGAACTCAAATGTTTTCCAGTCTGGTAGGGACACAGTCATGCTGACAATGACAAGAAATTCTTCGACAGGATAAAGGTTAACTCTGGAAGCAAGGAAACCATGTAGGCATTGATTGCAAGAGTCAAAGAGAGAAATGCTGCAGGTCTGAACTGAAACAATGGATAAGAATGTGAGGGCTTGTGGGACAGAGAATAGGCTAGATGCACCAGCTTTTTAGGAAGTAGAATAATGAAACATGGAAATTGATTGGATGTAAGAAGTAAAATAGATGAAGGCCTAGAGGGTGGCTCTTTGCTACTGCCTGGGCAACTGAGTAGATGATGATTGTGCCCCATAGTTACAAATAAAAGAGGAAGAAGGGAGAGAGGTTCAATTGTGGACACTTTGTAACTGAGGTGGAGATGTTACCTAGGAATTGGATGTGTGGATCTGAGAAGGTTAAGGTTGATGACTGAGACTGGAAATTGTCAGCTGATAAGCAGGAAAGGAAACCATTGAATCACATGAGGTTGCCTAAGGACATGTCCCTCCTTTACCAGGTATATTACCTTGCTCGTTTTTGTTGTTAATCCTCACTTGGATATTTTTTCCATTGATTTTTTAGAGAATGGAAGGGAGAGAGGTGAGGAAAGAGATAGAAAGATAGAAGGAAAAATATCAACGAGAGACATTAATTGGTTGCCTTGCACATGTGCCCTAACCAGGGCCAGGGATTAAATCTACAGAACCTGCTACACAGGCATATACCAGTGACTGGGAATCAAACCCACAACCCTTCAGTGCATGGACCAATGCTCTAACCACTGCTAAGGGCTACTTATGCCATTTTAATTTCTATAACAACCCTCTAAGTTCAAGGTATTAGATAGAACATAGTTTCAGGCATGTATGACTGAGATCTGAAACAACATTGGCATAAAAGAGATACATATTTATTTCTCTCTCATGTAAAATTCTTTTTTAAATATATATTTTATTAATTTTTTTATAGAGAGGGAGTGGGATAGTTAGAAACATCGATGAGAGAGAAACATGATCAGCTGCTTCCTGTACACACTCCTTACCCAGTATGTGCCCAAAACCAAAGTACATGCCCTAGACCGGAACTGAACCAGGCTGACACTCTATCCACTGAGCCAAACTGGTTAGAGCTCTCATGCAAATTTCTGAGCTGGATATAGAGGCATTGCTCTAGGTATGATGCTCCATGGTATGAGGGATCCAGAGTCCTTCTCTTTGGTTGTTTTACCAACCATAGACTCACTGCCATGCCTATATCCAGCCAGCAGAAAGGGGAGAAGAGGGACAGAAGAACATATCCATTCCCTTAAAGCCATGACCTGAAAGTGAATATGTCGCTTACACTTTGGTCCCATTGTTAAGAATTTAGTCTGTGTCAATACATAGTTCCAAGGAAGGCAAGCCTTTGTTCTGAGTGGTCCTTGTAGCACTTTCTGTAAAAGCTATATTGGAAATAACACTCATGTTACTGATAGGGGACATTATGCTGGGAATATTATATAGTTATACAAAGGAATGAGGAACCCTATATAATAAAGGGCTAATATGCAAATTGTCCCCTCTACCGGGAGTTCGACCAGGGGATGAAGCTGGCTGGCCAACAGCGTGAGGCCCTTCCACAAGGCTGGCCCGATAGCCCTGATTGGAGCAAGTCGGCCCAACCCCATCCATGCAGGAATTCATGCACAGAGCATCTAGTAATTCTATAAACTGTTATGGGGAATTTCTGGGATGAATAGAAAAAAGTGTAGTCAGCAGAAGTATGCTAGCATTTATCTAAGAAGGAAAAGGCATATAACCACACATACACATTTGCTATTATGAACATGTTAGAAAATTAATTGTGCCATTTAAAAATTAGTATCTTAGAAAGGAAGAATTGGAACAGGATGGAAGAGACTAGAATAGAGGCCAACTTGTTTGAATATATTGTGTGCTGATTTGGTAACTTGTAAATACTTAAAATAATAATAAAACCGAATTACAATTAAAATACGATTCTTAAAAATAAAAAACAAAATGCAACACATATATCTGATTATAAATTTAATTGGTCACAAAACTCTGTCCTTTGAGTGACTTTAAACTATAGGAATTTGATAGTATATCTATAATGTACTGTATCTTTCAGACAAAAACAAAACTGTGATAATTTTTTTTTTTTAGTAATCACACATTTGTGGTGGTTTGATTTTGTTGAGAACAGCAGAATAAAGCAATGGATAACTTTGGTGAATATCATTAAGATTTCTTTTTAGATTAAAACAAAAGGAGGCATAAACATGTAAAAATAAATAAAACCAAAAAGTCAGCAGTCCTGAATTTGAATTAGAAGATTCATTATGATTTTCTTTAAAAAAAAAATAGATGCAAATGTTTTCTAGACCTCCCCACTGAAAAGGTCTGGATACACTGACAAACTCAGTAACATAAACAAGTACCCCTTACGCCAGAGAGCTATCTCTAAATGCCATCGCTTCAGTAATGGCACCAGGAATGTGGCTGGTTCTGGGTCAAGAAAATATCTATGATGTGCCTGGAACAAGGAAGCCATCAAAGTCACTAAGTACATGTCAAAGGTTTCAGGAGTGAACTCTAAGAGTCACTGACCAAAAATGGGAAATTCAGACCATTAATTCAGCCAGAAACTGGAATGGATTGAAACACATCAGTTAGTTCAGACTCCAAAACAAATAGCAGAAATAAACAACTCTGGTCATCTTTGGAAAAGGTTAGGGATTAAATTATTGTTTTGAAAACAAATTAATGTGAACTATATTTCAGGTTTCTGAATAGTTGGTTAAAGGAAGTTTCACTTTTTAAATGTTTATTTGATAATATTGAAGCAGAAATAATAGAATCAGAATACTGACATTTTGCAATTCCTAAAAATTGTATACATATTGATCTAGGCAATAATCATTAAAATCTGTTAACATAAAAAAGCTTCCTAATTGAAGTGCATACCACCATTGTGAAAAACTATTTTTAATAACTCAAACCTTTTTTAAAAATACATTTTCATTGATTTAAGAGAGGAAGGGAGAGGGAGGGATAAAGAGGTAGGAACATCAATGATAAGAGAGAATCATTGATTGGCTGTCTCCCACTGGGAACTGAGCCCTAACCCGGGCATGTACCCTGACTGAAAATAGGACTATGATCTCCTGAATTATAACTCTATCCTCAACCACAGAACCATGCTGGCCAGGCATACCTATTTTTATTCAGCTTTTAGATTTAACTATAAATTCTTAAGAAATACAGTAAACAAAGGAACATATTAAACAACATCTAGATGATTCTGATAATCAGAATTAAGACTATGGAAACCAAGAAGGAGAAAAATACTAGGTTTATTTAACAAATATTTCAAGGAGTAGATTATATCTGTCAAATGCAATGTAAAAACATTATCTGTGTCTTGATTTAAACCTAGAAATTAGAAACATAGAAATTGGAAAGTCAAACACTGATGGAATATTGGAAGATATGAACTATTATTACTTTTTAAGTGTGATACATTGTAGAAAGTCCTTATCTTTTAGAAACATATATGAAATTTATGAATAAGGTGACATAATGGATGATATTTCTGGGATTGGTTTCAAAATTATATGGTGGCATTGGCATGAGGGATTCAGATGAAACCAGATTTGTCATGAAGTAATAATTGCTGAAACTATGATAGGTGTCTGGGGTCTTTAGACTCTTTCCCATTTTTTAATGTATATTTAAATTTTTTAATCAATTTCTATGGAAGATAGAATAAATATTGGCAGGAAACTAGCATTTTATATCACAGTATATGTAATAATGCATATCCATTTTGTAAATGAAGAAAATGTGACTTAGAAAACAGAAATTGATGTCATCCTAGGCTGGCATCCTAGGGAAAGGGGCAAAGATGGAGATGAGGGCCAGTGGGCAGGCCAGGAGCGTATAATAGTGCCACAGACACTGTGAGATGGGGTTTGGAAAAGAAAAATCTCTGTGCTCATAAAAATTTGATGATTTAAGAAAAAAAGAAAGTTGATTAATCAAACATTTATTAAGGATCTACTGTTAAAGGTCCCTGACCAAAACCTCTCAGAATACACCTTGAATCAAACTAGGTGAGATTTACTTATCCAGATGCAGCAGAGAACATGTCCTGAGGGGCTATGAAGGGGTTTGTGTTCATGTTGGATGATTCTAAGGAGGGTTTAAGGAAACCGGAACACATTCTGAGTGGATGTTGTCCAAGAGGGGACGTCTGAATAATTTATCTCTAGGAAGCAGGAAGGTTAAAGCAGACCGAGTCAGAGGGGCCATGATTAATCATTTTTTTGGGTGCCAAGTGGCTTTGCCTCTGTTCTGTTTATATGTGTGAGCTTGGTTTATGTTCAGTAAAGAACATTGTTCTCCAGGAGTCAGGAGGGCCATTTTTTCCTTTCTGAGTGTTTCTATGTCAAGTTTTATGCTGGGGTTGCAAACCCGGTAGCAAGGCTCCAGCACTCTCCTCCCCCTGTTCCCTTCCCCCCCCCACTTAGGGTAGATTCAAGGCCAATCCAATGGGGACATCTTGGCACCTCACACATGGAGCGCATTTTATTTTTAACTTTGTTCTTTAAGAAGAGCACACATAGGCATCTAAAACTATAAGAGGGGAAGAATGGAGACAAACATGGCTCCCAAATGGTGTGAGCAAGCATCAATCTCACAGTCATAAAGTGGATTGAAAATGACATCATCAATTAATCAGGAAAGTCCCAAGTAGTGAGAATAGACAACCCATAAAATAAAAAATCAAAATGTCTCATTAACAATTTCAACAACCATCAGATAGTTTTAGAAACCGTTGAAAGAAATTCAGGTTGAATGTTTCTAAATCACTTCACACCATTAACTTTACATAAAGAGCAGTGCCTTGGAGAAATAAATGAAACAATTCACCTGGCACTGAGAGCAGGATTATTCAAGAAAATCACCCTAGATGTTTTGCATTTAAATTTTGTTATTGGCCATATCAAGTAATTTCAACTGAAAGAAGAGAGAGTAAAGTAATTCAAATAACTTCCTTTGAAATGGTAGGTAAGTTGGTAAAGCTGCTAGGCAGTTCTATCTTCTGAAGTAGAAATGGTTTGCAAATAACTTTTTGGTCTCTACTTCTTGGTGTTTAGAAAAGTTATTTTGGAATGAAATTTTTGTCCATGGATGTGAACATGATTCCAGAAGCTCCAGGAAAAGAGAGCCTCTCCCCTTTATTTTTCCTTTCAACTTGTTACTGCTGTATGAACCCTGTGGTAGACTTTGGCTAATTCTAATGGGAGAGGAAGCAAGGTCCTTTCTAAGGAATAGTTGCTGAGCTCAAGAGTCCTTGACACATGAATCCCTAAGGCAGGGGCAGAAGAGAAGAGAAGAGAGACATAAGAAAGAAAGAGGAGAGATACTGGACAAAACAGGGTAGAAGAGAAATGGACAGAAGATAGGAAAAATGAACTAAGATGGATTACCTTTTATATGCCACTCACTTTACTCTGCACTCAGACCTGCTAACCCATTCACTCTCTCAAACCCCCCCAAGTTCATTAAATGTTACGGCTTATAATTTAGAGGAAATAGAGCAGAGAGCAAGCTACTTGTTCATTCAGGATATGGCTAAGGCTATTGGAGTCCAGAACTTGTACTGTCTGAAGGATGGGAGTCATGTTTTAATGACTTCACATTAATAAGCTGGGATTGCAAATTCAGACTCCTAAAAGGAACCAAGTAGGTAACATGAAGATATGTTTGGTTTTGAGGTTAAAAACTATGGCTAAATGAACAATGTTTGTCCCAACTAAAGGCATTCTATTAAAAATAAATAAATACTGTGTATTTATTTACTTCACAAAATCTTTTTTGGTGCCCTCTGGCAGAACTTTAGCTTAATACCTGTGGTTAACCGTGATAATTCTATGTCTATTTTAGGTCATTCTACTCTTCAATACTTTCCCTGCTTATTGTCCCTCCCAACCATTTCCTTTTTTGTCAGTCTCTCCTGCTTCTTTCCCCAAAAGGTTCATTCTCAATTAGGAAAGTTTTTCTTTATTTCTTTTAATCCAGCAGAATACCTGGGTCAGATAAAATTCTCCCCGCTTCATTTTTTCACTCTACCAACACAAACAATAGATTTTAAATTGTTGCAATGAAAGACCAGTTCATTCAGAATCTGAATATAGAAAAAAAATCTTAGAAATGCTCAAATCTACTACTGTGATTTTACCCTGAAAAAAAAAAAGGGTGGGGGGCCAGAGCTCACATAGCTTTCCTAACATCATATGTTTCCCTAGTCACTTAGCTTTTTACTGACATAGCCATATGTTAAAGCATTTTGAGAGAGCCAGGCCAAAACTGCAAGTATTACTGCTTCACCTGATGACTTGTGAAATAATACATGTTTATTATTTAAGATACTAAATGTTGGGGTAGATTGTTATACAGCAGTAATAACTGATATATGTCTTGATTTAGGGATTGGTGGTACAAGTTTGATGTAGACAAACTGCCATAGTTCCCACCAACTCCTTAACTCGTTTTAGAGGATGGTTAATTTGGAATTTGGCTTCCAAACAAAACTCTAAATTGTTTTGTTGTTGTTTTAAGTTTCAGGAGTTCTTGCCTGCCTGACTGATTGATGGTTTACCTCTGTGTAAAGTGATAATATAAAGCAATGTTGGTTGCTAGGGCAAGGTGTGGCAATTGGGTGAATACCACTAAACATAAAACCTACTTGGTTGTTAATATATTGATGGGTAACAGTAGATTGTTATAAAAATTTCACTAAAACAACTTTTAATTTCTTCATGTGTTTCAAGTCTCTTTTTAAGGAATCCAAAAGTTCTGAAAGAATGGGCCCAAAATATAGAGTGCAATATGTGTTAGCATTCTGAAACATACATTCTCAATGGGGGCATACTGCTCTCAAAGAGAAGAAAATTGGTTCTTGGGGGTCAGAAGGATAGGAATCAAATTTTAATTACTTCTCATTAATAACCCAGGAGTGCAAATTCAGACTCCTATAAAAATTATTAGGTGTTATAGTCACTTGTGGCCCTTCAAAGAGTTGCGGTAGTAAACAGATAGTATAAAAAAACATTTTAGTATAAAAATGTCTAAAAAGTCTCCTTAGGGGAGGCAATAATGAAAAAAGTTGTGAAATACTGCCTTAAGGAGAAGTCAGTACCAAATTGTCATGGCCAGTAATTCTTTCATCGTGTCCTTTTATAATGTTCATTTGTCCTCTTATTTTATATCCTTTAATGCTTCTGGTTTTGAATTTCCATTTTCACTTTTTTTTCCATTTCTATTTTTACTCAAAATAAAACCCATCTGTCCTCATTTCTTGAGTAACTTCCATAGTAGAATCATTACTCATATTTTCACCATTGTCACCATCATCAATTATTTACTTTTTGTAAGGTGCTACTAGCAAACACTCTCTGGTTAAATATATTCCATCTGCCACAGAGTTCTCTAGCCCTGTTACCATGGAGTCCTCTAAGATACAAGTCCCTTACACCTGCCTAGTGTTGCAGCAGGTGTTAAAGAAAATGGCTGATTAATGTACTTAGACAAGGAGGTAAGAGAGCATTTTCATATTGTGGTCTACAAAGAAGGCAAAGATTCCCAGTAGTGTAAAACTCTGGCCTCTGCCAATACCTTTAGCCATTCCTTTGCTGGAGAAAGGCTCAACTAACAAGTGAGTTCAGAAGAATGTGAGCATGCTTGGTTCAGGTCCTGCCCTGTTGGATCTGCCTACCAGCAAAGCGCACTTATTTTCATCTCTTGCACAATGTAAGAAACACCATGGGGGGAGGCTGGTGTTTCCTCAAGTATCTGTAACTCATGTGTAAGTTCTAGTCAAAGAAATCCTATTGAATAGTCTCTTGAACTAGTATTTTTTCAGTCATAATAGTTAAATTTTTATCTCTATTAGACTGATGCCTGCATCTATCAGTGAATTCCAAATTTGGGTCTGTAAAAAGTCAGCAGTTAGACTTTTTAAATTTCCATAGGATATTTCCTTGGAAGAAGTTTCCCGAAAGTTGAGATAACTTTCTCAGGTCCAATTCCTAGACACAGCCCTTCATTTAGACCATAGGATGCCTGGATTCCATGATTTGCAGCACCTATACTTCTGACCCACATCCCATAAAAAGTTAAATACATGATGGATTTATTAGGATTGTCACAAATGAATCAGGCATGAGAATCACCTGGCTAAATACTTTCGTAGACTTTATAATGTGAGAGTCAAGAAACCTTAAAAAGGGAAATTTAATATCATCTTTTATCTGATATGCAATGCTCTCATGTATTTAGTTAAAAAACATGTAGCACAAATAAGCTAACACTCTGCACTTACTTGCTATTCTTCATTCTTGCAAGGGATGATGGTAAGACACATTTCTAAATTATGAGACCTAAACAGGCATCTGCTGGGCAATCTCTGGAAAGACTTTTTTTTCATGAAAAGAAGTATAAACCTGTCTGATATTTCCTTTTCCTGACTTAACTATAGACATGATTCCTGGAAGCACGGCAGCCATGCTGCATCCATGAAGATAACAACAACAACAATAATGGAATGAAATCAATAATGACCTAAGCATCTTGAAGAAGGAAGGTAGAGAGAGCCAAACTTCCTATTGACAATAGAAACAATATAAATCAAAACCACTACGTGCCTACCTCCAGGTTCTTTTTAACTCTGAGGGACTGGGAAAGAAATTTTCATTTATTAATGCTCTGCTAGTCATGTCTTTGTCACTTGCAGTCATATGCATCTTAACATATGATGCACAACATTGGGTAAGATATATTTCCTACTCTGAAGCTGCTCATAGAGTCCTCTTAATATAGAAGAAAAGCATTATGATAAAGATAAATTCAGGAAAGATAAAAATAGAAAATGGACCACTAATTTAGTCTAGTATGGGCTTTTTGGAATAGTTCAATCCAAGTTAAAATCTGAAAATAAGAAGTTAGTTAAGGTTAAGGGGACTAAAGGCACAGCTAGAAAAAAACAGTAATATGACAACAGAGTTAGAATGAGGGGGTGGGGGTGGAGTAAAGCCACATGAGGATAAAGAGTGAATTAAGGACAAAATTTAAATCTCATTAAACCTGCATGCCAGCCCCACCTGACACAGAATAGTTAAAATAACATCCTACTTATTCCATGGTGGCAGAAATACCATCCATTATAAACAAGGGGTTATGTTTTATAATTGTTTTTTTTCCTACTGATCTTTCCTACTGGTCAAGAAATACATCGCCTTACACATACTGAAAATTTTTTGTGATGATTCCATATAAAAATCTCATAGGCTTTCCTTAATCCCTGCTGGAGATAATCCAGAAACCAGGCTTTGTCTCAGATGCTTAGCCATAAATATCCTCCTTTAAAAAACATGTTTTGCACTCATGTCTGTGTTATATCTTCTTTGAAGGTCTCCACCTCTTTATGCTTTCATCAAGTTCCAGTTCTCCCTCTGCCTTTAAGGATAGCTGAGTGAGTCAGCAGCTTGTGGAGAGTACTAGTAACTGGACACTCATGCCTGAAGGAGAGAAGGAAGAAGCTCAGAGTGACTTGGTTAGCTGAGCCATGCAACCCCACAGCTAGGGCTGTCTGGGAAAATCTCCTTAGCTTGATGATTCTCCTTTCATTTTCCACAAGTATTATCTTCTACCTGACCATGAAAGTTGAACCAACTTCCCCAGAACTCGGTAGCTTAAAACCATCACTGCTCATGAAGCTCATAATACGGCAGGAAAGTTCTTGGTTCAGGTTTGGCTTTTCTTGGTTGGCCTTGCTCATGCATTTATGGGCTGTACGTGGGTTGGGGCTGGTTGCATTTTTGATGATCACGGTTATAGCTTGGTGAACTGGAGTCCTCTCTCAACATGTTCTCTCACCCTCCACTGGTTTACATGATACCTTACGTTCCAAAAATAACAAATGAGCAAACTGCAATGTGTAGACATTTTTCAAGTCTCTGCTTTTGTCAAGTTTGCTACCTGTCCCAAGGTCATATTCAATGTAGTGTCATTCCTCCTTTTAATGGGAGGAGCAACAAAGGCACATTGTAAAGGGTAATGATACAAGGAGGGCTATCATTTATGACCATTTTTGGCAACAAGCCCATCATAGCTACATGTTAAAATATACTGTTGGTGATGCCTGAAGCCTAGGCCGTACACCACACCAATTACATCCGAATTTCTGAGTAGACTTAGCACAGTCTTTATTTTTTATTTCTTCTTAATTTTTTTTTGCCAATGATCTGAAGCTCTATCTCCAAATCTGGAGCATCAGTTTATAAGCAGAGAGTTAGCCCCCCTGAGAAACCAACTTTATAGTTGATAAACTTTTCAATAATCAGGACTTTTTGATATGCCACCACAATTTTGGTCCAGCTTCCTTAGCAAGTCAATTAATTTAAAACAGTAAAAATTGATTGGTCTTTGTAGATGATGTTTCTTCAAACTTTAGTGTGCATCAGAATCACCTAGATTTCTAGAGGACTTGTTAAAACTCCTTGATGAACCCACCCCAGGAGATTCTGAATGAATAGGTCAGGGCGGGGAGAAATTTGCAGGTGATGCTGAAGCTGCTGATTGGAAATGACATGGTGAGAAAGCACTCATGAACACATTGCCTCAATTAAATATGTTGTAACCAGCTCAGTCTCAGTGTCCTGTAGAAGGACTGAGGTTATAATGCTGTGGAATATTTTACTTCTAGGCATTTAGATACAGCCAGAGAGTAAGCAATCACTATCATGGATGAAGAGTCCTCTGCCGGGACAAGAGACTGTTTCAACTGCCCAAGACTTTAAAGTACCTCTGCAAGACACTTTTAGCTAGCGATTCAGTTCCCTGCCTTCCCTCCCAACTTATTAAATGATCAGAAAAGATGAGGATTTGGAGTAGCTAAGCAAAGAAGCCTGAAATTGTCAGTGCCCAACAATGGAAATCTGAGACTTTACAATGAACTCATTCATCCTGTTAACAATTATCAATCAGAACCTACAAAAGGTTTCAGATGAATCCCTAGGGACTCTATGAACCCAACCCTCCACCAAGGGGGAACTAGTAATAATAGAGAAAAACCACTTGCACTTTTGTAGATAAGAGTAAATGCTTTTTCAGTGCAGTATTTGCAGCTCATGCCTTGGTCGTAAGGCACAAAGCTCTCTGGTTTATCCTGATAATCCAATGGAAAATGAAGGGGCTCTTATCAGTTCAGGCCAGAAAATTATTTCTATTATTTAATATAATCACACATCTATTTATAAAATACACACTCCAACTCAGTATTCCCACCTAATTCTAGGTACCATGATTTCAACATTTTGTTAGATACACAGCTTATTCTCTATGGAAATCTCCCAAGAGGGGAAGGATGGCTTTATGTAACATATTACTTCATATTCTGTTTTTCTGTTTCCAATGACAGTCCTAGTTTTGCCAGAGTTTGACACCTCAACTCTAACCTTAATCTAACCAACACTCAGCCTGGGCCACAGAGGTGGTTCCAAACTGCCCTTTTGTGTCCCCCCCCCCCCCACCTCATATTTTTTTCCTTGGGGTCCCTGCTTTTCCTTACCCATGTGCCCTGAATCTTCTGTATTTGTTTCTCTCTGTGGTCAGTTGGGACACTCTCTTACACTTCTTCTTCATCTTTTTTTTTTTTTTGAGACTAAGGCCGTATAGCAGAGATGTATGGGCCTCAATTAATGTGGTTATTTCAGTTTTACAATATGGCTCCCTCCTTTCTTGAGCATTTAGGAATGCCCCAGAGGCCCCATTAAAGTACACATTCACACCATAGCAATAGTTCTTATTAGGAAACAATGATTTCTTACTAGTCACCATGCTTTATGTTGCGTTAATGAGTTAAGTCTAAGATTATTGTTCTCATTTGACAGATGAGGAAACTGAAGCACAAGGAGATGCCAAGACTTTCTTTTTTAATTTTTTAAAATAAATTTTTATTGTTCAGATTATTACAGGTGTTTCTCTTCCCCCTCCCCCCCATAGCTCCCCTCCACCTTATTCCTCACCCCACTCCATGTCCTTACCCCTTGCCACTGTCTTCATCTGTAGGTGTAAGATTTTTGTCCAATCTCTTCCCGCACCCCTCACACTCTCTTCCCCCTGAGAATTGTCAGTCCACTCCCTTTCTATGTCCAAAGTTTCTGTGTACACAACCACTGACCCTAGGTCCACTGCTTTTTTCTCTATTCAGGACCTGTGAGTATAAACTATGATCTTAGTCTCTTCCTCAATTAGGGAGCCTTTCCTCTCCAGATTCTTGAAGGTGTCCTGAAGGAATGGTGGTATGGTTTATGGAAATTTGTCAACAAGCTCAGTTGGAGGAGGAAATATTTCTTTAAAGGCAAAAGATATGGAAACCCAAAGAGATGGTAATAGAAGAGAGAGCTGTATAGCACACTCCTGATGAAGACAGGAGTTCCAAAATCCTCAGGCCTGCACAAGGCCAATCAGCTGCTGCTCCATGTTTTAACAGGTACCCTTGGGGCATTCCTAAATGTACATGGAAGGAGAGAGCAATATGATAAAAATAAAATAACCACCTTAATTGATTGTACCACTAAGGGTCAGAAGCCTGTTCTGCTCTTCCAGTGGACATTTTTATATATTCTTGCATTTTGTCTTTGAAAACTCCACCTGCCTTTGTCATATGTAGTAACTGGGACATAATAACATCACCTCATCCTCAAGTCTTTAAGGTTAGAGCAAAAGAATGACAGATCCAGTTCCCTGGCACAGCATCCCCAAGTAAGGCCAAGCTGAGCCCAATTAAATTTTTTTTTCCCTTTCTGCAGCCCTGGCTCTCTCCCTACACCATTCATTTTTGCACACCATTTCCCTTTTTCCCCCTTGGCAAAATTCTCAAATAGTATTTATGTATTTTGTAGCCATAAAGTTATAATGTAGACATAATTTAAATTATTTTCTTCATGGTTACACTTGCTCATATATACAGTACATTAGGAGAAGTGATTAGATGCCAGAAATGGCAATGAGGGTAGAGTGAAGGGTGAGGAGAATTAGCCTACTTACTACTTCTTATTGTCATATTTTAACTCCAGGTCTGACACCACGAGACACCTCACTGTGGTATTTTATTCAAAAAATGTCAGTCTAATAAAAGGTGAGTAACCCTGGAATTAAGCCAAACAATTAATAATATTAATTTTATTTACTCTGCACACTTGGTAAGTGGCTCTGTATGGAATAAACACTTTTAGGGGGAATAAATAAATAAATTCATTGTGAGAGAATAAATAAACAAATACGACCTGCAGTAACATGTTTATTTTAAGCCAGTCAATTTGGAGCTCTTTGGAGTTTCATAAAAGCTACTCTGTATAAAATAAAATGTTGAGACTGAGACAATTGTTTAAATGGGCTTTCTAGTACAAAATTGAGTTACTTTCTTTAAAAAAAGAAAGAGATGCAATAATTTATAAGATCTGACTCCACCATACCTTTCTAAAATTTCAGATTCTGTGTTTCTTCTTTTTAAAAATTCTTTATTGTTGCAAGTGTTACATATGTCCCCCTTCCCCGCCCCCATTGACCTCTCCCAGCCTGCCCGCCCCCCCCCCCCCCCCACCTCCCAGGCCAGGTCTTCACTCCCCTATTGTCTGTGTCCATTGGTTATGCTGATATGCATACAAGTTCTTTGGTTGACCTCTTACCCCCATCTTAATCCCTCCCCTACCTCTCACACCTTCCTCTGCCTTCCCTCTGAGGTTTGATGGTCTGATCTGTTCGATGCTATTTTCATCCAAAGCAAACTCAGATGTGACCAATTTGAAAATGTGACTTTAAATGTGGTAACCTTTTAAAATATGTTTAGTCTAATCATATTTATTTATACCTAGAGATTTAGTTCATTTACACTTATTGTCATTACTGATATATTTAAAGTTATTCCATTTAGTTTTAACCTTTTTATCGACCCATTTTTAAAATATTTCATTTTGTTCTTCTTCCTTATCTTGTTTTGAATTAATTTTTATATAATTTCACTTTTTTATTTACTAATTTTCTCTATACTAAAAATGATTAATATTCTTTTCTTTCTTTTTTTGCCCTATAAAATTTCATATACTATCTGACATAATCATATACTATTCATTTCAGAATAAATATCAACACACTTATCTACCTCTTAAACAATACAATGCAGTGATTTTAAGATACTTTAACCCTAATAATCCACCCAAGTTACATAGTTTGTTGTCCAGGATTTGACATCTGCCTTGAATTTGTCCTTTTTTTTATTGTTTACATATAGAATATTTTTTGGCTTTTGCAAATTATTTCCTCTCTCACAATATCTTCTTGTATCTCAAATCTAGTTTCTAGAATCATTTGCTTTCTTCCTAAAGCACATTCTTTAGGAGGTCTTTACAGTGGAAATGTGAGTAAATTTGCTTACTTTGTATATAAGCTTCTTTATCATAAGTATATACAATGAATATATATATAAAGTATAATATCAAAACTAACACCTACCCAGTTAGCTTTTCTAGTTTTTGTCTGAAAATGTCTATATTTTGCTCTCATTCTTGAAAGTTTTTTTTTTACACTGTGTATAGAATTCTAGGTTGATCAATACCCATTTCTCTCTTTTATTAGCAGAGATTGGTTGTCAATCTAAATTTTATTCTTGTGTAGGTAATATGCATTTTCTTTCTGATTCCTTTTAGGATCTTTCTTCCTTTATCTCCTAAGATATGTTTAGGTGCAGGAAGTTGCTTGCACTTCATGAAATTTGATCAATTTTAGGAAATGGTAGCCATTATCTCTCAAATATTGCCTCTCCCCCTTGGTTTTCTCCTTCTGAAACTAAGTAGATATGTACTGGGACTTATTCTTCTGTCCACACCTCTTCAACTCTCTTTCGTAATTTTCATCTTTTACTCTACGTGTTTCATTTTAGATAATTTCTTCACATCTATATGCTTCTTCAGTTATGTCTAATCTGTTTAATCCATTAGAGTTCAAATTCCTTTAAAAATCTGCTCAATAAACATTACTAGTCTCTTGTTTCTTTGTTGTTATCTCAGTATACTTTTGGATTTTTATAAACAACAATAAACAAATTTATTTTCTATTTTATATGTGTGAATGTAAATACTTGGTGTTTTGTAGGTCTTATTCTAGTGACAACTCATCCTGTTTTGTTCTTTGTCCATTCGTTTAAACCAATGATGTGAGATTCTGCTCCCTTTGGGTAAGTTAAAGACCTCTTCACCCATAGCACAAGTCTACCTAGTTAATCTTACCATTTGCAGGGCAAGAAGACAGAATAGAGAGAGTATGAAAGGTTTCCTCAGATAGACCCTGTCACATAAAGACAGAAAGGCTGGTGCTTGTCATGACCAGGCTGAGGAGGGAAAGAGCAGGCAAGAGCATCACCTAGGTCTAAGGTTAGCCAGGAGCTTGAAGAGAGAAAATATAGATGAAGCTATTTAGGACACAGCAACTGGGCCCACTAGTGAAACAGGCCCAGTAAAGACCAATGTATGCCCAGTTGGATGAATCAATATTGCTCCTTTGGGGAAAAGCAAATGAAGAGTGGGAAAGGGGGCGGGAAAGGTGAAGTTTTGGCAGAAGTGACCTACAAAAGACCTCTTTGATTTTCCACATCACAATCTCTTGGCTCATTGCTGATTTCAGCTGCAGCTGTTGTAGGTGTGAGCTCAGCCACCTTGCTGACAACACTGCATCTGAAGCAAATTGCGTCTTCAGCTCTCTGCCTTGGAGCCTTGGCTGAAGCTTTGGGAAGTTGCCCAGGCTTCCAGCAAGGTGGTAGCAACCAACCCACAGGCAGGTGCATCTTGCAGCAAATCTGGGTGTTGTATTTTTTAGAAAATCTCAGTGATTGTTGTATCTTTGGGTCATTTCTTCTGGGCTGCTATTATTCCCCAAAGAGTGTCTTCTAATTTACTGCTATTTGGTAGTTGAAGTGGGAAGAAGGCAAAGTTCTCTGTATTAAATATCAGTCTTTCAAATTTCATGTTTTCAATTGGGAATTAGACACAATTTTTACAAAAATCTTTCATGTCCTCAACAGTTTTCCAAAACCCACCCATGACCAGAACAAGTAGTTACTGAGAATTTTCTAAGTGGATGTTACAGAATTAGTTTGTTTCTGTGCATAACACCAGGAAACAGTCACCAATTTTGTGTAGTTTAGCTCATCCACTGGAAAAACAACACATTTATTATAATCATGGTGAAGGGAAGAATAGTTTAAATTAAACCCAAATAGATGTGGAAACATTTTAGTAACTTATTCCCTAGCATCAAAATTAATTATCAACTATGCTGATATTTAAAAAACCATTTTTTATTTTGAAAATTAAAATGTTTAGGAAATAGTATAGTGTATTTATGTTTATATCCTTCACTTAAATTCACCAATTAACATTTTGTGACGTTTGCTTCCATTCTCTGTCTCTCTGTCTCACTTTGTATCTCTCTGCTATCTATCTATCTACCTGTCTACCTATGTGTTCACATACACACATACGTACAGAGTGCCGCCCCAAATATATACACACTTTAACAGCTGACAACTCACTTGATTTTCTTTCTTTTCATGTATGATAAGTGTGTATACATTTGATGAACTATTTGAGAATAAGTTACTGACATAACCTTTTTTTCTAAATACTTCTGCATATATTTTCCCAGACAAGTTTATTTTCCTGTATAACTACAGTGTAATCATCAAAATCAGGAAATTTAACATTGACACAATATTACTATCTAATAATAAATATTCTGAATTTTTCAATTGTCTCTTCTGAATATCTTTAGCAGTAATACTTTTCCCCATCCAAGATATATTATGGGATCAGGTATGTTATTTCATTGTTCTATCATTTTAGTCTATTTCAATCTAAGATCAGTAACCTTTTTTAAAAAATCTCTTATGACATTGATATTTTTGAAGAGTGCAGGACAATTTTTAGTCTTCTCATATTAAAAAAAACTTTTAAAATAGCTGATCTTAGAATTGGTAGTACTTCAAATCTATAGACATGGTCACAGTTACTTTAGTATAAGTCAGTTCTTGATGTGAATCTTGCAAAACTCCCTCATATCTTTGCCTTCAAAGTACTCCTTACTATATGGATATATATACAGTTCAATTAGGAGAAAATAAATTAACTTAGGGCTTTGAGACACTCCGGGATATAATTGGGGTCAATCCTACAGTGCCACAAAGCTGTGGTTAGGAATCAATGGTCTAACATGAAACACAGACCACACGGATTTCAATACTTTTGGCAGATGGATCACCTTAATAACATATCCTAAGAAGCCACACATCTGGAAATTAAACTTAAGGTAAACATAAAATTAAAATCATATCAAGAAAGTGATTTTTAATGTTAAAATCCAAAAATATTTGCTCTCAGACTTAGGGAATAAGATTGGTGATTCTATACCCTTTGCACGAACAATGATATATGGTAACCTACTTTTTATATGATTTCCCTTTAGAACTCAAATCCCAGTTACGATGAAGAAAAAGGATATTACTTATTTTTTAAAAAGCGCCAATATCCCAAGGACAGAAGGGAAGTTACATTTATATATAGCAGTCCAGCTCCCTGAGCTTTGCCACTGGGTACGATCCAGTTGAACCAAAGCTCAATTGTAATGCCATTGAGGAACCATCTACAGAATGATCTTCCCCTTAAGGATTTTTATTTCCAGAACAAAATTAAAGACAAACATGAAGCCAAAATGGATAAGGGAGGCAAACAGCTGCCAGTGGTGCTTAATCTCTGGGCTCCTACAGGTTAATGGAGCGGGAAGCAGGATTGCTGTAGTTGGGGGAACAGGTAAGTTATATTTATTTTGTAAGCCTTTAAATGTGGAATTTTCTTATGTGTTCTGTAAGTGTTCTGTGTAAGTGTAGCATAATGTGATAAAAAAGAATCAGGCATTCTTTCCTATCTTTGAGTGGTATCAAGCTTCAAAATAATTTTTTCAGACACAGGTGATGTGTAAAACATTTTCAATATTTTTACCCGACTGCTAAACCCATAGTACTCTCTTAATTAATTACGTTATAATAATTGCATTATGATTATATCTAATTTCAGGATATGTCTGCCTTGTTTTAAAACTCTATTGATGACTCCACTCTCTGCATTAAGTATCATGGAACTTGTTTCAATTGCTGGTACTAATGTCAGCAACTGAATGATCAAAGTGTATGTCAGATTCAGAGAAATGGAAACGCTCTCAATAATATGCACAGCATTCCAGATCAAAGCAGGAAAGGAGACTGCTGTGCAGAAACAATTCTTTGGGAACAATGTTACTGATTTTGTGCGAAAGCTATAGGAAGATGCTATGTATATGTTTGTAGAATGTGTAATTTAACATAAGTAAGTGTCATAAAAAGGAAATCACAAAGTTGCATTTAGTTTGAGCTGTTTTTATTAATCCTTTTATCCTTTCTTTTATTGTTGAGTTGGCTGTCTACTAAGAAGATAACATTGGTGCTTTTCTATTTTTTATTTCATTTAAATGAAAAGAGTGAAATCATTCGGGATAATTTAACATTTTTGATGTGTGACACTTACATGTGGAGACAGTGCATTGTGATCACATAAGTGACTGTGATCACATAAGTGAATAATTCATTTGTTTAATTCTTGCCCTTCCATTTATGGTTGCAATGGGATTGTGAAAACTAAAATACAATTTTTTATCTTGTGGATTGTGTCCTTGAGTTATGAAAATACAATGATCTATAAAATATCCCTGGCTTGTTTGAATGGAAGAATAAAGACAAGGGAGGGGCCAAAATTACCTTTTATCTTGAGAGGTCGGGAGATGAAACTCAGAAACATTGAAGGGTTCCAGATACATTGCAATGACAGTATCAATAATAGGAACTCCACAGCCTTCCTTTACTTCCCATTAAATATTCTTCTAGTTTTATTTTTGGATCCACATTTCTTTCTGTTTTTAGCAGCAGCATATAACACAGAATAAGCTTTTCCATGAGGTTTGCAACTGGAGCTGTAGGAAGGTGTCTATGCACTAAAACCCAAAAGACTGACATGCTGGAAGGGGTGTGCAATTCTAAATTAAAAGTAGGAAAAGGATTTGGAGGATTTAGAACATTTAAAATATGTTTTCCAACCATTTTTACTTTGGGGACTCACCTTGGTTTGTTGGAATGCTTTCTTTCTTGCTAATTCTTTCTTCTTTTCTCACTAATCTGTCCTCTTTCCTATCCATTACATAATAATTATGTTGGTCCCATTAGTGAGACTACACACTGGTTCCCTGGTGAAAGAGATGGGCCTGATGGGAACTGCATGGAGACTGTTGTGGCTGGTACCCCATAGAGAATGCTGATGAAAAATGAAATTAAAGATCCCACTTCAAGACCCTTTATTCCGTAGGCCAGGGGTTGGCAAGCCATAGTGCACTAGCCAAATCCTGCCCTTACTTTTTTTTTTTGTAAGTAAAAGTTTATTGAAACACAGCTACATCCATTTATTTATATATTGTCTGTAGCTGTTTTCAGGGTACAAGGGCAAAGTTGAGTAGTGATGACAGAGACCATATGGCCTGCAAAACCTAAAATATTTATTATGTGGCCCATTTCAGACAACATTTGCTGACCCCTGCTAAAACCCAAAACCACATTTCTCCAATGGTGGTCTCAGACTAGAAGACTCAGCATCACATAGGACCTTGTGAGAATACAAAAGTGTCCAACCCCATCCCAGGAACAAAGACTAAAAGTAAAAGAATCTGGGATAGGGCCCACAATCTGTGTCTTAACAAACCTTTTGGGTAATTCTGATGCCTTCTCAGATTTGAGATTGCCTTGGGCCAGACTGCGGCAGGGTGTAATTGACTTGTGTTATAGAAGTTCATTTGGACAGATCAGTGATGATTTTCATATAGAATGAATTCCCTGTCAATCTATTTGATAATAACTATTATTAGATACTATAGTATAATAATAAATGAACAGTTTGGTAACATTTTATAGATCAGGGTGGTCTTCAAAGGTGTTTCCAGCTGAAAATGTTACTTTAGGATGCACAATGCCTCTGGATAGAAGGCTTTGTGTCTATGTGTTTGTGTATATTTAATACATTTCTTTCAAGAAAAATAAATATCCTTTCAGTGTATTCAGTGGAAGAATATACAAATTTGCTTTTTAAATATCCTTAATGCAGCCCTGTTAGATCCTGCTTTAAGCAAACTTTGTATTTGAAAATGTAGACTAGATAAATTAGCCCAGGGACGCAAGATATTCAACAAGTAACTCAACTTGAAATAGTAACCTCCCTGCTTATACCCAAATAGGATTCCACTGACAACAATCCATTGCAATTCATGTTTTCAGAACATTTCTGCTGTTGTCAATAAGGCCTGCCTGCAGGCTGGCCCGTTCATAACTGGCAAGCGCATACTTGAATATAAACTAACAAGTAATAAACAGTGGCCTACTGCCCATCATAAAGATAGAGCATGCTGACTCCTTAGTGGTATGTAGAATAGGGCCAAAACAGAACCCTGGCCTCGGAAATTGGGCCCATAGCCTATTAACGCTGAGTCTTCAGATTCCTTTCTGCAAATTGCTGCCCTTGAACTTAAGCCTGTTCTAGGATGTCCAGAACTATCACAAGAGAAGTCAGATCAGCATGGGCCAGATCCCTGGCTTTTAGCTATTTGGGGATTTCTGCGACACTTAGAATCTTGCCCAGTAGGTTGCTATTGGTCCAGTTTGGCCTGAGACAATATTTGGGCTGGCATAGCCTGCTACTGCTGCCCTCACCCACCAAATATACACATACACATACACATACACATACATGAACATGGAAGCACTTTGGCATTTAGACCCCCAAAGCCTATGGGGTGTAGGACCTCCACAGGATAAAACGATGAGGCCCACCTCAAACAATTGCATGGTTGGACCAAGACAACAAATGGAATTTAAATACTCTTCTCCCTTCCCCGACCCCCTCCACCCTCCCACACACCACCACCACTAAGTTATTTCTATTTGTTAAGGACCTTTGGGTGCATGCATCCCCTCTCCCACTGGCTTGCCACTTGAGCATAGGAATACATACACTAACAGAGAGGTCTCCTCTAAGGAGGACTGATTCAGGAAGAGGTCCACATAGACTCTGTGCAGGTGCATATTGATACCCAGGTATGTCCACAAGATGTGGGCTCTAGGTAGGCCTGACCTCTTGGCCTACACTTCTTGCTCTCTAGGGAACAGAACCATAGGAAGGCTATAGTAGGCTCTCTAACACATAGGGCTCTGGACAAGGGCTCAGGTTGGCCAAGGCTAAGAGTGGTTTTAGATAGCATTTCTCAACCTTCTTACATTGACATTTGGGGACAGATAATTCTTTGTTGTGGGGCTGTCCTGTGCATTATAGAATATGTGGTGGCATCTCCAACCTTTACACACTAGATGCCAGTTTCACCCCAGTTGTGAAAACTAAAATGTCTCCAGATAATGTCTGAAATATTTGGCCAAATGTCCCCTGGAGGCCAGGCTCTCCCCAGATGAAAACCATTATTCGAAACTGAATACCACATAGTCTCAGCATGTATAGGTCTCTGGTTGACTCAGATTTCCTTTACTGGGCTTTTAAAACAAGAATAAATGCAAGGTGGAACAGCTTCTTTGCATTATATCCTGTATCATCATTGCACAAAATGATAATGTCTAACCCTGTGAGAGTTGGTTCATATCACAATGGAAGGTGAAATCAGAAATCTGTGCTCTCAAATTTTATCAGGTTGATATTAAGGCTAAATTCATCATGTAGGTGGCCATTATTTCAGAACCAAATATCCAGAAATTTGTCATCTCATGAATTGATTCTATCAAATTCAAACAATGAAGTCATTCTGATTCCATTAACTCAAAAGAACATCTATTTGGTGTTATAAATCCAAAGTCGGGAACAGAATGCAAGTGTTCAAAATAAAAATGCTCTCTATCAACATATGTCAAAAATAAGGGACATCAGGTTGAATTCCAGTTTCAGCATGTGACTAATACACATGGAGTAGAGTCCATATGAAATCATGTTTCTAAAATTCCCCCAAATAAAATAATAAAAAATAATTAATAAGGAGCCTGCTTATTCAAAACCAATTACATTTATATTATTGAGTCTTGCTTATCCTTTTGCTTTTATTTTTCTTGTATGAATGTGCATATTATTTTTTTAAAAAAAATAAAGAAGAAACTCAGTTTCAATTGGGCAGAAAAATACAAGAAATTACACATGAGATTAATTAATAAATAATAGCCTGGAAGCCAAATCCAGGTATCCCCCTGCTTTGTAAACAAAGTTGTATTAATACACAGTACACTCATTTATTTAGATAATAGAGGCCTGGTGCACAAATTTTGTGCACGAGGAGGGGGTTTATGTGTCCCTCAGCCCAGCCTGCACCCTTTCCAATCTGGGACCCCTTGAGGGATGTCCGACTGCCTGTTTCGGCCCAATCCTAGTGTGATCAGGCCTAAACGGGAAGTCAGACATCCTTCTCACAATTCAGGACTGCTGACTCCCAACCACTCACCTGCTTGCCCACCTGCGTGATTGCCCCTAACCACTTCTGCCTGCCAGCCTGATCATCCCCTGCCATCCCCTGCCAACCTGATCAACACTTAACTACTCCCCTGCTGGCCCAATTGCCCCCAACTGCCCTCCCTTGCCAGCCTGGTCACCCCTAACTGGCCTCCCTGGTCACCCCAGCCTGGTCACCCACAACTGCCCTACACTGCTGGCCTGGTCACCCCTAATTTCTCTCCCTTGGCAACCCAGTCACCCCTAACTGGTCTTCTCATCCAAGGACATGCTTAGAAAGAGAAAAGGAGAGAGAAAGAGACAGAGAGAGACATTGATGTGAGAGACAAAACATTAGTCAATTGTCTTCCATACATGCACTAGCTGGGAATCAAACCCACAACCTAGGTATGTTCTCTGACTGAGAATGAAACCTGCAACCTTTCAGTGCCCAATCCAATGCTCAACCAACTGAGCCACTCTGGCCAGGATGAATGATCTAATTTTTGTTTTGGCTACTTGGGACCCAACCCATTGGTTAAGGGGGAGGAAATTGTATTTCTCAGTGGATAAATCTAAGTTCTTTTCAGCCTAGCTGATTGTCATGGAGGGAACTTGGTTAAGTTTATCATTGCATTCGTATAAAATTATCTCAAATCCAACTATACCTTCTTAAATGATATGTCAAAGATCAGAAGAGACTTTGGAATAAGCAATTCTCTTTCTTTTTCTTAGAAGCTCTCCTGATAGTTGTACTTTGCTCACATTTTAAACTTAGTACCAAGAGGTACTCTCCAATGTGTTCTTCAATGTACTCATGTTGAAGGAGGGCAGGTAGCTATTTTGAGGCCTTCCATTTGTCATTAAGATGATGTCTTTTATTTCATGGCACTTTTATGTTCTGACTTTTCTTTCAGATTAGGGACAGTCAGCAATAGACTTCCATTATGGTGTCCCTGTGTGCTTGTGTTTGTCTCAAGTTATCTGTATTAGTTGCTGAATATTGTACTTGAGAGGATTGAAAAAGTATAGAAAATACTTAAGAATTTAAAATATCTTAGGACTCCAGTCTACTTGATAATGTATATTATCTAACACTTATATATCATAGTCATATGGCTCTAGTGTACTTATTATTATACTAGAAGCCCAGTGCATGAACTCGCATGGCCCTGCCCACCAGAGAGTGCTCACCCCACCCATTTGTGCTGGTCTTTGGTGGTTATGGCATTAGGGCCAAAGCCTTTTATAATATAGATTTATCATACTATTAGTATTATGCTATATAATATAATATTAAGTAGCCTTTGTGTGTGTGTGTGTGTGTGTGTGTGTGTGTATAAACTCTACGTGTTTGTAGGTATGTGAAGGTGTATTTATGTCATACAACATGTGGGAACCAATGATCTAGAAACAAAAATGAGAGTGAGACCTTAAAGAAGGAAACTGCTTGTCAAGGTCAGATGTCTCTTGATGTAACTGAACTTGTTTATACAGACTTTGATGTCTTTGTACAGCTTAGCAAATGCTTATTATGTAAAACTAGAGGCCTGGTGCACAAATTCGTGCACGAGTGGGTGGGGGATGTCCCTCAGCCCAGCCTGCACCCTCTCCAATCTGGGAGCCCTTGAGGGATGTCTGACTGCCTGTTTAGGATCGGGCCTAAATGGGCAGTTGGACATCCTTCTCACAATCCAGGACTGCTGGCTCCAAACTGCTCACCTGCCTGCCTCCCTGATTGCCCCTAACTGCTTCTGCCTGCCAGCCTGATCACCCCCTAACCACTACCCTGCCAGCCTAATTGATGTCTAACTGCTCCCCTGTCAGCATGTTTGCCCCCAACTTCCCTCCTCTGCTGTCCTGGTCACCCCTAACTGCCTTCCCCTGCAGGCTTGACAGTCATCAACTGCCCTTCCTTGCAGGCCTGCTCCCTCCCAACTGCCATCCCCTGATGACCTGATCATCCACAACTTCCCTCCCATGCAGGCCTGGAACCTCCCAATAGCCCTCCACTGCTGGCCATCTTGTGATGGTCATCTTGTGTCCACATGGGGACAGAATCTTTGACCACATGGGGGCAGCCCTCTTGTATGTTGTAGTGATGGTCAATCTGAGTATTACTCTTTTATTAGATAGGATATGTCATTTTTATTGTCCTTCTAGAGAAAGAACCTCCCTCCAATATAGCTTCTTCACCTTATATGTTTACCCCTTCCCCACACCCTCACTATGGGCTGCATGTGCAAGAATTATGTCTTGATCATCTTTGTATTCCCCAGAGGAGTGTCTATGACAAAGAAATATTTATTGAGTGAAAGAAATAATAAATTTTCTTTTAGGCAGTTTATATCAGAAAGGGAGCCTAAAGAAACAACAGATAGTGTTCTATGCTCTATAACTGACCCAGTCTCTGATACTAACATGTAACAGAGGTCATGGAATCTTGTAACTAGACAAGAAACTTAGGTCAAACAGTCCAATGATCTCAGTTGGCTGTTGAGAAGTGTGAGGCTCAGAGAGGAAAGGAGAAATAAACATTAGTATGGCACCAGCCATATAGCTACATGCTTCATTAGCACTTTGTAGATATCTTTTATAGTAACCTCTTGCATGCTCATTATTCACTATGAGAAATAGGAACTTACTATGAGAAATCATGGTGTGGCAGACTTCAAGGGACAGCCTAAAGTTCACAGAGCCTGGGTGGAGCTGTTCTGCTGAGCTTCAAAGCCATGTTCACATCCTCACACCTTGTGCAAGCAGCCCCTAAGTATGAGAATTTCCCATTGCCTCATATTAACTTAAAACCACATAATACCTAACTAGTCATTTACAATAAATACAAAGATAGAGAAATATGTTATAAGATATCAATAAGGAAACCATCAGCCTCCTTCAAAACTGGAAAAATTCTATAGGGCAAATTACCCTGTTTCTTTAATAAATAAATGGCATAAAATATGTATGGGACTATCCTGTATAATAAAAACCTAAATAGCATCATGCCTTGCACAACATCATCACAAGATGGCTGTCACAAGATGGCCACACTCATATCA
This sequence comes from Antrozous pallidus, assembly GCA_027563665.1. Taxonomy (NCBI): domain Eukaryota; kingdom Metazoa; phylum Chordata; class Mammalia; order Chiroptera; family Vespertilionidae; genus Antrozous; species Antrozous pallidus. Next base: position 27,098,639 of record CM050518.1, read on the forward strand.
TCACAAGATGGCCACCACAAGATGGCCAGCAGGGGAAGGCAGTTGGGGGTGATAGAATGGCAGGTGAAAGCATTTGGGGGCAATCAGGCAGGCAGGCAGGTGAGCAATTGGGAGCCAGCAGTCCCAGATTGTGAGAGGGATGTCTGACTGCTGGTTTAGGCCCTATCCCACAGGGGTCTAAACTGGCAGTCGGACATCCCCTAAGGAATCCCAGATTGGAGGGGGTGTAGGCCAACCTGAGGGTCATTCCCCACCCCTGCTTCTAGTTATATAATAGGGGACTTATGAGGCATAATAACCAAATGCAACCTATGGGACTTAGGTTTATGAACCAATTGTAAAAGAAAAAATAATTCAAGAAAATGGGGGAGAAATTGAACATGAACTGGCATTAATAGATAACAATGACTATTGTGAATTCTTTTTGGTATGAAACTATTATTTTGTTTATATTTAAACTATCCATATGTGTTAGAGATTCATTCGTAAGTAATTCTGGGTGAAAAAATATGATGTTTGGGATTTACTTTAAAATGCTCCAGGTATATTCACAAACTATTTGTGCAATTAAAAATTATGTCTTTTTTTTTTAATGAAAGCTTTCATACCCAGAGCCATTAACTTGACCTGGCTCTAATGTCAGATATCAGTTTCACTCCGAAGTCTAAGCAAGATTAAAATTCTCCTTATATATTCACTATGAGTCTGTGTTGAAATAAAAACCATTTTGTAAAATAAAAAACGTATGCAGACTTACAAGTGCAGGTATAATTGAAGCAGTCCATCCTTTCCCTGGAAGGAGACTATCATCATAGAGTCAGGTCAGGATGGCCCATGCTCCCTGCAAACCTTTTAAGGTCACCTAGGTTGCATCTCTTCAAAACAAAGCAATGTCATCTCTATCCTACAGGTTTGGAGGTTATAAGTTCTAAAATGAGCAAAACTGAAAGGCAAAATGGCAGCTAATTTTTTTTTTCTTTTTAGTATTTTTGAAAGGCCTTTCTTGCACAGCTGAGCATGTGAGAATTCACTGCTTATTTACCCAAATGCTGCCTGCAGCCCCTAAGAAACCCCATTTATTTCTTGATACTTCTTTTGGAGAGTCAGTGGAGGAAGAAAGGAAAGAAAAGGCTCACCTCCTGCTGGCTGCCCTCACAACTCCTCTAGCTGATCAACTCCTCGCTGGAATTTAAAGAGAGGCAGGAGTTTAGGAAAAGGAGGCAAGACCTTCTAAGGCCTCCACAGTTTGATGGGATAAACTTCTCTGTTTAAAGAAAGGGAATGCTCAGCCTGCCAGGGTGGCTCTGTGTTTGTGCATCGACTTATGAACCAGAAGGTCAGAGTTTAATTCCAGGTCATGGCACATGCCCCAGTTGCCGGCTTGATCTCCAGTAGGACATGTGCAAAGGGCAGCTGATCAATGATTCATCATTGATGTTTCTATTTCTCTCTCCCTCTCCTTTTCTCTCTCTGAAATCAATAAAAAATGTACTAAAATATTTAAAAATATGCAGATTCTAATGAGCAGGTCTGAGGTAGGCCTGAGATTCTACAATCTTCACAAGTTCCCAGGGGATGTGGGGATGAGCTGCTTCTGGTCCCTGAACCACATGTAGAATAGTGGTCACATGGTCACTTTGAGAAGTGGGATAGAACTTTACCTAATTTGTCTCTTTCTAGGGTGAGGTCTTTATTATATGTCATTTATGTAAAATAACCTGTTAGCCTATGTGACATTGACAGTGAGTCTCATAAAGATGTAGTGTTGAATAAATGGTAACTATTCAAACCAAATAAATGATAAACCTTCAGAAAGGATTAGAGATAGAAGTGGTGAATAGAGTTGGGAGATGAACATTTATTACGATGTTCTGGGCTTTCTTTGATATATTTTTCTCATTTAAGCCTTACAAAAACTCTCTGAGGAGAGCATTATTGTTCCCTTTTTATAATAATAAGAAACTAAACTACAAGCTTACAGCCACCTAAAGCAGAGTGTGGGAAATTCTACAGGAAAAATGACCTCGATCTTAAACAAATAAATGGCATGAAAAAAGGAGGGACAGGAACTGTCACAGATGAAAAGAGACTTAAGAGACAGATTGAATAAAAATGCAATACTTGGAACTTGATTACACACACACACACACACACACACACACACACCATAAGTACATATTTTTCAGTCATTTACTAAAATGGTTCATGGACTGAGTATTAGTTCTTAAAAATTGTTGCTAATTTTATTAGGTGTGGTAATGCTATAGTAATTATGCTATAAATTAGAGTTCTTATCAGTCAGAGACCAATTACTAAAATTATAACCTGTTAGCATTTGCTTTAAAATACTCCACAATTTTTTTAAGTGGTGGTAGGGGAAAATTAGAAGAAACAAAAATCTATCAACAAAATGTTGATAAATATTACTTTTAAAAACTTCATTATGAAACAAGTTTAGCCTTAGAGAAAAAATGTCCTATTTTTAGCACAGAGGTCCTGAATACATATTGCCTTGCATCCCCTAATGATAACATCTATAATGAAAAAAGGGTAATATGCAAATTAGACTAGACATCATTCTGGACATCCTTCCTGATGAAGCCAGAGTCAGAGGGAAGCCATCTGGGTTCCAGATGCCTGCGGGTGGCCCAAGGGAAGCCAGCCTGAGTCCCGGGTGCTGGAGGGAAGCCAGTTCCAGAAGCTTGGGGGAAGGAAGACTTGCTCTTGCATGAATTTTCGTGCATTGAACCTCTACTCTTATATAATCACTAGAAGCTCAGTGCACAAAATTCATGCATGGTGGTGTGTGTCCCTCAGCCCAGCCTACACCCTTTCCAATCTGGGATTCCTTGAGGGATGTTCAACTGCCTGTTTAGGCCTGATCCCAATGTGATCAGGCAGTTGGGCATCCCTCTCACAATCCAGGACTGTTGGCTCCCAGCTGACCATCTACCTGCCTTCTTTATTGCTCCCAACCACTTCTTCCTGCCAATATAATCACCCCTAACCACTCCCCTGCCAGTCCAATTGATGCTTAACTGCTACCCTGCCAGTCTGATTGCCCCTAACTGGCCTCCCCTGCAGGCCTGGTCACCCCTAACTGCCCTCCCATCCAGGCCTTGTACCCCCAAGTGCTCTCCCCTGCAGGCCTTGGTCCCCCCAACTACCCTTCCCCTGCAGGCCCAGTCACCCCCAACTTCCCTCCTCTGACTGTCTGGTCACCCCTAACTGCCCTCCCCTGCAGGCTTGATCATCCCCAACTGCCCTTCCTTACAGGCCTGGTCCCTCCAACTGCCCTCTCTTGTAGGCTTGGTTCCTCCAAACTGCCCTCCCCTGCTGGCCATCTTGTGGTGGCCATCTTGTGTACACATGGGGACAGCCATCTTTGACCACATGGGGACAGCCATCTTGTATGTTGGAGTGATAGTCAATTTGCTTATTACTCTTTTATTAGATAGGATAGAGGCCTGGTGCACAAGTGGGGACCAGCTGGTTTGCCCTGAAAGGTGTCCTGGATTAGGGTGGGGATTCCCTTGGGGCATGGGGAGGCTTGGGTGAGGGGCTTGTGGTGGTTTGCAGGCTGGCCATGCCTCCCGGTGACCAAAGTGGAGGCCCTGGTATCTGGGATTTATTTATCTTCTATAATTGAAACTTTGTAGCCTTGAGCAGAGGCCAGGGCAGGCCAGACTGTTTGGGAAGCTTGGCTTCCTCCATTGCCAGAGAAACCCAAGGCTCCTGCTTGCTCCATGGCCACAACCATCTTGGTTGGGTTAATTTATATACTCTCTCCTGATTGGGTGGTGGGCATGGCTTGTGGGCATAATGGAAGTATGGCCAATTTGCACGTTTCCCTTTTATTAGTGTAGATGATACAGTGGTCAAAACCAGAAAATTAATACTGATATAATGTTATCCTAATTTCTCCTCTTCCCTTCTTTCTCCACTAATGCCCTTTGTCTACTGCAGAATCCAACTCAAAGTCCCACATTATATCTGTTAAGTCACCTTAGTCTTTCTTAATCTATGACAATCTATTAGCCTGTTCTGTCTTTGATGCCCTTGACACATTTAAAGAGTACTGGTCACTTGTTTTGTGTATTATAAATTGGTTTTGACTGATGTTTTCTCATGATTAGACTGAGGTCATTTTGATAATTACTAAAGCTGGGTGATGTATACCTAGGTTTCTATTGTACTTATCTCTTTGTTTTGGGGCATGTTTGAAAATGTTTATAGTAGAAGTCAAATAATAAAACAAACAAAACAAAATAAAGCAAACTCATAAAAACAGAGATCAAAGGGCTAGTGACCAGAGGAGTGGGGGTGGGGAGATAGGTAAAAAGGATAAAAGGGAAATATTGTCAATAAGATTGTGATAAGTTTGCATTGTGACAGATGATTATTAGGATTAGTGGAGTGATCACATTTTAAGGCATAAAAATGCCAAATAGCTGTATTGTACACCTGAACCTAATATAATTAATATAGTATTTCATATAAACTATATTAAAAACAATAACAACAACACACAGTTAGGCAGGGTGAGGTTATATAGCTTTTTAAATTTTATTTATTTAGTTACTAACTGAGAAGGTCTTAGATTAAAAGTCATATTAGTTTGACTAAAAATAACTGTGACTTTACATTAAAAAATATGATATAGAATAAATTATATTTAGTTATTGAGGTAGTATTCATGGGTGAGCCCTTCAGAGAGGTTTTTTTTTTCTCATCTGAAAGTAATTATTTAATCCCCAGTTTATATGTACATATCAATTAGTGGATATATGAGGTCAAGGATGAATTGTTACCCTTCTATGGACATCATTCCACACATCTTTCCTTATGAAGCCAGGGTCCGAGGGAAGCCAGCCTTGGTCCCGGGTGCCTGCGGGCGGCCCAAGGAAAGCCAGCCCTTGACCCATATGCAAGGCAATATGTATTCAGGACCTCTGTAATAAACTTAGTATGCAGGACAAACTAAAACCCACAAAAGTTAGTTAAAATAAATACTAAATATATGTTGGAAAGGTGGGTCAAAGAGTTCAAATAAAAAAAAAAAAACTAAAGACATTCATCTCTTTCTATATGCCTCTCTTTATAAATGTTGTTCTTCCTTTCTGGAGACACATGAAACAGATCATTTTCTGCTTCTGTCTGTGTGCCTGCTTCATTGTCCTGCATATCTGAGTAATCATTCTTCATTTTATATTGCCATAAAGTAGTAAATGGCTGCTTCATCTTGATTCTACATGACCTTAAATACGGAGATTACTACCAAGTGGTTCTCAGCTTCTAGGCTTCTTCATTCAAAACCTTTTCATGTAATTCAGTTTCTTCTATTTTAAGTGACTATTCTAGTCCAATGAGATGAGGGGTAGGTACATATGGTAGCCATAGCATCAGGAGCCTATACCTTCATCAATAGCTATAAGGTGTGGTGAAAGGAGGGTGGAGTTAGGTAAAGCTAAGAAGAAGCAGGCAAAGAGGTACTCCAGTTCCATAAAACTGACCATTAATAAGTTTTGTTCATTTTTTTAATAATTCTAATCCCTCAGAAGAGGTTACAATTGCTGATTCCCGTTGCAGAGAGGAAAAATAACCTACCAACACTAGACGATGTGAGTTTCTTGAAAGACCCAGAATTTTATACTAAGGATTAAGTGTAGAACTAAGTTCTTTGGGTAGGTTGTCACTATCCTTAGCTGGGAGGATATCAGAAGCTAGTAGAAGATACAGAAGTATAAATTAAAAAGGACAATATCATGTAATTTATGTGCAATGCCAGCATATACAAGGTTCATAGGTATAACATAGTGAAAATAATTAGCTATATCTGGGGAGGGGAGGGCAAGAAAGTCTTCAGAATGAGGGGAGGAGCTGAGCTGGAATTTGAAGACCAAGTTTGGAGATAAAATGCTTTCCTAAGATGAGTCTTCTTGAAGGATTGGTCTCCGGTTCACCATCTTGAATCTGTAAAGATAGCCAAGAGATAACCCTTTTCTGCTGGATCAGAGGGTTCAGTCATTCAGAGCACTATTGTTTTCTGCTGGCTTAGCTGTTAATGACTAAGTTGTGGGCATTTATACATGTTCTGCTCTTCTGATTGCTGAGGTATGTGATATTTACCCCCACTAGTTAGGCCTTGACTTTAAGTATATATACTAAAGGCCTGATACATGAAGATTCATGCAAGAATGGGCCTTCCTTCCCGTGGCTGCCAGCACCGACTTTGCTCTGGTCAGAGCTGCCTTTCTACCTTCCCATGCTGCCCAAAGGCCCCTAACAGCTGGGGTAGTGCAGAACACCTGTGTTGTCACCATGGCGATGACGCAAGCATCCCACCCCACCCCCAGGCTGGTTGGTGCCCGTGTATGCATATTAACCTGCCATCTTTGTTTGGGTTAATTTGCATACTCACACATGATTGGCTGGTGGGCATTGCAAAGGTATGGTCAATTAGCATGCTTCTCTTTTATTAGTGTAGATATTTATTGATTTCAGAAAGAGGAAAGGAGAGGGAGAGATAGATAGAAACTTCAGTGTTAAGAGAGTATAATTGATTGGCTGCCTCATGCATGTCCCATACTGAAGATCAAGGCCATAACCCCAGCATGTGCCCTGACCTGCAATTGAACAACCACTGAACCACACTGGCTGGGCTTTCCGTGACTTCTTAAAAATATGTACAAAGTTTGTTCAGTGATGAGGCATTATTGGAAGGCATCATGTATTGTCCAATGTAGGGCCACTGTGAACAGGTTATATGAGCACCCTCTACATTTGCAGTGAAAAGTCAGACAGCTTGAGTTGAGAAAGATTCACTGATGATCTGATCTCTCTCATATGCATTGTGAAATCTAACATTGTAGAGTGAAAACAGTTTTTTTCACAATTAGGTAGTTTCATCAACTATCTTGGTCTTCGCAAATCAGATGCAAGAAGAAGATTGCTGGGTATGGAAAAGTGAAATAAGCATTGAATTCTAAGGACTAGTGTGTTTGACATGAATCTTTCATTTGTGTCTAAAAACGTTTGTCTTACCCATCAGGTTGTTGAATTTCAGGGTGAAAGATAGATATGGTTACTTACCTGGCCTGTTGTGGGAGGAGATGTGTACATATATCCAGGGTTGGGCAAAAGCAAGCTTACAGTTATGAGTAAACACAGAGTTTATTCTTATATTATTATTTATAAACTAGAGGCCCAGTACACCAATTTGTGCACCAGTGGGGTCCCTCAGCCTGCCCTGTGGGATTGGGCTGAAACTGGTTTCTGACATTCCCCAAGGGGTCCCAGATTGCGAGATTGCACAGGCTAGGCTGAGGGACCCCATCAGTGCATGATCGGGGCAGGAAGGGATGTGGGAGAGCTCCAGGGAGTGTCCAGCCTGTCTCGCTCAGTCCCAATAGGCTGGATCCCAGCAACAAGCTCACCTACTGGTCAACTGTCTGCCCCCTGGTGGTCAGTGAACCTCACAGTGAGCAATTGAGTGGCCTTAGCATATCATTAGCATTTTACACTGTGATTGGTTGAATGGCTAACTGGATGACCAGACACTTAGCATATTAGGCTTTAATTATATGGGATTATTATATTATTTTTCATATGAACAACTATAAACCTACTTTTGCTCCACCCTGCATATACATCTATCTACTGCCCTTATTGGCAATCTGGTGTAGCCAAAAGTCACAATGTTTTGAGTAACAATATGGGTAAAACAGCTGGATTGATTATAGAATAATGTAATTGCCACACACTATCTCCCCTACCATATGCACAAGCAATGACAGAAAATTGCTAAACAAATTAAGTCAAATTTAAAATGGGCATGTCTGTTTACTGTCCTAGGTTCCATGGGCCATCCGGAACAAACAATAAAAAGGAAATCCATTAGAAGGAAATTCTTGACACATTCAAACATTGTAACTTGGCTTTGGGAAGCCTAAAAGAAGGGGACAGCAGAACTGGTTCCTGCTGGGACAGGAATTTGTTTATTCTGCTTATTTGACATCAGAGCCAAGGGCCCTAATGGTTTTGAAGGGCTCTTAGTGTTTCTTTGTTTGTACACTTGGGCTGGGCCAGTTTCTACAAAGGAGGTTTTGCAGATAGCACAAGACTTTCATCTCATTTTTAAGGACTTTTTAAATTTCTGGAAAATAATTCCTTAAATCATGAATTTTCTAAAATGCTGTTTGTGTCATGGGAAGAAAATGCATTATTTAATTTAAAACCATTCAGAATCCCTGTTGTGTGAAGGTAGGATGGTTGTGTTGTGGAGTGGGAAAGCGGTGTAAGGTGTAGGCATGGAGAGAAATAAACAGGAAAAGAGTGACCCTTATCTAAAAAATGCCTGTGCTCCACTGGGGAGACAGGTATGTACCTAAGTCACTAGGGAAAGGCAGAGAGAAGGGCAAGGTGTGAAACCCAGTTGTTCAGCAGAATTACATAGGAATATTTGTAGTAAGAACAGTGCATTTTGACCTTTCACCCCAGGATCATGGTGAAAGAGAGAGCCTTCTCCAACCTGACTGTAGATCATACCAAGTGGAGTGCCCAGTTATTCTCTTGTCCCTTCAGTATTGTCAGCAAAGGGAGAGCCTTCTGACTTAGGGCAGGGGTCAGCCCCTTGCCTGTGACGATGGGAGGGTGTCCACGGTGTTCTGCTAAGTAATGATTGAGTTGGGATTTTAAAAAATCTACATCTGATTGGTTTCAAATCCTGTACCTTCTGTCCTGGCACAGACACAAATCAGCAAGGCACTTAACCTCTGATGAATATTGGCAGAATAAGAGACTTGCAATCAGTCATTTCCAAACTCTTATGGAATATATATTTAAAATAAAATATTACTCAAACTCAAGGTAGAAAACAGATAAAAATAAAACTGCTTTGGCTGAGGTCTGAGTGGGAGGTAGAGCCCTGGCTTCCTCCTCATTTGCAGAGGAGTCTTGAGTGTTCCATTGCATTATGGTCCAGCAAATACGCCCCAGACCTACCTCTTCCTTGGAAAAGTATACTCTACCACCCCATTGGTCTGTGTTTGCCTGTGACTTGCTTTGACCAATGGAATAGAAGCAGACATGACATTCTTCACATTCAAAATGAGCTTCTGTAATCAAGGTGGCTTGGTATCTTGCACTGCTGCTTGTGTTGTGAGGGGAAAAAAAGTATGCTCCAGGTAGTCAGTGCTCCTTTAGTCTAGAAGGAAAGACAGATAGAACATGTGCATTAAATTTTTTTTATTTATTTCAGAAAGGAAGGGAGAGAGAGAGATTGATACATCAATGATGAGAGATAATCATTGATTGGCTGCCTCCTGCATGCCCCCTATTGGGGATGGAGCCCACAACCTGAGTATGTGCCCTTGACCAGAATCAAACCTGGGATCCTTCAGTCCACAGGCCAACGATCTATCCACTGAACCAGACCAACTAGGGCAGAACATGTGTATTTTATTCTTATCCTGGAACAAACCTCCATGGCAAATCTGCAGACCCACAAATGAGCAATAAAGATTTGCTTTTGAAAGCCACTGAGATTTGGGGAATGCTTGTTATATAGCCTAATCATAGCAAAGGGCATCTAATGTAAAGTTCCAAAATATATTCTCAGAACTTGCGTTTTTCAAAGCATAGATCTAATTGATGGAAAATAGTCTAAAACGCTAAATCAAACATACAATAACTCCCTGCATTTATTCCACTGAGAGTTCCCACTCCAGGTAACTGAGTAGTTTTTGCTGCTTACATACCCATTGTTGCTGTTTCCCAGCCTTACTCTCCAATGTCCAGCACAATCTGTTAGCTTCCTTATAGCAGTCAGGTTATTTATTCTTTTAATGAATCATAAAGAGTTGGTTTCTGTTGCGAGATGAGATAGGGTGCTCATATTAGCTCATCTGATTGTCAGTGTCACTCCTGTAAAGTTTGGAAGCTAATACTGGATGTGATTGGTGTTCTGCCTGTATCTCCATTATCAGACCTTGTGCCCTCTCCTAGCTGCGGGGAGAGCTCATGGCAATGGATTACAGTTGTCTCTTTTCTAGAGATTTGCTCTGGCCTTGATAGGAGTAGCCCCATTCTGCCCACTGGTACATTCCATAGCCTGTGCCAGTGACTGGCCCAGAGAGACACGAGGCCAGCCCCTTGCCTCTAGGATGCTGTTCACCCTCCAGAGCTTCTGGCAGCTGAACTCCAGCTGAGTCCATACCCTTGCTCAGCTCTCTCCTCCCCTCCGTATCATGACATGGCCTTCCAAACCCCTTCTTCTGAGAGCACTCTCTCCATAAACCATAGGTTCCTGAATCTGTGTCTCAGCTCTGATGATAGGGAAATAAAACCAAGACACTTTCCCTTCCAAACCTCAACTCATTGTTAGTCTAGCTGCCTCTGTGGCCACAGCAATGTTTATGGTTAATCAAGTATTCATTTTATAGTGACATTTTTCAGAGCAAAGGGGGTAGGGGAGCAGAAAGACCACACAAAGTGATGGATGCCCCATTCATTATTCTGTTTGGTTCTTTTTATTTATTTTTCAATTACAGTTGACATATACTTTGTATTAGTTTCAGGTGTACAACTTACTAATTGTCTTTAGCATTCCGATGGCAGCATCCAGGTGGCTGTCACCAAGGAAGGGTGGCATTTGGGAGGGTAGGTGCAGACCTGAGGAATAGTGGTCACGTCTGCTAATTGAGTGGCAGTGTCACTTCAGCACAGCTGGAAATGGCTCAGTCATTGGGGGCTTTCCACTTTGAGGCCAAGAGGCTTCTATTATCCTGCTTCTGTGGGCTCTAATTTTCTCAAGTGTGTTCCAGAAACCAGTCCCAGACCAGAAAGGGATCCTCTATATTTTTTCTGCTATTTCCCAGAAACACTTAGTAATCTCTTACTACAGATTCCATATTATCTCAAGAACTTACACTAACTAACCGAATCTTCTCACACGGGGTATTATCCCTATTTTGCAAATGAGGGATAGATGAAGCACAGGGTGGTTAAACAACTTGCCTGAGCTCACACAGCCAGGAGATGGCTGATGTAGCTTTCAAACCAGGTAGAGTGCCTAGTGTACCTTCAAAGTCCAGCTTTTAATCTTATCAGGGCTTCTTCACCTGGCAAGTCCATACAGAATTCAGGGGGGGGGCCGGGGGAGGGGCTTTTACAGGAATGGGAAAAACATTCCATAATTTTTATTTTTTTGGTAAATTTAACTGAATTGTAGTGCTTCCTTCCATTGTGAATGTAAGCAATAACCCAGAGCAGTGTTCTCAGGATCCGTAACTTTGCCATCTGGAATCATCACAGCTACTTTCTTATCCCATGAAAGTCATGGCTATCGCTTCTCGGCCTTTTGGCTAAGATCAAGTGAAAGTCGTGGCTGCTCTTTATAAATATGGTCTACATTCTTGACTACTCAGTAATCATAGTGGTTATCACGTCCCCCACTACAGGTTGTTGTTTAAAATACGAATCATAAATTGTTTTTCAAACTATTTTAACTGTGTCTCAATACGTTGTTTTCTTTTGGCATTCTATTTTTTTATGCATCTAAAACATTTTTTTATGCATTTAAAACATTATTCTGGCCGAGACCGGTTTGGCTCAGTGGATAGAGCGTCGGACTGCGGACTGACGGGTCCCGGGTTCCATTCCAGTCAAGGGCATGTACCTTGGCTGTGGGCACATCCCCAGTAAGGGGCGTGCAAGAGGCAGCTGATCGATGTTTCTCTCTCATCGATGTTTCTGACTTTCAATCCCTCTCCCTTCTGCTCTGTAAAAAATCAATAAAATATATTAAAAAACACATTATTCTGAATGAAGTACAGATTCATTTATTAAATGAAAATCCAGTCTTAAAGGAACACATATTGTATGATTCCATTTATAGAAAACATCCAGAATAAGCAAATCCATAGAGATAGCAAATTAGTGGTTGCCAGGGGCTAGGAGAGGGGGAGAAAGGGAGCGACTGCTACTAGATATGAGGTTTCTTTGCAGGTGATAAAAATGTTTTAAGATTAGATTCTGATGATGATTGCATGACTTTATAAATATATTCAAAACTATTAAATTATAAATTTTAAATGCATGAACTTTATTGTATGGAAATTATACATACACACTTTATGGTATGGAAACCACATCTCAATAAAACTGTTAAAACAATAACAATGTTATTTTGAATAGGGGTTTCCTGGACTGCTATTGGGTCCAAAGGCACAAACTGGGTTTAAAGCCACTGCCTCTGGCTATGATTCATAAATAGTATGCAGATAAATTTTGATTTAAATTAATAGAAAAGGAACTATTAACTATTGTGACTTATGTAACTATATATATAGTCTGGTAGAACCAACAGGATGGAATCTGAATCTCCTGAGTCATGTTAGAGGACTAGAGTGACAAAAAGGAGGGGCTTGGAGTCCATGATTCCAAGGTATCAAATTCCTTCCCACATTTCCAGTGAAGACTGCTGATCCTCAGTGAAGCCTGGGGGCAAGACACACAAACTCCCTTTCCTTTCCAGCCTGCCCCTCACCCCACAAAGATGCCTCTGTTTAGTGCAAAGAACTTTCTCTTCTGCCCCTACATGGAATCATTGTCTTTGCTGGCAAACAATTTGCTTTTATAGCTTGTCCTTTAGGACAGTTGGAACATAATTGTTTTCTTGGTGCTTTTGCTTCACACAGCTCCCCCTGGGATTACCCTCTGTCCTCTTCCTCACCCTGGAAGTCCCAGCAGGGGGTCTCGCCTCTTCCAAGAAGTCCTCCAAGACTTCTCTGATGGCCAAGTCCAGCCTGCCTCTCTCTTCTTGCTCATCTCTCCCAGCTCATCAGTGCCTCACTGTTTAGCATTGACACAGATGCTGCTGCTGCTCTGCCTGAGCTCCACTGCAGCTTTGGCCGGCACTTTCCATACAGGCACATCTCCTCTTATCTCAGGCACCTGCCACATTGTTGGCCTAAAGGGCTTCCTTGCCCAGAGAAGGGTGCGTAGGATGTCTGCCCTCAGCTTGGATGAGTCAAGGATTTAACGAGCCCAGGAGTAGTCTGCAACAAACAAAGGATATGAGTTAGTGGGTAGATACCATTTTTTCCTAGCATTCCAGGCAATTATTCTGTGGTGTGTTCCCAGAAGGATTGAACCACAGGTATCTGAGGGATAACCTGCTCATTAATGCATTCTTTATTACCTTCCCTTCATTCCCTGTCTTGATTCACCACCCCTCACTTGTGCTTGTCAAAGTCATCTCCTATGTAAACTATTTGCACTCAGGTTCTTGTCCCAGGGTTTGACTTAGGGGATCCCAGCTTCGGTAGGCATGCATGAGATATAGCTATAAAGAAATATCTTGGAAGTTTAAGCATGGTGACAACAGAGGGTTTCATTCGGTCGCAAATCCAGGGCCAAGCAAATACAATGAGATACAGGCTCTTTACCCACTTGTCCCTCTAACTCTGCCATTACTCAAACATTTTTGGAACTCCTCGTTTTGAACTGCTTCCAGTGCCCACAGAATATTCAATTCAGATGGTCAGAAATTTTCATGCCTGTGTATTAAGCAAATTGTTTTATTCTGACAAAAATTCATTCAGGCCAAGTCTAAAAAGATAGGTGGATTCAGGAAGGTGACAGAACTCTTTCCTCCTCTGGATCAAATATAGCTCCACGGGGGAATTCCAAGTATGTGTTATCTAATTCACAACAGCCATAGCTGTAAACAACCTAAATGTCCCTCAATTGATGAATAGGTAAGCACACAATGAACTATTATTCAACCCTAAAAAAGAACACTGGTACATGCTATAACATGGATGAACTTTGCAAATGTTATGTCAAGTGCACAAACTCAGACACATGGTATGATTCTATTTATGTGAAACACCCAAATGAGACAAATCCACAGAGAAAGAAAGCAGATTAGTGATTACCAAGGGGTGGGTGGAAGTGAGCATAGGGTAATATTAGTGAGTATTCGGTTATGAAAATTTCATTCCTGGAGTAATGAAAATTTCTTGGAATTAGATGGTCACATAATATTGCAAATGCCCCTGACTTGTATACTTTAACATGGTTAATTTTATTTTGCACGAATGTTACCTCACTTGAGAACAATGTACTAAAATATGCCTTACTGAAATGGTAAAGACCTTCTTTCCTTTTCTTGAGGAAGGGGAAGTGTTCTAACTATTTAGCAACCGTAATGCATCCCAGCTGTGTTGCTGGAGAGAAAATCTGGAGCAGGCTCAGGGTGGCAGGACTTCTGTGGCTGGAGCAGAGGGGCCTGGGCAGTTGAGCCATGAAGGGCAGTGTGGGGAGCCAGACAGGGCTTGTTCACCACCTGCTAGAAAAGTATTTCAAGATCATGACAACTGGACAGTCTACCTGAGATATAGGCTTGAGCATCAGTTCTACCCACAGGGGACTATTAGAAGATTGACCTTTGTGTTAGCCCAGTGGAGTCTTTGTCCCAGAGCAATTCTTCCTGGCAGCCCCATGGTCCAATGTGAGGGCGTGGCTACAAGCTGGCTGTGTGTAGGGAGGGATGAGGCTAGCACTAGTGATCACCTGGCAGTCTCCAGTGCCTGATGCCATAGGCAGATAATCTGGAGCAGAATGTTTATCTCCCTCCATCTTCATCCCCTTCCTGAAGGCTGGGAAGGTCCATAATTCAAAACCCAATGGACACACAGGTGGGAGGCTGGGTTCTAGATTCTTGCTATTCAAGGAGTAATCTGGGACTATCAATTTGGGATCACCCAGGAGCTTATCAGAAATGCAGAAAGCTGGAATCCACCTAGCCCTGCTGAAACAGGGGCCCCGGGGTGATTTCTATGCACATCACAACTTCAGAAGCTCAGTTTTCTAAAACAAGCCCTTAAGACTGTTTACTATTTTGACTCAAAAATACAAGCTTTTGTCTCCCTTCCTTGCAACTCTCCTACGGCCATGATTTGGAAAGAACATGTTTTAGATGTCTTTGGATACTGTCCAGAGATTTTCTGGACAGAACTAAAAGCAGCTCATAAGAAGTCCATCATTTCTTTAAAATCTCTTGTTTCTCCTTAGAAATTCATGTGAATTTTACACTCTTTTCCATGGTACAGTGATGTGAAAGTCATTAGAAAATCGTTTGCTTTCTATCCAAAATCTTTAAATAAAATTGAGGCTTCAGGGAAACACAGCATTCCTTTATTCCCCATGGCTTTGCATCTATATCCCAGCTTCTTGTGCAAGCTGTGGACTGAAAAACAGATGTAAAGTGAGCCAGGAAGTTAGTGATTCAATAGGGAAGCCACTGGCAATTACAGGCTCCAGTTAATAAGGTAAATGCAAGGATAAAGAAATGTGATTAGAAGAGAAGACCTTTTTTTGAATTCTTAACTCTAGGTACTGACCACAGAACAGAAACAGAAACAAAAATCATGTGAGGTCTTCAACTAAAGCAGGTAAGGTTTAGCCCGGCCAGTGTTGCTCAGTGGTTGGGCATCAAACTATGAAGCAGGAGGTCACAGTTTGATTCCTGGTCAGGGAACATGTCCTGGTTGTGGGCTCGATCTCCAAATATGGGGTGTGCAGGTGGCAGCCAATGGGATGATTCTCATCATTGATGTTTGTATCTCTCTTCCTCTCTAATATATATATATATATATATATATATATATATATATATATATATATATATGGCAGGCAGAATTTAGAATAGCTTCACAAAATATTTCTGGACTCAGTGACTGTCTTAGGTTGTGTTCCCTAGAAACAGAGCCTGAGACAAGGATTTGGGTGTGTGAAATTTGGGGCCTCTCAGGGAAGGGGAGTGAAAGAAGCAAGATGGAACTGGGAGCTGAGCAAGGATGTGTCATTCTTAGGAAAGCCTGCCATAGCCTGATTCACAGGAAACTATAGTGTGAATTAAGTACAGAGTTGTCTCACCTTGAGGCCAGAGTCCTGGCATTGTATTCCAATGTGAGCCAGTCATTGCCTAGGGGCTGCTCCCTGAGTGGCTGGTTGTATCTGGGTCATTGATTACTGTTCATCCCAGGGCAATTCTCTCTGTTAGCAGCAATTCTCCTAGCAGTCCAGTAAGGAGATCTAAGTGGATTACAACAGTGCCCACTCTGGCCTCCATGAAAGTAGCTAACTGACATTCCCATAATGCTGTTCTTCCACTTAGAGATTGTACTTTGTTGGATTTAATCACCTTAATATATACGAAGTTGTTTTATTCTCTAAATTGTTGCTGGACATGAGTGCTGTGGAAAGCCATTGGTTTCTGCTCTTGAAAACAAAATTCTCAAAGGATCCTGGTGGTTTTTACCCAATGCCTGACTCACTTGTCACCTCATTCAGGTGAAGTTCCTGAGGTGGTTCCCTTCCTTCCCACATTTGATTTCCATGTGGTCTTGCCCTGGCCACACCCATCAGTCCAGGGGAGCTTTTTCCTGAACACAGAGTCCCAAGGAAATAACAAAAAGGCAGCTCCGGTCTTATCGCTCTAGCTGATTATTTAAACAGCTGCCAGAGAGCTGCAGCTGCCTTGGCAAGAGTCCACAGTAAGGAAGGGAGTAAACCATCTAATGGCAATCACTATAGTTACCACTCAGAGAGGCACCCTGAGTACTGAGTGGCCTTTAGGGGTAGAAATTACAATAGTCTTGCAATCACTTGGAGTGATTGGGCATTGGGGAGGATGGTCTACTTTCAGACTTCAAAATCTGGAAATGTTTTAATTAGTGCATTCATTAATCAATGTTCTTAGGTGAAAATTGTCTCAAGGCAAGCGCACTGCTTTTCATTACACTTCTCACTTATTTCCCACCCAAAATTTCCCCCTTTTATCTCCGCACCCTTTCTACTCTTCCAGGCTCAGAATGCAGGCACCATAATTGGTTGTCCATGTTCTATAACTGGAACTTGAAATAGTCTAAGAAGACGTCAAGAGTTCATAAATAATTCCTGAGAATTTACAATAAAACTTACTCCTAATGCAATGACTCTTTTTATTGCTCCAAAAACTCACTCTAAGCGATAAACAGTGTGTTTGTTACATATGTAGATGTCGTGTGTGTGTGTGTGTTTAGAAAGAAAAGCCTTTTAAAAAAATATAGTGGGTTTCAGTTTCTTTGCTATGCTGATTGATAACACTTGACCAGGGAGTTCTTTTTTATTGGAGTCACTTAGGAGATGACTGCTTCAGGATATATTTTGGGAAGCCTTGAACTATGTATTAGTCTGGGTTCTCTATAGAAACAGAACTAATGGGAGATAGACAGATACTAGTAAATAGATATGGACTACATGAAGTTGGCTTCTACAGTTGTGTTTGCTAAAAAATCCAGAATTTGAGTTGGCAGCTGGATCCAGGAGAGCTGACGGTTCCATTCTGAGTCCAAGGGCCTGTGAACAAGGAAATGCAATGATTCCAGTGCAAATCCAAGTCCAAAGGCAGGAGAAGACCAATGTCCTAGCTTAAAGACAGTCAGGCAAAGAGAGAGAATTCTTTCACTCAGCCTTCTATTCTAGGCTGGCCCACCTTCATTGGGCAGAGAGCAATCTGCTTTACTGTCTTAATCTCATCTAGGAACACCCTCAGATGTCTCAGAATAATGAACTAAATATCTAATTGGCTCATAAAATTAACCATCATAGATCTATTCCAGTCTCCCTCAGGTTCTAGTACCCAAGGTTTGATCCTAGTCAGCTCTTTCCTCTATGGACATGAAAATCTACCTGTTGGGGGCTACCTGTATTCATCTATGAAATGGGAAGTTTGAATAAGATAATATGTGATATTCCAACTATATGACTTGAGATTTCTTTATAAAGTTCATAAAAATGCAGTTATAATCATATGGGAACTTTCTTTGGGATCTAAGGGTGTGACCTTGTTTAGTATCTGGAATTGTGTGCATTTTTAAGGAAAAGTGATGGAACTGTGGTGGCAGAGAAAAATAGGCTCCTATCAATAACTGTAATTTTAAGACAATCAAAAGACTATATTCCTAAACTTCCCTTAAATCTAAAGGTGGCTAAAAAATACAAGTAGGAACTTTTGGGCAGGACTTCTGGGAAAAACTCCTTTAGCAGGATACAAATCACTAGAGTACACCACAACTCCCTCCCCTTTCTCCTGCTCCTTACCTGGAATAGCCATGTAATATTCTAAGCTCCAGCTGCCATTAGGAACCATGAAGATGTCTTGAGATTGGAAACCATACACACCAAGGGTGGCTGAGCAGAAAAATATGGGTTTCATGCTATATACTTGCCCTGAATATCCATCTCTGAACGTCTTTTATGTGTTGGAGAAATGAATGCCTACCTTGTTTAAGTCACTGTCATTTTGCAAGTCTTTTAATAGGAGCGGAATTCAATTCTGAACGGATGATGCCAGAAAGAAAGCCTAGCTTCTACTTTGCTCAAAGCAGTATTTCTCAGGCTTTAGCAGGCTGCAGAGGGATGGCTAAAACACAGGGTCCCAGCGATGCTGATGCTGCTGGTCCAGGGTCCACACGGAGAACCATGTCTCAGAACATCTCCAGTTCATTTGTGTAGGAGGACAGAAACCTTCGCCCCTTGACAGGGCAGTGTCACACCCAGATTATAGGGCGTCAGCAAATGCTGCCTCACCAAGCACCTTTAACTTTTAACTCAGGATAAATGGCATCCTGGGATGTTTCATTTCAACGCATAAGAAGTGGACGGGTCCTGAGATCTTTCTCTGAGCACAAAGTTCTGGGAAGCTGGAGTTGAGGAACCATTCAGCTGTGAGAAACCATTCAGCTGGGCAGAAAAAGGCTCTCTGCAAGGCTGTGTTGCAGTTTCCAATGAAGGTGTGTTACTGTTTCTGTTGCCCCACCGCCCCCAATGCCTATCAGTGCTTCGAACAGTCTCAGCTGCTCTCTTTACTGATTTCGGAATCCACAGTGACATGTTTTCTAACGAGAGCCGAAGAAGATAAACAATCAGGCCAGTGTAGCCCAGTGTTGTGGAAAGTCACCTCAAGATGGGTCTAGTCTGAGGAAATGTCACTTTCCCATGTCTCCTCAGGGCAGCTCTATGTTTCCTGAAAAGAACAGTCTATCTGGGAGGGTTTCCTACTCCCTCTGCTCCAGTTCCCAGGGACAACAGGAAACTCAGTAACCTGTGCAAAGGAGTCCGTCAGAATGATCAGTGGGCTGCAGGCGGGGGCTCAGAGTAGACTATGTCTCCAAGAATCGCTCCCCAGGCTCAGCTTCTGCCACCAACTCCTTCACAGCAATGTGCAGGGAAGTCCTGCACAGCTTCCAGACTGCTGTTTTGTGTTCAGGTTTTTAAGGAGAAAAAGAAATGTAAGCACAGGCAGATTCATGTCTCAAGGAATCCCCAGTCCCTCCAGTCCATGTGCAAGCTACCTGTCCCAGGCAGAACTCCTAAGCCCGGGCAGAACTTATCTGTCCAGGTCTGAGCTCTGTGTACTGACCTAGTTGCTTTCACTCTTTTATCTCTGGTCACTTGTCAAAGATAGGTACACAATAAAATTTTGTGGCCCAAATGGGTGGCAAATGTGCAATGAGTATGAATCAGCTAAGACAGCTAAAATAGCCTGGGGTCAGCAACTGGGGGCATCTTTATTTCCTTTTCCCTCTTCCAGATCTTCTTTTTCCTCCTTCCTTTATGGGAGCTCCAAGTCAAAACTTTATAATTTATATACAGTGAAGTGGACAAATGTTGGGTTCTGTTTGATGGTAGTGTAACTATTATTACAATCATAAGAACATTTCTATCACCCCAAAATGTCCCCTCATGCCCTTTCCAGTCATTTGTCCCCCACCTTAGCCCTAGAGAAAATCGCTGTTCTGATTCTTATCATCATTGATTAAATTTCCCTGTTTTTGAATTTCATATAAATGCCCACCTTCTTTCGCTTGGCACAGTGTTTTTGAGATTCAGATGGCATCTTTCTTAATCTTCTTAAAAATCAAGTTACCTGACCTTGAGCCCCTGTGACTGCACATTCATCTGAGTCAGTGTTGGGGTCCTTATGCTCAGCCTCAATTACAAGGTCATGGCAAACCTGGAGTAGGAGGCAGGAAGGCTGCAGGCACAGAAACTTTGGGGAGGCCCTTCCTTCCCTCATTCACCTCTGATTGTCCCATTGAACCTGCACAGTGCCTGGAAACTGAGACCACTGGGCTCATCATACTCTCAGGGACTTTCTTCTGATGAGGCCCAGGCTCACAGGGCCTAGAGAATCTGGAGGTTCTTCTCCTCTTCAAGGCTTCATCTTGGATTCTCAGAACTGGGGGCCTCCAGACCTTTATCAGCTCCCATTATAGGGTAATTTCTTCGCTATGTTCCTTCTTCCTACCCCTTTCCCCCCAAACCCCAGGAATCTGCCTAAAACCCCTAGCTCTTTACAAAAATTAGGAATGAGATATTTTCCTTCCAGCAATTTCTCTGTAACTTGGCATGGGACAGAGGAATCCCTGGGAATTGTACTACAGGTCTCCACTTCAGCCGCCCTTGGGCCACTCAGCAAAATCTTCAAAGTGAACTACTAACTTTGATAAATAAAGTCACTCCCTTACAAGCTATTTAATTCCTATTTCTTTATACTCCCCTGTGGGGGGAATACCAACATAGAACCTCCCTTTAAGCTAAATACCTACCTTTAAGCATAATTTATACCAGCACCAGAACCACAGAACGTTTGTGTGGAAATGCACAATGAGGCTGATTGGTCTTAGTTTAAATTAAGGCCACAAATCCCAGATGGGTCAGGAATCTTTTATCAGGATGTTCCATTCCTTGATTTCCAAAATAACTCATCCGCATCTTCTTCTCTCTCCTCAAACTTTTTCCCAATGCTATCTCCAACCCCAAATGCACATACATCTTTACTATTCGCAAACCCGCAAGGCCCTGGCACCACATTCTCAGCCTTCGCTCCTGACCCCGAAGAGGCCCAGTATCCTCTGCATCTCATGTCCTCTCCCCTTTCTTAAGGAATTGGCATCTCCTCTCTCTCCTGCATCTCCAATTTCTCCATCTTCACTGGACTATCCACTTCAGCACAGGAACATCCTCTAGTTTATTTCATCTTAAATAAATAAAGTCTCCTGGAACCACTGCATTAGTTTCCCAGGGCTGCTGTAACAAAGGCCGGCAAACTGAGTGGCTAAAAACAACAGAAATGTATTTTCTCACAGTTCTGGAGGTTACAAGTCTGAAATTAAGGTGTTAGCAGGGCTGTGTGCCCTCCAGAGGATGCTCTGGGGGAGCATCCTTCCTTGCTTCTTCCAGCTTCCAGTAGCCCCAGATGTTTATTGGCTGTGGCAGCATAACTCCAACCTCTGCCTCCGATTCCTCATGATATTCTCCCATTTGTCTCTGTCTCTTGTTGTTTTCCCTTTTCTTATAAAGACATCAGTCAGACCTGGAGTAGGATCTTTATTGAATGTATAGTAGCATCATGTCTATAAAGCAATATATATACCTTAATAAGAAATACTTTATTGCTAAAAATGTTAAGCCTGGTGGGAGAAAAATGGTGGCAATATACTTGCTGGATGTAGAGCTGCCACAAACCTTCAATAAACATAATATCTGTGAAGGGCAATAAAGCAATAAAACACAGTAAAGTGCAAAAGAACAAGGTATGCTTGTTTGCAAAGGGTGTGAACACCGGGAAGGCTGTAGTATTGAGATCTCTAATGTAATCAATTTACCCAATGTGGTATTATCCCCAGAACTTTGCTACATAAAAGGCACAGAATCCACTTCTTGTTTAATAAATGAATGCCTTATCTTATCTAATAAAAGAGTAATATGCAAATTGACCACACCTCCGTTACATCAAAAACCATGCCCGCAGGCCACGCCCACCAACCAATCAGGAGCAATCATGCAAATAAACCCAACCAAGATGGCTGCAGCCACAGAGATCAGGAGGGAGGCTTGGGTTTCTCCAATGGAGGAAGCCAAGCTTTCTGCCTGCCCTTGCTGGCTCAGGCCTCCACTCAATGCTACAAAGTTTCAATGATAGAAGATAAAAAAAATCCCAACAAAAATGATGGCAGCCACAGAGCTGGAGAGAACAGGAGGCTCGAGTTGCACCCAGAGATGGAGGAAGCCAAGCTTTCCACCTGCCCTGGCTGGCCCAGGCCTCCATTTAAGGCTACAGAGTTTCAATGATAGAAGACAAATTAATCCCAACAGAAATGGCTGCTGCCATGCAGCAAACAGGAGGCTTGGCTCCACTCAAGGCTACAAAGTCTCAATTGTAGAAGAAAAATAAATCTCAGATACCAAGGCCTCCACTTGGATCGCAGGGAGCATGGCCAGCATGCAAACCACCACAGGCTCCTCTCCCAGGCCATCCCATACCCCAAGGGAACCCCTATCCTGACCTGAAACACCCTTCAGGGCAAACCAGCTGCCCCCACCTGTGCACCAGGCCTCTATCCTATCTAATAAAATAGTAATATGCAGCCAAACTGGTTTGGCTCAGTGGATAGAGTGTCGGCCTGCAGACTGAAAGGTCCCAGGTTTGATTCTGGTCAAGGGCATGTACCTTGGTTCTGAGCACATCCCCAGTAGAGGGTGTGCAAGAGGCAGCTGATCTCTCTCATCATTGTTTCTGACTTTCTATCCCTCTCCCTTTCTCTCTGTAAAAAATCAATAAAATATATTTAAAAAAATAGTAATATGCAGTTTGACCATCACTTCAACACACAAGACAGCTTCCCCCATGTGGTCAAAGATCTTGCCCCCATGTGGACACAAGATGGCCACCACAAGATGGCCAGCAGGAGAGGGCAGTTGGGAGGGACCAGGCCTACAAGGGGGGAAATTTGGGGGCAATCAAGCCTGCAGGGGAGGGCAGTTAGGGGAAAACAGGCTGGCAGGGAAGTGGTTAGGGGGTGATCAAACTGGCAGGCAAAAGAGGTTAGAGGCAATCAGAAAGGCAGGCAGGCGAGCAGTTGGGAGCCAACAGTCCTGGATTGTGAGAGGGATGTCCCAGGTTGGAGAGTGTACAGGCTGGGGTGAGGAACAAACCCACCCCATGCATGAATTTTGTGCACTGGGTCTCTAGTAAAATAATACTATGCAAATTGACAGTCACTCCAACACACAAGATTCCTGCCTCCATGTGGTCAAGATGATTGATCCCATGTGGACCCAAGGTGAACATTATAAGATGACCAGCAGGAGAGGGCAGTTGGGAGGGATAAGGTCTGGAAGGGAAGGCAGTTGTGGGCAATCAGGCCAGCAGGGGAGGGCAGTTAGGGGTGATCAGGCCTGCAGGGGAGGGTAGTTAGGGGCAATCAGGCTAGCAGGCAGAAGCAGTTAAGGGCAATCAGGAAGGCAGGCAGGTGAGCAGTTAGGAGCCAGCAATCCAGGATTGTGTGAGTCCTACTGTCCTAATGGTAGGATCAGGCCTAAACAGGCTGTGGGACATCTCTTGAGGTGTCCCAGATTGGAGAGGTTGCAGGCTGGGCTGAGGGACACTTCCTCTACCTCCCCTCCCCTCTGGGCACAAATTTTATGTACTAGGCCTCTAGTTCTTCTATAAAGAACAAAGAAAAAAATCTTAAAGTTACTCTGGCACAAATACTACAATTCAAACAAATGATTCCTAACTGGAAATTTCTAGTTTGATTCCAGTGTTGGAGAATCTCCTAAATAGTATGTAAAACTAGAAAAAGGTTGTCATTATTGGCAAGCAGCAGCCCATGTTACAGTCAGGCCCACCCGCCCTTGGCTGAGTGCCCCGGAGCAGTACACACAATTGCATGAGCAGCTCTGAGCACACACACTTAGGAGGATTGTGAGACTTTTTCTGTCTTTAGTGTAGTCTACTGGCTTTTCTAGGACTGTGTCTGGGTGTTTGGATTCCTCCATTCATTCACTACCAGTGTGGATTCTCACAAACCACTTATTTCTCGCCATGTCTATTAGAGGAAGAAAGTGGAGATTCATTCCGTTGGGAAAGCACCCAGCCTCCTATGACAACTTATTCTCAATTTCTACCTGGAAATCTATCTACATCTACTAAAACCCTTGGGGGAAATTATTCTTTAAGCCCTGGACATAGATCAATTTGCCTCATTCTGAGGAGGCATCTTAGGACCAATGCCAACTCCAAATGAATTACCAAGGCAGACATAAGGAAGTTACTGTAGGTGGCACCATTTGAACAAGATGGCGCCAATTGTTTCCCAAACTATCCCATCTGTTGTAAACATTTCTGAACATGTAAAAAGTCTCTAGAATCCTTTTTGGACCAACAAATCTCATTCCAAGGAAGATGGTTTATAACCTATCTCTGTGGACATCTTAAATGATATAAAGGGATTGCCTTGTCATTTATAATAACTATGTTGTTGAAAATATCTACTCACGTAGCTATTTCAAATTTCAAATGGAAAGAAATCCAAAGTGTGATAATGGTGAAACATTGTAGTTTCAGTGAATATAACTGTATTAGAGGCCCAGTGCACGGTAGGGTCCCTTGGCCCAGCCTGCACCCTCTTGCAGTCCAGGACCCTTCAGGGGATGTCAGATAGCCTTTTTCAGCCCGATCCCTACAGGCTTGATACAGACAGGATGAAGCCCAATCCTGTGACTCGAGCTTCTGTCCTCTGGTGGTCAGTGCACATCATAGCAACTGGTCAACAGGTCATATCGTTGTTCCGTTGTTTGGTCACTTAGGCATATACACACACACACACACACACACACACACACACACACACACACATACACACACACACACATACACACACACACACTAGAAACCCGGAGGGACAGGGGAACCCTCAGCCCAGTCTGCACCCTCTCCGATCTGAGACTCCTTAAGGGATGTCCGACTGCCCATCAGACATCCTTGTCACAATCCAACTGCTCGCCTGCCTGCCTTCCTGATTGCCATTAACTGCTTTTGCCTGCCAGCCTGATCATCCTCTAACCACTTCCTTGCCAGACTGATTGTTGCCTAACTGTTCCCCTGCTAGCCTGTTTGCCCCTAACCGCCCTCTCCTGTGAGCCTGGTCACCCCTAACTGCCCTTCCCTGCAGGCCTGGTCGCCCCCAACTTCCCTCCTCTGCCAGCCTGGTCACCCCCAACTGTCCTCGCTTGCAGACATGGTCCCTCCCAACTGCCCTCCCCTGCTGGCCATCTTGTGGTGGCCATCTTTGACTGCATGTGGGCAGAATCTTTGACCACATGGGGGCAGCCATCTTGTGTGTTGGAGTGATGGTCAATCTGCATATTACTCTTTGATTAGATAGGATAGAGGCCTGGTACAAGGGTGGGGGCCAGCTGGTTTGCCCTGAAGGGTGTCCCAGATCATGGTGGGGATTCCCTTGGGGTATGGGGCAGCCTGAGTGAGGGGCCTGTGGTGGTTTTCAGGTCAGCCACACCCTCCAGCAACCCAAGTGGAAGCCCTGGTATCTGGGATTAATTTATGTTCTACAATTGAAACTTTGTAGCCTAGAGCAGAACCAAGCCTTCTGCTCGCTCCATGGTGGCAGCCATTTCTGTTGCGATTTATGTATCTTTTTTAAAAATATATTTTATTGATTTTTTACAGAGCAGAAGGGAGAGGGATGGAAAGTCAGAAACATCAATAAGAGAGAAACACCGATCAGCTGCCTCTTGCACGCCCCCTACTGGGGATGTGCCCGCAGCCACGGTACATGCACTTGCCGGAATTGAACCCGGGACCCTTCAGTCCACAGTCCAACGCTCTATCCACTGAGCCAAACCAGTCTCGGAGCAATTTATGTATCTTTTATAATTGAAACTCTGTAGCCTGGAGTGGAGGCCTAGGCCAGCCAGGGCTGCAGAAACTTGGCTTCCTCCATCTCCAGGTGCAACCCTAGCCTCCTGCCTCTCTCCAGCTCCATGGCTGCTTCCATTTCTGTTGGAATTCTATAATTGAAACTTTATAGCCTGGTGCAGAGGCCTGAGTGGCAAGGGCAAGTGGAAAGCTTGGCTTCCTCCATCGCTGGGGAAGCCCAAGCCTTTCTCCTGCTGTCTGTGGCTGCAGCCATCTTGGTTGGATTTATTTACATATTCACTCCTGATTGGCTGGTGGGTGTGGCAGAGGCATGGTCAATTTGCATATTACTCTTATTAGATAGGATATATATAGATGTCTGTCCTTTCATGCAGTTTAAAAATTTCAAATTATATCAGCATATTTCTTTCAAAATATTTTTTAATTTGTTTGGACACTTTATTTTAAGCACAAATGATCATATCACAAGAAAATGTAAATAAGTAGAAGGCAAGAAAAGTAATATCATCCATAAACATACCAGCTACACTGACCATCTGATTTTTATAGTAAGGGTCCCCTCAAAAGTAGAGCTTTCTGATGAAAACTTTTATAAGCCAAAGTGGCATAAAGCAAAGAAGCGATTATCTTAGGACACAACTTGCTGAAAAATGCCCAAAATAAACTGAGGTAAAGCACAGATGCTGAGAGACACAGTTCAAAGCTGTGGCAGTTTGATGCTGAGATGCTGAGTGTGGTGCCTGGGGAATGGGCCTCTCCTACTGCTCACAGCACACATGCCTCTATTGCTGCAACAGAAATGCTAAACACTATTTTCATCTTTTTTTCATAAAAGCAAGACTCCTCTTCAGATTTCTTTCAATTAGGGAAAATAGGTACTAATGTAGGTCTTTCATAAAAGTGAAGGAGCCTGACATGAACTTTCAGAAAACAGGGGATACCTGTATTAAGTATAGCATTCAACTTCAGAGAGGAACATTTTTCTAAATGGTTTTACTGCCTCTGAGTTCATCCTGGCCTTAAGATAATTATGGCTATGTGATTATTCATGATGAATCTTGGAAGCTATTGAGGAGATCTGTTAAAAATGCTAAATGAAGCAGCAAATCATGAACTGATTCTCCAGGGTCACATGGTGGATAATGTGTTTATGGAAGACTTTTCATGAAGGAGAACAACAGTGTTGCTAAGATATGACTTCAAAGACATGTCCACTCTATTAAAATTTTCATTGCTAATCCTAGGATTATCAACCTAAACCCTTTAGATTATCCTAAGCATGCTTGAATGCCCTGTCTGGAATTCTAATTCTGCTGATTATTGTAAAATAAATCAATCATGGGGTTAGAATGTACAGCATGGTGACTATACTTAGTAATAATATACTGTGTATTTGAAAGTTGCTAAGAGAGTAAATCTTAAAAGTTCTTAAGAAAAAAATACTCTGTAACCATGTATAGTAATGAATATTAACTAGACTTACTGTGGTGATCATTTTGAAATGCATAAAAATATCAAATTATTAGGTTATATGTCCCAAACTAATATAATAGTGTATGCCAATGACATCTCAATAAAAAAATAAAAGTAATTAAAAATTATTACAGAAAATATATCCTTCCAGTTAATCTTACTTCTTTGAAACTCAGAACAATATTCTGGAAACTTATTTCTAAACCATGCCAACAGCCATCAGAGGCAGATTCATAGAGATTTGAGTTGGTGACCTTTTATTGTAAATGGCCTTATAGTGAATATTTTGGCTTTGCAGATCATTTGGTTTTTGTCTTAACTACAGAAATCTACCTTTGTAGTTCCAGAGCGGCTGTGAATAATACCTAAAGAAGATGATGATTTTGTTTTTGCTCCAGTACAACTTTATTTATGAAAACTGGGGCAGCCTGTAGGCCTGAGGCCATAGCTGTAAATAATTATTTCATAGCCTCCAAGCAAACAGCCAGTGTTGGTGGGTCTTTGGGGGAGAGAGGGTTAAAAAATATCAAGATTGGAGAAGACAATGGTAAAGATTTTGGAAAAAAAGTGAAGCCCTAAAACAAAAACAACCAGCCAAAACACACACACACACGCCAAAGTTACGCTGGTTTTATGGGAAAAAAAACAGTGGTTTTGCAAACTTATCTTTTAAGTCAAGGGAATATACTTTTTTCTAAAATAAACATTTATAGGAAATTTCAGTGTATATAAAATAGACAAAATAGAAGTTGCTGTATTTGAAAAGGGGGATCTGACTGTTCATCATTTTTACCCTCTCAGCAACCTCTAAATGTATTTCTGGAAAGTTCTGGGATCTCTTAAATTGAATTTAAAACCCACTGCTTCAGAAAAGACACCTTGCTCTAATTAGGATTAAAAGATTTATAAATAAAAATTCAGGACACCTAGTTAAATTTGAATTTCAGATCAACAACATGTACTTCTTTTACCATAGCATTTCACACACAATATTTGTACCACAAATATACTAAAATGTTACTTGTTAATTTGCAATTTAAATTTAACTGGACATCCTGCGTGCTTAACTGGAAACCTTACCTCTGCTTCTTTAACTTGTCAGTGTCGCAATTTTCTCATCTGCAAAATGGAGCAAATAGTACATATAAAATAGGATTGTGTAGTCTTTTTTTTTTTAAAGAACTTAATATTTGTAAGAGATCAGTTTTTGGCATACTAGCTTATTAGCTATTATTAATGTGGTATTGATTCTAAGTGGTTGTAATAACAGTCACTGACTAAATTATGTCTCTCCACTCCCCATTCATATGTTGAAGCCCTAGCCACAGATGGAACTGTATGTCGAAATAAGGCCTTGAAAAGGTAATTAAAGTTAAGTAACGTTATAAGGGTGAGATCCAAATGCAGTATGCCTGGTGTTCATACTATAAGAAAAGGGAGAAAGAGAAAAGCCATGTGAGGACACAGTGAGGAGGTGGCAATTTACAAATCAAAGGAAGAGGCCTCAAGAGAAACCAAGGCTGCTGACACCTTGATCTTGAACTCCTAGCCTCCAGAACAGTGAAAAATTGGATTGCTGTTGTGGAAGCCATCCCAATCTATAGTTCTTTGTTATTACCCTAGTAAACTAATACAGTCATCATCCACATGACTTTAAAAACATATTCAATTGGCTGCTTCAAAAATTGAGATATTATTTAAAATGAGTTTTAAATTATATTTTAGTAAACTGATCTGGTGAGTCCTCTTATTAGACACTAGGGTTACAGTGCACGAATTCATGCACCTTGAAAGGAACTGAGGGCCATGAGGCTGCGGTAGGCACAAGGGTGGGTCTCAGCCCACCCTCCCCAACCTGCCTGGCCCCACCTGCCCTGTCTCCAGGTCTGCCAGCAGCCACTTTCACTGCAGCCACTCCCATGCACTGACAGTACTGACCCTGCTTGTACCCACTGACAGTGCAGTGCAATTTGGGCCAGCACCAGCAGTGGGTGTGAGTGGGGACAGTGCTAGTCAGCAGGTGTGAGCAGCAGCTGCTGCCCTAATCCCCCAGGATCAGGAGGAGGTAGAGAAGCTCTCAGGGCCAATCAGGGCCAGCAGCTACCACTCACACACACACTGATGGCGCCGAATGATTGGAATTGGCACTGGGCACAGGCAGTGGGTGCAAGTGGCAGCTCTGGTGCCAGCTGCAAGTGTGAGTGGGGCCAATGCTGATAGCAGGTGCAAGTGCTGGGCAGGAATACAGCGTGCAGAAGCAAAGAATTTTCACTGACCACCAGAGGCTCACCCTGATGACAGTGACCAGTGCCCCGCCTTAGTTTGGCACCCCTGCTCACTTGTTCCACCACATCACTGAAGCCAACACCTACCATGTTACATACACAACCCCTGGTGGTGAGTGCATGTCATAGTTCAGTTGCTTGGTTGCTTGGTTGTTCTGTCATTTGGTCTATTTGCATATTAGCCTTTTATATAAAAGGTGCTCTAAAATAGCCCTCATTTTTGTTCTCTTTTTCAATTTTTTTTTAATCCTCACCAGAGAATAAGTTTTTCCATCACTTTTTCAGAGAGAGTGGAAGGGAGGGAGAGAGAGAAATATGGATGTGAGAGAGAGGCACGCCTGGACCAGGAGCAGGAAGTGAACCTGCAACCCAGGTACATGCCCCTCTCTAGGAATCAAACCTGTGACCTTTCAGTGTACAGCCTGACACTCCAACCACTTAGCTACACCAGCCAGGGCCATTTTTGTACTTTTAAAAGTCTTGTTCTTTGATGTTTGTGACTCATGTGCAGTTTATTTTTATAATTGTCATGTTTAATAAATTGTTCTAATAGTTGAAAGTAAAGTATCCTGAAGAAGTGAGGCTTTAGTCAAATGCAGCACAATTCGCATCCATGGATAAGTAACTTTGGTTTGTCTCTTAAAATTCTATTACTTCAAATTTTCTTTTTCTTGACTTCTACCTCTCCTGTCACTAGGTTGAATAAACTAGATGAAGAGTAGATGTTTACTTTTAGTGTTTCCGGTATTCATTCTTTCATTAAGCCAGGCAGTGAAATACAAAACTCATCAATATTCAGTGCAAAGGACCCATGACAGCATCTTGGAATTGATTCTCAGTTTTGTTGAATGTGTTTGTGTGCCGTATTTCACATCCAGTCATCTTACTAGTAAATCCCTTTTATTGGTTTGTAGACTCTTTGAGGTCTACATAATCTTTTATGTCCTGCAAAAATAAAGATTCACTCCCTAATATCCAGGATTTGCTTCAAAGTAATGAGGGAGTGAGAGGGAGTAAGACAAGATGAATAGTGAGATGATTGATGCAGCTACATGATAGGTACATAGGGGATTGTTGTGTCATTCTGTTTACTTTGGATATGTTCAAAAATTTCCTTAGTGTGATAGATTTCCAAGTATTAATTCCATGAAATAATAGATTTAAGTGCACATGCCCTATGCTGTTTGTGCATTCCACTCTATTAGGCATAATGTACATCTCCTCAGATATTGGACTCGGCCCAAGGACATTCTTTGACCAATGCAATGTGAGTGGACTTGACATAGGGTATCCAAGCAGGGCCTTTCAATGTGCTTGCATGGCTTGCCTTGGCCTCTTACATACCCCCCCTCTGTTGTGAGGAGAGGACATCCTGGGTAGTTGTTGCTCCTTCAGTCATGATTCCTGGAAAGAATGTAGAGCAGATAAGAACTTGATTCACAACTTGGGCTCCAGCCCGGCTCCACTCAGCTCAGCCAAAAATGGGTCAAGCCATAGTTCACCAGCAGACCTGTGACAGTAAAATAAAAGTTTGTTGTTTTAAGTCAGTGAGATTTCAGAATTGTTATGTAGCATTATTGTCAAAGACTTAACATAAATATTTTAAATAAATACAGTGTTAAAATCTATTCCACATTAAGAATTGCATGTTATGTAATTTGTTGGTATGGTTAAATTTGATCAAAGTTATTTAGCTGGTTTCCTGTGTAGACTTCATCAACTTCCACGTAAAAGATTTAAAACTAGTTACTGATTCCACCACAGGCCCCCTTATCCACAGTAATTGAAAGGGGTGAGTTGGAACTTTTCCTCTTGCTGCTTTAAAGCCCACCGGTACCCTTGAGCTCTGCTTACAGACAGACAGAATGCAGTAGGGATGCTCACTGGAATTCAAGGGCAGGAACCAAGGCCTCCCTGATACTTAAGAAAACAAGGTTGAAATTGGAACCAAGCTTCTGAGGCTTTGGAGAAAGCCCTTTAACAGAAAAGGAGAGAAGCAGGTGCTCTAGGTAGGGGGTTAATAGGACGATTAGCAACTGTTCCCACTACAGCTGCGGATGACTCAGAGATGGGCTGAGGGGCCAAGGGTTGGGGCAGATAGCAGCTGTGATATTACTTCATTACACACAGAATGGATGTAACTAAGGAAAATACTCTTATACCCAGTGTTTCAAATGAGGGAACGTTTAGGCTTTATAGTCTATCACCTGCAAAGTGGGTCTCAAGCCACGAGGGAAAGAGAAAAATAAAAGGACAGTAGCCCACCTCTCCTGCCCTCCTCTTCCTTCTAGCATCTCTTTGCCTGGCAGAGACAAAGAAACAAAAGGCAGGTCTCTGCTGGGAGAGGCATGTCTGGGAGCATCTTCCAATCCAGCCTGCCTTTTCTCTTCTTCAATAGTGGGGCCAAATTTATGTTAATTTACAGTTAGGTATCTGGATTTTTGTTTAACCTTGTTCTCCCTTGGTTTCAAGGAGGGGGAACAGCACCTACGAAGCCAGCCTAACATTTTCCTGAATCTAAGAACACTCTGGATACATTCCTGTTCCCCAAAGCAACATATCTTTCCCATACACCAAAAATATAGTCTAGCCAGAAAAACAAAGTAAAGGGCACAAGGGAGTCTAGATTATTTTGAGAAAGGATGGCAGAAAGGCAATTTTGATTACATTTCTTCTATATGTCATGCACTCAGGAAAGGTAGAGTAAAATCATTATGAGACATTTAAACAATGCAGCAGGTTCACTGTGCACACACTATAGCAGCTCTGAGTCTATCCATGTAGAACATGGGCTGAGCCTCTCAGTACCTACCCTGCTGCTCACTGCTAGTCTGGTTACAAATCCAAATTCCTCCAAATTGCATCTCATTGGTCTATGGTATCCCAAGGGGCCACATAAGCTGCTAAAGTGCCAACCGATGTGCTTCTTTTGGTTAGGATGAATGCAATAATCCATGGTCTCAGGGATAGGGTCCCAAGGGATGTCTATGAGGCTGTCAGCAGGGACCTTCCCACTGGAAGTCACATATTCCAACTCATTGAGGAAATTGATTTCCACATGCTCTGCATGGGAACTTTCAGGAGACTTTCCAATCAGAAGGGTCAATCAAGCCATTAGTTGCAGTCTGTCTGCAAAATGGTAGCACCAGTGGAAGGTACAAGAATGAGTCTCTCTGATCAGATTGCAAACACAAACACCTGTGGCCAACTGGCTGAAAAGGAATCTATATTTGAAGCACTTTTGTTGGAGTCCACAGACGATGACCAAGTGAGAGGTGGTTAAGATCCACTTATTTTGCCAAGTAGACTCTGTTTTAAATTTTAGAATAATTTACTAAATCATTCAGAACTCCATCATAAGCAAAAGTGTAAAGTTCTTCGGGAGCACTTGGGTGCATTCCACTTCTGGCTGCCAAGACAGAAGGGCCAAGGCCTCCCACTGCTCAACCTCTCCAGTTAGGAATGAAATTGCTCTGAAACATAGTTCACACACAGCACATGCTATCTGTCTGTACTGCCCAAGTCAAAGCTCTAAAGGAAATTTCCCTCAGAGTCAAGATAGCAGGGTCTCAATTTCCTAATCTGTATTGGATGGTTAGCAGTAAAGGTCCCACCTAGATAAAAAAATAATTTTAAGAATTAAGAATTTTAAATGATGGTAGGAGAACCAAGATGGCAGCATAGGTAAACACCCATATTGCTGCCCCGTACAGCAAATTCAAAACTACAACTAAGGACAAAACAGACATCATTCAGAACCACCAGAGGGCTGACTGAGTGGACATTCCACAAACAGAAGGAAAAATAAAAGGACACTGAGACTCGAGGGAGCTGAGGAGGACAGAGTTGCTGTTATACTTGGAGTCAGATGTTCAGAGCAGCACACAAACGGAAAGGGTGGGCGGCTGCAAACCCAGCTGGTTTTCATAAACTGGGAGGGAGTCAAAGGCGTCCCACTGTACTGAGCCCCAGTTCCAGGTGAGTCTTGGGGAACACAGACTAATATGGGCTGGAACTGGACTGCAAGGAGGAAGCACAATGAAACTCGGGCACTGCAAAGGCGTGCGAGCTATCAGAGAGGGCTCATGGCAGGCTCTAATTTTTGGGAGGAAAAACAAAAACAAAACAAAACAAAAAAACGCTGGACTGCTCACCATTCCGGTGAGCTTTTGGGTGTACAGACTCATTTGGGGAGAAACTAGACTGTCTGGCAGCAGGCAGAGCTCGGTGGCAGCTTTTTCTCAGAGGTGTGTGCAGCCATTGCCCCAGGGCACAGAGACCTGGGGAGCCATTTAGGGCGGAGCTGACGGGAAACCAAGGCTGCTGGCTCAGCCCAAAGACTCTGCCCAATCCAGGCTGAGCACAGAGGCACTCACAGCATAAACACAACTGATCCTCCCAGCCAATGGGCCTGGAGATCAAATCCTCCTAGTGCTAACAACAATAATCTAGGCTTAACTTCAACAAGACTGTGCAGCCCATAAAGGGGTGCACCAAGATTATCCACCTCAGGTAACTGGGGAGGCTGAGCCACTGTCCCTTAGATGGTTAGCAGTAAAGGCCCCACCTAGATAAAAAAATAATTTTAAGAATTAAGAATTTTAAATGATGGTAGGAGACATCTATCACACAAAGCTAATCAACCAACTCAAGGAAGCAGCCATAATGCAGAGATATGGAAAGAAATCACATGTGAAAGAAATGGAGGGGAAAAAAAAGACTGGACATAGAGTTCAAAACCACAGTTATAAAGTTTTTCAAGAGGCTCCTAGAAAAGGCCAATGAACTTAATGAGACCTTCGAGGATATGAACAAAGACCCTCAAGGATATGAAAAATGACCAACTAGAAATTAAGCATACACTGACTGAAATAAAAAATATTATACAGAGACCCAAAAGCAGATTGAGGACTGCAAGAATCAAGTCAAAGATTTGAAGAACAAAGAAGTAAAAATCACTAAACCTGAAAAGCAAGAAGCAGAAAAAGTCCAAAAATTGAAGATAGTGTAAAGAGCCTCTAGGACAACCTCAATCAAGTACACCAACAACCAAATTATAGGGGTGTCAGAAAAAGAGAAAGAGCAAGATACTGAAAACTTATTTGAAGAAATAGTGACTGAAAACTTCCCCCACCTGGTGAAAGAAATAGACTTACAAGTCCAGGAAGTGTACTGAACTCCAAATAAAAGGAATCCAAAGAGGACCACACCAAGACACATCATAATTAAAATGTCAAGAGCAAAAGATAAAGAGAGAATATTAAAAGAGAAAAACAGTGAGTTACCTAAAAGGTAGCACCCATACGATTGTCAGCTGATTTCTCAACAGAAACTATGCAGACCAGATAGGAGTGGCAAGAAATATTCAAAGTGATGAATAACAAGAACCTACAGCCAAGATTACTCTATCCAGCAAAGCTATCATTCAGATTTAAAGGTCAGATAAAATGCTTCCCAGATAAGAAAAAGCTAAAGGAGACATCGACACCAAACCAGTATTATATGAAATGCTGAAAGGTGTTCTTTCAGAAGAGGAAGAAGAAGAAAAAAGGTAAAGATAAAAATTATGAACAACAAAAACACATCTATCAACAAGTGAGTCTAAAAATCAAGTGAATTAAAAATCTGATGAAAAGAAGAAACTGGTGAATATAATAGAATCAGGGGCATAGAAAGGGACTAGACTGACGATTCCTGGGGAAAAGGGGTGTTGGGGGGAGTGGGAAGAGACTGGACAAAAAGCGTACACCTATAGATGAGGACAGTGGGGGGAAGGTAAAGGCAGAGGATGGTAATAATGGGGAAAGCTATGGGTGGGAAAAAAGAGCAACATTGTAATAATCTGAGCAATAAAGACTTATTAAATTAAAAAAATAAAGAAATCATGCTAGAAAAAAAGAATTTTAAATGATGAAAAAACAAACAGAAAAGTCCACAGAGCTGTAAAAATACAAGCTTTTATAAGATTTGCTCCCTAGAGCAGTCCTTTTGGGGAGGCAAAATTGTCCTGTAAAGGTAATTTGATAAATTAGAATTTCAAGAGCCTGAAAAGAGGTTGGACCCAACAATTCGTTAGATTATATTGTATACCTGAATCTACCAGGTCCACATTTACTAATGGTCAAGTCTGTCCTTATGACTAAAAAGACCACCAGGATACTGGTTATCTTAAGAAAATCAACAACTACACCAGCATACCTTGGTCTGCTCTACAACAAAACCTTGCATACTGACTTCCTTTGAGTCTGGAGAACATTTCTTAAGCACACACTCTATGCCAGATATGAATCAGAGCTGCTTGGGCTTGAAAGTTAGGGTGACTCTCAATGATCTTTCCTTTTTGGCTCAGGGTAGCCTCCTAACAAAGTCTGTTGGAATAAAAATGAGTCAGATAAATGTAGGCAAGAGAGGAAATGATGCGGAAAGCAACATGGTCTAAAGCATAGAGGGTGTTTCTCTGTTCTATCTTCAGCCAAGCTGCTTCCTACTAATGACTCCTTAGTGGTCCTCAGAGTGTAGGTAACAGTGTTTACCCATCTCTTCCCAAGCTCTCTGCTTGGCATGAATTTGATGGCACATTTAAGTGAGTGTCCCTGGCAACTGGAGAAATAAGAATTCATTTTTTGAGGTTTTGCCAAATCTTTCATGGCCATTGCTTGAACATCCCAGAAAAGTTCATTTTCTGAGTAGATGCCCTATTCATAGCGACAGTTACAGCTGAAATGAAAGAAACTTTAGCCCCTGACTTCAAATATTGAAGCCTACACAACCATAAATTAGGACTAGCCTGCCTCACAAATCTGATTAATGGAATAAATCAGATGTGCTCTTTGTTTTGTGTAGCTGTCGGTTATCCTTGGCAAGGATGACTGAAGGTGGGGGTGGGTGGCCAGAAAAGTCAGAGCACATTCAATCTAATGCCAATTCCTGCCTCCTCTTTGCGTCATCATTTTGAATTCTCGCCCCACCAGACCTCTCACAACAGATGCTAATAAGCAGTCATATTGGACAGATCTTTCTTTTTACTGTCTCTCATTGCCTCTGCCTTTTTCCTTGTTCTGTGGCAAAATGGGGCATGTGAAGGAGAGAAGATGTAGCAAGAGGCATATATAATTCAGAGCCTTTGACAAGAGTTGCTGGAGTTACATGACTCCATCCTAATGACTTCCCTCTTGGGCTCCAATTATGTGTTAGGAACTTTCAGGCTCTCCACAAATTTATCATCTTCAAATTCCCATGGATTATAAAAACCAAAGGGCCTGATCTTGAAGCTTAACATTTTTTCCACTGCCAGCAGAAGACTTAGAGGATTAGGTCACGTGGAGCCCAGAGAGGACTGATTCTGTCGTAAGTGGCTAAATAACAGCCTCAAGTTTGGCTGGGGCTCGCTTGCTGAAAAATCTCCCCTTACTCATCATTGTCAAAGGGCTATAGCATTATTGTTTCTTACAATGACACTCTGACCTTTGGAACCAAGGTGAAGGTTGGGAGTGCTCAAAATTACGATTGCTTCACGTATCATCACTTTATAATAGCATTTTTCAGGGTCCTATTTCTTATCCTTTTTTGTTTTATGTGGTCCTAGAGAATTGTGAAAAAGATAAAATCCTGCTCCTCAATATGTTTTCAAATGGGGTTATAGATATTTTCTATGACATGGCTTCAATCTAAAACAAAGTTTTACTTGGATAACATTAGCTTCTATTTTTCAAGTGCTTATCTAGGATCAGGCATTGTGTTAACGTGTTCTGGTCAGGGTCCCAGTGTAAAGCACATAAAACACTCAAAAGGGGTAGATGAAGGGTGTATAGTGAAAGGACAATTTGGGGAAACCGACAGAGGAAGTTGCTCTGCCAGCGGCAAACTTACCGTATATTGCCACAGAGGAGGTGAGGTTTTATGGCTAGTACAGGTTCTAGGAGACAGTCACTAGACAGGAGAACTTGGTAACTGCTCTGCTCTTCCAGACTCCAAGACGTGCTTCCCATTGGTCAAATCCAACAGGGAGCTGGTGGTCATTAGAGATCAGCTTCCTGGGATACAGAGCTGAGTTAGGCTGAATATCATATTCATTTTATTGTTATCATCACTGTTTTACAGAGAAACAGAGATGCTAAATAACCCATCTATGGTCCACCAGGTAGAAAGTCATTGAAGTGGGATTTGAATCCAGAGTCTCTTTTTATTTTTATTATTATTATTCTTTTAATCTTTATTGTTCAGTATATTAATTACATTGTTCCCCTTTTTTTCCCTCTATAGTTCCCCTCCACCTGGTACCCATCCCACCCTCCGCCCTCACCCCCCACCACTGCCCTCTCCCATAGTTGCATGATTTTTGTCCAGTCTCTTGATGCACTTCCCATGCCCCTTTTCTCCCCAAGACTTGTCAGTCCATTCCTTCTCTATGTCCGCGATTTCCGTTCCATTCACCAGTTTATCCTGTTCATCAGATTATTAATTCACCTGATTTTTAGATTCGTTTGTTGATAGATGTGTATTTGTTGTTCCTAATTTACACTTTTATCTTTTTCTTCTTCCTCTTCTTAAAGAATATCTTTCAGCATTTCATATAATATTGGTTTGGTGGTGATGAACTCCTTTAGCTTTTTCTTATCTGCGAAGCACTTCATCTGACCTTCAATTCTGCATGATAGCTTTGCTGGATAGAGTAATCTTGGTTGTAGATTCTTGCTGTTCATCACTTTGAATTTTTCTTGCCACTCCCATCTGGCCTGCATCGTTTCTGTTGAGAAATCCGCTGACAATCGTATGGGTGCTCCCTTATAGGTAACCAACTATTTTTCTCTTGCTGCTTTTAATATTCTCTCTTTGTCTTTTGCTCTTGGCATTTTCATTATAATGTGCCTTGGTGTGGTCCTCTTAGGGTTCCTATATATTGGGGTTCGGTGCGCTTCCTGGACTCCTAAGTCAATTTCTTTCACCAGGTGTGGGAAGTTTTCGGTCACTATTTCTTCAAGTAGGTTTTCATTGTCTTGGTCTCTCGCTTTTTCTGGCACCCCTATAATTCGGATGTTGGTATGCTTGAGGTTGTCCCAGAGGCCCCTTACACTATCTTCAATTTTTTGGATTTTTTTGGTTTCTTGCTTTTTCAGCTGAGTGGATTTTGCTTCTTTGTATTTCAAATCTTTAACTTGGTTCTTGGGGTGCTCCAGAGCACTTTTAGGTCTTTGTATAATATTTTATATTTCAGTCAGTGTATGCTTAATTTCTGGTTGGTCCTTTTTCATATCCTTGAGAGTCTCCTTTATATCCTTGAGTATCTCCCTCATTTCCTTGCAGGTCTCGTTCATTTCCTTGTAGGACTCGTTCATTTCCTTGTCTGTCTTGCTTATTTCCTTATAGGCCTCGACCTTTTGTTGGATCCTCTTGAAAAACCCTATAACCGTGGTTTTGAATTTCATGTCCAGTCCTTTTTTTCCCTCCATTTCTTTCACATCTGAGTTCTTTCCATGTCTCTGCATGGTGGCTGCTTCCCTGAGTTGGTCAATTAGCTTGGTGTGGTAGACTTCCTACTAGGGACAGTGGCTCAGCCTCCCCAGTTACCTGAGGTGGATATGGGTTGCACAGTCTTACTGAAGTTAAGCTCAGTTAATCGTTGTTAGCACTTGGAGGGGTTGACCTCCAGGCTAATTGTCTGTGAAGCTCAGCTGTGCTCAGGTTGGATGGGCGGAATCTCCGGGCCAAGCAGACAGCGTTAGCTCCGCCCTATGCCGCCCTATGTCGCTGGGGGCAATGGCTGCCAGCAACTCTGAGAGAGAGCCGCTGCAGAGCTCCACCAGCTGCCGGGGAATTCAGACTCTCCCCAAATGACTCTGCACGCCCAATGTCTCACCCAGGGTCGTAAAACAAAGCAGACTGACGGTTTTCCGAATGAGATAGCAAGTCGCAGAGCGCTCTCTGAGCGGTCACGCAGCTGCGCTGTTCCCAAGGTCACGCGCAAGCTGCCTTCTCCACAAGCCGGCAGACCCGGCAGCGCCCGAGTTTCGGCGTGCCCTCCCACTGTCCAGTTTTCACCCCGTATGATAGTGGGTTCCCTGGACTTCGCCCAGAGCTGGAGAATCAGTCCAATGGGACGTCTTTGTCTCCCAGTTCGAGAAAACTGGCCGGTTTTCAGCCCCCCGCTCTCTCCACTGGCACGCGCTCCAAACCTCTCTCCGCGCGAATCTTTCAACGCTGTCCGCTGCAGCTCCGCCGAGTCACAGGTGTCTTATCTTCACTTTTATTTGTGGAATTTTCACTCAGGCGAGCTTTCTGGTGATTCTGGAAGGTGTTTGTTCTTTCATTAAGTTGTAGTATTAAAATTGTTGAGTATGACGGCAAGATAGGTGTTTTACCTATGCCGCCATCTTGGTTCTTCAGAGTCTCTTTTTAGAGCCTGAACTCCTAGTTAGCATATCATCCTGCCATTGGTTGTGTCTGGGCACAAAATACTTAAATAATTCCAGAGTTCATCTAAATCAGCACTCTTCTGCTTATTGCTCTCAACAATTATACATTTATCTGTAAGATTATCAGTACTATAACAGACTCTATGTTCCAGAAGGTCACACACTTTATGTCTATTTTGCTCAGGTCTGGCTCTCCTAACATAGAGCACATAGTAAACACCCAGTCAGCATTTTCTATAATGAATGAATGAATTTATGGAGAACCCATGGGCCAGGTTCTGGGCCAGATGCTGCCTTGCTCCTTTCTTGAGGATGTCTTTCAGTAACTCAGTTCTTTTCACTTGCCTCCAGGAATCATCTTTTCCTCAAGTAGAAAGCCCACTTCTCAATTCTTCCAGCTGGAATGGGCAAGAATTTTGAGTTTCAGGCTATGCGCTTGAGATGGTGGAATAAAAGATTCCAGGATGCACTGCAGTCTCTCCCATCCTCTACTCACCCTTTCTGCTCACCTTGGGCAGCTTCTTCCTCTCAGGGATAAGCAAACAGTTCCTCCTATGCCTCTAGGGAAGAGAGCACCTGAGCTCTCGATTTCTGTGTTTAATTTGCTGCTATCTTTGTTTTCTGCCTCTTCCTTCCCATATTTCTTTTTCTCAACCTCAAATTTGAAGCTGAAAAGTGATGTTCTCTGGAATAGGCTAAGCCACATCTTGTCTTTATTTTTCCCATTTATCCAAACTGGGGAAAACCCCAGCTTATTGAGCTATTAAACTTCATTAATCAAGACTCGCATGCAGTTGGTTGTCTTTATGGAAAAGCCCGGCCAGGGGAGTGCAGCAAGTTTTCAAGGGCTGATTTATCTTCCATAGATCAGAACATTTGAAACATAGATACAAAATCACTCATTTCAATTGGCATCCTGCAATGGGAAAAGAAGAAATCAATAATGTGATTCTCTCCTCTAAGCTTGAGATTTAAGGAAATATCACAATTCTTTCACACATTCTGGATTATTGATGGCTTTCTAAGAGTTCTCAGGGAAGAACATGTATTGGCCTTTGTTTTGAGAGAAACCGTTCAATGTGCATAGGAGAGCTGAAAAGTGTGTGTGTGTGTGTGTGTGTGTGTGTGTGTGTGTGCGCACGCGCGCATGAGAATACTGAGGGGGCATCTTAAAAGGTCATTTGGTCCATTTTTCTGTCTCCAGCCACTGCACATCATCCAAGATATATATTTATTTAAAATATATTTATTTATTTTTTACAGAGGAAGGGAAAAGGATAGAGTTAGAAACATCAATGAGAGAGAAACATCAATCAGCTGCCTCCTGCACACCTCCTACTGGGGATGTGCCTGCAACCAAGATACATACCCTTGACCGGAATTGAACCTGGGACCCTTCAGTCCACAGACTGACGCTCTATCCATTGAGCCAAACCGTCCAGGGCAAGATAAGTATATATTTTTATTTTGAAATATTAAAGTGTTCTAAAACTTTATTACAAAATGCATATGAACTGGCTTTTTGGACTCTTTGTCTAAGAAGATAATATGGTTAAAATATAATATAATTTTAATATATTTTTTCTTATGGAATTTTTCAATATGGAATTTTCTTATGGAATACTATAATGAGCTGCCATGTACTCATCACTCATATTCAATAATTACCAAGATTTTGCTAAACTTGTGTTCTTTCTTTCTACTTTTTAAAAGTTTTATTGTAAAGTTATTCTGAAGTAAATTCAAGTTAGGCCAATTTCTGCCTATATACTGCAGTGTGCATCTGTAAAAACCATGATCATGGCCTTCCAAAGCAATAATAATTTAAAAAAATAATGACAACAACCATTACATTGGTGAACAATGATCATGCACCAGGAACTTTGCATATTGTTTCAGTCAGGCCATACTTATGACAAGAAGCTGAGGTCCATCAGTACTAGTTTTAAAAGCGGGATTTCTGCATAAATATCTCCTTGAATCGAGATAAAAAAGGTGGTCAGGTTAAACCCAAGGGAATGAAAGTAGGAAAAGGAAATTGTTAACATTAGGGTCTTCCCAAGCTGCTATGTGTATTTCTGACAAATAGGTAGCAAGAGAAATCTCTGTCCCCCTTGTTGCTATTCTATCTTTTAAATTCCCACATATATCCTACTCCTGTGCAATTGCTAGAGGGGCTGAGACCTTGAGGTAGGCAGTCAGAGAGTCATTAGGTCAATTTGCTTCCGAAGCTCACCTTTTAACAATATGTTGTTACAACACCATTCCTTAGACTTGGTTTTGTCCGACTGGAAACTCATTTTTCTGTGTGGTTGTTTTCTTTCCCAATCTCATCCCTCAGATGCTGGGGAATTCCATCTAAAGTGGACTGCAGCAAATGCTTAGCACAAATAGTGAAATACAAGGGACTCTATCTATCCTA
Organism: Antrozous pallidus; assembly: GCA_027563665.1. Classification (NCBI taxonomy): domain Eukaryota; kingdom Metazoa; phylum Chordata; class Mammalia; order Chiroptera; family Vespertilionidae; genus Antrozous; species Antrozous pallidus. The sequence goes on from CM050518.1 coordinate 27,141,026, forward strand.
TTTCTGTGGCTCCCATAAGGGAGTGTGGATCCTTGAGGTACTTAGAGGTGAATGCAGCTTGGAGATGGAGGTGGAGATGGCTCCACGGGCAGAACTTACACCTTAGATCTGTATCCATGAGCCGAGAACCAGCTCCAACACAGCACAGATTTAAGCGGGCTCTATCCCAACAGGAGGGAACTACTGCTATTCTCTCTACACATATTTCTTGTTATGTGTTCATTCTACTCAGTCTGCAAATCAGTTTCTTTCATGCTTTCTTGTGATCTAAACAGGTGGCTCCAATCCAAGTACCTTAAATGGACTAGCTGGAGTCTCTATGTTCTGTTTTCAGTGTGTTAGGGGGAAAAGATGCACATGGCCCAGGACAGAATTTGCATCAGGTGCCCATGTTTTGTCCAGTCAATTGTGACCAAAGTATAGGAAATGAAAGGGCTGCACAAGTTGCCCCTGGAGTTGGGGGAACAGTTCTCAGAGAAAGGACTTTATTTTAAAAAAAAATATGTTTTTATTGAGTTTGAGAGAGAGAGAGAGAAACACAGAGAGAGAGAGATAGAAACATCAATGAGAGAAAAACATCATGAATCTGCTGCCTCCTGCAATCCCCCTCCCCTTACTGGGGATTGATCCTGAGCCCTAACCCAGGCATGTGCCTGCACTGGGAATTGAAATGGCAATCTCTTGGTTCTAGGGTCAATACTCAACCTCTGATCTACACAAGCTGGGCCAGAGAAAGGATTTTCAGATGGTCAGGTATTCCCAAAAAAGGTGACTATTATATCTAGTATAATCACTACAGCATTCTATGAGAAAAACGTTTCTATCCCCAATTTACAGATAGGTTAGTTGAGGCTTAGAAAAGTATTTTGCCTAAGATAATATGTCTAGAGGATGTAAACTCAGGTCCACATAACTAGTCTATATTATTTTCATTGTAATTCATTATTAATTTATTTCTTCAGTTATTGTTCCTTCAAATCCAGACACCTGATCAGTTTCATAGATAGATATATAGATATAGTACAGATAGATATAGTACAGATAGATATAGATATAGATATAGATATAGATATAGATATAGATATAGATATAGATATAGATACATCTATATGTAGATATAGATATAGATACACACACACATTAGAGGCCTGGTGCACAGATCCATATACAGGTGGGGGTCCCTAGGCTTAACCTTCAGGAATCTGACCGAAATCAGCTCTCCAACATCCCCCAAGAAACCCCCAATTGCAAGAGGGTGGTTCTCCGGTGACACACCCTGGAATCAGGTTCCTTCCTCTCTGGTTCTGGGTGCGTCACCTAAGAACAACAGCTGCCAAGTCACCGCGGCTCAGTGACTCCTGTGTTCAGCATCTGCCCCCTTGGTGGCCAGTTGGCTGGTTGCTTAGGCTTTTACATATATATATATAGATATGTTTTATTGATTTCAGAGAGGAAAGGAGAGGGATAGAGATAAAAACATCAATGATGAGAGATAATCATTGATTAGCTGCCTCCTGCACACCCCCCACTGGGGATCGAGCCCGCAACCTGGGCATGTACCCTTAACTGGAATGGAATCTAGGATCTTTCTGTTGCAGGCTGACCCTCTATCCACTAAGCCAAACCAGTATAGCCTGAGAAGTTTCTTATTTATAACCTTCATCTTATTTTTTTTATCTTTATTGTCCAGTTTATTAATTATATTGTTCCCCCCCTTTTTCCCCCTATAGCTCCCCTCCACCTGGTACCCATTCCACCCTCCGCCTTCACCTCCCCCGCACTGTCCTCTCCCATAGTTTCATGATTTTTGTCCAGTCTCTTGCTGCACCTCCCACACCCCTTTTCTCCCCAAGAATTGTCAGTCCATTCCCTCTCTATGTCCATGATTCTGTTATATTCACCAGTTTATCCTGTTCATCAGATTATTAATTCACTTGATTTTTAGATTCATCTATTAATAGATGTGTATTTGTTGTTCATAATTTATATTTTTACATTTTTCTTCTTCCTCTTCTTAAAGAATATCTTTCAGCATTTCATATAATATTGGTTTGGTGGTGATGAACTCCTTTAGCTTTTTCTTATCTGCGAAGCACTTCATCTGACCTTCAATTCTGCATGATAGCTTTGCTGGATAGAGTAATCTTGGTTGTAGATTCTTGCTATTCATCACTTTGAATATATTTCTTGCCACTCCCATCTGGCTTGCATAGTTTCTGTTGAGAAATCCGCTGACAATCGTATGGGTGCTCCCTTATAAGTAACTAACTGTTTTTCTCTTGCTGCTTTTAATATTCTCTCTTTGTCTTTTGCTCTTGGCATTTTAATTATGATGTGTCTTGGTGTGGTCCTCTTTAGATTCCTATATTTTGGGGTTCTGTGCACTTCTTGGGCTTTTAAGTCAATTTCTTTCACCATGTGTGGGAAGTTTTCGGTCACTATTTCTTCAAGTAGTTTTTCATTATCTTGTTCTCTCTCTTTTTCTGGCACCCATATAATTTGGATGTTGGTATGCTTGAGGTTGTCCCAGAGGTCCCTTACACTATCTTCAATTATTTGGATTCTTTTGGTTTCTTGCTTTTCTGGCTGAGTGGATTTTGCTTCTTTGTATTTCAAATCTTTGACTTGGTTCTTGCGGTCCTCTAGCTTGCTTTTAGGACTTTGTGTAATATTTTTTATTTCAGTCAGTGTATGCTTAATTTCTAGTTGGTCCTTTTTCATATCCTCATAGGTCTTGTTCATTTCCTCATAGTTCTCATTAAGTTCATCAACCTTTTCTAGGAGCCTCTTGAAAAACCTTATTACTGTGGTTTTGAACTCTGTGTCTAAGTCATCTTTTTCCCTTCATTTCTTTCACACCTGATTTCTTTCCATTTCTCTGCATTGTGGCTGCTTTCCTGAGTTGGTCCATTAGCTTTGTGTGGTAGATGTCCTCTAAGGGACAGTGGCTCAGCCTCCCCAGTTACCTGAGGTGGATACTCTTACTGCAATCCTTAATGGGTTGTACAGTATTGTTGAAGTTAAGCCCAGCTTATTGTTGTTAGCACTAGGATGGTTTGACCTCCAGGCCAATTGGCTGTGAAGGTAAGCTGTGTTCAGGTTAGATGGCGGAGTCTCTGGGCTGAGCAGGCAGCGTCATCTCTGCCCTATGGGGCGCGCGGGTCTCTGTGCCAGGTGGTAATGGCTGCACGCACCTCTGGTCTCCACCTGTTGCCAGACAACTCTGCCTCTCCCCAAATGAGTCTGCACACCGAAATTCTCACCCAGGGTTGTAAAACAAAGCAGTCTGGTGGTCCCAAATGAGGGAGCAAGTCACCAGTCCTCTCTGTGCGATTGCCCACTTCTGTCCCCAAGTTTACATGCAAACTACTGTTCCAAGTTTACGTGCACTCTCCTCAAACTTGCAGACCTCTACCGTGCCCAGGTTTTAGCGTGCCTTCCCTGGACCTTGGACCTCACCTGGAACTGGGGAATCAGTGCAGTGGGACACCTCTGCCCTCCCCATTGGAGAAAACCAGCCAGGTTTGCTGCTGCCTGCCCTTAACCTCTCACACACGCAGGGCTCTAAACCTCTCTCCGCGCATATCTTCAAGGCTGCACTCCACTGCTCCTCTGATTCACCAATCTTTACTTTTATTTGTGGAATTTTCACTCAGCCAGCTTTCCGGTGATTCTGGATGATGTTTGTTTTGTTGTTAAGTTGTAGTTTTGGAATTGTTGTGTGGGGCAGAAAAATAGGTATTTACCTATGCCGCCATCTTGGTTCCTCCTATAACCTTCATCTTATTAGGAAATAAGCTTGACTACTTCTGTTTCAATGTAGGAGCCACAAAAATCAGTTTAAGTATTACATTCCAGCTATGCCTCTATGGATGGGTTCCCAAGGATGAGAGAAGTCGGATTGTCTGTATCATGGGGTCACAAACCTTTTTTTTTTTTTTGTGGAAAGGACTGGATAATAAATATTTTAGACCTTGAGGGTCACATGGTATCTGTTACAACTACTCAGTTCTGTCATTTTAGTGTGAAGTCCCCAAAGCAGAAAAGCTACACATTACATAGACAATATACACTGAGTGGCCAGATTATTATGATCTCTGAATGCATAATAATATGGCCATTCAGTGTATGTCCTATACAATAAAAGGCTAATATGCAAATTGTGCCCTCAACCAGGAGTTCAACTAGCAGGCAGGCCAGCCAATCACCCATATCCCCTCCCCCTGGCCAGGCTAGCCAGGCCCTACCCATGCATGAATTCATGCACCACGCCTATATATAGAGTTTAGAGATCATAATAATCTGGCCACTCAGTGTATAAGTTAGTGAGCATGGCCGTGTTCCAAAAAAATCTTTTTATGGACACTGAAACTTGAATTTTATATAGTCTTCATGTTACAAAATACTATTCTTATTTTCATTTTATTCAACTGCTTAACAATATGAAAACCATTCTTAGCATACAGCAATACAAAAACAGGTGGCAGGATACATTTGATCCATGAGCCATACATAGTTTGCTGACTTCTGATTTACATTATTATCTTTCTTTTTTTAAAAAAAATATATTTTATTGATTTTTCACAGAGAGGAAGGGAGAGGGATAGAAAGTCAGAAACATCGATGAGAGAGGAACATCGATCAGCTGCCTCTTGCACACCCCCTGCCGGGGATGTGCCTGCAGCCACGGTACATGCCCTTGACTGGAATCGAACCCGGGACCCTTCAGTCCGCAGGCCGACGCTCTATCCACTGAGCCAAGCCGGTTTCAGCTACATTATTATCTTTCTGATATGCATGTATTCATTCTATATATTGGGTCTTGTGGTGGGCACTGCATGTATGATGGAAATATATCCAGACCTTGCTTCTCCATTAGTGGGAAGACAATATCAATCAAATAATCACACCAAAAATTACAATAGTGATAAAGGCCATTAAAGAAAAGATAAAGGAACTTTGAATATTCATTGCTGCATAGGGGGAAGTTGGTAAGAAAAATCCCCTACATATTGAAGTAATACTTTCTAGTCTCTCCCATGAGCCCCACAATTGAAATTAATATTGCTGATGCCTCCCATCACATGGGCTCATTGATGGTTGTGTCTAGCCAGCCTTACCCATCTTTGCAGCTATGTGGATTCTCATTGAGATGAGCCATCCTACATTTGTTTCCATTGTATTTTATCTCACTTCTAGCAAGCTATATTTTTAACTTGTCCAGGATCATAGTGAATTTTAGTCTGTTTTTTTGAGCCCTTAGCAACTCTATCTAGTTTTATTTTGCTTGCTGTTTTAATTCTTATTAATTCTCAGTTCTTTCAACTAGGAAACTGATATAAAGATATTCTAGGCTCAGAATAAAATTTCCTTCCCTCCTGGGTGCATGGCTCTGCCACACTTCTATGAATCTAAAAATTGTTTATTACATTTTATTTCTTCAAAAGAGAAGCAAATAGTTCACTCAGTTAGCACTAGTGCAATGCCAACTTAAACAAATGGGCCAGGATATCCCAGGATACAGTGCTAAGATGTAAGACAAATACCTTTCCAAAACATCCAGGTACTTGACGCAGAATACGTCATAGAAATGACTGAAACTCATTTAATCTCAAAATATCAGAGTCATAGTTGTAAATATTTGTCAGAAAACATAAATTTGAACTTTAGCCTGGCAACTTGACAGCTAGGTGACTGTGAGCCCTTCTAGGTTTCAGCTTCTTCAAACAGAGCAGGTGGGTTACAAGGCTTCTGCAACAGAAGTATAAGCTTGATGCTTACTAAATACTCCTCTCATTAAATGGGAGCATATAATGACTTCATTGATAATACATCTAGTGGAGAAATTTGATTCATTGATCTGCATTTCCATGACTGTTTGTAACATTCTGGGTGAAGACCCCAGAGAACATCACTAAAAGGAAGACAATAAAATTTACTTTGGCTATTGCACTGGTCACACAGTGAGGTAGGTTTGTTTTTTTTTAATGGTTGAAAATTCTTTGATATTCTTCTGGTTGAGAGGTGAAATCTAATTTCCTCCCCTCGAATTTGGGTGGGCTTGTGTCTCAACAGAATTCAGTAGAAGCAATGCCACAGGACTTCTGAGGCAACATCAGTTCCTCTGGATTCTCAGGGAACTTGCTGTGGGAAAGCTAGAAGTTAGGCACCATGTAAGAAAACCAGCTACTCTGAGATTACCTACAATGCTGGGGAAGTAATTGTCCGTGATCCAGTCATCTGCCCCAGATGGGTCGAGTTGATAGCCTGCACCACCTGCCAGTCAGCTGAAGGAACATCTTGGACGCCCAGCCAGGTTGAGCTTTCAGATGTCTGTAGCTCAGCCAACATCTGATTGCAACTGCATAAGAGACCCTGAGATAACTGCTATGTTGGTCCATTTCTTAATTTCTAATTCACAAAACCATCAGCACAAAAAATCCCAGTGAAGTTGTGATGTTTAGAGGATAATTTGTTATGTAGGGATACTGACAGCAAAAATAAGCAAAACCTACAGTAATAGCAAGTAACAATACCAAGATAGTTGGTACAGTTATTGATGGTGCTGGTGAAGTAACACAGCTTGTAGATTTTAGATTTACACATACTGATAGTGACTTATTTGTATTACTGGGGCAGAATCAAATGAGAAGCATAATGGAAGCAATGGATGGAGATCAAAGCATCGGTTGCCTCCCATTTCCATTGGGATGTGGAAATAATGTTTCAAGTGCAACATTGAATCTCTTGGAAAACAACCTTGACTGTTTAACATTGTCAGGCTAGATCTGGTTCTATTTCTATACATTATCTATGAAGCACAGACCACACGTGAACCTTAACCACCACTTTAAACATCTGGAAATATTGAGGGATCTCTATAGGGGTCTTAAAGTGTTTTCATTTGATCTTTAAGAAAACACTTTATTGAATTATAATATATAGTGTAGAAAAGTGCACTAAGCATGGATTAGTGAACTTTTTACAAGTAGAAAATAAATACCTGGGGAATAGGAGCCCAGGTCTGAAAGCAGAACATTTCCATCTCTCCATGATTCCCCTTGTACCTTCTTTTAGTCATTATCTATCCAACTTTCAAAGGTGAACATCATTCTAGACTTCTAACACTATAGATCTGTAACTACAGGTGGATTAAGTTGGCCTGCTTTGGAAATTTGTATAAAGAGAATCATGTATTGTTTTATTTTGGCTTCTTTTTCTTAATATTATGGTTGTGGTATTTGCGCATGTGATCAGATGTATTTGAAGTTTATTCATTCTCATTGAAGTATAGTATTTCATTGTGCCAATACCACAATTTTTTATCCATTCTTCTATTGATGGTCTCAATTGATTTATAATATTTTATTCAACTTAATGAAGAATTTGCAGCTCCAGTTGGAATCATTCCACTGAAGAGCTTGAGCATCTAATGCAGTAGCTTTTGTGGATTAAGTGCTTACTATGATGTCATTGAAGATCTCCAACTATGAAGACACATTGAATGGCAATCACTGTTTTTGATGAATCTGTTTACTGACCAAAAATGCAGAGTTCATTCTATTTCTACCATGATAATGATCTTAGGTGAATCATTTGAAGTCATTTGAACCTCAGTATTGATTAAAACACACTTCTAAAAAGTGTTCCTAGTGAGGGTAAAGGTATGATAAGGAAAACATTGAGCTAAGGAAATCATTGAACTCGTGAAATTTAACAGAAACATCCAAATCAACTTTTTTCTTTCTTTCTTTATGTCTTTACTTTTAAACATGAAGGGAAAATCGTACAGGTATACATAAAAAGGTAGACGTGATTACAGGTAAAAGCGAAGAAAATCTAACCAGAAAACTTTAATGACTGTCAGCTGTTGAACCTGAAGTTGAGTATGACATGTTGCAGGGCTGAAAGAAATTAGTACTCCTCTCCTGCTTCCTTACCCTCTCCTTCAACAGAATCTATACCAACTCCCTCGTAATCCTTCTCAAGGGCAGCCATGTCCTCACGGGCCTCAGAAAACTCTCTTTCCTTCATGCCTTCACCCACATACCAGTGGACAAAGGCATGTTTGGCATACATCAGGTCAAACTTGTGGTCCAGGCGAGTCCAGGCCTCAGCAATAGCTGTGGTTTTGCTCAGCATGCACACAGCTCGCTGTACTTTGGCCAGGTCTCCACCAGGGACCACAGTGGGAGGCTGGTAATTAATGCCAACTTTGAAGCCAGTGGGGCACCAGTCCACAAACTGGATGCTGTGCTTAGTCTTGATGGTGGCAATGGCAGCATTGACATCTTTGGGGACCACATCACCACAGTGCAACAGGCAGCAAGCCATGTATTTACCATGGCGAGGGTCACATTTCACCATCTGGTTGGCTGGCTCAAAGCACGCATTGGTGAACTTCTGCTAGAGAAAGTTGTTCATGGTAGGCTTTCTCAGCAGAGATGACAGGGGCATATGTAGCCAGAGGTAAGTGGATGCAGGGATAGGGCACCAGGTTGGTCTGGAATTCAGTCAGATCAACATTCAGGGCCCCATCAAACCTGAGGCACAATCGGAGTGCTCCAGGGTGGTGAGGATGGAATTGTAGGGCTCAACTACAACCGAGGAGACCTGGGGGGATGGGTAAATGGAGAATTCCAGCTTGGACTTCTTGCCATAATCTACGGAGAGATGTTCCATCAACAGAGAGGTGAACCCAGAATCAGTTCCGCCACCAAAGCTGGGGAAGTCAAGAAGCCCTGAAGACCTGCACACTGGTCAGGCAGTTTCCACATTCAGTCCAGGACGAGGTCAATGATCTCCTTGCCAATGATGAAGTGTCCATGGGCATAGTTATTGGCAGCATCTTCCTTCCCTGTGATCAGCTGCTCAGGGTGGAAGAGCTGGCGGTTGTGCAAACTTAATCAATGATTGTGGGTTCCAGGTCTACAAACACTGCACTGGGCACATGCTTGCCAGTGCCTGTCTCACTGAAGAAGCTGTTGAAGGAGTCATCTCCCCAACCAATGGTCTTGTCACTTGGCATCTGGCCATTGGGCTGGATGCCATGTTCCAGGCAGTAGAGCTCCCAGCAGACATTGACGATCTGGACACCAACCTGACCAACATGGATGGAGATGCACTCATGCATGGCTGCGGGTGTGCAAGTGCAGGAAACAGGAGTAGACACTGGGTCCTGGTTACTGTTCCTGACAAGTTAAGAGTCGAGGTAAGTAATGCACTGAGCCAAATCAACTTTTTGAATTATAGTTTGCAGTTTTGTGGACTTGTGAAGGATAAATTCCTGTTAGCTTCAGAAGCCATATCTTGAGGCAACTCTCTTTATGTGAAAATATCAAGTGACACTAGTCTTGCTTAATAATAGACAAACATATAAATTGGCCATACCCCTCTATACCACCAGCCAATCAGGAGTGATATGCAAATTAACTCAACAAAGATTAAGGTTAATTTGCATACACAGGTGCAGAGTGATGAGGCATTCTGCCCCACCCCCAGTCTCTCAGTGCCCCTGGGCAGTGTGGGAAGGTGGGGATGGAGCAGAAGGAGGTAGCTTCGGGCCTGAGTGGAAAGTGGCTGGGCCAGAGTGGAAAGAAGGTGCTGGCAGCCAGGGAAAGGAAAGCCCATTCTAGCATGAATCTTTGTGCATCAGGATTCTAGTTAGGAAATAAAATGTATGCAATTAACACCTGTTTAAAAAAAGAAAAAACAAGATCATTAACACTTTCCCACAGCAATGATGAGTATAGTAACAAAGGAGATCTAATGTCAACAAGGGATTAGGGAAGGAGCAGACTGTGATGTCTAGCCACAACTTAGACCTCCTCCTGACTGTTCTTTTGATGAAAATTGGGGACTTTGTTTTAAACCTAATGATTCTTTCCACATGATTTTTTCCCCCTGAGTGCTGCACTTTATTTATTTTATTGTTTAAAATATTACAAATAGTAGTACATATGTCTCCTTTTTATCTTTCCCATTGACCTCCCCCTGGCCTTCTCTAGCCCCCAGCACATGCGCTCACCCTCCACCCCTAGTATCTTTAGATTTCTTAACACACACCTCTTGCAGTGCTATTTTAAGAAGAATTTTATCCCAGTAACTTTTAATTAATCCAGCATCAACTCTACATGTTGCCACAAGGTGAATTCATTCCTTTAGAAGTTAGTTTATTAAAACCTAGACATTGTCTTTTTCTTGGATCATTTTGTTATTCATGGGGGCAATATTTTAAATTGGGGTAATATTAACTGCTGTAACAAATAAGCCCTAAACTATCAGTGGCTGAACACCAGAGACACTTAGTCCTTACTCACATGACAGTCTGCCATAGAGGTTGTGACATTCAAGGGCTTGATTTTCTTTCATTTTGTGTTTTGCCTCCCTGAATTCCCAGTGTCCTTTGCAATTTAGATGGCCAACATGGACAGAGGAAATAGTGAAGGCACTTCTGTGTGGAAAGAACATACATCACTAATTCTCACTAGGTGGGAACTAATCACATGGTCCTGCCTAGATGCAAGGGGTACTGGGAAATGTAGTCTCTTGCTGGGCTTTCAAGTTCAGCACCATATCATAGAAACGACAGCACACAGTTTAATGGAGAACTATAGAGACTGTGTTGGATATTACATTGCATCTTATTTTGCAGGAAACATTCATAACAGCAGATAACACTTGTTGGATTGTAAGTAAACTAAGGAAATCTAAGGCTTCAAAATTGTGTGTGACAATTTTATTTCCTATTACTTGAAACATTTGCATTTTGAAGCTCTATCATAAAGCAGGATCATTTACCTGGAGGTCTTTAAGGTATTCCCTCTCCAAAATTGATGCCAGTTCTAGATATAATTACTGAGATGTTTAGGAGCAGGACAGGAACCTTTCCTTCAGGCTATACCTATTTCTAATCTCAGAGCATGGGGATTTTTCTACATCTTACCTCAAATGAATCCTCTAGAAATTAGGTATTGAGGTAATAGAGTGATATTCCCCTTTGCTCTGAGAGCCCATGTCCCTCTCAAGCACCACTTTCCTACTTCTAACTCCAAATGGAGGAGATTAGATAAAAATATTAACAAGAAAATTATTTCTTTATGACCAATATGTTTTCTCTAAACCCAAATCTTCCTCCTTTCCCCCCCAGAAGTATAGACTATTCCTCAAACATGTGAAGTGTATATAACTGTCTCAGGTCCTTTGCACTTTTAAAAAATATATATTTTATTGATTTTTTTACAGAGAGTAAGGGAGATGGATAGAGAATTAGAAACACCAATGAGAGAGAAACATCAATCAGCTACCTCCTGCACAACCTGCACTGGGGATGTGCTCTTGACCAGAATTGAACCTAGGACCTTTCAGTCCACAGGCTGATGCTCTATCCACTGAGCCAAACCAGTTTCAGCAGATTTGCACTTTTGATCAGTTAGAGATTTCCAGCACTTAAAACTTGGGACATAGTCATCACTCAATAAATGTTTGTGAAATTAATTACCTTCAAGTGAGATGATATAATCCCAAATTTACAGAAGAGAATACTTGAGTTAGAAAGGAGGAGAAACCTGCAAAATTTCTAAAGCTACTAAAGGGGAGGGCCAAGATTTTAACTGAGGCAATCAGTCTACATTCACATTTATTAAAGAACTAGGGGCCCGGTACATTAAATTTGTGCACTGGGGGTGGGTGGTCCCTCAACTTAACCTGCCCCCTCTCACATACGGGGAGCCCTCAGGGGATGTCCAACTGATGGCTCACCCCCAGCCTGCCCAAGGCCTAAAGCCTTAGAGGCTTTAGGCCTTGGGCACTCAGCCATCACCCTGCTCAGCTCAGCCCTGGCTGCCTGTGACCACCCGGCCCTGGGGGCTAGGTGCTCACCGCCACTTCCGCTCACAGTATCTGGGGGCTGGCTCCCTGCCACCACCACCAACACTGCTGCTGCCACAGCCTCCCCTCATAGCACCTGGTGACTAGGCGCTTGCCACCACCACCACCATTTCATCTCCACCCCCAGGGCCCGGCACTCTCACCACTTGGCCCTACCCCCGCTCCTGATTGGCTGGTAGCATAGCCAATCAGGAGCAAAGGTACGGTCAAATTTGCATGTTTGTCTTTTATTATATAGGATAAATATTATATAGTTATATATATTCTGTTTTCTCCTGATTCATCTATAGTGCTTTAAAAGAGCCTTGAACTTGGAATATGAAAACTCCCTCACTCAATTTGACTTTTGAGAAATAATTTCATCTCATAATGTCTCAATTTCCTCATCTACAGAGTGAAATAGTAACACATCTCTCACAGGTGATTGGGAAGTTTAGATAGTCATGAATTGAGTGCTAAAAAGGTAGGTAATTCTGTTCGTTATCTGTGGTTGCAACAATATACAACACTGTAACTGATAACTGCACAACTGCAAGGATATGCAACCATAAATTGATTGCTCTTACATTTGGATTCAGCTGGCAGCTCTACTGATTTTGACTGGATTCATTTACATATCTGGGGTTACTCTTAGTGTCAGCTGATCTAGACTGGCCTTGGCAGGGATGACTGGATGATTAAGCTCTGTTCCATTTATGTCTCATCCATTACCCTTAAAATGTTGTACTGGGGATAACAGATGCACAAGAGAGCAGTGGAAACACATAAATTCTCTGAAGCCAAGGTTTGAAAGCAGCATACCAATACTTCTATTGCATTCTGTTAACTGAAGCAAGTCACTCAGCCTCATTCAGATTTAAGGACTGTGGATTTGGCTTTTGTCTCTTTAGTAGAAGGAATTACAAAGTCATAGTGAAGGACATGGATATAGAGAGGGAAAATAATTGGGCCATTAACAGGTTGTCTTCCACAGTAATCAATAAATTTTAGTTCAAGCTGAGATGCATTGGGGCATATTAAAACATGGGATCCACTTAATTCCTCTAGAACTAATTTTATCAATTTATTTTAGTCTCTTTCTCTCCTATCCCATAGGATGAATCTCTTTCCCTGGCCAAGGAAAAGGGGGATGAACACCGCTCAGTGAAGAAGGCCTGCTTTCTAACTAGAGAGAGTCCCCTACTGCTCAAATGTCCAAAATGAATAGATTATCCATGTATTTCTCACCCTCCCTTTTCCCCCAGTGAAAGGGAATTCACTCTCTAGTCTCTAAGTAAAGTTTAAGCATTTCTATATTCAGAGGGAAAGGAAAAAAATCCATAGGCATAGAGATCTAGGTCAGCTACAAAGCTCTTCTTGTCCTCCACAGGAGGCACAGTCTCAGGTATGGTAGGCATACCCTGGGTGTTTTCATGGGCCATGCTCACTTTCTGACCTTTATGCTGGCTTTGAAGACTAAAATGGGATTAAGTGAGGTCTGAAGCCATGGTATGGATGAGAGATACTGAGAGACTTTCATTCTGGGCTATTGTTTGTTCTCTCTGGACTCTTGAAATAAAACATACCCCACATTGCAAGTCTGATTTCCTTTTGAAATCCCCACCTGGTCTGTCTCTAGTATTTGTAATCCTTCTGGTAATATCACTATGACTGTGGTGTGTGTGTGTGTGTGTGTGTGTGTGTGTATACCAATTACTCTGGCCCTGTTTGCTTAAAGAACATTTGCCTTTACCTTTTCTGGGTTTCAATGTGAAGGTTTTCTTACTTCACTTGATTTCCCTAATAGCCTTTAGATTGGTGGGTGAATGGTCTTGATTTATAGCCCACCCCAAGAATATCATTCTACACCCCCTGACTTCCATTGGAACATCTTGCTGCTTGGTAGAACTTTTTCTTCACAGGTTCCACTGTGTAATTTATAAAGGTGTGTCTTTGTGTGTGTTTTGTTACAATATACAATGAGAAATTTCTCTTTCCATTAAGTTTATATCTAAAATATTACTTTTATTCCCAACAAAAATATTCCATTGTACATATGGGCAGAAATTTATTTGACCAAGTCTTTTTGTTGAGCACTTAGATGTGTTCTGATTTTTCATGCTTATAAACAAAGGAGAAAGTGGCAGGTATCATATTTCTACAACAGATTCTTACAGATGAGCTACTGCTAACTGCATTAGATTCTTCTACCCTGCCAGCGGCAGAATTGAAAAGCTATTATAATAGACACACTTGATTATTTCCCAGAGCTGAGACTCATTCTAACCCCCCTAGGCTATAATTCTCTTCACAGGGGAATCTTGAAAACCTATAACCACATATGAAGAGAGGTGGGAGCTCTCTAGTCTATTTCTATTCATTAGGATTTTAAGAAATTGTACCTCATTTGACTCCCAGTACAGTGTTATGAAGGAGAGACAGGTGCTGCTATCACCAACTTTGAGAGGGGGTTCCTGAGACTGTAAGTGCTTGTTCAGTCCACATTTCTATATAGTGGTGGCGTCTGTGCTCGATCTCAGGATTTCTGACTCCCAGGCTTGACTTTTGGCTTGTCTGCTGCTATATTATTCTGAAACTTATTTGCAACAACAATAATAGTAATAGATAACTTTTATTTGGTTTTGATTATATGCCTGACTATCCTCTCAGCGCTTTATATGTTGATTTACAAGTAGTGGGTGTTATCATTATTATTTTTTAATAATTTTTCAGTTACATTTGACATACAATATTATATTAGCTTCAGGTGTACAACATAGTGAGTAGACATTAAATACCTTACAAAGAGATCACCCCAATAAGTCTAGTACCTAGCTGACACCATACAGAATTTTTACAATATTATCCCTGTGACTGTTTTGTACTTCTTAATCCCTTCCCCGTTTTTGCTCATCCCTCAACCCCCTTCCTATTTGTTTCACTATTATCTACATTTTACTCAGTTGCAATTGAGAGAGATAAATCAATTTGCCAAGGTTACATGGCTGATGAGTAAAAGCACTGTCAGTTAAACTCAATCAAGAGCCCAAGCACATAACCACCAAGATACATGGGTAAATATTGACTGATAATACTCTAACTTAATTTAGCCACAAAGTCAACCTGAAACCTTACCTATTTATATTATTGTCATGTTAAATCCTACCAAGTTTATCTTTTTTTTTCATAATTCTCCTGTGAACACACACACAGAATTAGAATGTTACTTGACCTACCTCTAGATTACAATGTAAAGAATGTCCTTAACAAAGTAAAGTAATTCTTTCTAATAATCCTTTTCTCACCAGACAAATCCCTTCTGTGCTAAACCCTTTTAAGTTATTATCTTCAGATATAAATGATGAATTAATTGCTCACTTGGATTTTATTTGTATTTCTTTAAAATATCATTTATTGTTTTTTATTATAAAAAATAGTATAAATGTACTGAAAAAAGGGAAAACAGAAAAATATGGGAAATGAACTTAATTTGTCTGTTGCCCAAAGATAATTATTATTAGCATTTCTTTCCTATCTTCTTCCACACATCCATCCTCGATACAATTAGATCATACCATACATCTATTTTGTACATGAGCACTCCCGTGTTTTATTAACTATAATGTGACTTCTAACTAGATAATATTCCATGTAGTTATTTCATTAACACACCTAAATAAACATCCTTTTACATAGATATTAGAGGCCTGGTGCATGAAATTCGTGCATGGGAAGGGTATCACCTCAGCTTGGCCTACAGTCTCTTCAATCTGGGGGCCTCTGACTCCTAACCACTCACCTGCCTGCCAGCCTAATCCCTCTAACTGCTCTCTCCTGCTGGCCTGGTCCTCCTAACTGCTCTCCTCTGCCTGCCTGATTGCTTCTAACCTCCTCTGCCTTGGCCCTGCCAACATGGCTTTGTTGGTTAGGATGTCCGGAAGGACATCTGAAAGGACATCCAGAAGATGTCCAGTCTAAATAGCATATTATCCTTCTATTAGTATAGATGCCATCTTGTCCTAAAAATGCAGGTTGTTTACAGGTTTTCCTATCATGGAAGGGGAGCCCACAGTATCATCCTGGATTCTGACCAGGGCTTAGGTGCTTGTGCTTTATCTCAGCAAATGTGATTCCTAGAAGAAGTCTCTCGGATATTCCTTGAACATTTCTATTGAATTTGCCGAATCATCCTCAAAAAATGTTGATCCACTTTAAACTCCCACCAGCAACCATGTATGTGCCCTCCACCCCACTTTGATGCCAATATCATTGATTTCTCCCTAGAAGCTTCCCTCCCATCAGCCAGGATTTCTTGGTACTTGAGCCAACCTCATCGTTCAGCCGGGGACTTGATTTCCTGAGATAGAATTATGGAGGAGGAAAAATAGTTTTCCTCTACCTTTCTGAGTTCTTAGTGGAGGACCTTGTAATGAAAAACAAATCACCAAGAGAAAACAAAAGTACATTAACATGTGTACCTTGTATATATGTGGAAGATCCCAGGGAAAAATGAGTAACTGCCCAAGGTGGCTTAGAATGCATATTTAAATGCCTTCTTCCCAGGGAAAGGGGATGGGAGATAAAGGCCTCTTAGAGGAGAGTAAATGATATTTAGGAAAGATGAATGGGGTGGGGGGAAATAGTTTGTAACAAAGTTTGGGTGTGATGTCAACTTCTACTCTCCTGTCCTGCGACAGGAGTCAGTCTTCTCTGCTTGATGACACTTCTCCCATCAAGGGGACCTATGACATTTAAGATCCTTTAGGGGGCTCTGATTTTAGGGAGATCATAAGACTTCAGTGAAATCCTCTGAGTGCATTTGCTGTTTTTCAAGCATCTGCAGCTCAAGATCATCAATATAACAACACAGCATTTGTTGGGGTGGCATGTGCTCTGTCCTTCAGAATAAACCCAACAAAAGCTTGTTTCCTCTCTTAGATGATTTGACACAAAAGCATTATTCCCTGGAGATGGTATTCTGACCAGACCTTCCTAGTCATAACATTTTTGTAGAAAGGTGTTGGCCACAGCACTAAATAATCCAGGGGCATTTTTCTCATCTTGTGGAAAGGGAGATAAAGTTATGATAGTTCATCTCCCTTTCCAAAGGATTCTTGTGGGTTTGTGTCTCTGTTGCCCCAACCCACACCCCTCAGCAACCAGAGCACCTCCACCTCTGGCCTTGGGGCTGCTGGGTGCTAGGCCTGTGGGTTTGTGTCTCCAGTCCACCCCCTTCCACTTCCCCAGCCCCAGGTTTGCTATGGCAGGGCTTGGGGTTGCTGGGTGCTGACCTCCCTGCTGATTTGTGTCTCTGATCCAGCCCCCGCAGCCCCAGTGCGGCCATGGTGTGGCTTGGGGCTGCTGGATGCCAGCCTTGCTGCTGGTTTGTGTCTCTTATATGGCACCTGGGTGCCAGCCTCCCTGCTGCTTCATGGCTGCAATCATCCAGACCCCCACCACCCCAACCCCACCATGGCAGGGCTTGGAGCTGTTGGATGATTACTTCCCTGTGGGTTTGTGTCTCCCATGCACTGGGCAGCCCCAGCACCACCTGGCCTCTATGGGCCTCGCCATCTTGGTTGAGTTAATTTGCATACTCATTCCTATTGACTGGTAGCATAGTGAAGGCACAGTCAATTCGCATGTTTCTCTTTTATTAGACAGGATGTGTTTCGTTCCTGATTCTTTAGAAACTATTCCTAGAAGTGGCATTTTTGGGTCTAAAGTATATGTTTTTAGGCTTTTGGAAATAGCTGTCAAATTAAAAAAACAACAACATTTATTTATTTCAGAGAGGAAGGGAGAGGGAGAAAGAGATAGAAACATAAATGATGAGAGGGGATATTGATTAACTGCCTCCTGCACACCGCCAACTGGGGGTTGATCTCACAATCAGGGCACATGTCCTTGACCAGAATTGAATCTGGGACCCTTCAGTCCACAGGCTGGGGCTCTATCTACTGAACCAAAACAAGTAGGGCTGTCAAATTCTTTAGAAACACCTACTATGAAGATTTAAAGGGACTGCCTGAATTCTCTTTGTGCCTGTCTCTGCAAAGAAGGCCTATAGCTGCTTTGCCCTTTCCTGATCTCCATCTGGATGACATAGCAGTGGCTGTGAGACCACTGGCATCCAAGTCCCCCAGACAGATAGACTCATTTCTGTTCCCTCCGAGGTTGCTATTGATCCCATTCCACAAGGACAAAAGAAGAGACCTATTGGGAAGTGAGCTTCTTCTTGCAGGCTGTGGCAGTCAAAACTTTTTGTCCTCCAGCCCCCTGGCACAGGACTTCGGAAGAGATCAGATGAGGCTATCATCTCTAATTCCATCAGGGTCACACGGTGAGTCTTTGATTTTCCCGAAGACATATTTCTCCCAATTCATCTTTTCAACAAGTACAGAAACACCTGCATAATTAGTTCCTCTAAGAACCTGCTCTGCTAAAATGAAAGCTGGCAGTAAAGATTCAAGGTAAATGAAAACCCCAATCCTAATTTGTCAGCTCATGGAAATTTTTATCGATATGCTAGATGCTAGCTGGTAAGACACAATGTCTGCCTTTAAGGAGGTCTCAGATTGGAAGAGAAGGCAGATAATTAGGCCAATATGGAGAGTAATTGGGACATATGCAATAAGCAGAATGTTACCAAGGACCTTTCCGGCTGTCTTTGAATGATGAACAGAAGATGAATACTACACAGAAACTGAAGGACCAGCTTTGCTCCTCCAACCACCTTCTCATCCCTCCCCAACTGCCAGCTTATAGAAAAGAAGTAGTAGAATTGGTTGAAGACTTTGGGGTTGAGTTTCCAGTTAGAAAGCCACTCCTTTCTGTAGATTTTGGAAACAGGGAAACTCTTTCTCCCAGCCAAGTGAGAAGGGCTGGCAAGACCGGTCATCTGAAGAAAGAGGGACTCACTCTGTGCGGCTCTCTCTACCCACTGTTTCTGCTCACTGGGCCTTTTGAGCAGATCCAGCAATTGGTGAGAGAAGGGGTGGGGGGAAGAGGAGCAGCCCCACTTCCTAGACACGGGGAAGGTTCTTGAGTTTCTGGGTAGGACAGTTGTACAATGGGGTACGATCTGGAGCCAATTTTCTGATACCAAATCACCAGGGAAGCAGAGAGATAGCTACAGGAGCTTTATAGTATACATCCCCTGGGGGGCTGAAGATGAAGGGTGTCTAATGAGGTCCCCATCTTTACGGGCACCCCTCCAGGAAGTCAGCATTTGGACACCACCCATCTGGCAGGATCACAGCAGCACTACTTAGGGGGCCCTCCCTGCCTCCACTTCCCTGGAATCTGGATCCTGGGCCAAATCCTCAGCAATTCTGAACGGCTGAGCAAGAATGGCTCATCTGAACTATACATCCCTATATCTTGTCCACCGTGGTGGCTGGAGACATTGTCCACTCCAAAAATACCCAGATAATGGTAAAGTTTGGTTCTTGGGAAGACTTCTGCCTGAAGAGACAACTGGTGTCAGGTCATACACTGGAAATACTTCCTTCTTTGTCTCAACTGCCAGTGACCTTTAAGTGGTTTCTGCCCTTCCAATTGTGCTATTTGACAATTTCTTTCATTTTTACTAACTGCTTCAGGCCACTTTGTAAATGTTGAGGAAAATTTTAGTTGTGTGTGTGTGTGTCCCAATGTGAGTTGTGAGGAGTCACACACTGACTGTGCCCCTTAAATCTGGACTAAAGGGGATGTGCCTTCCAAATAAACAAATGACTGAAGCTGACAGCGGATATGTAAACATGACTCTTATCAGTGCATTTGCTAAGGGAGCACAGTTCCTGCTTCTAAGAAACTCGCCAGTTCACTCTTGCATATACATCTATGTTCTAAGGTCGCTGCCCTTCCAAAGAGCCCTGACTTATGGTGTTTGTTTTTAGCTTTAACCAGAAAACATTATCACTGGAAGCCAGTCAAAATTTATTTCTATGATTTAAAAAAGCTAATATATTTAAAAGTACAAGGGGATAAAATATTTTCTATATTTCTTATGGGGCCCTGTTTGCTTATTGACTCTTTGGGCACCAGCTACTGGCCTGACCCTGAGTCTACAAGATGGCTGTGGTTTTGGCCTAATAGAACTCACAGGTTTTTCCTATTACTATTAACTCATTAGCCATAACAACTTTGTTTTATCTCAATAGGTCAGTAACAAGTTACCATAAAATGTAGCAGCCTAAAAAGGCCACTTAGTTTTTGCTGGGTAAGAAATTTGGAAGGGGATCCCTGGGAGTTCTCTCATATGGTTGAAGTCATTGGCTGGGCTAGAGTCCTCCAGGGGCTTGACTGGTTAGTTTTCCACAGTGGCTCACTGGCTAATAGTGAATGCTGGCTATCCACCGGGAGCTCATCTGGGCTGCTGATGGGGCACCTTCACATGGATTTCTGGTATGGGGGGGTCTCAGGGTAGTTGTGTTTCTTATGTGATAATTGGCTTTTCCCAGAACAATACCCAGGAGAATCAGCAGAAGCTGCCTGGGCTTCCTGAATGGCCTTTTTCTTGTCTGCCTAGCTTTGGAAACAGTGCCATTTCTGCTGCATTCTACTGATTACAAGGAAGTCATCAGGATTGGCTGATTCAAGTAGAAGGGAACAAACCCACCTTTTGATGGGAAGAATCCCCCCAAATTTATGTTTTAAAACTACTACTATCGTTACTGGATCACAGATGTTTCAGATTTATGTGATTATTTGGGAAACCTATTACAGAGGAGTTTGAGGGCACACTTAAACAAGATGGGGGCTTTAATCTACACCAAAGAAGCTTCCTCCACTCTCCTTGGTCTACAGTTTCTGTAAAGCTAATTGAGACAATGGATTTTCTACTTATGCCATTTAATATTAGGAAGTTTTGAGTCCATGTTTCTGTGGGGAATAGTTTGGATAGTAGACCAAAGTCTCATTCACTTAAATAAAGTTAGAAAGAATTTTGAATGTTTTTATGAATAAATTTAAGGAGGTTGAGGAGCCAGTGTATATCCAGATGGAGAGATATTCAGTAGACATTTGAATATGGGTCTGGATCCCAGGAGGCAAGACAGACCTAGAAACAGAGACTTGGGTATCCTTAACAGGTGTGTGATAGCTCGGTTTGGACAAAGGACCCAGTGAAAATTACAGAGTGAGAATAAGAAAGAACCAAGTGGAGAGTTCTGAGGAGTGCTGAAATTTAGAGGTAGTGGGAAACATAAAGATTCTAGGGGATAACAGAGAGCAGGATAGTCAAAAGAATCTGGGAGGAGAGGACCAAGAGGACAACGTAAAAGGAGATATCAACAAGGGAATGGCCAGCAACATCAAACCGTGCAGTCAAGAAATCCAAGGCAGGAACATAATTAATTAATTGACTGGTACTGTGGATTGTTCAGGAGCATTTTTATTGGTAGCTTGGGACAAGAAACCATTTGCTTTTTTTTTTTTGGACTGGGGGAGAAGTCAAACTGGAGAAGGTGGAGACATAAATTGGAGATAAGAAAGCAAAGAGAGCTAACGAGCTTAGCTAGGAAGGGAAGCAGAGAGGAAGGACTCTCAGGAGAAGTTGGATAGAATGAATAAGTTTTGTTGTGAAGAATGGAAGGGATTTAAAGATACTGGCTCACAGAGAAGAGATACTGGAAGAAATGACAGACAGTGGAATTAACTCTGGAGCAAAGATTATAAGGGGGGAGGAGGAGCTGCTTGAAAGAAGGGGAATAAGAATTCACCTTGGCCTTGAAGACATTACACTAAGTGAAAGAAGCCAGACCCCAAAAGCCACATATTATGTTGTATTATTCTATTTATACAAAATGTTTGGAATAAGAAAATCTATAAAAAGCAAAAGCGGATTAGTGATTATCAGGGGCTGTGGGAGGGCAGATTTTTTTGCGGGGGAGGGATAATCTTAATGGTTTTGAGTGATTGCTAGTGTCTATGTTTTGAAATTAGATAGTAGTGATGGTTGCATAATTTTGTGAATACACTAAAAATCACTGAATTACATACCTTTAAAAGTGAATTATATGGTATGTGAATTACATCTCAATTTTCAAAAAATAACAAAATAAAAAAAGGAATGCACCTGAGGAGGAGGAGAGCTATCATAATCTCTGACGCTGGAAACTTGCCTTGGGAAGAATACAAATGCCATGTTTCCACTTGGCAGGGGGTTAGCACTGGCAACACAAGTTGGAAAACTCAGTGAAAGTCAAAATGTGGAGCCCTATGTTAACAAAATTTAAGGATTTCAAGACAGTGAAACTAGCATTAAACTAAGCAAGGGGCCCAAAGTGACTACACAGGCCACATACCTATGAAGGTGGCACTACAGGAGGGAAAGCTCACCAGAAGGATTTTCTCATAGAAATAGAAAGTGAGAGTAGAATAGTTGAAATGAGAGGATGGGTGGATATTTGGACTTGAAAGAGTATTACTGAACAGGGCTGAAAGTCTGGCATTGGTTAGAGACCTTGAGTTTGTAGCAATATGGTTGTGATTGTTCACCAAAGACTACTGAGAGGTCTTACAAGAACTAGAATGGTAGGAGTGAGTTTTTTCTAGGCAAATGTTATTGAATATCAAAAGAACAACCAAATAAAAGATAATGGTTAAATTAATTGGAATTACTAGATCCTTGAGAATAGGTTAGAGAAATTGCCATGCAGAGAAAGTGCTCATATAACTTCCCAAAGTAAAATGGCCTATGAGTCCAGGGCTAAATGAAGTACACATATAGAAAATGAGAAGAAGGTTGAAAGATTGTGGACTGAGATAGGGTTATTGGAATTTCAGGTTTTAGATGTGGATTCTGGGTTTTGAAAAATCCCAGATGCACCTCTGTTAACTTGAGGCTGTTTGGAATTGATACTGATTTGACTCACAGAACATTAAGCCTCAAAACATTTTAATCTTCAGACCTAATTAGGGTAAATTATTCTCCTTCATGGAAGGAATGTCCTAACTATATACAGCAAATTGAGTGTTGATAGATGCTGCTGCATATGGTGTGACAGATGGGGCAAGTCAGAGAACATGTTTTTCCCTTGTGACAGAAGTGTTTTCTCTTGAAGGCTTTGCTCCTTTATGGATATAGCTGTGCTTCTCACAGTTCTCTCCTCCTTCCTCCTCTACTACTGAGAAAGGTGTCCCAGGCATACCACTGGAGGAGATGAGGAACCTGACTTGTATATAACTGCCCAGAGAACCACAAAACCCTCTCCAATCTAATTTGTTTATATAAATTCCTCGCAAAAGTTTATGAATGCACAAACCATGAGAGTATACACCATCAATGGCCTATGTGCCATGCCATTCAGGAAGATACTGACTGTTCTTGATTTCTAGTAGTGAAAGCTTTGTATATCATAAATGAAATCATGCACTATGTATACTTCTGCATTTGTCTTTTTCTTCACATCATATTTATGATGTTTCCATCCATACTGTTACATTAACTCAAGCTCATTCATCTTCTTTGCTGTATAATACTTTATTGTAATAATGTACTACAACTTATTTATCTATCTTACTATTGATAGACATTGGAGTTGCCTCTAGTTTGGAGCTATTGTGAATAGTATTGTTTTACACTTGTGTTTTATTTAAGATATAATTTGCATTTCTACTGTGTCTACATTTAAATTTAGAATTGGTGGTCCTATGATATATATATTCAAGTTTATCTGACACTGCTAAAGAAGTTTCAAAAGTCATTGTATTAATTTTCATTTTCACTAGCAGTGTTTAAGAGTCCCAATTGCTCCACATTTTTGTCAACATTAATATTGTATTTTTTAAATTTAGTCACTCTTTTGGGTTTTGTAATATCTCATGTTATTCTTTTTTATTTGAATTTAACATGTATTTATTAAATAACATATGTGGGCCTACTGCTGGATTCTGAAGGATACTCAACGGGCATAACGGACAGAAGAGAGGTTTACTGTATAACTTATCTGTGAGAAGGAAGCTGAAGTCATGACCTGAATACTATCAGAACTCTCTTGGTCTTTCGTTTCTGCTTTTCTCTGAGGTTAGTTGCATTTTTTCCTACTGAAGGTAGGCTTCTTTGTTTGGCTAGGCACAAGGGCAGTGGCAGAACTGGGCTTAGTCCAAGAACAAGGAAGGAGAAAAGTAGCTCTTTACCATCAGTTCCAATGATAAAAACCCTGGAGAAGTTTTCTTACTAGAATAGTTTGGTTTGTGTGCCCATCTCTGAACTGGCTTTGGAGGTGAATTGGACAGGAAGATGGCAGATAAGTTTCTGTGAGTTGTACTACCCAGATGAACCCGGTCCACATCACTGACTTGCAGAATTGTTAATAGGTAAAATATTATTGCTTTAAGCCATTTAAGTGAAATGAAATTAAAATAAATTAAATTAAATAACTGGTGATTTATCACAGAAATCTGGAAAGATGTATTCTCTTTTTAAAAATTCACAGGATGTGAAAATACTGGGCCTATATCCCTACTTGACAACAATTGGACTTGAGTGGCTCTACCTCTTAGATGAGCGCTGCAAAATCTAATTTGCTACAATTCTCAGAGCTCCCTATGGTCTTCCACCTGGCCTAATTTACTCATTTGCATGACTTGACTGGCCTCTACCAGCATATTAGTTTGAAGATTTAGGTTAGGTAGTGGTAATGTTGGGGGGTGGAGGGGAAGCAATATAATGACTTGAGTTTAGAGGCTGGAGATTAAGAGACTAAAGGTTGATAGAAAAATTTTATTATGAGGGAATTAAGAAAGCATCTATAATAATAAAACCACGATATGCTAATTAGACAAAATGACCTTCTGGATGAAGCCATGGCTGCAAGGAAAACCCAGTCCTGGGTGCCAGAGGAAAGCTGGTGCTGGCAGCAGAGGGAAGGAAGGCCTATCCTTGCACAAATTTCATGCATTGGGCCTCTAGTTACAAATATAAAGTATAAAAAGACATTGATAACTCATAATGAAAATGGAGAAATTAGTCAAATGACTTATGAAGGTAATATGATGTGTTTGGTTTATAAGCAAAAACAACTGCCCTTTAAGAAAATGAAAGCTATTATGGTATAGCCTAAAATTAATAACATTACCCTAATGATGAATTAATTGTTTAGGGCAGAAAATTCAATCAATCACTCAGGATCACAAGGTCTTCTGTTCCAGTAAACACAGGGTGTTTAGTATTTCATCTGTTGCTGTATAATAAATGACCCTACCATTAGGGTCACTGGAAACAACCATAAGCATTTTCTTTTCTTATTCTCTCTCCTGGTTCTGGGGGTTAACTGGCTTCAGTGTGGCAGGATGTCTCATAGGGTTACTGTCAGAGTGTGGCAGGGGATGGAGACATCGGAGGGTTTCCTAGGGCATATGTTCGGCAGTTGATGCTGGTTGTTGGCCTGGATCGCAGCTGGCCTTGTCAGCTGGAACACCTACATGTGGTCTTCCCATATGGGGTGGTCTTCCTCACAGTACGGCAACTAGATTTCAAGAACAAACATCCCAAGAGACCAAAGCAGACGTAACTATCATTTTTGTAAACCATTCTTTGAAGTCTTATGTTGTCACTTCCTCCATACTCTGTTGGTCAAGGCAGTCACAAAAGGTCTGGGGAGGTTCAAGGGGAGAGGACATAGTTCTCTGATGGGAGGAATGTCATGGTCACATCCTAAGAAGAACATCTGAAATGGGAGTGGGTGGCCATCTTTGGACAGTATAATCTGCCACACACACACACATAGAAACAACTCAAAAATAGATATAATTCTTCTTTCTTCTTATTTTGGTGTGTTTCTAAAAATTGACAAGTTCATGAACCCGAGAAGGAAGATTTGTTATCAACACAATCTAACTTATGAGGTTTGTGATTCTGAACTGAAATGGCTTTCTCTCACAGGAATAAAAAGGTAAACTCAAAATCATAGAATTACTATAGTGTACCAGGCACATTCCTTTGACTTCAGACAAAGTTGAATTTAATGCATTCCAAGGAGATTATTATTTGCTAATCAACTTTCCTAGAACTTACCCATACAGAGAGGCTCCTCTATGGAATCTTTTGGTTGTGTTTTCCAAAGAATTCAGGGCCTTAAGATATTTTTATTATTATCAGTATTGATATTCTCCTTGTCATAAGATCTTATGATATTGCTGAAATCTAGGTTTGAATCTGAAATATGCAAACAAATTTTTATCAACTCATAGACTGAAAAATATACTTTAAGCCAAAATATAGTTTTTAATTGCCTTAAATATTTCCCTTTCTGTTTCAGAAATATTTCAATACTAAATATTCCATGATCTATTAACTTCAAGGCCACAGCAATAATCTAGACTATGCTGCTTTAAAAGGAGAATCTTGTTTATAAAAAAATGAACATAAAAAATGATCAGACTTTAATATATAAAAATAAGAAGTCTGGTGTACAAAATTCATGCACAGGGGTGTGGGGGGGTGTCTCTCAGCCTGGCCTGCACCTTCTTGCAATCCAGGACCCTTGGGTATGGTCCCTAGACCTGGCAGGCAATCAAGGCCTATAGGGGCTTTCCTTCCCCTGGTTGCTGGCAGCTGGCCCCAACCCCACCACTGCCACTGCTTGCTATCTGTGCAGTGCTGTCCCCATCCCCCATCACCAGTCACCTCCATCTGTAGGTGACTGGTGTGGGGTACAATTGCTTGGTTGGCCTGGGCCTCCCTCTATGGGGCAATCATGGGGCAATGGCCGGGGTCCCCCAACCAATCACATCACACCCACTTTGGTTGGCCTGGTGCCAGTGCATGTCATAGCATGGTCGTCTGGATGGTCATTCTGCTGTTCGGTCATTTGGTCAATTTGCATATTATGCTTTTATTATTATAGATGATCAAAGCAAAGAAGCTCATCTTTGTGTCATCTATCCTCTGGATATTAACCGTAACCCATGTGGGCTTACCACTTGGCTGCCTCCCCTCCTACCCTACTTTCCCTGTGTTACCATTAAACAGATGGCTCCACAGAATCTTGTCTGAAAGTCACTGGCTGCTTAAAATTCTGAGCAGATTAATAAGAATGATTAAGAGGAAGCATTTGAAGCACTCTTAGCATAACATTACTATTACTATCATGATCATTATTGCTATCATCTTTAGAAAACCTAAATGTTCATAAGTGCTCTGTGTAAGGTCAGGTGTAGAATTAGCTAAGCAGTTACTTCAATTCTGAGAAGAGACCCCAAAACAAAGCACATGATGAAATAATTTCTCAAATTAATGAAGTTGATATTTTTTTACTCACTCTATCCAAAATGTTTACTTGGACCCAGACAACAGTTCTAAGAGAATAGAATGGGTTTGGAAATGGCTGGTTTCTAATCTATTTCAGTCTGAGGACAAAAAGGCAAGGGTTTGGAGAACTGATGGGCAGTTCCTCTTTGTTAGAAGTTGAACTTTTTGTCTTAAGCATTGGCTACTCTTCAGGTAGAGTTGAGCAGTCCACCATAGGGGCCTGTAAACTTTGGTTTAACCTTGGTTTCCTAATCCAAAATCTTGTTAAAATGCAAATTCTGACTCAGTAGATCTGGGTAGAGACAATAGTTTATGTTGCTAACTAGCTCACAGAAAATATTTAGAGACCACACTTAGAGATAAAGAGTCTAGAGAAACATCCTTATTGTGTTAGAATGTGTTGATTTACATCTACTTGGATGAGAAAGGGGATACTTGAGAATTTGTAGTTCATCAACTAGAAGCAATGACAAATGCTATCTATTTCTTTATACTTAGTTGTGGCTAGGTAAGGCTATTTGTTATGGATGCTAGTGAAGAAATGGAAGATATTTTTTATTATATCTATGTGATATATATATATATATATATATATATATATATATATATATATCATATAATATGTACATCTATAAATAAAAAGCCAGCAACCAGAACGCTGGAATGACTGGCTGCTATGATGCCAACTATGGTCAGTGAACAGCCCGATCAGGCAGTAGGGCTGGCTGGCCAACCTTCCAAGGCCCCTGCCTCTGGCTGGCCCACCTCTGATTGGCCCACCTCACCCCAATTGCCCGCAGTCTTTCCCCAGGCCACCTTTCCCCTGATCACCCCCCATCCCAATTGGAGGTGGGGCCAACCAGCCAACTTCCTGCAGCCCCTCACCCCAGGGGCCTCACCCCTGACCACTCTCCCTACCCCAATATGGGTCATGGCTGTCCAGCCAATCTCCTGAGGCCCCTACCTCCAACCCTCTGGTTCCACCTCAGATTGGCACCCCCACCCCTATCAGGGGCAGGGCCAGCTGACCAAACTGCCTATGGCCCCTATTCCTGGTTGGCCCTGCTCCTGATGGGCCCCCACCAACCTATCAACCTGTAGCCCCTCCCTCCAGCCAGCTCCACCCCTGATTGGCACCCTCCTCATACCAATCAGGGGTGGGGTTGGCCAGCCAACCTCCCTCAGCTCTTTCCCCAGCTGCTAACACCTGATTGGCCCCCCACACCCTATTTGGGGGTGGGGCTGGCCAGCCAATCACTCTTGGCACCTCCCCCATGGTGTCCTGGCCCTGACTGGGCCCAATTGGAACTGCCAGCTGGACCCCACTCAGGCATGAATTTGAACACTGAGCCTCTAGTATGTATATAAAGTGTATAATATACACAAACCACACATATACAGTATCCTATCTAATAAAAGCTAATATGCAAATTGACCATACCTCTGATAAAGCCATGCCCACAAACCACGCCCACCAGCCAATCAGGAGCAAATAAATCCCAACTAAAATGGCTGTGGCCACTGAGAGCAGAAGGGAGGCTTGGGTTTCCTCAGCAATGGAGGAAACCAAGCTTTCCACCTGCCATTGCCAGCCTAGGCCTCCACTCAATGCTACAAAGTTTCAATTATAGAAGATATATCCCAACAGAAATGGCAGCAGCCACAGAGCTGGAGAGAGCAGAGGCTAGGGTTGCCCAGGCGATGGAAGAAGCCAAGCTTCTGTATCCCTAGCACCTAGGCCTCCCTTCTAGGCTACAACATTTCAATCGTTGAACATAAATTAATCCCAGGGCCTCTGCTTGGGTCTCTGGGGTGCGTGGCTGACCTGCAAACCACCCCAGGCTCCAAGCCCAGGCTGCCCCACACCCCAAGGGAACCTCCACCCTGATCCAGGACACTCTTTAGGGCAAATCAGCTGGCTTCCACCCATGCACCAGGCCTCTAATAAAAGAATAATTTGCAGATTGATGATCATTTCAACACACAAGAGGGCTGCCCCCATGTGGACACAAGATGTCTACCACAAGATGGTCAACAAGGGAGGGTCGTTGGGAGGTTCCAGGTCTGCAAGGGAGGGTACTTGTGGGCGATCAAGTAGTTAGAGGTGACCAGGCTGGCAGAGGAGGGAAGTTGGAGGCAAACAGGGTGACAAGGGAGCAGTTAGACATCAATTAGGCTGGCAGGATATTGTTTAGGGGGTGATTAGCCTGGCAGACAGAAGTGGTTAGGGGCAATTAGGGAGGCAAGCAGGTGATAAGTTTGGAGTCAGCAGTCCTGGATTGTAAGAAGGATGTCCAATTGACTGTTTAGGCCCAATCCTACCTGGATCAGGCATAAACAGGCAGTCAGACATCCCTGAAGGGGTCTCAGGTTGGAGAGGGTGCAGGCTGGGCTGAGGGACACCCTCTGCCTCCCATGCACAAACTTCATGCACCGGGCCTCTAGTACGTATATAAAACATTATTCATTCAGCAAGAATATACTATTTATACTTCCTCACTAGAATAATGTACAACAAATTTCACATTATTTTACCTCTGAAAAGAAAGGCTATGTAAAGTAACCACACACTTTAGTTACTTCATTCATTAAATCAGTAAGTACTTATCATGTGTCCATTAATTGTATTTCAGGCATTGGAAGAGAAACAAGATAATGTCCCTACCCTGGGATAAGGGATGATGGTTCAGAGTCTAGAACAAGAGACAAACATACATTTCTGAATAATGTGGCAATTTTTATAATAGGCATCTTTATTGGAATTCTTTTTCAATGCTGAAGAAAGAGTCTTGACTCATTATCAAGCTCCAGAAGACATTTCTGTTTACAAATGTACTATCGGAACTTTCTACAATGCAGGTGAAAAATGAGAAAGAATTCTTGTCCTGGCAAGCATATGACTCCAACAGATGGCTGCTTTCTTGATAGAGGAGACTGTCTAACATTGAGAAGTCAGAATTCCTGTTATGTTAAATAGCTTAAGAAACCCAAATGAAGCCACCAATTTGACAACCTGCCAGATTGAATCTCTTGTGAAAACTTATTTTCCTTTGAAAAACAGTGTCCTTCTTTCTCTCTTTCTGAGGCCTTCTACTCACTATGTGAGTCTGCTCTGTGGCCATTAACTATGTTTTTACTCTCTTGCATGGGCAATGGCTACTGTGAAAAGTCTAGAAAGCAGTTACAGATTTTGTCCCCATAATAGCATGTTTCCCCTAATGAATTCTTGGCCAGTTTCTGTCTTTCTCTAATATTCTCAGATCAATAACCAGAAGGTTTATCAAACTCATCAAAATTGTGGCCCCATCTATAGAATCCTTGAGAAAGTAACAACAAAAAATGTACTTTCTCTAGGCATTTGAGTTACAAAGTCAGCCCTGTGTTGTGACTCAGGGCTTAATTTCATCCTCCATTACTCTGTTGGGAGGGGGGACAGACTGTACAAGATCATGTAGAAATTCTTAATCTCCTCAATTTAGATATCTTTCCCTTGTATTGCACACCAAGTTGGATAAATGGCAATCTGTTCTGTACTCCAGATAGTTGGTTAATGCTCTCAGGGGACCAGACATTTCAGGCACTGTTTAGCTAATCAATAAAGTAGGCAGAGACAAACTGAAGCTCAATTAAGCTTATAATAGCTACCAGCACAACAAACCTACAATGAGACTGAGGAGTGAAGAGCATGTTTCCAAGAGCTTATACCTGGTTCCTTATATTTTGTCATTTATTCCTTAGAGAGGATGATTTAGGGTGGCCCAGCTCAGCCTCTATCATCTTTATAACCCCAATTTGCACGCAGGTATATGGGAAAGAAATCTCCAACACTCTATGTCTTGCCTATAGAAACTATACCATTTTCAAGACCACTTCAGTTGTCTGGCACTAAATGAGTCATATTTTTCTAGGGGACAGAACATAAATGAAAAACAGACTTGGAAAATGGCTTATCTAGATGATCTGAGTCCTTTCCAACCATGAATTGGCACAGGCTGGTTGAGTACTGACTTGTCTTCTGATTTCATTTACATTTTCTCATTTAATATTGACAGTGATACTGGGAAGTAGGACATCTTATTCCTGTTTATAGTTGAGAAAATGGTTTAAAAAAACCACAAGTAACTTGTCCAAATTCACACAGCTAGTTAAATTATGAGACTGAGATTTACAAGGTCTTTATGACTAGTTCTGTTTTCCTAATCACACAGGAAATATAATACTTGACCAAGGAAGTTCTAGACCCAGTGTAAGAGCCAAAACCTATCCAAAATATGGAAAATGACCAAAGAAAATGTGACCAGGGAATACCTATTGCTTTTTCCCCTTCCAAGGCATCCATTGTTAGCCTGCTTAGATTCCATGTCTTTCTTTGTGATTTTTGAAGAAGCAGATTGGAAGA
Source organism: Antrozous pallidus (assembly GCA_027563665.1). NCBI lineage: Eukaryota > Metazoa > Chordata > Mammalia > Chiroptera > Vespertilionidae > Antrozous > Antrozous pallidus. The sequence goes on from CM050518.1 coordinate 27,172,552, forward strand.
ATTGGAAGAAACCAATTTGGTTAAATAGTTACTGTGATATACAGGACTATGCAGGGCTTCAAGGAGCTAGATGAGGAATACAAGTGTGTCATACTATGTGATAAAATTTATCTCTACCTTTGATACTTCTTTGAGTCTTCTTGGAAGATTTTTAAATTAATTTACTTTCTTTAATGAAGAAGTTGTATTTCTCTGAAATGTGATCATGTACCAAAATTGGTCATGAGGTGGCCCAATTATCTCTGGGATCTATAGCAAATAAGGACTCAAAGCTCCTGAGGATGTCGACTCTACCTATCAGTTTAGTTCCATTATTTACTTCCCTGGTTTTCCATACCTTTAGGTTCCATGTTTAGCTACAAGATAACAGGGTCACTTCGCTCTGTCATTTCTTCAGAAACAATATTTTCAAGGATTTTTGCCCTATTCCCTTGGTACCTTGAAAAAATAACTTACATGACAGTGATTGACTTTTTTTCTTATAAGGCATCGACAGCTGAGTAAAAAAGCAATATTTATACCAAAGACCCCAATACTGCCAATTTCTTACATTAGGTCCATGTCTGTTAATGTGCCTATAAGTTCCTGTGTACAGATCGCAACTGCAGATCTGGACCAAGGACGGTGTTCTGTGCAGAACAGCCTGCATGGGAGCAGGTGCCCAAGACAACAAGGATAAATTGAGGCAGGACACAGATGGAATGGAAAAACCTTATGGTAACTGCTCACAAGTCATTACTTGAACATCTTAAATGAAGCATTTTGAATGTCTTCACCAAGGTCATTAGCTGTGTATGGGCAAAGGCTTATTTTTAAAGTTTGACGTAGCCCAAAGAATGCTTTGTTCCTAATATAGAGCACTTGTCCTGAGAGGTTCCAAGTCTTCAACATCTGCCACCACCCACCTCATAATTCGTACCAGGCCAAAGGTCACTTGTGGTGAAGTCCCAGAGCCTGCCAGCTCTATGGAAGCCAGCAAAGCCTGTGAGAGAGGCTGTTTGGGAGATTATTTAAAAAGACATCTTGGTTATTAGATTTTGGATTTTATTTTGGTCAGTATTCACTTTTTCCCCTTCACATGGTGAGTAGAGAGTACTCCCTGGCCCTTTTGAGATTGGGGTTGGGCATGTGATTTGCTTTGGCCAATAATATATTCTCAGAGATGAGGCATATTGAAGCCTTAGCTGAACTTGTGCAGGTCAGCTTGGCTCTTCCACTCTGGATCTGTAGTGAAAGGAGCTTCTGCTAGGTAGTTGCTGCTTCTAGAAGAGCAAACCTGAATGCAATACACAGCTTAGCTAAGCAGAGTCATCCAGGTGAGCCCAGACTACATTAGCCAACCCCTAGATCTGTGATAGTTATATTAATGCTTGGTATTATCAGCCATTTGGATATTTGTTACATAGCATTATTGTAATAGCTGACTAATACATGGAGTTAAGGACTTGTATTTTTTTTTCTGCATGGGTGGACATTTATGTAAATTGACATGATAGGGTTAAAACTCGTTTTACACAAAGGTATAGAAAGAGAGCTTCAATCAGATTCAATCTAGAAGTCTGAGACAATTGAAAAGAGTGATTTATGGGTTATCCTCTAACAAAGATGGCAGCTGCCCCCAAAATGAGCTCGAGGAGAGTCAGAATTAGCAGATGCCTGAGTGGCAGAAAGGTATTTCAATTATTTTTCACCCATAGCCTAAAGAGTTCACCAAAATCCCCTAATGCACAGATACTACCTTAAAAAAAAATGTCTAACAAGTGTTTAATTTAGGCTGAAATTTTTAACTTATATGTTATATTTAAGTTGGCAAATTTAACTTAGATCTTAAGATGTTCAGCTTCTCTTGAAAGAAAACTCAGAATATCAGAAAATACTGAGCCCCCATTTCTATTTGAGAATAAATACAGAAGCTAAATATTGGTTCTCTCTAGAATGAGTGTGTACTTTTCAGTTTACTAAAGTTTTTTCCATATTCTATTACTCATTTTCTCCTGTCTCATCTGTTTTTGTTACTTGCCCTATTCTTGTAGGCACTGATATTTGTAACATGTACTAACTCACAACCATCTCCCTATTTTAAAGAAAGGCCCAAGTGCTTTGCTCAGAGTAGATGCTCAGTAGGATGACTATACATCAGTTTTGCAGAGGGCAGTCTTGGTTGATGTCTATCATCTTGAGCTAATTTAAGAATTGCATGAAGAAACAATATGGTCCTATCTGGCAGATACTGGCTTTCAGCTGGAACCGCAGGGAGTACTTGGCCTCTGCATATGGTCTGGTTTTGCTCACAGCATGGTGGCCTCTGGTAGTTAGACATATGGTGGCTCAGCATGTCCCAGGATACAAGGCAGAAGCTGTATCACCTTGTTTGACCTTGCTTTGAAAGTCAGGCAGCATCACTGTCATCTCATTCTACCAGTCACAATGCTGCCCAGATACCATCTAGTGCTGAATGCCTAGGTAGTTAGTAGCAAAGAGGAGACTAGAGCCACCTCTGCTTATTCCACCCAATTTTATTTTCCCATTCTAAGAAGCTCCATCTGCCTCCATTCTCAATCCTATTACTTTTTATCTCCCTAATATAATAACATGTAACCACCTATTTATTCTAAGAGGACTAATGCATGACTGGGCTTCAGAAGGCCTTACAAACAATTGGAATTACGTACAAAATCTGTTTTTGTTTTTTTGTTTTTTAGTTATGTATCAGAGTTCTCCGTTGCATAAATAAATTAAGAATTTACTAAGGACAGTAGATAGCTAGCTCATGGCATGCCTGAAAGGATCTGAGAGTTAGGCTTGGCAGCAAGAAACCACGCCAAGGTCAACAGCTCCAGGGAAGACCGTGGTACCTGTAGGAAAGAGTCACTGCACCTCACACAGCTGCCATGGAGCACGATGTGCCAGACCCTATGTCCACTGCTGTTCCTGAAACCTGTGTCTTCGCCTCCATCCCAGCCAGAATGGATCTATGTAGTGGTTGCTTCTCAATGTTCTGTGCATGTTTACCTGGTTGGCTGATCTTAGGCCATGTGTCAGGGCTGTGTTTTCAACTGTGCACAGTGAATTTCTACTGTCTACTTCAGAATATGCAGATTAATAAGGTGGAAAAAACCCTCAAGCATAAGAACAGTGTTTAGAAGGTGCTGAGAAGGCAACAAGCACAAACAAATTGACTATGTGAGTGTATATACATATGTACTTTTCTGAATCATGGGTTTCCAATTCTAATCAGATCTTCAAAGAGCTCCCTAATCCCCACATATTAATTACAAATCAGTGTCACACGGACTTCTCTTATGCAAACATGAGTCTATGTGCTTGAGTCCATTTGTATATTTGAGTCCATTATATTTTACAGAATTGAGGACTGCGAGGTCCAGTTATCCATATATCTCTACTCCAGTAATAAAACCGTAAGTAAAAACCAGATAGAGAATAGAATAATAATTTTGTTCCATTGCTAAATCTGTTTTGTGTCTCTCTTTGGCATGATGGTAAAGTATAAAGTATACTAAAATCTAGATTAACAAATAGTTATTTTAATAAGTTTGTTTCACTGCTACTTTAAGAATAGAACATTAAAGACAAAAGAAGACAAAAATCACAAGAAAATTCAATAAGGATTTCTTCCAAAAATATACTTTCAGGGGTAGCTTAGAGTAAAAACACATTCAGTTCAGTTTTCTATAATTTCCAATGCTTGAGGTACGAGCAAATTCTCTGTGGATTCAATAAATGCTCAACTATTTTAAAAATCCATTTTTCTCTCTCACTGTTTAGATATGGTCGGGACACAGACTAAAGCATTTTGGAGGATTCCACACAACTTTTAAATTAGAACTTAAAAGGAATTTCAAATCTGAGGCACTGAGAGGAGAGTTTTATGCAAGGTCAGCAAGCTCATGGCAGAGACTGAACTGGAACTGAGGATTTCTTATTCCCAACCTGGTGTCCTCTCCTCTGAAACACTCTCAGGAAGGCTTGTAACAAAAATCGTGTTTCAGTTGGCTATAGCTGTGTAAGAAGCCACCCAACAAAATGGCTCCAAACAAAACCCATTTACTAAGGCTGACATTGCAAGTTCTGCTGCTTTGGTCCAGGTCTACCACCTGGGCGGGGCTCAGTTATGCATCCAAGGTCAGCTGCTAATTGGCTAAGCAGCTAAACTAATCTTGGTTGAGCTCCATCACACAAATGGTGCTCCAGCTGAGAAAATGAAACTAACTTTGCTTAATAAGGTGTCTCATCTCCCATTGGGGTAGTACAGGCCTGTTTTTATTGTGATGTCAGGGTTCCAAAAGATAGAGGTTTAGGAACTGGAAAAACAAAGTCATCTTACTCTATCAGCCAAGGCCCTTCATAAGGCCAGCCCAGATTCAAAAGTGTGAAAGAGACATCCCTCTTGATGGAAGGATCTATAGTCATGTTAAAAAATATAGAGGCTGTAAAGAGTGAGTATAATTTAAAAATCTACCATGGGTTAATTTATTCCACCTTCATTGATTATCATCTATTGTTTCTGTCCCAGTGCTCAATGAGCACTGGGGATACAATAAAGAATGAAAATAAACCTATTTATTTCTTAGTGAAAGATATCACATAACCAAAACATCTGTTTCTCTGGCAATTTTGTGACTCAGGATCAGGTTTTACATTATTATTCTGAAACCAGTAGTCCTTTAAAATGCTATTACAACTGCTATAAAAAATCACATAAGAAATTCAGGAGTAACTTTATGTGCATAAATTAAAATTGGCTTTGGTGAGAATAATTGACTTTTCAGAGGTCTGGTCAATAGGGAACTGTCAGGCTAGATGAGTTTTTACACATGTTAGAGAGAAATTGGAGCTCAAATTCTAATTTTAGCTTACAAGGATATCATACATACATTTGACAACTTGAAAGTTTTTAGATAATGGAGAGACTATTTGCCATCTCAATCTTATATTTTCTATATATTTGCTATTTCAGCTGAGATATATGAGTGTTTCCAAATAACAAATAAGCCACTTAATTTTTAGGCTTTCATTGGCTACTTGTTCACATTATTGAAAGTAATATTTTTATGTTGTCCAGATACAGGACCGAGTCTAGGCAGCATCAAAGGGGTTCTTTAGGAGAACAGTGTTAAGTATGGTATTTTTTATTGAATTGAGAGAGAAAAGAAAGGAGAGAGAGATAAACAAAGAGAGAAATGTTGATCTGAGAAAGAAACATCAATTGGCTGCCTCCCGAATGCAAATGGACAGGGGATTGAGTCTGAAACCTGGGCATGTGTCCTGACTAGGAATTGAACTTGTGACTTCTCAGTGCACAGGACACTGCTCAACAACTGAGCCACACCATCCAGGGCTGAAAATAGTTTTAAATTTTCACAATATACTCAATGGAAATTGAATAACTTTCCTGCAGAGAACAACAAAAATGCCCGATAAAATAGAAAACAAAATTTTTTTTCTGAAAGGTAATGAAAAGATGATAAAATAGTAAGTAATTACCACACCAAAATCTAAGTGAAAGCCGGAATCCATGGAAATAAGCAGAAGCAGAGGCCAATTTTATCCTGAGAATTTAGGCACATTTGAACTTTAATTTTAATGGGCTCACTGGGTGATGCATCTTAAAATTAAATCTGAAAGTCCATTCAAGTTAGAGAGTTTAATGTTGAAATAAAGGAAAACTAGAAGTAATTCTAATATATATGTACTAGGGGCTCAGTACACAAATTCATGCACCAAGAAAGGAACTGTGGGCCACAAGGCTGTGGTGGGCACGTGGGAGAAAATAATTTTCAGTAACCACCAGAGACTTGCCCCAATGACAGTAACCAGTGCTTTGCCTTGGTCTGGCACCTCCACTCACCTGCTATACCATCCCTCCATGGCCAACGCCTGCCATGTGCCATGCTCTGTTACCTGCTGTCAATGCCCGCCATGTTCTGCACACAACCACTGGTGGTCAGTGCACATCATAGTGACTTGTTCAGTTGTTCCATGGTTCAGTATATTAGCATATTAGCCTTTTATTATATAGGAATATAGAGCAATTTTTTTCTTTTTTTTTCTTTTTTTTAAATCTTTATTGTTCAGTATATTAATTACATTGTTTCTTTTTTTCCCCCCTATAGTTCCCCTCCACCTGGTACCCATCCCACCCTCCGCCCTCACCCCCCTCCACTGTCCTCTCCCATAGTTGCATGATTTTTGTCCTGTCTCTTGCTGCACTTCCCACACCCCTTTTCTCCCCAAGAATTGTCAGTCCAATTCCTCTCTATGTCCGTGATTCTGTTACGTTCACCAGTTTATCCTGTTCATCAGTTTATTAATTCACTTGATTTTTAGATTCATTTGTTGATAGATGTGTATTTGTTGTTCCTAATTTACACTTTTATCTTTTTCTTCTTCCTCTTCTTAAAAAAATATCTTTCAGCATTTCATATAGTATTGGTTTGGTGGTGATGAACTCCTTTAGCTTTTTCTTATCTGCGAAGCACTTCATCTGACCTTCAATTCTGCATGATAGTTTTGCTGGATAGAGTAATCTTGGTTGTAGATTCTTGCTGTTCATCACTTTGAATATTTCTTGCCACTCCCGTCTGGCCTGCATCGTTTCTGTTGAGAAATCTGCTGACAATCGTATGAGTGCTGCCTTATAGGTAACCAACTATTTTTCTCTTGCTGCTTTTAATATTCTCTCTTTGTCTTTTGCTCTTGGCATTTTAATTATGATGTGCCTTGGTGTGGTCCTCTTAGGGTTCCTATATATTGGGGTTCGGTGCGCTTCCTGGACTCCTAAGTCAATTTCTTTCACCAGGTGTGGGAAGTTTTCGGTCACTATTTCTTCAAATAGGTTTTCATTGTCTTGGCCTCTCGCTTTTTCTGGCACCCCTATAATTCGGATGTTGGTATGCTTGAGGTTGTCCCAGAGGCCCCTTACACTATCTTCAATTTTTTTGATTCTTTTGGTTTCTTGCTTTTTCAGCTGAGTGGATTTTACCTCTTTGTATTTCAAATCTTTAACTTGGTTCTTGGGGTGCTCCAGAGCACTTTTTGGTCTTTGTATAATATTTTTTATTTCAGTCAGTGTATGCTTAATTTCTGGTTGGTCCTTTATCATATCCTTGAGAGTCTCCTTTATATCCTTGAGAGTCTCCTTCATTTCCACGTTGGTCTTGATCATTTCCTTGAAGGTCTCGTTCATTTCCTTGTAGGACTCATTCATTTCCTTGTCTGTCTCGCTTATTTCCTTATAGGCATCGAACTTTTGTTGGATCCTCTTGAAAAACCCTATAACCGTGGTTTTGAATTCCATGTCCAGTCCTTTTTTTCCCTCCATTTCTTTCACATCTGATTTCTTTCCATGTCTCTGCATGGTGGCTGCTTCCCTGAGTTGGTCAATTAGCTTTGTGTGGTAGACTTCCTACTAGGGACAGTGGCTCAGCCTCCCCAGTTACCTGAGGTGGATATGGGTTGCACAGTCTTGCTGAAGTTAAGCTCAGGTTAATCGTTGTTAGCACTTGGAGGGGCTGACCTCCAGGCCAATTGTCTGTGAAGTTCAGCTGTGCTCAGGTTGGATGGGCAGAGTCTCCGGGCCAAGCAGACAGCGTTAGCTCCGCCCTATGTGGCCCCAGGGACTCTGTGCTGGGGGCAATGGCTGCCAGAACCTCTGAGAGAGAGCCGCTATGGAGCTACACTGGGCTGCCGTGGAATTCAGACTCTCCCCAAATGACTCTGCACGCCCAATGTCTCACCCAGGGTCGTAAAACAAAGCAGACTGATGGTTTTCCAAATGAGAAAGCAAGTTGCAGAGCGCTCTCTGTGCAGTCACGCAGCCGAGCTGTTCGAGCAAGCTGCCTTCTCCACAAGCTGGGAGACCCCTGCAGTGCCCGAGTTTCGGCGTGCCCTCCCACTGTTCAGTTTTCACCCCGTATGATAGTGGGTTCCCTGGACTTCGCCCAGAGCTGGAGAATCAGTCCAGTGGGATGTCTTTGTCTCCCCGTTCGAGAAAACTGGTTGGTTTTCAGCCGCCCGCCCTCTCCGCTGATGCGTGCTCCAAACCTCTCTCTGCTCGAATCTTTCAACGCTGTCGCCGCCACTCCTCAGAGTCACAGTGTCTTATCTTCACTTTTATTTGTGGAATTTTCACTCGGCCAGCTTTCTGGTGATTCTGGAAGGTGTTTGTTCTTTCGTTAAGTTGTAGTATTAAAATTGTTGAGTATGAAGGCAAGATAGGTGTTTTACCTATGCCGCCATCTTGGTTCTTAGAGCAATTTTTTTTCTTTGATTCTCTCCTGGATGTAAAATAATCCTAATGAGGAGGTCTCATAAGAATTTTCCTCCTTAAAATTGACCATTGCATACATTATGGGTCCAAAAGCATTATAAAACACACACCACTAAACATAGTGAGTTGGATACTTCCCTGGCACTAGGCAGAAATGAACACCAATGCTATCTGTCAGTGGCATCTCCATCCTTGGTCTCAGAGATTGCCCATAAATAAGTTTTCAAGAAAAATAAATATTATATAGTAAAAATTAATTACACAATAAGCAAGAATCAGCAGAAACCAGACTGTGGAATTGATACATATAGAACAACTTACTATACATAAGGAAAAAAGACAAGTAGAAATAATCTTCAGAGAATCCTATCTAATAAAAGAGTAATTTGCAGATTGACCATCACTCCAACACACAAGAGGGCTGCCCCCATGTAGTCAAAAATCCTGCCCCCATATGGACACAAGATGGCCACCACAAGATGGCCAGTAGGGGAGGGCCATTAGGAGGTTCCAGGCCCTGCAAGGAAGGGCAGTTGTGGGTAATCAGGCCAGCAGAGGAGGGCTGTTTGGAGGGACCAGACCTTCAAGGGAGGGCAGTTGGGGGTGATCAAGCCTGCAGGGGAGGGCAGTTAGGGGTGACCAAGCTGACAGGGGAGGGGGCAAACAAGCTGGCAGGGGAGCAGTTAGACATCAGTTAGGTTGGCAGGGTAGCGGTTAGCAGGTGATCAGGCTGGCAGGCAGAAGTGGTTAGGGGCAATCATGGAGGTAGGCAAGTGAACAATTTGGAGCCAGCAGTCCTGGATTGTGAGAAGGATGTCCGATTGCCCCTTTAGGCCTGATACCAGTTGGACATCCCTCGAGGGGTCCCAAATTGGAGAGGGTGCAGGCTGAGCTAAGGGTCATCCCCCCCCCCACTGCCCGTGCACGAATTTTGTGCACTTGGCCTTTAGTGTGTGTGTGTGTGTGTGTGTGTGTGTGTGTGTGTGTATGTGTATGTGTGTGTGTGTGTATTAAAGCCTAAGTGACTGTTATGACAGAACAGCTGGAACGACTGGTTGACCAGTCACTATGATGTACACTGACCACAGGGAGCAGATGTTCAATGCAGGAGATGCCCCTTGGTGGTCAGCGCACTCCTATAAGGGGCATGCCGCTCAGCCAGAAGCTGGGCTCATGGCTGATAAGCGCAGCAGCAATAGTGGGAGCCACTCCTGACTCTGTGGCAGCACTATTGAGCAGGAAGTGGCAGTAGCAGGCACAGCAGGCCAGGATGAGTGTGAGCGGTGTGGTGCCCAGCCCCAGTATGGGCTCCTCCCTGGTCGCCTGCTGCTTGGCACACTGCTACATCCCCCAAGGAGTCCCAGAATGCAAGAGATTATGTCATAGCTTATAAAGCGCTACATCCCACACAGTTAAACAAGGACGGTGGCTCCTGCAATATTTGAAAAAGAGATCTGTGGCTGCTTAATGCTAATTAATCAGAAGAATCTTCAAACTGTTCACATCCTGTTTATTCTACACAGGGATGAACATGCATTCATATATATTGGGAACAGTTTTAGATTTAAAAATTAAAACCTGGCAAGGCTACTCTAACACTAAAAAAACAGGATGATGCAGCAATGACGTATATGGACTCTGGCTTGCACATTTTGTGGTCAACCATGATTCTGACACTTATAACTGGGTGACAAAGCCAATTAATTAACTTCCCTCTACTTCAGTTTTTCTACCCATAAGATGGGGGAAATGGTACTACTGCCTCAGAAGGATCATGTTATGTACTATTTTTTATAATCAGGGCAAAAAATGTAGCTGCCCATACAACAGCAAGATAGATGCCTTTTACCTTTATGAAAAGTATGGTTACTGGCGCATGCAGCATCCCAGATTGCGAGGGGGATATCTGACTGCCAGTTTAGAGGGATTGGGCTTAAACCAGCAGTCGGACATCCCTTGACGGGTCCCAGATTGAGAGAGGGTGCAGGCCAAGCTGAGGGACCCTCCCCCATGCACTAGTTTTGTGCACCAGGCCTCTAGTATGTATGTATGTATGTATGTATGTATGTATGTATGTATGTATGTATGTATTTATATCAATAGCTGAAACAAACAACTCAATAGACCGGATAAGATGCAGCTGACAAAAGAGGATCAATGAATTGAGAGGTAAAAAGAATTGTGAACTAGTATTATTAGTTTAAACTGTAGTTTTCTCAGAAGCATTTATAAAATCAATGTACTGGATAGGTCAAGACGGAACTTGGGAAGAGGAGAGTAAATTTGTGAAGGAATGGATAGCTCAGTTAAGCCATGTGGCTATCTAGTCTCCCTTTGGGTAATGTGGGATTTAGACAGGTAGTAAATATAGAAACAGAAACTGCAGAACATTGTCTTATATCCTCAGAATCAGGACCCAGCACATGACAGACTAATCTGATATATTGAACTACAGACCATCATGGGCCATTGGAATAGAAAAGGCAGCGTGTGGAATCAAATATACTAAGGTGAACATTCAGGTAGAGCCAGGTATTAAAGAAGAGAAGGGCAAATTTTTGAATTAAATAAGACATCCCCAGTGTTTCAAGCAGTGAGAAAAAAACAATGATTAACATGAGAATCTCTAAGGGAGCTCTGTCTTCACCATGGTTGGTTGATGGAGAGTCATAGTTTAATTGGAGAGATTTTTTCTTTGTTATCAGTACATTTCTTATTGACTTATTCTATTTTTTGACAGCACAAGTTGGCTATGTTATGTGGTTCACCTCAACTTTTAAAGGCTATGCAGCAAATATTTCCATATCAACATTCAAATTTTCACTTGTCCTTAATAAATTTCCTTCCATAGGAAATTCACTGGATTCCAGTGAATTCAACCACATTTATGAGACGTACTTTGCACCCTATTTTTAAGGAAAAAAAGAGAAATCTGGAAAAATAAACAAATATTTGACATTTAGTTTTTAAAAAGCAGACAAATGACTTTTTGGATTAACATAGAAAATAAACAGCACCAATTTCTAAATAACCTCCAGCTATTCAGTGGCCTGGGAAGAATGATCACTGGGAGACCTTTCCTAAGACAGGGATTTGGATTGGACAGACACAAAAGAAACTGAAGGACAAAGGCCAAGAAAGGGGATCCAGATTTTAAAATTATTATCTACTCAGTTAAAAATGGGCAAAGGAATTGAACAGACATTTCTTCAAAGAAGACATAAATCTGGTCAAAATACATAACACCATTAGGGATATTCAAATCAAAACTACAGTGAGGTACTACTTCACATCCACTAGGATGGCTATAATAAAAAGATGTTGGCAAGGATGTGGAGAGATCGGAAACTTCATATGTTTCTGGGAATGTAAAATGGCACAGCCATTTTGGAAAATGTTTTGGCAGTTCCTCAAAAAGTTAAACATGGAGTTACCTTATGAACCAGCACTTCCACTCCTAGGCATATACCCAAGAGAATCAAATGCACATTTCTTTGCAAAATATTGTACATAAATGTTTATAGCAGTATTATTCAAGACAGTGCAAATGTCCATCAAGTGATGAATGAATAAAATGTGTATACCATAGCATACTATTCAACCATTAAAAGAAATGAATTCCTGATGCTCTAACAGGGATGAACCTTGAAAATTCTATACTAATTGAAATGTGGACAGTGGCCACAATATTTGGACAGGTTCAAGTCTGGGACTAATGAGAGGGCACAGTCATCTCATTGCATGTACAAGTCCCAGCTTAGAGGGCAGAGCCCTCCCAGCACAATTATAGCCAACAGCTATAGTTGTAAGCTTGAACCTGTGGTCCGAATACATAACCCCGCTTATCTGAGTGATGTGGGCTTGATAGAGTTCAGGTGCATGTAATTGAGTAGAATTGAAACCCATAAGAATGCTGTAAACATTTTGATCACACCCTTACTTTGCCTCGTGGCATCTGGCTATCAAATAAAGACATGGCTTAGTCCGTGGTACTGTCTCTCTCCATCAGAGAGGGCAGCGTCCTGCTAAGACCCAGATTTCATTCTCTTCTCTGTATTTTCTCAATTCTTCACTGCCCCCATTCAGGCTCACTAAACCTGGCTGAGCTGGCATGGCACATAAGGTGTCCTGGGGCTGAGTATGCCATGGCCGTGCCAGCCTGCCACATTGAAAAAAGCCAGACATAAAAGGCCATATATAAATCAAATCATACAAAATGTTCAGAATTGACAAATCTACAGAGGCAGCGATAGATTAAAAGTTTCCAATGGTTGGGAAGATGATGTGGGGGAAAGAGGGAATGGGAAGTGATTGCTATTGAGTTTGGGGTTTCTTTTTCAGGAGATAAAATGTGCTGGAATTAGAGTAGTAATTGATCTATAGTGAAACCGATGGAAATGTGTACTTTAAAAGAATGAATTTTATTGCAAGTAGAAGTGTAACTTAATAAAATTGCTATTGAAAATATGTTCAGAATGCTCAAAGAGATAATTGGACTATATATGCATGCCAGGGGAAGCATGGCTCCAGAATTCACTCCTGTGGGACAAAAGAAGCTATTGGTACTCCTGGGATTCAAAGTGGGCCTAGCTTTCTCACCTGTGTTCTAGAACTTAACATTTGGTGACTGACCTACTTTCATCTCACACTAGCTGTTTTGTGTTTGGTAGGTGGTGCCATCAGTGAAAGGCAAAGTGGCTCCTGTGTGGTCTAGCCTTGTTATTAAGTATTGCTGATTCACAAGGTGCCTAAAAATACTGTATCTTTGAGTTGTTATTTAGGTTTCTATTGTATATTTTCCTCTACCTCAGCACTTATAGCTAGAAGAGCAAATAAATGTATTCACCATTTTTGCCATATTCATTCAGTGATCACATTATGGTGGATATGGGTATTCAATGGTGAATAAGACGTGACACCTGACATCAGAAGTGTCTGTGGAGGATGTGTTTAAGTAAGAGGGCCATTATAGTAGAGTTGGTATATATTCTACATCTGGAAGAAAGTACAAGGTATTTACTGATTGCATTAATAGTAACCACCCTGTGTTTATATCCTTTCCCTATAATATTGTAGTTTCCTTTTATTCTTTACCAGGGCTGGTCTCATGACTTCAATGGAATGTGGTAGAAGTAATGGTGTGCTAATTAAAGTTTTGACTTCAAGGGGTCTTGAACTCTTGCTTGCTCTTCGATTCTACCTCTGACAAGTGAAAACCCATTGCTAGCCAGCTAAAGGATGAGAAATCATAAAGAGCAGAGCCAAGTCAGCTCGGTTGTTCTAGCCAAGGCTCCAGAGACTTGAGTGGGTCCAGCCAGGACCAGCCACCAGCCAACTCAGGTGATTGCAGACGTATAAATTAGCCTAGCCTACCCCGGATCAGCAGAGCCTGCCATAGTTAAAGAATCACAACCAGTAGAAAATGATTATTTATAGTACAGAGTGTTGGTGGTGTTCATTATATAGCAATAGATAACTGATATCGAATGCAATGGGAACACAGATGAGGGGGAGCTTGGGTGGATCAAAGAAGGTTTCCTAGAAGAAGCAGCACATGCTATAAACCTAAAGATTCATCTTTAGGTGTTAGGCAGGGCAAAGAAAATACCTGACTCAATCTCTCTCTCTCTCTCTCTCTCTCTCTCTCTCTCTCTCTCTCTCTCTGCATTTGGGAGGGATTTAAGGAGAAGAGAAAAAAAGAGGAAGTAGTTGATAGTATTTAAAAAGCTGAGGAGGTGAGATTACCCATAAGGCTGGAGTGTGGTATGTGAGAGAATGACTGAGAGAGTTATTTAAGAACCAAATCATGTAAAGCTGCAAACATTTACTAAGGGTTTTGACTGTATCCTGAGGATAGTTGAAGTCAATTAAAGGCTTTTAACCTCATTTTTGTTTTTGTATGGTCAGTCTAGCTACAGTATGGGGGAGTAGTTACATGATTTAGGACTGGAGGCATGGAAACCATTTAGAAGACCTTTGGCAGGTGAGAAGCGATGGGAGCTTGAACTTGGGTACTTGCAAAAGACATGGACAACGAACAATTCTGAGAACTCCCAGAGCATCAGAATTGACTCAGCTTTGTGATCTACTGGAAAGGGGATAAAGGCGAGGCAGCTGTCAAAGATAATGCCAATGTTTTGGCTATGGCAGTGATCAGCAAACTCATTAGTCAACAAAGTGGCAAACCGTGGCTCGAGAGTAGCATGTGGCTCACGAGCCGCAGTTTGCCGACTACTGGGCAACTGAATTGGTAATGGTTTTGTTTATGTATATAGAAAAAAAGAGATGGAGCAGGTTTGAGGGTAACTATAAATTAAGTTTGGTGCATACTGTATGTAGCAGGCCATATTTTCCAAAGATAGTGATGCCAGTATATAGGGTGAGACAAAAGTAGGTTTACAGTTGGGAATGCACAAAACAGAATTTATTCTTGTATTGTTATTAATTATTATATTATTTTCGATAGAAGCAACTGTAAACTAACCCACCCTCTTCCAGCCCCCACCTTCTTCAGTGTGGCCAGCTCTGCCCCATGTTGAGATGGCATCTGTTTCCTCCCCTTGAATCTGGAAAAGGGCTTGGTGATAGCACCAACCAATGGGCTCAGCATAAGTGACAGTATGCAACTTCAAGGCTTGGTCCTATCAATTTTGACACAACTCCTGCGTGGCTCTCTCTCAAAAGCCTCACCCTTGGAATCCAGTCACCATGTTGTGAGGAAGCCCAGACCACATCTAGAAGACACACACATGTGGTGTTCCAGCCCAGGGCCCCAGCTAGTCTCAGTTGACAGACATACCATCCACCACCACATATGTGAATAAACTGGTCTCCAGTCCCGACTTCCAATCCCGCACCCCCTGCCCCCGGATGTAGTGGAGTAGACACATGCCATCTCTACTCTACCCTGTCTGAATTCTTGACCCACAATGACTATGAGAGACAATTCTTATTGCTTCAGACATGTAGGTAGTAACATGTAATGGAGCAATAGATAACTAATACATTGCATTTGAGGTGCCTATGGGACATTCTCCTAACTCACGCATATATTACGGTTTCTGAATCAATGTTGCAGACTCTTTTATCTGTTTTACAAAAACACTTACTTAAGTACTCTGTCAGTTCTTGTCACTTCCACTATTTGTCAAAACACTTTTGACTACATTGCCTTCCTTAGCTTTGATCAAAGAAGGGAGGAAGAAGGAGAACTATGGGAAAAATAGAGTGAGTAGCAGAATGTTGGAATAATGACAGCTGTGTCCTCTGGTCATAAGCATTGCAGGTTTAGGAGTTTCTGCACAGGCATGGGTATGGGCATTACATCCCTGAAGACTGGCCTTGTGCCTGCTCCCACCATCCTGCCCATCAAAAGAAGACTGGCGCTGATATCAAGAAATAAAGCTGGGATGTGTTAAGAAAGTTTTATTGTTTCCTTTGGATTTGTGATGAAAGCACATAAAATTACAAGTGGAAGAAACATCATGCCACAAAATTGCATAGAATTATTACAAAAATGTGAATTATGCTTTTTAAATAATTTGAGATAGAAGAACCAAAATATGTACATTTTAAGAGCTTCAAATACCTTGTCCTTTTTATTCTTCTGAAAAGACAAAGGTCACAATATCTAATCCATTACAAGCAATATTTATACAGTGCAAAGCACAACATTAAGTTCAAAGTAATGCAAGCAATGGCCCTTTCTTTCAGAATTATTTAATGACTGCTTAACTATTACAGGAATAGTAATTGATGTATAGTGATATGGAAATGTTAAAATAAATGTTAAAAACCAAATCACATGGCATGTCATCAGAACTTTGAAAACTGGTTTACATGGCCAAAGCCACGCTATTCTCAGTAGTGTACAGGTATCAGAGGGGCACAGTCTAATTTAATACACAGCTCTACTCTCTAATATAGGAAAAACCACAGTACAGAATTTCACACATTCAACAAAGAACAAGGCAAATACATAAAGGCACAAAACTGCACATCATACAGACCCCTTTTCCTTATCTTTGTCTATTTCAAGTAATATTAATATTGTTAAATGATAATATCACTGTATTAGTTTCAATGATGCAAGATGGACAGTGTTACTACCCCACAACTGCAAAAGTGTCATTGTACAGATATAAAAATGTGGTTACAATAAATGGCCAAATACAAACACATTTGAGTCTCTAAGATAATGAAATGCAACTACTAAAACAGTTTTGTGTAAGTCAAGATTATTCAACCTTAGTCTATCTCTGGACTAAATGTAATACAATATGCGGTAATAATCACTATTGCGTTTGGTTAAGAATGCTATTATTAGTTCACGTTTCTGCAATTTCAGACAGTCTGTAATTTTGTTTATAAAAATGCAGCATTCGATTTTGACCATTCTTACTTCCTTATGATTAATGCCTTTCTTCCAAAGTGCAAAAGTAGAATGATTTATAAAAGATACCTCTTTCAATGGAAGTTATGTTTTATTAAGTGTCTAATTAACACCCCAAATCTTTCCGATCAAAATATTTCCAAAGAGGATGGAATTTTCCCCCTTGTGTCTCGCTAGATGTGTGTTTTTAATCAAACACTCTTTCCTAATGTTTGAACTAAGCCTCCATTTTGATTAAAAGTTAATTGTGATCCTCAGTTATTGCTTAAAGTTAAATAAAATGATTTCCATAAAAATATTAAATTCTTAAAATAATTTTTAGGACACAACTGGCTTTGTGTTTTAAAATGTTTTGCTAAGCTACAATCAGGCAGGTTTATTTTAAGCTAAAGCTGTGAGCATCTTGCTTTAACTTCAATGTTCTTTGTATTACTCTCTAAACTATATTTTCCTCTATATAATTATTCTTTCTTATTTAAGACCTTTCAGTAATGTTTTTGATCAGTTTTACCTTGATATGCTTTGTTTTTCTCATGCCACCTAATATAAGAACTTAACAAAAAGACACAGTTAAATGAATTAAATGTACATAATAAATATATAAATGAACTATTTTTATGTTAGACTAAAAATGAAATCTCTCAGCTTTAAAAATTATGGACGATACTAATATATTCCCGTATTTCCATTGTATATATTTTATCTATTCTGATTATTGAAACAAGTTTAAAATTCAGTTTTGATCCTGCAAAATAGATATCAAATTCATATTCTAAATTCTAAATCTAATTAAACTTGCATCAACAACTCCCTCAATTATTTGTTAAAATATCAATGATTTATCCATGAAATCTAGATGTTTGATAATTTTCATCTCTATCCACCTATCCCTAAATTTGTGAAAGAATTTTGGGTCATTGTCACACAAACACTTGAATGAATGTGTGTGTGTGTGTGGTGCATGTTTCTGCATTTATATGGCTGAGCGTGTATATATATATATATATACATGGAGATAATATATATCATTTATATATGGGTCCATGTATTATTTAGATAAATATTCAATCTTTATCACTATTAAAAATAAATGAACCATAAAATAATGTCAGACATTAAGAACCACTGGGACCTGTTTAGTCTGATTGAATCTCTGCTCAACATATATTGGCTCAACTATTTTTATTCAACTGAACATATTCTATGTAGTTATTTATACATTTCAGGCCAATGACTAATGAATACTCAGACTCTGAGTGCAAATAGTCAACTCAGATAGCTCACTGGCTGGAGGAGTGTGGCCAACTTCTTCATGCAGCCAAATGTATGAGCCATACTGCCAAGTCTGGGAATAACTTCACTGGGCAAAGATACATCAAGTAATTGTTTTTCAGGAAAGAAAACCAGCTTATTTGAATCACTGTAATATCTGATAAAGCCATGTCAGCAACAAATACATTGAGGCCTCTATGATAAATAAATTAGCAGACTGCAAGCCACCAGTGCTTGCAAAGCAAAGGACGCAACAATTAAAAAATGTACGTTAAATTGAAGATACGGTAGTTGAATGGCAGATAGGAAAACAATATTCAAAGTGGGTTGTTCAATAGTGTTGAATAATGATAGGCATTTCTCAAACTACTTCTATTATTTTGCAAATATTTTATACCAGAGCTTCAAATAAAAACATGAGCTTGATTTTCTTCAAAGAAGACACAGTCCTTCATTAGATGGTCCCTGGAGCCTGGAAGTTGCCTGTGTTGAGTTAACTATTGGAAAGAAAACAAAAATCCCACATACATGCACTCTCCACTAGTAGGCCTGCATTTTTTTTCCACATTGCACATGAAGCCTGGGCCTGGGACGTCTGCATGGATCCTTCTGGAACTCTCGTTTTGGTTTGGATTTTGGCTAAGGGATGCTTCTCGGGAAGATGCTCTGGGCAGTGATCTTTGTAATAAGAGAGAGTCTGATGGAGCTTGAAAGGCCATGCATGTTCCAAAGGCCTGGCAGGAACACTCACAGAGGAGTATTAAACTCTTTTCCCGGGTGCTCTCCTTCCAGCTCCTCACTGGAGGGAGGCTTGTGGTTCAGTTTTCCAGCGTCGGAGGCCAGGAAGGAAGGGGCAGAGCTGTGATTGCTGTCCTCATTGATCTTCCCTTTCATGGCGTCTTGTACGAACTCCAGAATCTCCAGGGGCAGTCTTTTGAACTTGTCTTGGTACTCTTGCTCCAGCTCCACCTGCAGCTGGGAGATACCAAGAAGGAAGGGTGATTTTACATCATTCAGGTTTCTATAACCACCCATGTAGAAACTTCTTGAATGACATGTGCAAAGGTAGGGGAAGGATATATTAATTTTAATATCATCCAGAGGTTACCTATTGAAAAGATATAAAGCAGAGTTTAGCTCAACATGCCATTTTCCCATAGCTGAAAGTCAAGTTCAGGTTATGTGTGGCAGAATAGGGTTACCTGCAGTGATATAAATACACACACACACACACACACACACACACACACACACACTGATGGATCTTTTGAAAAAGTTTAGAGAAGTAGCCCAGCCAGCATGTCTCGGTGGTTGAGCATTGACCTATGAACCAGGAAGTCAGGGTTCAATTTTTGTTCAGGGCACATTCTTGGGCTGTGGGCTCAATACCCTGTAGGGGGAGTGCAGGAGGCAGCCAATCGATGCTTCACTCTCATCATTGATGTTTCTATCTCTCTCTCCTTCTCCCTTCCTCTCTGAAATAAATAAAAAATATATTTTTAAAAGTTAATCAACAATGATTTGAAGTTCTTAAATGTAAGGGTTGGAAGCTACTGATAGCTGGGAGTGCCAAGGTCAGCCATGAATTGAGCTGGGAAGATCAATGAAGAATTGGACTGCAATGGAGAAAGGATCAAGGTGAGGGCTTTAAGAAGTGTGTCCTCACTCAGAGACTGGGAAGCTAAGCTTGTAAAAAGGAGCTGGATGCATTTTTACACACCAAACATATTCCTGTAAACTACTTTAACTTCTATTTTGACTTCTTTTATCTTATCTTCATTTTATTCCTTTTCATTCCAATTTCTATTTGCCTGATAAGCTGTTTTAGCTACCATGTAAACTGTCTTTTAATTTATTTGTTTAATGCTCAGGAGGGCTTTCAGACTTTTAAAAGACACAGTACACTTGCTTTAAATGCAGTCTTACATGTGGCCTTAGTTATAAAGCAAGCAAAAGCCGATCTTCAGAGAAGTGAGGTGAAGGGCAGGGCCAGAGATGGGTGTTGCTCTGCACAGAAGAGCCAAATCTAAAACCAGACTGTTAAATACAATTCTTTTTGCTTACTGAATGGTAAGTGGGGGGCCATAATCTTAGAAATGACGTGTGTTTTTTTCCTTCTGAGGAACAGTGAGGCAGCTTTCCTTAAGATGTGTCCTTAAAACCTTTAAGGAACTTATTTTCCTGCTTCTCAAACTTTAAGGTGCCCCCAAATAACCTGGGGTCTTATTTTTGTATTCTGATTCAGGAGATCTGGGCGGGGCCCAAGATCTTGCATTTCTCAGGGCTCCCGAGTGATGCCAATGCTGCTGGTTCTCACCAGACACTGATTATCTTTCTGTCTAAGCTCCCAGTTTTACTTTTTGTCTTGATCCTGCTGCATGTCCTTTATCTGCAGCTTCAGTGCAGCCCCTGGGCCCCTGACCCCTGATTTCTGACCCCTAGGGTGAAGGCAGTGCTCAGGGCATCTGCCCTTTGGTGTCTTGATTGTCTTCTTTATTCATTCCATTTTGGATGGTGCCTGCAGCTTGAGAACATCCTCTAGTTCAACTTCTTTGTACTCTTGCCTCTTTTGCCAGAGAAGTTTTGGCAAAGCTCAGATATGTCATATAGGTTCATAATCCCTTATCTGCAATTCTAAAATCCCCAAAGTCCAAAAACCCATAAGTTTTTTTATCTTATTTTTTGTAAATTTATAGCAAACTCATTGACATTAACTGATATAGGGCTGTTTATAATCCTTAGTTACCCTACTTTATGTGAATATTCATGCATGGTACTATAGATATAATCTGCTTGATTATGGGGGTGACCCAGGACTCCCTGAAATATTATGCCTGTAACATATGTATCATATCACCTTTCTAAAATAATAAAATTTATGTATTCTGAAATCTAATAGGCATTAAGAGTTTCAGATAATGAATTGTGAATCTATTTGAATAAACTTTATTTCACATCAAAAATGACTGATAAAAATAACTTGCCCAGAGTATTTCAAGTCACCTACTCTTCCCAAGGAAAAACACGTGGGGTGTTAATGAATATGTGGTGCTAGAATCTGAATTCTAATAGCCATACTGTGAGAAGGGTATCTGCCAGAGGAAGTCAGGGGTGGGTGGGTGGGAAGAGATTAACCAAAGAATTTATATGCTTATGCATAACCCCTGGACACAGACAATAGGGTGGTGAAAGGCCTGGGTGGTGGGAGAAAATAGGGGACATCTGTAATACTTTCAACAATAAAGATAAATTTAAAAAAAGGATATCCCCCAGGGCCCTGAGAGTCGCATTGCTGAGACGAGAAAAGGCACCTTACACACATCCCCACCCTCAGTGTCAGAATTAGGGGGAGCCCAGGATCTTCACATGCGGGAAGAGGGTGGCCAATTCTCCCCCAGGTGCCCAACCATTTAGAAGAAGGTCAAGCTTTTACACTGTCACACTCCTGTGTGTGAATAAGATCTCAGCCTGGTGTTTGGCAATTTCCATTTATTACTATCCCGGCTTCATCGTCACTTCACCTCAATTTTAGTTCAATAACACATACCTTTAAATGTCATTTTCAAAGTATATAAGGAAAGGGAGGAAAGCATGGGGCCCTGGGTTGAGGGAACAGCAGATTTCTGTTTTCATTTGGATTAGACTGGGGGACCTTCACCTAGAGATATATTCTACCTGACCTAGAAGTCAATTCCGCATAAGTCATTGATGGACAAGACTCCATGTTGCTTGATAGTGCTGCTTCTTTTCTTAATTAATATAAAAAATGAAACATGAAATGTGTGAAAATTTCACATACTTAAATTAAATTTTCTAATAACTTTTTAATACTATAATTCTAGTCATCACAGTTCTGAACCGGATTTCAATGTGTGGGTTTTTCCTCCATACCACCAAGCAATTCTCTATGACTCCAGTGGGATGTCCCACAATTGAACTGCATTCTGACACTATCTACTTGGTGACAGCATAAGATTCCACAGTTTAAGGGTTCAGTCCTACAGGACTGCCCTCCACCCCTACCAAGTGAGATGTCTTGTTTGTCACTTGTGCTTCTGCCCGGCTGGCTACAGTTAGGAGTTCCATTAATTTGCTAGAGCAATTCACAGAACCCAGAGAAACATTTCATTTACTAGCTCACTGGTTTATTATAAAAGGATATAACTCAGATGAAAAAGATGCCTAGGGCAAAGTATGGGGAAGGTGAGGACCTCTCTGGGAACACCGCTCTCCTCACTGTCCTTTCAGGTTTTTATGGAGCTGTCATTACATAGACACATTGATTACATTATTGGCCACTGGCATTTTTTAAAATGAGAATGGAATTTTATTAGTAAAATAAGAATGATAGAGAATATTCTTAATATCTCTGTTAGGGTTCTGTAGTGAAACAGAACCAATAGTGTGTGTGTGTGTGTGTGTGTGTGTGTGTGTGTGTGTGTGTGTGTAATCATACACTGATTGGATGGAGGGGTATCTGCTTTACTCAAAGTTTACTGATTTAAATGTTAATCTCATCCAAAATGTATACCTTTATACAAACATCAAGAATAATGTTTGATTATCAAATATCTGGATACTGTGGCCTAGCCAAGTTGGCATATCAAACTAATAATCACAATAAGCTAGCAAAATCTTCAACTATTTGATGAATTACTATTTTATTGAATACATTTTACAAAATGCTTCCTGGTGTACCTCTCTGTGCTAGAAATAATTGTAGTTCAGCGATGTCTCATTCAACAAAAGCATTGTGGTTATTTCCTTTTCAGAGAAGTAAGATACAGAAAGCGTGAACCCACTGCCTAAAACTAAATTGATTTTTTTAACTTGCTGACTTTTATTTTTATTTTGAACTACAGATGACAGTCAATATTATTTTATTAATTTCAGGTGTACAATATAGTGGTTAGATGATTATCTAATTTACAAATTGATCCTCTTCCAATAATCCTAGTACCCATCTGGCACCATACATAGCTATTACAGTATTATTGACTATATTTCCTATGCTGTACTTTATATCCCCATAACTATTTTGTAACTACCAGTTAGGTTTTTCTTAATCCCTGCTCTTTTTCCATCCAGCCCTCCCAACCTCCTCCCTCAGGCAACTAACAGTTTATTCTCTGTATCAGTTTTTTTTCTGGATTTTTGGTCTGTTTATTTTGTTCTTTATTTCCACATATAAGTGAAATGGTATGGTATTTACCTTTTTCTGTCTCATTTATTTAGTTAAAACCACAGTGAGATACCATCTCACACATGTTAGAATGGCTATCATCAATAAATCCACAAATAACAAGTGCTGGCAAGGATGTGGGGAAAAGGGACCCCTCGTGCACCATTGGTGGCATTGCAAATTGATGCAGTTACTATAGAAATCAGTATGGAGGTCCTTCAAAAAAATTAAAAAGAGAACTACCTTATGACCCAGCAATTTCATTTCTGGATATATGTCTGGAGAAATCCAAAACACCAACTGCAAAGAATGTATTCACCCCTATGTTCACTGCAGCATTATTTACAGTCATCAAATATGGCAGCAACCAAATGTCCACTAATAGAAAACTGGATAAAGAAGTTGGGGTACAGATATACAATGGAACATTACTCGGCCATAAAGAAGAATGAAACCTTACATTTGCAACAACAGGGATGGACCTAGAGTGAATTATGCTAAGTGAAATAAGCCATTGGCTTTTGAACAAAACCTCCAGGCTTTCTCCTCTCCCAGAAGGTCTGAATGTGGGATTTAAATTCCAAGCCTCTAATCAGGTGGTTGGGTACACGGGCAACAATCCCTAGTGCTTTGCAATAGCCACCTCATTAACATAACAAAAGATACTTTAATATTAATAATCACTTATGAAATTGCAAGGGTTTTAGGAGGATCTCTATACCAAGAACTTGGGAAAAGAGCAAATATATATTCCCTATTATAAATAACAGTATTCAAATAATAATATTAATTTAATTTTAATTATTTTAAGTAATTTTTTATAACTGAGCTAGCTGTAGCTAAATTATAACTTCAATGGACTCTTTTATCATGGATTAGTAGTAGATTTTATTGTATTCTAAACTATTTTAATAAATTAAAGTATTTTAATGTATTAACTAAATTAATATATTAAATGGCATATATATCACTCTTTAAAAACTCATTTATTAATGGATTAATTAGAAAATTGCATTTATTATTAAATTTCAATTCCAGCTCTTCTTTTTACTTATTTTTCCTTCGTATAAATAAAATTCTTACTCATTGTAAGAAAACATGAAAAGTATGCTGAACAAAGTTTGGCTCTATTCCACAAAAGCTCAGCTACCAGGAATCTAGGGTTATTCCAGCCCCACATGTTGCAAACAGATATTTACAGGGAAAGGCAAGTCATGAAAATAAGAGGAGCAGAGGAACCAAGATGGCGGCATAGGCAAAACACCTATTTTACCGTCATACACAGCAATTTTAATACTACCACTTAATGAAAGAACAAACACCTTCCAGGATCACCAGAAAGCTGGCCGAGTGAAAATTCCACAAATAAAAGTGAAGATAAGACACTGTGACTCGGAGGAGTGGCTGAGGATAGCGTTGAAGATTCGCGCAGAGAGAGGTTTGTAGCGCGCGCCGCGGCTGGGGCGGGGTGGCTGAAAACCGGCCAGTTTTCTCGAACTGGGAGACAAAGATGTCCCACTGGACTGATTCTCCAGCTCTGGGCGAAGTCCAGGGAACCCACTATCACACGGGGTGAAAACTGGACAGTGGGAGGGCACGCCGAAGCTCGGGTGCAGCAAGGGTCTGCTGGCTTGTGGAGAAGGGAGCTTGTGCGTGACCTTGGGAACAGCGGAGCTGTGTGACCGCGTGGAGAGCGCTCACGACTTGCTCTCTCATTCAGGAAACCTTCAGACTGCTATGTTTTACGACCCTGGGTGAGACATTGGGTGTGCAGACACATTTGGGGAGAGTCTGAATTCCCCCGCAGCCAGTGGAGCTCGGCAGCGGCTCTCTCTCAGAGGTGCTGGCAGCCGTTGCCCCTGGCAGAGAGTCCCTGGGGCCACATAGGGCGGAGCTAACGCTGTCTGCTTGGCCCGGAGACTCCGCCCATCCATCCTGAGCACAGCTGAGCTTCACAGACAATTGGCCTGGAGGTCAACCCCTCCAAGTGCTAACAACGATTAACCTGAGCTTAACTTCAGCAAGACTGTGCAACCCATATCCACCTCAGGTAACTGGGGAGGCTGAGCCACTGTCCCTAGTAGGAAGTCTACCACACCAAGCTAATTGACCAACTCAGGGAAGCAGCCACCATGCAGAGACATGGAAAGAAATCAGATGTGAAAGAAATGGAGGGAAAAAAAACGACTGGACATGGAATTCAAAACCATGGTTATAGGGCTTCTCAAGAGGCTCCAACAAAAGGTTGAGGCCTATAAGGAAATAAGCAAGACCACAAAGGAAATGAACGAGACCCTCAGGGATATGATCGAGACCTGCAAGGAAATGATCAAGACCAATGTGGAAATGATCAAGATCAATGTGGAAATGAATGAGTCCTACAAGGAAATGAAGGAGACTCTCAAGAATATGAAGGAGACTCTCAAGGATATGAAAAAGGACCAACCAGAAATTAAGCATACACTGACTGAAATAAAAAATATTATACAAAGACCTAAAAGTGCTCTGGAGCACCCCAAGAACCAAGTTAAAGATTTGAAATACAAAGAGGTAAAATCCACTCAGCTGAAAAAGCAAGAAACCAAAAGAATCAAAAAAATTGAAGATAGTGTAAGGGGCCTCTGGGACAACCTCAAGCATACCAACATCCGAATTATAGGGGTGCCAGAAAAAGAGAGAGAGCAAGACAATAAAAACCTATTTGAAGAAATAGTGACCGAAAACTCCCCACACCTGGTGAAAGAAATAGACTTAGGAGTCCAAGAAGCACACCGAACCCCAATATATAGGAACCCTAAGAGGACCACACCAAGGCACATCATAATGAAAATGCCAAGAGCAAAAGACAAAGAGAGAATATTAAAAGCAGCAAGAGAAAAACAGATGGTTACCTATAAGGGAGCACTCATACGATTGTCAGCGCATTTCTCAACAGAAACGATGCAAGCCAGACAGGAGTGGCAAGAAATATTCAAAGTGATGAATAGCAAGAATATACAACCAAGATTACTCTATCCAGCAAAGCTATCATGCAGAATTGAGGGTCAGATAAAGTGCTTCGCAGATAAGAAAAAGCTAAAGGAGTTCATCACCACCAAACCAATACCCTATGAAATGCTGAAAGATATTCTTTAAGAAGAGGAAGAAGAAAAATATAAAAATATAAATTATAAACAACAAATATACATCTATCAACAAATGAATCTAAAAATCAAGTGAATTAATAAGCTGATGAACAGGATAAACTGGTGAATGTAACAGAATCACGGACATAGAGAGGGAATGGACTGGCAACTCTTGGGGAGAAAGGGGGTGTGGGAAGTGCAGCAAGAGACTGGACAAAAATCATGCAACTATGGGAGAGGACAGTGGAGGAGGGTGAGGGCAGAGGGTGGGATGGGTACCAGGTGGAGGGGAACTATAGGGGGGGAAAAGGGGAACAATGTAATTAATAAACTGAACAATAAAGATGAAAAAAATAAAATTAAAATGACCTTAAAAAAAGAAAAGAAAAAGAAAATAAGAGGAGCAGGCTGTGTGCAAAGAGGTAGGAGTTGTGAGGACATTCTCTGTCCTGAAGCTCAGCTCTAGTTGATGCCTGAAAGATTTTTGTTTTTCAAGAGAAGTCCGAAATTCAAATTTTCATGTAAGATTTCCTGATTTTTAGAATTTTTGGCAATCAATTCAATCCAGACTCATGAGTCCAATTGGGCTTGTGTAGAATGTCCAACTTGTCTCCTAACGGCCTTAGATCAGAGGACTCAAGAAATTGGGTCCAACTGTGGAATTTCAGTTTGGATTCCTCCTAATTTTCCCTCCTCACAATCCTGAACTTCAGAGTGTTCACTGGACATCGGGGCTTGCTCTTAATCATCCCTTTGCTGGGGTTCAGGGTCATCTCATTGAACTGCCTTATTCTGGTTCATATAATCAAACTTGAGTTTCTACATTGTGTAACTCAAGCTTCATGCCCTGTGGGAATGGTAGATAGATTGCATAAGAGACAGCAATTCTTCACCCTCCTTGTAGTCATGGCCTTTGCAGTTTCTCCAATCAAGAGTGGAATGTAGCTCAGTTTGTGTGGTTCAGTGGTTGAGTGTCAACCTATAAGCCAGAAGGTCACCATTCAATTCCTGGTGAGGGCACAAAGCCTGGGTTGTGGGCTCCATCCTTGGTAGGATGTGTGCAGGAGGCAGGCAATTAAGGATTCCTTCTCATTACTGATGTACTTTTTCTTCTCTCTCTTCCTCTCTGAAATCAACAAAAAAAATTTTTTTTAAGAAGAGTGGAGTGCATTGTTCATCTCCTAGAATCTGGGGAGGCCTTGTGATTTGCTTTGTTCAGTTGAATGTAGTGACAGTATGCAGCTGTGAGCCTAAACTTCCAGAGATTTGTGTGCTTCTGCTGGAAACTTACTTGGCATCATGTGAAGAAGTTCATGCTAACCTGCTGCAGGATAAGACACATGACTCAGTTATACTGCTCTCAATCACTTCAACTGACAATCAAACCCACTAGCTAAACACGGGCTAAGCATGGCTATTGAGATCAGCTGACCCTGACCATGAATGGAAAAATTCCCCGACCAGTTCATATACTCATGAACTTAGTAAATGCTTATTGTTTTGTGCCATTGAGGTTGGGATTGTTTGTTAGGCAGCAGTGTGTGGCAATTCTAACTGATATAGTAGGGAAATTCAAAGACATATCATATATAGTCCAGCTTCATAAAGTACTTATAACTGAATCCAGCTGCCCCCATATTTTCATGCTGTGACCTCAGAAAACATTTTTGAGGGAAAATCACCATAGAACAAATAGATCTTTAGGAGAAATTTGATTTTGTAGGATATGCCTTAGAGCTTAGCACCCATAAGCTTGCTTGACCTTAAGTTTATAATATATATTTAAAAAAAAACCACAAAAAGGGAAGGACAGTCTAATTGTCTATTTTTAAGACAAATTGTTTTATTATACTCAGATATTAATAAATAAGAGCATTGCCAGAGTTTACTTTATTATAGGCTGAGTTCTCTAATTTTACTAGTCACATTCAATTCTAAGTTATCTCAGTTAACCTGATTTTCAAAAGATGTTGCCACTCATCACTACTGCAAATTCTGTTAGGTAAGAAAGAAAAGCAATATACTCAAGTTCAAATGTGTTCAGGCCTACATGACTGCATTGTCAAAGATTTTTATACTTGGGATGTTATTCTGCCTCTGACATTTTTTCAAGTGCCTTAAGAAGTAAAGCAGATATTTGATTTAGTTAAGCAAGGGTTTTAGAGGTAGAAGTATAAGTGAGGTTGAAGGAGAAAACGAAGTTACTCATGAAGGCTAGTTTATAAACAGGAAAAAAAGGAGCAGCTCAGAATAATATAAATGTGGCATAAATACAAAATAAGCCAGGTTACTGAGTTAATAGAGAGATATAATCAAAGCCACTTCTCTAAGGAAACAAATGGAAACCAGAGAATAATAAGCATTTAATTATTTTCCTTTAATTACACATTTTCTGAGTAAGGACTTGGGGCAATAGTTATTTTAAAAGATGGCCAATGAGTTTTCTTTTTCTTTTTATCCTCTTTCTCTGAAAATTACTACAGGAAATAGATTTTTATTTTCATTTGTTCCTTTTTACAGCTGCTATTCTTTTTTGAGGTCAAATGTTCCCAGGTGTAGTCCGCAGAAGCCCTTTCAGGCAGGCTTCTGGGTCCTTTTGACATACCTCCTCCCTATTCATTTTTCAGCCCTTGCTTGCCTGTCTCGTATAACAAGATGCCTCATATCCTCTTGTGCTTTCCCTGCCTCAAACTGGAATCGGGTTCTTTTCCAAATTGGTTTCCCTGGAGAAAGCTTCACAGGCCAACCTGTGGGTGCTGAAGGCGCTCCCTGCCACCAGACTGTCAGTGCACTTGGACGCATATTTTGAAAAATATTAGCATATTGCTTTTTCAGATTTAAATGTCACTGTATAAATATTTTTCTTAACGTCTTTGATTTTATATTTGTGTATATTTTTATTTTGTAATTAATTTTGTATATTTGGTCTCTAATAACATTAACACACTTATTTGCTTTACCTTGCAATATACATAAACAGTTATAGTGTTATAACCTACCATTAAATAACCATGTAAAGCTCAAGGCTTTCTGGAGGTAGTTTTCCCTTCGCCCCAGAATATATCTCATTAAGGGTGCATGACGACATTACTCTGCTAAGACTCACTAGAAATAATTGTATTCTTTGTATAGTTGTTACTTTTAATATACATATAGGGTCATTTCTTTCAGTTTGTTTTCTCATTAAACATTTTATATCATTTCACTTATTTTCTTTTCTGGAAGCATCTTGTATTTTTAAAGTTTTAATTCCTCCCAGTATTTTAACTCTTTTACAAATATCTCTCTGGCCTTTGGGAAATGGGGATGGTAAAATGGTACTATAATTATCTTGTTCAAAATATGTTTAAATTTACTGCTAAAGATCAGGGAAAATAATAAGACTAACAAACAAAAAATAAATAAAACATAGAGTTTCTTTAAAATAAAATACAAGGCTTCCACTTAATGAAATATAATGCATCACTAAATGTAAAAAAATGGTTATGAAAACAGAGAAAAATGATTATATTGCTGTGATAAATTAAGAGTCTATATACAGTTGTCTATGTACTGCAATTATACTATAAAATATTTTCTAAGAATACAAAATTAATTCTAAAGGAAATACTAAACTGTTTTGGGATTATGAGTACTTTAATGGCTTCTCATTTTGATGGTAATGTAATTATTGGTAAGTAGTTATTTTACTTTTATTATAAAAATAGTATTCTAAAATAAAAACAAAATCTAATATATATATATTAATGCAAAGCATTGAATGTAGACTAGACACCCCCCAGCCCCAATTATGAAAAATTACTGCAGGGACTATGATATTTTAACCTCAACATCATCAATTAGTTAAGAGGTTATTAATAACAATGGAAAAGGCATTAAAAAGTGCATATATAGAACCCTAGCTGGTTTTGCTCAGTGCATAGAGCGTCAGCCTGCAGACTAACGAGTCCCAGGTTCGACTCTGGTCAGGGGCACAAGCCCAGGTTGAGGGCTCAGTTCCCAGTAAGGGGGCCTGCAGGAGGCAGCTGATCAATGGATTCTCTCTCATCATTGATGTTTCTATGTCTCTCTCTCCCTCTCTGAAATCAATAAAAATATATATTTCTTAAAAGTACATATATAGAATGGGTGGTTTCAACATTAGCTTGAGTAAACTTGCAAAGCCTCAATTTATTTTTAGAATAATCTGGAGAATTTCTATTTCAACCAAGAACAGAAATAACAAGATTATATAAAAATTACAGAATTAGATTGGTCAAGTTACCAGAGGATTGTTGGAAAATAGCACGTGGGAAAATGGGACGACATTGTATATCCCAACCACTCCAGGTTTTGTTTGTTTTCTTCTAAGCTTCCTTAGAATAAATTGCAATGTGAGTTTGAGTGAAAATGACAGAGAGGCAAATTTTGTCTTCTACTGCAAACACAAGGAAATGCTGAATAAGACAGAACATATATACGTATTTAAATTTATAGCTGAGTTTTAATGTGAGAAAAAGAAATCCCTGAGTCACAGGAATGATGAAGGAATGCAGAGTTAAAAGGCCCAGGGATAGCAAGTAGATTTTCTTTGGTGATCTGGCTTTTAATGTTCTAAAAGAGAGGGGAAAAGGCCTAAGAAGTTTGAGTGTTGGAGTGCTGAGCCTGAAGGCCCTCACAGCAAGCCAGGATTATCCACAAGTGAAATGGGGATTGGAAATCTCAGTCCATAATCTTGGGGACAAAGTGAGGAACCTAGAGATTCATAGGGCTGATAGGAGGAAAAGTGTCAGCAAACAGGGATCAGAAAGCTGAACCAGCACACGAATGAGTGCAGTTTCCAATTCACATTACCCTTGTGAATGGGTGTCCAATATCACTAAATCAAAGCAAACACTGATAAAAAATTAATAAAACTCATGGAATCCCAGCAGAGGCACAGCAAATTCAGACTGTTGAGGTTCTCTATAACCTAAGGCATCAGTGAACTTTATAGATAAACAATTCCCACTGAACATGAACTCAAAGTTCAAAATTAGAAACAACTCAAGCAAAGTGCAGCATTTGTTCAACCCTGTAATTCAAGGTTGCCAATGGCAACAGAAATATAAAGAAAATGGTGATCAGTGAATTTCTAGGGCAAAGTAAAAAAATACTCCAGACCTAAACAGAAATAACTTGGGTAGTGCTGTCAATGTTGAAAAATAATGGATTACATTACTGATACTTTTAATCAAGTGTTAGAGTATTGGGTATGCCTATATTTTTGGCAGACTTTTCCTAAATAAATATATCTGCTTGAAAATTATATTAAAATTAATTTTCATTTTTTAAATAAATACTAATTAGCCTGTTGCAAATGGCTAGGAATGCAATCACAAATTACAATGTTGCTACAGATTTACACAAGTGGATAATTCATTGAGGGATAGATAAGATTCTATCCTGTGTTCTCTACACAGGATATTTGTATTTTACCACCTTTGACCTTGGCACCTCATTTAACCCCATGGAACTTAAATCACCTCATACATAAAATGAGGATAATAATGCCAGGTTCCACTAGCTGTTGTTTAAATAAAGTCATGCATATTAAGTAATCAGCATACTAATTATTAATTATTTTGTAAAGCTTTCTTTCTAAAGAGAGGGGAAAAGAATTAGCAGCTGAAAACATCTGGAACTTTGTCTATTAAATGGGCTTTGTTCTTTCCAATTATATCATTTGAGTTGTTATTTGATCAATGCAACACAATTATGGTACTTCTTAGATCTCTCTTTTCAGCCTACATTCTGGATTGTTGGCAGTTTTGAAGTATTTATCAACAAATTGTCTTTGAATACCCTGATATGTGCAAGGTCTGATATTTGATGCTGTAGAGAATAAAAAACTTAAAACCCTTCCAGGATGACAAGAACATTTTTTTTTTAATTATTTCAGGTCAAAAGCCAAATGCATTCTGATATATCTCTTATGTGTAAACTCCTCTTTATATCCACATTCTCCAGGAAATTACCTACAGAGGAAATTTGCTCTTAATTCAACAAAGAACATAGATTCCTGTGACATTTCCCTAGCTCCATCCCCATTTCTTTTTCACTGTCCTTTCCCTAATGTACCTCTCTTGAAATGCTTCAATTTCCCCCACTTAACCCATAATTTATACCTACTCTGATTCTTAAAATGTATCTCAAATAGTCAACCCCTCCAAGAGTTAGTAGTTTTGAGAAGAGATTTTAGAAATTATGAAGCCAAACCTTTTACTATAGCTAAAAGTGGCTTTCTTATGGGTACAGCTCATTACTAGCAAAACTAGAATCAGAACCTCGTTGATTCTCCTCTGCAATAGACTGACTAAATTAATGGCCCTAATACTTCACCTCTAGAGAGCCTTTGCTTTATGACTTCCTCTTATTAAAAAGACAGAATCTATCTTTCTATCTCTTGAATATGATGAAGTGGCCCCATGACTCACTCTGACCAATAGAATGTTAGCACACATAGCCCAAGCAGAGGCTTGATAAAGCAATTGTACACCTCAGCTTTCACTTCTGTTATTCTTCCATGCTCATGAATGGACTAGTATGGTAGAGGACAAGGTAGATGGAACAAAGCTGAGTCACCCCAATCATCTCAGTCACACAACCCAATCAGCAGCTGGCTAGCATCCAGAGATGTAAGCAAGTCCAGCTGAGATTGTAGAGTCATCAACCTGACCTATAACTAACCATGATGTGTGAACAAACCTGGCTTAGATCACCTACATTCAGCCTAGATCGACTGAACCCTGCAAACTGGTGAACTAAATATTTATCATTTGTTGTATGCCAATGAAGTTTGTGTTTGTTTTACAGTGTTCTTGTAGCATTTCCCCCATGACTCCCATAATTTATTTCAAAAGTGTGCATAAAATTCTGTGGACTTGACGTGGAATGAACTTGCCACATCTCGGGAGCCAGACTCTTGATGCCTAATATACATAACCATTCAGCAAATTACACTAGGATGTAAGGCAATAATTATGCTACATGATAATCCACTTTATCCCAGTAAATGTGCATATTCCAGGCCTTGAAATTTTTGTGTCAGCACTGAAGTCCTCTCCCCATATAGGTGTCTTCTGTTAAGGCCTAGGAGATTTTTAGAAAAAGACTCAGCTCGGGCCTATGATAGCTGGGAATAAAAGTGATTGTGAATGAGGAAAATAATTTAGATTTACCAAAATGATTAATCATAATTCAGAGACACCTAGTCAAACTGAAAATTACTATTGTACTTGAAATACCAAAAGATAGTAAAAATTTTGAAGGCCTAGGTTCTGGGAACTAAGGAAACTAAGACCTGTTTATAACCTTGAGTGAATTATTAACCATCAGTACATTATTAACCATCATTCTTTAAATACAGAAATGAAAGCCTACCACTCAAGTGGTCTAGTGCAGGATCAAGACCTGACCACCATACTCTTGCCTCCTTAGCCAAGACCCCATTCTCACCATTTCAGGCCACCCCTCACTCCGTAAAAGTAGGATTGGTGAAAATCCAGTAATCCAATATTCATCTGTGTGTTGACAGAAGAATAACAACTCCAGTGTATTTTTCTTGTCTGCCTAGGATTTCCAAATTGCTTTCACAAAGTGATGAGGAGGTGTTCCATGGCACAGAGTCTTAATGACATACGCTCCCTTTAACAATCAAGTACAGACCAGCTGCAATTAGCCTGGTCTATTTCTCAGCCTTCACTGGACTTTTTCTATTTGCTTCTGTCATGCTTGGAAGACACTGGCTTTTCACTGTTCCCTATGTAATTCAGTCTAGGATCTGTTTATTTGGTCAGCTGGCTGTTTTCCTGTTTGCCATTAAGTGTAGTCTAATTTATTCAGATCATTTCTGTAAAGAATCAGATACTATAAGAAAGGATAAGTAAATGGAAAAGTGGAGAAAGGAAAATATCCTAATTTAAAAGAGAAAATAAAAATCTCTTGGGCTAGAACCAATCGAGTAAATATTGCTACAAAACTGCAGGGAAATATAAAACCATAAAAATAATGATGGTGATATAATGATGGCAATAATTATAGTTTACTGAGTGCTTACAGTATGGCAGGCACTGTTCATCGGACTTTTCATGTATTAACCAACTTAATACATGGACATTAATTTCAGAATCTCTAAATGAAAATACATATGGGGTCCAAGAAACAACAGAAATCTGCGAATCAGTTTTGGTATAAGACAATAAAGAAATACTGAGAACTGTAGCCAGTTGGAATTGTATTTCATGTTTAAAACACTCAAATTCCAAAATGTTAACATGTACCAAGAGTCAAATAAAAGGCTCAATTTAGCCTGCAAGTCACAGTTTGAGACTCCTGATTTAGTTGCACTGTGGGGAGCAAGGACATGACAGCAAAGGGCAATTTATGTCCACTGGGAAGAGGCCAAGACAGACAACACCGGAAGAATCAAATTCTCTCAGCCACATAAACCCTAAACAAATCAATAAAAAGCCTCAAGTCAATTGAAATAAAAGGTCATTCAAAGCTAATTATTTTTAGGTAAAGTGTGTATTTCTTTTTAGTCAAGTGGAATGCCACCAGTAGAGAAGAATTGAACTTACATTATGAATTCAATTTCTATACTGAGTCATATTAGAAGAAAATGTCTATAGTGCAGATGGTGCCTGAAACCATTTCAGATAAATGGAAATCCCAGTGAAGCATCCTCTTTGGAGAATTAGCTGGGATTCTTTAACATATGCCAGGAGTGGTCTATGACCCATAGGGTCCCGCCCTTGGTGTGGGTCACCTTTCAAATCAGAGTCTCTTCATCCACACACACCTTTGTCCTAACTCCCTTAAGACTTCCCAAGCATTTGTAATTATCCAACTTGAGTTCAAGCAACAACAGCTCTTTCTTGACTTAAAGCCTGTGAATCACAGTTAAAACACAAGAGACAGGCTGACAAATGTCCTAGAATGAACTCAGCTCTGTCCCTGGAGAACGCCCTTCTCCTGACCACCTAAAATTAGTTTTGGTTTTTCTTTCTCTTTTTATAAATGTATATTTCAAAAGTGGTTAGCTGTACTAGGACTTTATCAAGATAATTGATTTTGATGTTTAGGGAGTGAGAATTTCCTAATTACATAGTCACTCCTTCTAAATACAATGTTTAGTTTTCTGCTTAAATTGCTGTGGTTTTTGGTTGGCCATTTACAATGTGATCTGAGAGGCAAGTAGACAATTGTTCTCTCGGCCTGAAGGGGGTTTTGTGAAGTCTGATTGCCATGCCCGAATTCTCCACCCAAGGTGAAGTTGGGAAACAGGATAGTCTTTCAGAGAGAGCAAACTGAAACAGGGCCAGGTGGAAAGGTAAATGAATGACTGGGACTAGACCGGAACTGTACTGCTTGCAGAGGGCGTTTCTCTGTTACTAAGAGCAGACACTCAGATTGCTGCCACATGTATGTCCAGATTGCCACCTATTCTGTTTTTTTTTTTTAAGCTAGCAATCTGGATTTGCATGTTAAACTTTCTAGTTTGTCAGTGATGTCATCTACACTAGAAATTAAAAATAAACACCACGCCCTGGCTGGAGTGGCTCAGTTGGTTGGAGTGTTGTCCTGTGCACAAGAAGGTTGCAATTCCCTGTCAGGACTCAGAGCTAGGTTGAGGGTTCAAACACCAGTGGGGGTGTGTACGGGAGGCAACCGATAGAAGCTTCTCTCCTACATCGATTTTTCTCTCTTCTCTTTCTCTCTCTCTCTTCACTCTTCCTCGCTTTCTCTTTCTTCCTTCTCTTCTCTCTAAAATCAGTAGAACTTATTCTCAGATAAGGATTTACATAAATAAGTAAATAAATGGATAAATAAATAAATAAATAAATAAATAAAAATGAAAACACCAGGCAGTTGATTTGCAGCTTCTGAAATACCTCAGTAATGTGTGCCATGGGTTTGTCTTTGGACTTGATAGATATCTACACAAATGGTCTCCCCACTCAGGGACTGGACTCCATTTTCTTTGCTGCCTGAATGGAGACATTACCACATTGTGCTGGTGTCCTAAATCTTTGGCAAGGCATGAACTCATCCCCGAGAAGAAGGCAGACACTTTCCTTAAACCAGGGATAAGCTCCGACCCTCTTCTAGGCAGCTCCTCTGGAAGGCACCTGCTAAATAATTCAAAATGTCTTCCAATTTTCCCATTTCCTCATTTATCAAGGTGTGGCCATGTGAGCACGCTGACCTATAGGGCTTGGGATGGGAAGTTGGTTAAACCTCACTGCAGGGTGCTTTTCCTGAAGTGCTCTTTTATAGTCCTCCAGGCAGATCCTTCAGCTGGCACATTCCTTTTCTCCAAGAGGTCAGCAGAGGTGACTTGGAACACAAAGGGTTTACTCTATTGACTTTATCTTTGGAGTCCTATATGAGGGGGAGGTCAATTTAGAGTACCTGATACTAAATTTACAGTACCACTGATATAACAGATTTAAATGCCATTATGTTGGCCTACATTGCAGAAAATGACTAGTTATCCCCCAAATTTACATTCACCCTTTCACGGTGACTGCTGTGCCTGGATAGCAACTGCCTAGACAAGGGCAATGCTTTACAACCCTCCTCACTGCACACGGGCTGGCCATTTGACCAGTTCTTGCCAATGAAATGTCAGTGCAGGGCTTTCAGAGGCATATGGGGCATCTCTGCCGTCTCTTTCGATTTTCCAGAAAGGTCCTGGAAGAAGATAGAACCCCATTATGGAAAGTACTTGGTTTTCTAAATTTCTGAATGACTACCCCCCCCCTTGGAGTCACAGAATAGAAATTACTTAAGACCCATGTTGTCCATCAAGCAGAAATACCCACAATGAACCATTATATGAAAAATAAATAGAATTCTATTGTATGAAATCAATAACATTGTGATGTTGCTTATTACAGCAGTTAGTATTATCTTTACAGTACATTCTCACACATACAATCTGTGTTGCAGGATTTACATTAAAGTTAGGGGAATAATGAATTACATGTAGACATCAGGAGTGTTTCTCCTATTTAGATTCATCTTTATTAACCAATCTCTATACCATAAAGATGGCCTCAAAGTTGCTTGGGACCTATTTGGTTATTCTAGATATAGAGTTAGAGGATAATCTTAACAATAAATCTTGAGTACTTTATAGCTACTTGATAGCTGTAAGAGAAAAAGAGCTGGTGTTATGAAACCCTGGAGCATTACTACTTTCCATCAATCTTGAACTATTTCTCTTTTACAAGGAAAATGCAACAAGGAAAAAAATCCCTTTTTCTTCCATTGTTATAACTGGATCAAAGTATATACAAAATCTATAGTATATGGCTCTAATGAATTTACCCTTGAAAGGACAGGAATGGGTGACTTCAATTATTATTGCAAATCAATTTTAAGATATTTATTTTTCCTTTATTTTGATAACAAGGCAGAGCTTTCTTCCTGCTTCTACCTGCCATCAGCTAACTATCTCATAGCATATAGAGTGGGCAGATGTTATACAAATAAATAATACAATAATTAATAAATAATAATACAAGAACAAACTCTGTGTTTTACCTCCTCACAACTGTAAACCTATTTTTTCCCACCCCTGTATAACCCTGTGGTTGCTCCCTAAAAACTTGGGTGATTTCTTCCAATCACCCAATTTAGGAGATTAAAACCCTTCTGTTGGATCACAGGCATCCTTACTTATACATGGAATGATGGCTTTAGGGAAAGCTACTGGTGACAGAAAATCTAATAGGTCTACCAAGTCTATTCTGGTTCTCAGTTAGCTTTGCTAGCCAGAGCCATCTTAATCCCAAATTGTGGAATGTATCTCAATAGTTGCAGTACTGTCATGTACAGCAAATGCCACTAATTTGAGCTCTGGCTGGGTGGCTCAGTTGGCTTGAGTGTATTTCCATATGCCAAAAGGCAGGTTCTATTCCTGGTCAGGGTACATACTTGAGTGCAGGCTTGATCCCTGTTTGGGGTGCATATGAGAGGCAACAAGCAATGTTTCTCCCTCATTGATATCTTCTAAAATCAATAAAAACATATCCTCAGGAGAAGAAAAAAATAAATTACAAAAAATGCCACTAATTCATGACTCATTCTCTACATTTTCTCATTTTTTGCCTTCTATCCTTTACATATTCATTGATTTATTCATTCATGATTTTTAATGATATTTTAAAAAATATATATATTTTATTGATTTTAGAGAGGAAAGGAGAGGAAAAGAGAGATAGAAACATCAATGATGGGAAAGTATCATTGATTAGATATCTCCTGCAAATCCCCCACTGGGGATTAAGCCTGCAACCAGGGCATGTGCCCTTGACCAGAATCAAACCCAGGACTCTTCAGTCCACAGGCTGCTGCTCTATCCACTGAGTGAAACTGGCTAGGGCTATTTATTCATTATTTAAAACATATTGAGTGCCTTTCTACTAGTATATATCCAGTGTTGTGAATAATGTTAGGCAGGGAGACTTGAATAAGAAACAGCCCTGGCTTCATTGATTCCTCAGACCAATAGGAGAATGTGAAACACAAAACAATAATGTGATAAGCTGAGATAATTACTATGGTAAAGTTATAAGCAATGTACAAAAGTAGCAACAAGTAG
This sequence comes from Antrozous pallidus, assembly GCA_027563665.1. Taxonomy (NCBI): domain Eukaryota; kingdom Metazoa; phylum Chordata; class Mammalia; order Chiroptera; family Vespertilionidae; genus Antrozous; species Antrozous pallidus. The sequence continues at coordinate 27,211,444 of CM050518.1, forward strand.
GGCATGACTACCTTTCCTTGGAATCACAGAATAGGAATTACCTTAGACTAGAAGCACCGGACATCATTACACTTCAGTCCCTCTGCACACTTGTTCAGGTGACTGCCACTTAACTTAAACAGGGCTTATCCATGCCATTCTGCCTTGCTATCTGCAGCACATCTACTTATATTCCAAAATAACTGAAAAAGAAAAATATAAGAACTCTGAATTGTTTTTTGTGTTTTTTTTAACAGGATGATTTTGTCTAATTTTATACTAACTTGGATAAAACACTGTAAAGGTTGGAAATATCTCTTGATATAGCAGAGTTCAGTGATTTAGCAATAATAAAAACCCCTAATACATGCCTAGTTTGAATAGTTCTATGTAAGATCCCAGGCTGAAAACTTACTCATCTAAGACATTAACTTAGTTTGAGTTTATTAGCTGGCATACATTAAGTGTAAAAATTATACGGGGTTTCCTTATAGCTTTTAGATTGATGTGTGCTGGGACTGACTAACAGACCCTGAGCAACAGATGAATGATTACTCTGACACACATTTCTGTAAAAGAGAGGGCTAAGGGACTGCCTGGCTAAAGGAACCAGACAGCCCCATTCACAGTTTGAACTAAAATTAACCTCTAAATACTATCAGCAGGGTAAGTATCCTTGAGAAAATACATTTATCTGTAGTATCTTTAAAACAAGGATGTTTTGAAGTCTAAACATAAAGATTCCAGTAAAAGACCTGGGGGCTCAGACGTGTTTGGAAAAGTCAAGGCACAGTCTACTGCCTTTAGCAAGGTTCCCCTAGAGGCCTCTGACCTTTTAGAAAATTCTCCTTACAGACTTTTCAACCAAGTAAGCCCCATGCTTCCCACAGATGTGCCCTAGCATCTAATGCATGTTGATATTATTTAACTTGCTGATAAACTACTCGAGCTGAAGATCTAACATAAATCACCCAATGCTAATATTTGGATTCATAAACATCCATTCCTTTCTGAATCTACACAGATCTTACTGTCCTTGAAAAGGCCATTAAATTAAATTCAAGCAGCAGTTAAGTAAATTTGCATTTGGATATCTTTTGGTCCCTACCTTATAGACCAGTGGTCATATACTAGTATAATGCAATAGGATCCTATACCGTTGTCGAATTGTTTCTGTGGAGAAGAGAAACTGATGCACAGGAGAAAAGACAGGCCGTGCCTGAAACGTGCCCAGCACAGTGACGATGCACACTGTCTTCCCTCTTCAACCAGGAGCATGGGAACAGAGGAATAAACTCAAATGCCAGTTGGCTCTGGTGTTTTTGTTATATAACATGTAAGGGGAAGAAAGGCTATCAAAGAAAAATTATGCTAAACATTGAGATGAATAATGTATGATACAGTGAGCATATTCAAAAGCAATTGATCTCATCAAAAGAAGGCCAAATATATTTCACAAGAGTAAATAAGTCATTACACTGGATTTAATGACAGAAATATAATAATATCTTTGAGAAAGGGCTTTTGCATTAAAATAATAATTGAATAACAATTCCAGAGATGTAACGCATGTTTAAAGGAAAAGGTCTTCTGCTTTAAAACAAATATCTAATATCTAACCATCAAAATGTATAATTTTCAATATTTTCTAATAAATCAAAAGTTATTTTTTTTCTTATTAGTCTGGCTTTAAACCAAATGCTCTGTCTCTGAAAATATGATCCATCTCACCAATTAATGAATTATCCTATGCTTATGTCTCAAAAAGGCACAGTATGTACATTACCCTTTACCAACAGTTCCCATTCCTTAATCACTTCACTAATATAAAACAATGAACCAATTAGCAATAGGGAGATGAATCTTATCAGATACAGCTTGTGTTGTGGAGTTATAGTAGTCAAGATATTGGTGCAGACACAAGAATAGACAACGTAACCAATGGAATAGAAAAGGTGGCCCAAAAAGTGGCCCAGGCATGTTTGTAACTTTGATATAGGAAAACGATGGCATTGCAGATCATTGGGAAAATGAGGAATTGTTTAATAGATAAAGCTTCAAAAGATGGTTATTTATAAAAATAAATATGAGAATAGACCTTCCCTCAACACATGCCATGCAGAAAGATAAACTCCAGATAAATAAAAGCCAAAACTAAAACGTTAAATTTTAAATAATTAATTAAATAAATAAATATATTACATACCTTGGGTTAGATAAGGATTCCTTTAAAAAGCCTCAATAGCAACAATAAAGATTAAAATAAAAATCAAACACTTGAAATTAAGAAATCTGTTAATCAAATGATACCTTCATAAAGTGAGAAATAAGTTATGAACTGGACAAATATGTTCACAACACATATGTTTGACAAAAGCATAGTATCAAGACAAAAGAATTGCTATAAAGCAATAAGACAAGAAAAATTACCCCATTTTAAAATGAGCAAAAGATACAAATGGGTATTTACTTAAGAAATAAATGTGGCCAAAACCAAAACCACAACAAATAAACAAAACGAAAGGATGATCATTCTCCTTTTTGATCAGGAAAAGGCAAATAAAGACCACCGATCTTACTAATAGTAAGAAGTCTGCAATACCGAAATCCTCTTAAACAGAGTTTTATACCAGGGGATATGTACAGAAATGTTTAGAATAGATCTGCTTTTAATAAGCAATAAACTGTTTAGCATCATAGGTCTCAATTACTCCTTAAAATAAAGTGTTCCTGCTTTCTCCCATTTAAAGAGTATTCTTTCTTCAGATAAATGCTAGAATGCAGAATGGGGAAATTAGAAGGGTGGGTTGCTTTGCTTTATTATGTTTTGCCCGTAATGTCATTAATTGCAGCACATTTTCTGTGATTCTTAGAAGATGGAGGGAATACTGGGTTGGGAAGTGCTGGTGATTTGGAATAAGGCAGCCAGGGGAACTTGGCCTTTATAGCCTTCCCTCTTGACTTGAAATCAAGAGGGGGATTTGTCCACAGAATTACAATGGAAAATACTGGCATCATTTTCCCACTTCTTATTGCTCATCTAAGAAAACAACTCAAAATCAACAGCCTTCATTTCTCTATGAGACAATCTCCTGGAATTGGTGAGAGTGGATGTGGAGGGAACCCCCCCCCCCCCATTTCTGAAATGTCTGAATCTCTCTCCCTTTCAATTATGTGCTCAAGAATATCAACAGGAAAAAGGTTTGCAGGTCAGCTCTACATTTTGGTCACATCCCCTCAGTACTCAGATATTTTTGCTACTTCCAAAACAGAGAGAATTCTAAATTCACAGTGCACACATCATTTAAAATGTCTCCGATCCCTGTTGTGTTATTTAAACTTTCCCTACATATCAATTAGTTTGAAATAATAAGTCTTTAGGCTATCCATTAATTGCTGTACTGTAGACATGATCTGTATTTAAAATTATGCCAGGAAAATTAAGCTGCAGCACGATGGAGTCTTGGCTAACAGTGAAGGCTTCTTAGTCCTTCAGAGAAGCGAGAGGAGATAATGGGGACAGGAATCCACAGGAGGCTCCTGCCCAAGTTTGTCATCTCCTAGCCTGGGATGTGAAAACAGACTGCTCCAGCTGTAGGCTCTTCTTCCTGGCTTTTCCGTTTTCATTTTGAATTCTTACTGTATTTGGTCATGCCGCGGCAGAAGAAAAACGGTTGTCAGCCAAATGTCCTTTTCTAGTAGAAATTTATTATAAATAGTCTAAAGGCAACTCAGCTGCATAATGAATTTCCATGCTCCTCCTCCCCCTGCAAAAACAACACATCTCTGTCTGTCATGTTGCTTAACTTTGTGGGAGTGGAATGGGGATGGCCAGTGGGGGAGGGGGCTGGGGGAGAGGAGAATTGTCACAGCTGCCAGTCTTACTTACCACCAGTGCCTTGATTTTAGTGAGCACTGGTTTTATCAGAAGCAATTTTACTTGGAAGGAAGATGAGGTGCAATGATGCTCTGTTGCTTGCTCGCAGCCCTGGGGTTTGTGGGTTTGTTCCTCCTTCCCTAATCAAAGCTCTGAGCTGTGCTGAAAAATGCCCTCTAAGATCTGTCTGACCCTGGACCAGCATATTAAGGTAAGGCAGTCATTTCAGAAATTGAGGACCATAGAATTGATTTTTAAAAACTGGAAAGAGAAAGACGGGTAAAAAGTTGTACAGTGACTTATGGGTGACATTTTTCATGCCCTCTCCACCAAGAACGTTTAAGTTTATGGATGTTTATTTTGCCTCTGTGTGCTCTTCCCCGTTTCTCTCTGGCTTCTTGTTTTTGCCTCCTGATGATTAATCATTTTGACTCGGGTCTGTAAAAGCCAAGCATTGTGGAGTTATAATTGCCCTCTAGTGGTGAAATGGTGAATTAATGTACTAGAGTCCAGTAACTAGACTCTATGAGGGTAAATGTTTAGAGCTTGCGGGAGAGCATTTTCTTTGTAGAATAAATGCTTTGGCCAGAACCCACACAATCACACAAAACATCTCAGCACAGGATATTACTGAAGAGGAAGAAAGCATTCCATTCTGGGTGTCATCATTTAAGAGATTCTCATAGAAGTAAGAGAATCTTTCCAGAGAAATGTTTTCTTTTCTTCAATTATACTGAATCTATACTTTAGAGGTTGTTATCTTTAAATTTTTATTTGTGGTACAATAGGTCCCCCTTATCTATGGTTTTGTCTACAGTCAAACACAGCCTGAAAACATTAAATGGCAAAATATAGAAATAAACAATTTCGAAGTTTTAAATTGTATGCCCTTCCGAGTAGCATGGTGAAATCTCCAACTGTCCCACTCCATCACACCCAGGATATTTTTCCAGTATCTTCATGCTGTATGTACTGTTAGTCACCTAGTCACCTTCTAGGTGATCAGAGAGATTAAAAATAAGCCACATTCATATGACTTCATTATAGTATATCATAATAATTGTTCTATTTTATTTTAGTAGTTATTGTGAATCTCTTACTGTGCCTAACTTATAAGTTAAACTTTGTCATAGGTCCGTATGTATAGAAAGAAACACAGTATATTTAGAGTTCACTACTATCTGCAGCTTCAAGCATTCACTGGAGGACTGGGATGTATTCCCCACAGAAGTGTTCATAGCAGCACTCCTTATGCTAGTTAAAAGCTGGAGAAAAAACACACACCAAGTATCCATCAACAGTGGAAAGAGTAAATAAATGGTGATGTATTAAAATACTGTATAACAGTGAAAACAACAACAACAACAACAACTGTGGCTACATGCAACAAATAAATGAAGCCAGATGCAGAAGATGGCAGACTGTGTGACTTCATTAATATAAAGTTCCAGAACATATAGAGAAATTGATATCTAGACTGAAGTCAGAACGGTAGTTACTATAAGATGGAGGTGATACTGATTGCACTGGAACACGAGAGAAGCCTCATGGGTGCTGATAATATTTAGTATCTTGATGTAGGTGGTAATTATAAGGCTTAAAAAATTGTCAAGCTCTGGCCTTATGACTCGGGCATTTAACTTTTTTCTGATGCTTTCATCAATGGACCAATAACCTACTTTATTTCTTATATACCTATCACTCCTTTGCTAAATGCGCCTTTAATAAGTCACTTTTTAGAGACTGGAATAAGTCACTTTTTATTTTTTATTTTATTTATTTATTTTTTTAGTTCTTTTTTTTCTTTATTGTTCAGTTTATTAATTACATTGTTTCCCCTTTTTTATCCCCCTATATCTCCCCTCCACCCTGTACCTATCCCACCCTGCACTCTTCCCTCCCCGTCCCCAATGTCCTCTCCCATTGTTGCAAGATTTTTGTCCAATCTCTTGCTGTACTTCCCACAACCCTTTTCTCCCCAAGAATTGTCAGTCCATTCCCTCTCTATGTCCATGTTTCTGTTATATTCACCAGTTTATCTTGTTCATCAGCCTATCAATTCACTTGATTTTTATGTTCATTTGTTGATAGATGTGTATTTGTTGTTCATAATTTATATTTTTACCTTTTTCTTCTTCCTCTTCTTAAAGAATATCTTTCAGCATTTCATATAATACTGGTTTGGTGGTGATTAACTCCTTTAGCTTTTTCTTATCTGCAAAGCACTTTATCTGATCCTCAATTCTGAATGATAGCTTTGCTGGATAGAGTAATCTTGGTTGTAGATTCTTGCTATTCATTATTTTGAATATTTCTTGCCACTCGCATCTGGCCTGCATCGTTTCCTTTGAGAAATCCACTGACAATCGTATGGGTGCTCCCCTGTAGGTAACCAACTGTTTTTCTCTTGCTGCTTTTAATATTCTCTCTTTATCTTTTGCTCTTGGCATTTTAATTATGATATGTCTTGGTGTGGTCCTCTTTAGATTCCTATATTTTGGGGTTCTGTGTACTTCTTGGGCTTTTAAGTCAGTTTCTTTCACCAGGTGGGGGAAGTTTTCAGTCACTATTTCTCAAGTAGGTTTTCATTAACTTGCTCTCTCTCTTTTTCTGGCACCCCAATAATTCGGATGTTGGCATGCTTGAGGTTGTCCCAGAGGCCCCTTACGCTATCTTCAATTATCTGAATTCTTTTTGTTTCTTGCTTTTCCAGCCGAGTGGATTTTGCTTCTTTGTATTTCAAATCTTTGACTTGGTTCTTGTGGCCCTCTGGACTGCTTTTAGGACTTTGTGTAATATTTTTTATTTCAGTCTGTGTATGCTTGATTTCTAGTTGGTCCTTTTTTTTTATCTGTGAGGGTCTGGTTCGTATCCTCAGAGGTCTTGTTCATTTCCTTGAGGGTCTCATTCATTTTCTTGTAATTCTCATTCATTTGCTGGTTGGTCTTGTTTATTTCCTGGTAATTCTCATTAAGTTGATCGGCCTTTTGTAGGAGCCTCTTGAAAAGCCTTATAACCGTGTGTTTTGAACTCTATGTCTTGTCGTCTTTTCTCCTCCATTTCTTTCACACCTGATTTCTTTCCATGTCTCTGCATGGTGGCTGCTTTATGTGGTAGATATCCTCAAAGGGACAGTGGCTCAGCCTCCCCAGTTACCTGAGGTGGGTACTCTTACTGCAGTCCTTTATGGGTTGTATTCAGTATTTTTGAATTTAAACCCAGCTTGTTGTTGTTAGCCCTAGGAGGGTTTGACCTCCAGGCCAATTGGCTGTGAAGGGAGACTGTGTTCAGGTTGGATGGCGGAGTCTCTGAGCTGCGCAGGCAGCGTCAGCGTCAGCTTGTCCTATGCGGTGCTTGTGCGCACGGGTCTGTGTTGGATGGGGATGGCTGCAGACACCTCCAAGAGAAAGCCGCTAGTCTCTTCCCCTTTGCCAGACAACTCTGCCTTTCCCCAAATGTGCCTGCACACCAAAAGTCTAGCCCAAGGTTGTAAAATAGATGGTTTCCGGAACCAGGAGACAAGTTTCCAGGGGGCAAGTCGCGGGTTTGCTCGACCCTTGTGACTAGGAGCCTCTGCCGCGCCCTGCTTCCAGGGTGTGTCCCCTGGACCTCAGACCTCGCCTGGCACTGGGGAATCTGTGCAGTGGGACGTCTCCACGTACCCCGGATCTCGGACCTCGCCTGGCGCTGGGGAGTCTGTGTAGTGGGACGTCTCCACCCTCCTTGTAGGAGAAATCCTGCCTGGGGTGCTGCTCCAGCCCCAGCCCGCGCACTCGACCAGGGCGGCTCCTAACCTGTTTCCATCTGAAAGGCTGCGCTCCCACCGCTCCTGAGTCTCAGTGTCCCACCTTTACTCTTATTAGTGGAGTTTTCATTCAGCCAGCTTTCTGGCGATTCTGGGTGCTGTCTGTTCTGCTGTTGTGTTGTAGTTCTTAAATCATTGCGCGGGGCAGAACAATAGGTGTTTACCTATACCGCCATCTTGGTGCTCCTTCTTGTTAGTTCTTTAGAATGAGTCACTTTTTAGAGACTTCAATATGTGTATATGCTTCCGTTTTGCCTTTAAAATCACGCCGGCAGTAGAAGTTATTAGGGATATTTCCATTCACTAGCTGGGTGAAGCTCCCTTGCCTTCCTGGCTCTAGCTGGTCTCTCCACTGGCCATATGGACTGGTTATTGCACTGTAAACGATACCATATAATTTCTGGCCACCACTCATGGCAGTGACAAAATCAGAGTTCACTTCCAGAATAGGTGGGGGCCCTCCAGGAGCTGTTTGGATGTGATTCTGCTGTACTAAGGTTCCATTGCCTGTAATATGTAGTACCTGGGAGGTAAAAAAGGCTGGTTCCTCATATTTAAAAGACAATAAACACCATACAGAGGAGAAAGAGTAGAGGAAATCAGAGAGCAAATCATGCTTTTGGAGATTTGTGGTGACTTCTGGAATGTTCCAATCTTAGGATGTAAATGTGACCTTTCTCGAATTTAACCAATCAACCCCAGAAAAAGGAAGTAACTCTTAGTCTGAGATTGACCCTCTGCTGATAGGATTTTGGAGAACAAGGGAAAGGAGAAGAGATTGATTTCCCAGAACAAAAAGTCCATCCCAGGAACACAGAATCAGCAGGACACAGTCAGTGGGTCCTGTATATGTGAGTATCTCCCAGGGCCCTGATATCAGTTCCAGAGCAGAGAGGACAAGGTAACTGAAGAAATGGGTAGACAGCTGTTCTCACTGGGTAGACAGCTGTTCTCACTTGTAGGGAAGAGCTGAAGGGCAGCCTTAGACTATCTTGGTGAGAGGGAATGGGGCTTCTTTGCCTCTGTTTTAGAATTTGGCTCTGTTATTGATGGAGAGGAACACTGTAAGGGATGACTTTCTCAAGCTCTAAAATTAGGTTTTAGGAAAACAATCAACCTTTCTTTTCGGTAGATCTAACATGAAGGTATTCACCAATGTCAGTAGCTACTGTGCAGAAATGACACTTAGTTATCCCAAATGTGGTTGAAATGACAGACTAATTAAAAGGCAGAGAAGAGGAACAAAATAAACAAGGAGATGGAGATGGAAGCATAGAGATGGATGGTAATTTTTGATAGATATCATCAGTGTGGTGGCTATGGCAGCATCACTAACCGATAATTTCATTCTTTTGGATTCAGCTTAGATAAACCACAGAAGCCTCTGTACCCTGCGGACCATCTGCCTCAGAATCAGCTAGGGGAGACTGTGAATGAGAATCTCAGGAAATCCCAGACCTCCTCTGAGAATATCCTTAGGTCTGGGCAAAGGGGTCCATTCCTTGGGCCATCACAGCCTCTTTGGGCAACCCTCCTTCATCCACGCAGTCCTCATGGGCAAGCTCATTTGAAAACGTGGCCTCCCCATTGCCAGGGTGCCCAGGTTGGGTATCATAAAAAATACATTGGGTCTTTGTCTCTGGTTCTTGGCAAAGAGCTCCCCAAATCCTTGAACTTTTCTTAGTGATAGGAGTGTTCTATGTTATTTATAATAAATCCCTTTCATCACATCTGAATCTATGCTACTAAGGTTACTACAGTAGGGCCCCTAGATAGCTTCTGGATGGACCAAGTTATTTCAGTCCCCACCACCAACCTCTAGGGAGGAGAGTTACAAACACTCTTGAACAACAGTGGTCAATGTTTTTGGGTTGAATACATTTGCTGAGAGAGTGGCTCATCCCAACACCAGAAATAGAGGCTCTGGCATTCAGAACCCTCCAGGCCTTGGTCTACCTTTCAACCACTATTCATTTCTATCTATATCAGTAAAAGGGTAATATGCTAATTAGACCATGAGACATTCCAGATGTCCTTCTGGAAAAAGCCACGGTGGCAGGGCCGAGGCAGAGGCAGTTAGGGGAGGGAAGTTGGGGGTGATCAGGCTGGCAGGGGGGTGCAGTTTGAGGCAAGCAGGCCAGCAGGCAAAGTGTTTAGGGGTGATCAAGCAGGCAGGCAGATGAGCAATTAGGAGCTAATAGTCTAGAATTGCAAGGGGGTTGTCTGACTGCCAGTGTAGGCCCTATCCCACAGGAGTCCCAGATTAGAGAGGATGCAGGCCAGACTAAGGGACACACACCCCTCCATCCAGTGCCTCCCCGCCCCTTGTGCACAAATTTCATGTACCAGGCGACTAGTCTTTTATAATAAATTCAAATGCCTTTCTAAGTCCTGTGAGCCATTTTAGCAAATTCTCTAACCTGAAGAGGAGGTTGTGGGAACCACCAATTTATAGGGGCTGGTCAGAAATATGAGTGGCCTAAGACTTGCAGCTAGCATCTCAAGTGAGGGCAGAATTGTGGAACTGAAGCTGTAGGTCTGTGCTAACTATGGGTAGCTACTGTCAGAATTGAATTGAGTTGTATGACACCCAACTGGTTTCAAAAAATTGATTGGTTTCAGAAAACACCCTACTGGCCCTATGCCCCCTTTCCCATCTTCATAGTCTTCCCCCAATCAGTCCCTCCTGAGAGTAGATCTTGCAGTCATTCCACATACACTTAAGTCTAAGGGATCACTAAGGATAGGTCTTGGTATGCACACCTATCCACAGAAGATACTTTGTGTTACAAGATAGGATAGGGATGGGGTGGAGAGAGGGAAGAGAAGGAGGAAGGCTAGAAGCTGGCAGGTTTCTTTTTGCCTCTCAGTTCCTACAAATACTAGGATGTGGGTGGTCCTGTGGCACGTATATGCTCAGAGGATAGTTAGAGAATGGTCCATTGCAACATGGGGAATGAGCACTTGCAAGAAAATTTAGCTTTACGTATATTTATCCTAAATTCTGCCACTAGTGCCACATTTGTTTTTGTCTGATGGTGATGAGAGCCACATAGTGCTGATGGCCTTCTGAGGAAAGAGCAGGGTGTGTACCTTTCAGGGTCAGAGAGTACTGCCCTTGCTTATACATTCACATTCAGCTCCAAGTAACATGTTCAGTTCACAAAGGTTAAGTGGCTTTACAGGCTAAGTGATCTATTTTACTTAAACAAACACTCGCCGAATGGATTAAACCCATTTTACCTGAAATGTAACTAGTGATACTAAGAAAGTGAAAGAGAGATGGACCATATTAGCAATTTATGTGAGCGGTAAACAAAAAGAAACTGAAGGAGTTGACATTTCCCATGCAATCATCAATCAAAAGTAAATTCATATTTCAAAGTGTCTTCTTAATAATATTTTTAAACTGATTCTCCAGTATCAAAAATATTAAAAAATATTACTAATAGACTTTGTAATGTGGAATTACTTCTTCCATGGCTTGCGCAAACCTTGCCTTAAGTGTATAAACATTGATAAAAGGGCAAAGCTATCATGATTAGCAGACACTTAAAACTTAAGCACCCATCATAAAGTGAAACCTTTGTAATCGGAGGAAAGGACTCAATGAAAGGGGTATAATGATGTAATAACCACAACAAAAGATGCACTTCTTCCATTTCAATCTTCAATTATATGTGAGGAATCTCCCCATCCCTCCCAGCTATGACTCATGAAAACCAAGTATTGAAAAACAACTAAACCTTGAATTGCACAGTCAGCACTTTAAATTTCAGCACTTTGAATCAAAGTGTTAAACCACAGGTGCTTTCCCTATGAAAGCAAATAGGTGTTTTGGGTTATTAATAAATAAAATAACAAAAAAAATTTCATCATAATCTCATCCTTTTTCATTATTACTTTATTATAATTTAAAATATATTTATATATTACACACATTCATTTATAACTGGTGTATAAATGAATTAATAGATGAATAAATAAATATGTAAATAAATATGTCTAAGTTTGAGTGAGTACTCAGTTTTTAGGGGCATGAAATTAAAAAAAGTTTGTATGACATTGCCCTAAACCACTGGCCTAATATTTAATTTTGTTCCAGCAGGAAAGGAAAAAGCCAATGTCTAATTTTCACAAAATAAATTTTTTCAAAGCAGGTCTTAGCTTAAAAGTACTGCCTTACAGAGGTTTTGTATTTTTATAGTTTAAATATGTCTCAAAGTTTCTGTATAGATGATGCTATCAGGTCACAATTTCTTCACAACTTGGCAAAGCACAAAAGAGTGAAGTAGTACTGCCATTCTCCACATGCAAACACTCATAGTTTCATTCCAGTAAATTTTGTATGTTTTCTGATAGTTTAAAACTCAATGTGTAAGTTAAAATCAATTAAACAATATATATTGAGAATGTATAATTCTTTTATCTCATATTTTAGTCTGTTGTTACCTTGAAATAATTTTACTGTCAATCTAGAATTACCCCTATTAAGTACCTAATCCACATAATCTCTTCAATTCAACATGAAGTATTATGGAACACTTCAGTAGAAAACTTTGCATTGCCACAAAGCACTTTGTGTGATTCAGAACCACACTTCCAAATACACTGCAAGACTAGATCTACGAATGGTCAAGTCAGAGTCATTAGCAAGAACCAAAAACAAAGAGCTCTGACGGTTTATTTGATACAAGGAAAACAAAGAACACCAAAATTCATCCTAATACAAAAAATATCATCATCCATTTTCTATGTAAGCGTTTTTACTGATTGTTTGTTTGTCCCTGGGCCTGAGCAGCTGGCCTTGCCTGACCATTCCCTCCTGGCTTTCAAAATGTTGTAAAGTATGGCATTTGCAGTGGTCATATTTCATTCTATTTTACACTGATGGCATCATTTCCTTGTTTTATGTCGATTTTATTACAGTTTGCAACAGTGGTCACATGAGCCAAGATGCTTTCAAAACAGACAGAGGGCATTGTTTCTAACTAGGATACAGTTTGGACAATGCTAATAATGTCTTATTTACATTCACTCCATTATTACGCCAAAACAGACCCCATCATATATCTAACTTTTTGTACAAGCTCTCCAAACACATTCAACATCCCTATGACTCCAAGATGCTACCACATGCATGAGTCACACGTTCAAGCACAGGAGCTCAGAGTCAGAGCCTGATAGCTCTTGCACATACAAACAACTGTCAGAAATCAGGTCTGCATGGTACAGAATTTATTTCCATTCTTGGCATTTGTCCTGGGATTCTGATTTTCCTATCAATCAGCACAAGCTTGAGAGCAGAGATGATAAATCAGGAGTTGCATGCACACGTTTACCAATAAACCTGCCATACAGCCTCTCCCGGCAAAAGAATCTGTCTTCAGGAAGGAGAGAGCTGGGCAGGCAGGAAAACCTTGGGTTCAGCTGAACACAGAATTCAGTGAACTGTTGATCTCAACAATTATGATTGTGCAGATTTCCTTTTAATAAATATCTAGTTTTAGAATGAAAAAGGCAAACACATAAGTCTCATGACTCCCACAAAGGAAAAATAATTTGTCTGTATTTATAATAGTCATAAGTGGTCTGTTAGTTAAAATATGGCCCCATCTAAAGGCAATTAAGGTACCATGACAAATATATTATTTTATAAATGACTCCATAGAATGACTAAATAGGCATTACTCACACATTTTAAGGATACTACCTTGTGAGATAACACCAAGGTACTTCTGTGTATAGATTCCAATAATATAAAATGCTGGTAGAAAGCTTTTTAATTTTTTTTACTTAAAATTTTGGTGGGATGCTATGCTTACATATAAAGTTAAAACTGATTTCAAATTTAAAAAGAGAGAGGTCATTCAGGACAATGGATGGCTGAGGTCACTTTATTCTTGATGATATTCCATCTGAAAGAATCTCTACCAAATTAATAAAGAAAAGGAAATCAACAGTGGGTTACATGTTAAATTAGCTCCTACAGTATTTGTGGATATATTGTCCCTCTCTCCTCTAAAAAATACATACCAACCAAAAAGTTTAGAACTTTAAAAGAGGGAGTCCACATTTTGCTTGGAAATAATTTTATTAAGCCGGTCATTTGCAGACTTTCCACCTTCCCTAGGCCTCCTGCAATGTCCTTTCCCACTCAGCTTACAATGTGCTTTCCTCTGTGTAGCCTTCACAGACCAATCACTCTATTTCCACTCCCCTCAAGGTCCCTTCTACATATGGTCAATGATGCACAGCTTTGCCCTTATCTCATCTCATTATTTCACTTGGTTATATCACCCTAATGAGATTACCAATGAATTTAAAACATGGGCCATGTCCTTTCATCTTTAGAAGCTCACACTATTTTTGGATTGGCTGATGAAGGTTCAGGGCTGTGCTTGGGCTCATATAGGAAGAGACGCCATTAATGCTGATTCAATGAAAGTCTCTGTGAAGTCCTTATAGGCCCTCAGAGCAGCTCTGCAAATGCTGATGAATTCTCAGGGGTTCTATGAAATTGACCAAAACATTGGGGAAGATGTGTTTTAAAACAATACAGAGGTCAGTCTTGAATATTTTGGAGTCCAGAGCTAAAAGATATTTTTCGAAGCTCTGAAAAAAAAAGTCTAATAAAAAAATGAAAGTAAGCTTTAGAGTCTGCCATAGTCATGGCTGACATCTAGTTCTATTACCTGTGTATTGTGAGACTAGTCACTTAACTGTTTTGAGCTGGGTTCATTTGTAAGGGTGTGAGTATATGTGTGTGTTAATATCTATTTCCCTGGTTTATTGGGACATGACCTAGACACCATTGGTAAAGGAGCATGAAAAGCAGAAAAGCAGACATTAGGGAGGGTACCTAATGCATTGTTAGGATATTAGTTTATTGTGGCTGTTATAACAAATTATCATAAATTGTGTGGCTTAAAACACCACTTAATCCTCTCACAGTTCTGGAGGTCTGAAGTCTGAAACCAAGGTGTTGGCAGGGCCATACGCCCACCAAAGGCTCTTGGGGAGGACTGCTTCCTTCTCACTTCCAGCTTCTGGTGGCTGCCAGCATCCTTTGATTTGGGCCTGCACCACTCCAGTTTGTGTCTCTGTGGTCACATTGCCTCCTCCTCCCTGTCTGTGTCAAACCTCCCATTGCCTCACTCTTATAAAGACATGTACCATTGAATTTAGTGTCCATGTGTAAAATTCAGGATGCTCTCCTCATCACAAATTCTTAATGTAATTATATCTTCAAAGGCCCCTTTTCCAAATAAGGTTATATTCATGGGTTTGGGGAATCTATAATAACAAAAGTGTAATATGCAAATCAACCGAAAGGCTGAACAGCAGAATGATCATCCAGAAACCCTTCTGTAAGACCTTCTAGACTAACCCGGGACTGTGAAGGCCCACTCTTGCACCAATTCCATGCATCGGGCCTCTCGTTAGAACATGGACATACTTTGGGGGGATCACCACTCCACCCACTACAGTTCTGATAGAAAAATTAAAGTCTGTTATGACTCCACAGTGACAATTCTTGATAGTGTTGTCCAGCAACCAATGTGGGATGCTTTCTAAAAGGCATGAGCCTTTGTTATCAAATAACTAACCCTCTTTGGTTTCCGTAAGGACTCAGATTAATTCATGTGGTAAAGTTAAACAATTACTTATTATAGTAAAGATCTTTGCTCAGGAAGCCACTCACTGAAAACAAGATCAAAAGTTTTCTTTAAACAAGAAAGTCATCTGTGGGTCAGGCTCTCAATTCTCATTCTTTCCTCTAGTTTCTCATAATCTTATGACAGGGATTCTTATAATCTGGATCATGAGCTATGGTGTGGAAAAGGAATACATTGCACTTTGCACTCAAGTTTATAGTGTCGGTGGTCATCAAGATCATCTTTTAAGCAATCATGCCCCATAAGGACAAGCAAAGGCATACAAGTTCAGAATTTCTGGCTGTTTTTCCTGGTGCTAACTTCTATATTCCATGACTCTATTTTCACCTTCCCCTGAGAGAAACTTTTAAATTTAATGTTTTACAAAGTGCTATAATGGGTACTTTTCAGGACCCAGTGTTCCACAATTTAAGTATCCTATATAACTCTCCATTTCCCTGAGTAAGTATAAGCAACTGTTCTATTTAAATGTTAAGACCTCTAAATTTTATTACAGCCAGTAGTAATTTCTTTTCACTGTTAAAATAGAACTACTTAAGTCTCCATCCTTATCATCCCTAGGTCAATAAAATCTCTATGAAAATGTTATATACAAATGGCAAATAATACCTACTTGGTGAATTCATAAGTCTTAACCTGAATTTGAAAAACCATTGAAAATTAAATTTTAACTAGAAAATAAATTTATGAAATTTATTTTTAAAAATTATTTCACCAAAAAAATTAATTAACATTTAAACTTTTTTTTATTTGGGGGGGTTTACCTTTTAAGAAAAAGAAGTACATTTATAATAAAATGAACTGGTGCGATTTTAGTCAACATCCCAATATCTAAGGCACATCCTGAACTCATTAGTAATGACCTCTCATGCAGTAGGGTCTCATGCAAATCATAAATATTTTTAAAGACAACTATAAAGTTTAGTTTCACTTAGAAAAGGAAGAGTACTTGACCTGAAACATAACAAAAATGGAGGCAATGGGCAAGTGGTCCTAATTGTTTTCTTTATCTTCCTTAATCATTGGTTCAGGAATATTCTTATTCTACCAAACATGTATTGGGTGATCCTTAGCTGTGCTTTCTTGTCAAAGACACAATATAATCAGATTATAAAAATCGTATATAATAAAAGGCTAATATGCAAATCAACTGATAGGCAGAATGACTGGTCACAATGATGGGAACTATCAGGGGGCAGACACTCAATGCAGGAGCTGCCTCCCTGGTGGTTAGTGCATTCCCACAGGCGAAGTACCACTCAGCCAGAAGCCGAGCTCATGGCTGGCAAGTGTAGTGGCGGTGGCAGGAGCCTCTCCCGCCTCTGCAGCAGCAATAAGGATGTCCAGATGCCACAGGGAGCAGGCCTAAGCCATCAGTCAGACATCCCCAAGGACTTCTGGGCTGCAAAAGGGTACAGGCCAGGCTGAGGGGCCTCCTCTTCCCCTGCCATGTGCAAGAATTTCATGCACCGGCCGCTAGTAGTATTATAATTGTCCTAGTTCCCCTTTCTAATTCACTTTTCACATCACAGACAGATTATACAAAAACAGAAATTGAACCATGTGTCTTCAGGGGCTACTATTGCCCTCTGGATAAAGCCCCAAGTCTTTATCTCTTCTTGCAAAAGTCTGCCTATTCTGGTCCCATTTTCTTCCTCAGCCACATCTCTTTCTATTGTAATGGACTTTTTTCATTTCCTCCAATGGTCCCTTTGCCTCTGGGCAACTACACCTGCTGTTTCCTCTGATCAAAACCTCCTCCCACAACTTCTAGAGTTTGCATTCCTACTCACACATTTGTCATTCATTGGATTTCACATATTTCAGAAATGATGCATGGTGAAGCTAAGACTCTCTTTTATTGTTGAGGGGCCCTTTTTTGCTCCAGTGGTTATAAATCAAAGACTACTGATAGTACAGGTGTTTAAAAGAGACTTAGGCCCTGCCTGGGTGGTTCACTTGGTTGGACTATCATCCCATACACCAAAAGTTGTGTGTTTGCACTTCAGTCAGGGTATGTCCAAAAAGCAATTAATCAATGTTTCTCTCTTCCACTCTTTCTGAAATTAATAAAAACATATCCTCCAGTAAGGATTAAAAAAAAGATAGACTTACAATATATGTGTAGAAAATCTGAAGCAAGACAGGTTGGCTTCATGATTTTTTTCTGTCAAAACCATCTACCTGGCAGTAGATACTCTATGTGAATATATATATATATATACAAAAAAAAAAAAACACAACACACACACACACACACACACACACACACATACACACTAGGGGCCTGGTGCACAAAATTCATGCACTGGGGGTGGGTGATCCCTCAGCCCAACCTACCCCCTCACATATACTGGGAGCCCTCAGGGGATGTCCTACTGACTGCTCACCCCCAGCCTGCCCAATGCCTAAAGTCTCTGCCTCTGGCCCAGGCTTTTGGCCTTGAACACCCAGCCATCGAGCTGCTCTGCTCAGCTCTGGCCTTAGCCCTGACCACCTGGGGGCCATGCGGTCACTGCTGGGTGCCTCAGCTCCAGTCCAGGCCTTAGTCCTGGCTGCCTGCAACTGCCAGGCCTTGGGGGCCGTGCAGTCACCGCCACCACCTTGGCTCCACCCCTGGGAGCTGTGCAGATGGAGCTAAGGTCTGGACCTTAGCTGAGGGGCCGGGTGGCGAGCACACAGCTTCCGGGGGGTGGATCCAATGTGGCAGAAGCCACTTTGGCTCTGCCCCCAGAGCCCTGTGGTCACTGCTGCCACTTTGGCTAGGCTCCTGGGGGCCACGCACTCACCATCACCACCTTGAATCCACCCCAGGAGCTGTGCACTTGCCGCTGGGTGCCTCAGCTTCAGTCCAGGCCTTAGCCCCATCTGCCTGTGACCACCTGGCCCCAGGGGCCGCTGTTGGCTGCTTAGGCTTTGCTCCCTGAGCCCCATGGTCACCGCCCCCACCTTGGCTCTGGCCCTGGGTGCTGCCTCATCTCTGCTCCCCCAGCCTTATCAATGGCTGGCTCTGCCCCAGCTCCTGATTGGCCAGTGGGCGTGGCCTGTGAGCATAGCGGAGGTACGATCAATCTGCATACTACTCTTTTATTAGATGGGATATACACATATCCCATCTAATAAAACAGTAATATGCAAATCTGACCATATCTTCTCCACACCCAAAGCCACACCCACAGCCATGCCCACCAGCCAATCAAGAGCAAATTACGCAAATAAACCACAACTAAGATGGCTGCCACCACTGAGAGCAGGAAGAAGGCTTGGGAATCCCAGAAACAGATGAAGCCAAGCTTTCTGCCTCCCTAGGCCTCCATTCAATGTTGCAAAGTTTCAATTATAAAAGATACAGAAATGGCGGCATCCACTGAGCTGGAGAGAACAGAGGCTTGGGTTTCCCTGGCAACAGAGGAAGCCAAGCTTTCAGTCTGCCATTGCTGGCCTGGCCTCCACTCTAGGCTACAATGTTTCAAACAGAAATGGCTGCTGCCCCAGAGCGAGCAGAAGGCTTGGCTCCGCTCTAGGCTACAAAGTTTCAATTGTAGACATAGATTAATCCCAGATCCCAGGGCCTCCACTTGGGTCACTGGGGGGCATGGCCAGCCTGCAAACCACCACAGGCCCCTTGCCCAGGCTGCCCCTCACCCCAAGGGAACCCCCACCCTGATCTGGGACACTCTTCAGGGCAAACCAGCCGGCCCCCACGCATGCACCAGGCCTCTATGCTATCTAATAAAAGAGTAATTTGCAGATTGACCATCACTCCAGCACACAAGAGGCCTGCCTTCATGTGGTCAAAGATCCTTCCTCCATTTGGACATAAGATGGCCACCACAAGATGGCCAGCAGGGGAGGGCCCTTGGAGGTTCCAGGCCCTGCAAGGGAGGGCAGTTGTGGATGATCAGGCCAGCAGTGGAGGGTAGTTGGGAGGGACCAGGCCTGCAAGGGAGGGTAGTTATGGGCCATCAAGCCTGCAGGGGAGGGTAATTAGGGGTGACCAGGCTGACAGAGGAGGGAAGTTCGGAGCAAACAGGCTGGCAGGGGAGCAGTTAAACATCAATTAGGCTGGCAGGGTAGTGGTTAGCAGGTTAGCAGGCTGGCAGGCAGAAGTGGTTAGGGGCAATCAGGGAGGCAGGCAGGTGAATAGTTTGGAGCCAGCAGTCCTGGATTGTGAGAAGGATGTCTGATTGCCCATTTAGGCCTGATCCTACCAGGATCGGACCTAGATGGGCAGTCGGACATACCTGCACCTTCCCAGATTGGAGAGGGTGCAGGCTGGGTTAAGGGACATCCCCCACCCCCTGTACACGAATTTCGTGCAGCAGGCCTCTAGTGTGTGTGTGTGTGTGTGTGTGTGTGTGTGTGTGTACCTAGCATTTCCAAAACTGCTGCTGCATACTTCAGGGATCTCAATAATAATTTCAGAACCTTTTCAGTAATGCCAATTTTTACTCTATCTTTTTATTTTCCTTTAAAAATCAAAATGGTTCATAGATTCCTAAGCAGTATGTTCTATTCTCCCCATTCTTTAATATTAAATTGAAATAAATAAATCAGGCACATGTCAGTGACACATCTAAATATCAAAAGTCTGATTTTAACTCCTTTTACTATGGGAGTATTGTGCCAACAACTCCTTCTAAACATGTATCAACATGGCATTCTACATTGAATCAATTAGATATCTTCCAATGAACTTACAGAATATTCCCCAAACACCTGTTTTAGATCTAAACAAAGGCAGTACAAGCTAAAGTAGGTGCATAGGGATCAGGCTCAGAAATCTTAGAGATGGAGAATATAAGTGCTCACATTCTTTATATTGCACCAGGATGTTAATTTTACCCTGGCAGCCAGTGAGCGGAATTGGCATGTGAGGTCAGTGGGCACACACTACTGAGATGAGACTTGCATTTGTGCCTGAACAGGAGCCAGGCCCAAGAAAATCTGGACAGCATTCCTTTCAGTCACAGACCTTCCCTGTTGATTTAGTCTTTTGAGGTCATTTAGGCTTAAGGCTAATGCTGAGGAATTAGAGGCTTAAACAAGAAATGCATTTCTTGATGGTTTTCTTCCCCCAGATACCATCCTGTCCATCAACATTATAAAATGTGTTGTCTGGACTTCCTAGGGTGCTGTGTATGTCACAGGTCCATTCATAGGTACAGAGGACACAATCTTAGTGTTCCATAGGAATTCTTAATACCTTTGTCACATTTCTGGTAGGGAACGACTTAGAGAGCTTCTTGCATGTATTTAAGCCTGGCTTAATAGAAATGGCACATCCTTATTAGTGAGTCCATTCTCAGGAGATGGTGAGAGGTGATAATAATGAGAGCAGACTGATGCCAAGTGGGCTCAGGTCTCCTTACAAAATGTTTTCTCATTGCCTCAGGCATTTGCCTGAGAGAGGGTTAAGGAGATAATTGGCATTGCTCTCAAGATGATAAGTGAATTTTCTTGATTCATATTATCAAACATTTGAGAGAACTTAATTTGCCTTCTGACAATGTGAAGGAGAGTGGATTATAGAAAGAACTGAGCTTTATACAGTATCTTTTAAAAATTACAAAAGGCTCTCACTGGCATTTCTAGAACCTCCCCAAAGTCCACCATCAAATCTTAAAAGGCAGGTTATACACATCAGTCAGGGCATGAGCTCCAGAGCAGGGAGACACGTTCCCTTCTTCTGATCCCTTTTCAAAACAACACAGAATCGTCTATTAAAACAATTTTTGACACTGCTGCCATCCTTCCTTTTACTCAACAGTTGGAAAAAATATTTTAGACTTTTCAGAGTATGGAGTTTCTATCATAGCTACTTATGTCAGCTGTTGCAGTGATAAGATGGCCACATGCTCACCTCTCTCACTGCTCTGTAAAATTCTCTAGATCAGGGACCATGCTGACTTTTAGAAACCAGGTTTCCCCAGAGTATAGCATGGTGCTGGCACACTGAATACATTCAAGAAATGTTTGAATAGAGAAATGAGTCAACAACAATGATCTGGGGATAGTGCATGTGGAGACATCTGGGAAATGGGAAAGCATATAGTGCCAACTTTCCTTGCAAACCCAAGCTACTCAAAGGATATTTCTCCTCTGAGGCTAGTTTTGACCTATGGACTCTGGCCCAATACCAACTATAGTCAGTGTGTCTTGTGTATAGGTTACTATCTATCATGCCTCCACATTACTTTTCTACTTTTATTTCCCTCTTATCTCATTTGCCCCACTTATTATTAACCTTCATCATTCTATTTTGTATTCAATCTGTTTGATCTTCTTGTGAACACAGCTATCTTTAAATAAATAACATTTGTCATTATAGTGATTAATCCTAATTTTATTGTACCATGAAAACTCTAAAGTCCAAGTTGGGAAGCAATTCCAGTGGCTATGTAACAATCTAGTAGCCAGCTGTATACACAAGCCTCATTATCTCAGTATTATTATTATTATTAATATTATTATTATTATTATTATTATTATTATTATTATTATTATTTATTGTTCTGGAAGCTACTGGTAGTTTCTATGATGCACTCTCTCTCATCCATTCCCTGCTGTCTCTGAATTCCCCTGATTTTCTGGGCATACAATAAAATTAAGATACATGAAACAGAGATATGGTCCATTAAGATAGCTGATGTTTAAACCTGTGCTATGATGACTTTGGATTTACCTTGAAAACATTCTTTAGGGAGCAGGTAACTGTCCTGGGGTCTGTGCTTGTATAAAACTGTCTGCCAAGGTCCCTTTGTAGAGATATATTTGTATCCATCTGACAATGATTCATGTAGCCAGATGGCAAAGGACAAAGCGGGATCACTTAACCCAGTGTGTGACCTACTTATAGGTCCAACAGTCTGCTGTTTAATACTCAACAAATATACTGAGCTTTTGTATTAAAAATGCAGTTTGGTTTGTTGGTTATCTTACATGCAGGATGAACAGTCTGAATGCTGGTACCTAAGTTCCAATAAGCAAGGAAATAAGGTATTAAACTGGTTCTCTAAGGCCTGGGATAAGATGTGTGGTTGGTGTCATGAGAAATAGGAGTGCACATCTAAGGCACCTAAGAAACAAACTATAACTAGTAGACTATTGTGCTGACCTTAGGAGTGTCAAAAGTGCCCCAGGGTATTTAAAATGGACAAGTTCCTCAAGGGTCTTCTGAACTATCTAAGAGATATTGGAGACTAAATGCACCCCTGAGTAAAAAGCCGGCCTGCCTTGGGCCTGCTCTATGTTACAGACAAGGTATGAATAAAAAAGATATGAAGTGAATCAGAGCGTCCCATAGAAACAAAGATGCAGTTAGGGCATATACCTCCATATCAAGACATAATTGCATAATTGGTTTAAAATGACCTTAAACCTTGCAAATCAAATATTAATGTCTCAGTATGGTATAAATCTGTACCTACATGCCTAATATATAAAAATCTGTACCTACATGCCTAAATAAATAAAGCTATATATATAGCTTCCTAATATATATAGGAAGTTAATGTAATACTGTATCAGGGAATATTAAAGAGATTTCTGTTCTCCTGGGCTCTCTTCTGAATTTTATTGCAACAGGTAATTTTCCCAATTAGGGTTTTCAATGCCATCTCTGAGGAAATATTTGGGTTGATGTAGGACTACTGTTTAAAAAACTGAGCCAGAGATGCATGTTTTGCTGCCTTTTAATTTGCTTGCTGGTGGAAATTGTGATGTTGGTGCTAAGACTGGCTGTGTCCTAAAGCTTTTCTTACTGTGGTATTCTCATCCTTTAATCCCCATGCTGTCTTCAGGCATCGCTACTGAATTAGTGAAAAGAAATATCCAGTATCCCATTCCTAGTTCTTGGGAAATTGATATCCAAATTGCTTAGATTTTATGCCGCCATCTTAGTTTTCTATGGATTATAGAAAAAGGTTATAGATTTTATAACCTTTTCTATATATAATTAGAAAATAGAAGGCAAATGGATCTGATTTTGCAGAAAAAATAAGGGCAAAAGCTAGGTTCTCAGAACACCAGACTCCAACTGACAGGGGTACCAAAAAGATAAAATTGAGGGAAGCAAATTATCAAAGATATATAAGAATTCTTTTCACAACTGAAGAGCTTTAGTTACCAGGATAAAGGGCCAAACTAATTGCCCAGCAACAAGAAAGATGCTTCACAGTAAGGCCCAAAGCTAGAAGGTAGCTGGGAACCTCATATTGAGATTAGGCTATCCTCCAGTTGTTAGGAGTAACTTGATTTTATTCTAACCTTTTTAGGCCCCTGCTCCTAACATCTGGAGGGGGTTCAGAGCTGCAGAAAAGCAGAAGTACGGAGGTGCATGAATCAGGCTGGAGACTGGGCACACTGTTTTTTCAATCAGAAGGGAGACACAAGCTCCCGATTGCTCTTAACTTGTTTCTGGTGAGACTCTGGGAACCCAGACTCCTATGGGGAGAAGCGGGACTATCTGCCATTGTCTCGGAAAGTGAGGGTGTCTTTCTTGCAGAGGTGCATGCTGGAATCATTGTTTACTGCACTGGGGCCCAGGACATGGGGACATGAAAATGCAGAGACACAGAGAGGCCTGACTGGCAGCCATCAACATTTGCCAAGCCCTAGCCTAGTGACTCCCTAAGACCCCACCCTACCCAACTTACAAACCCACCCATACTGTACGCAGTGGCTTTTGCATATGAATGGCCTGCCCTATCGCAGCTTAACCTAACAAACTGCAGCTGGATCAGCTCCAAAACTTCCAAACCCCAAGCAAGGAGGAGAAATCTGCAGATCTTGCTGTAGCTCCTGCTGGGTGGCCTCAGACAGTAGCTGACCTGCACCTCCTTGGAGATCCAGGAGCTAGTGTACATAATGGTCAGTGTAAGATGACGACACCAGATTTCAACTCCTCATAGCCATAAGTGACACAGACAAGAGGCAGACTCAGTGAGCACCAAAGCCCCACTGAAGCAAGTCCTGCCCATAAGGATGTCTCTAGCACAGCAGTTCTTCCATTGTAATCACAGTGGGTTCTCACAGCCAATTGGCTGGGAGTTCAATTCCTCCCAGTGTACCAACAGCAATCAAGGCTTAACTACAAAAAGACTGTGCACTCAGCCCACAAAGGGGTGCAACAAGAGTGTTCAATTCAGGTGATTGGGGAGGCTAAACCATTGGGCCCTACAGGTCACCTACCACACAAAGCCACTCCATCAACACAGGGAAGCAGCCAAAATGTGGAGACAAAGAAACGTCACGAATGAAAGAAATGTAGGAAAGCAAACTATTGGATATAGAATTCAAAACCACAGTTATAAGGTTACTCAAGAATCTTCTGAAACCTCTGAGGAACTTAATGAGACCTTTAAAGATCTTAATGAGAATATCAAAAGAAAAAAAAATGGAAAAGGACTAGTCAGAAATTAAGCATACACTGCCTGAAATAAAGAATAATATGCAGAAATTCAATAGTAGACCAAGAATATCAGAGAAATGTAATCAAACCAAGAATCAAACCAAATATTTGAAATATGAGGAAGCAAAAAACATCCAACCAGAAAAACAAAAAGGAAAAAGAATAAAAAAATATGAAGATAGTGTAAGGAGCCGCTGGGACAACTTCAAGCGTACCAACATTCAAATTATGGGGGTGCCAGAAGAAGAGATTCAGCAAAATGTTGAAAACCTATTAGAAGAAATAATGACAGAAAACTTTTTCTACCTGGTGAAAGAAATAGACTTACAAGTCCAGGAAGCACAGAGAACCCCAAACAAGAGGAATCTAAAAAGGACCACACCAAGACACATCATAATTAAAATGCCAAAGGCAAAAGACAAAGAGTGAATCTTGAAAGTAGTAAGAGAAAAATAGTGAATTACCTACAAGGGAGTACCCACATGACTGTCAGCTGATTTCTCAACAGAGACTATGCAGGCCAGATGGGAGTGGCAAGAAATATTCAAAGTGATGAATAGCAAGAACCTACAACCAAGATTACACTACCCAGCAAAGCTATCATTTAGAATTGAAGGTCAGATAAAGAGCTTCACAGACAAGAATAAGCTAAAGGAGTTCATCACCACGTAACCAGAATTATATGAAATGCTAAAGGGTATTCTTTAAGAAGAGGAAGAAGGGGAAAAGATAAAAATTAGTAACAACAAAGTGACAACAAATACATATCTATCAACAAGTGAATCTAAAAATTAAGTGAATAAAAAATCTGATGTACAGAATAAACTGGTGAATATAATCGAATCAGGGGCATAGAAAGGGAGTGGACTGACAATTCTCAGGGGAAAGGGGGTGTTAGGGGTGTGGGAAGAAATTGAACAAAAATCTTATACCTGTGGATGAGGACAATGGTTGGGAGTAAGGGCATGGAGTTGGGGGTGGAAATTCAGGAGGAGGAGAGCTATGGGGAGAAAAAAGTGGAACATCTGTAATAATCTGAACAATAAATATATTTTTTTTACAAGAATTAGTGATTGGTTGGCCTCTGCACACACTTTAACCTAGTATTGAGCCCAAAACCTGGGCATGTGCCCTGACTGGGAATCACCTACCTTTCGGTCCACAGGATGAAGCTTCACCCATTGAGCCAAACCTGCCAGGACAAAAACTGTTGACTTTTGAAATTTAAATTGCATCCAGTGCCTAATGAATTTTTTTTTAAATTATATGATTTCAATTGCCTTGTAAGTGGCAGATTTTAAAAAATATTCATGTAATTATAAGTCATTTTTTTCCTTTTGTTGTACTGTAGTTCACTATGATGAAATATGTTGGGAGAAGAGGGTAAGGTTGGGAGAACAAAGGAAGAAGGCTGAACCCTCAGTATCTGGCCTGGTTCTATCACTGACTTTAAGTCGATCTCTTAGGCCTCTTTCCACATTTGCTAAATGAAGGTGTCAGTTTGGCTTATTTTAAAATCCTTTACATCTCTCTTTGTCTATGTAATTTTTAAAAATTCTCTACCTTAGTTTGCCTAGGTTAGTAATAGCTCGTTTGTCCCACCTTTGATGACTATACATGCAATTTGCTCCTGGCCCATCAACACATTTTTGTGTGAATAATGCAAACAGCAGAGCGTGGCACTATAGTGTCAACACAAGATGTCAGAAGTGGGGAAAATCCTTTATTAAGTAAAGGAAGACAAATCTGGGAAATGCCATTCCTGGACACTGGAGGTCATGAAAGCAAAGTCCTCAGGATTATGTAATGAATATGTTTTTTTCTCCCTTTATTTGCGTATAAATTAATAGCAGCTGAAAACAAAGGAACACAGAGGAAAGAAGACTGGAACAAACAATGCTGTAGAGCAAAGATTACATTTCTCTGACATCTGCATAGCCGAGAGGGAAGGCATGGGGTCTGAAATCAAAGGGGACTGCACTTTTAAAATAATGGACAAGATACCTGGATAGCTTGTGTGGAGACAGCTGTGAAGTAAGACAGCAAGGTGTACTTGCTTGGGAATCTGCTTTCTAGTGTCATAGTGTAAAATTGTGTCTAATAATATTTATATGTGTTTTGCCAAAAAATTAATGGATTAACAAATTTAAGTGACAGGTGATACACATGCTATAAAATTAGAATTACAAAAGTCTATTCAGAGGCATTTCTCCTCCCTATATTGCATTATAAAACAGTTTTACTGACAACAAGTTCTTAAGTAACAACACAGGCTTTATATACATATGGATGTATATTTATATACTAATGCAAGTATGTATCACAGATGAATGGGTGGATGGATGAGTGGACAGACAGGGATGTGGTGCTACTTTCAAATCCATCACCCTCAATTTCAAGAGAAAAAAATATGTTGGTTTTTTTTAAACACACTATTTTCCATTCTACTCTTGGATAAGTACTATAATTCCAAGATTAGAAATCTAGGGGATAAAGTATCTTTCAATGTCTAATTTCTATGTTTTAGAACTAAATTCACTTTCATTTTTAGATAGAATGTTGCTCGAGGCCAGGCTCCTGGTAAAACAATGGCAGTGATGTCCACCCTTGGTCATCTTGGGCTCCTATAAAATCTCACAATACAGGGTTTTTCACATTTTAGTTTGCCAGTTAGACTTAAAAATGGAGGCTATGTAAAAATGTAAATGATGGTGATTAAACTGACCCACATGCCAAAGAACAGATTTAGGCACAAGATTTAAAGACAAGAAAACAGTTATTTCTAACCTCCCCCAGCTGAGTTTTAGTCTGATGGTCAATATCAGAGCAGAGAGAAGACTTGCAGACCACATGGGAAGCTTTGCTGACTGTATGCAGGGCATACAGTCCACATATGAATGCTTCCGTAGGCCAAACCTATGGAAATACCACCAGTAAAGTGCTACCAAGGGCCAGTCTAATTAACTTATCTATTAAGAATATTATATTTTAGAGTTGAACTTAATAGAAGAATATCCTCATCCTTTCCATATAAAACAGACATTAAAAACACACACACACACATTTCTGGTTATAGCTCAGCAGAACTGAGCACAATTTTCAGCCATAAAACAGCAAATATTTCTTCTTCCAAAATCCTGAATTTAAAGCCTGTGACAAAATCTCACCAAACCTTTGTCAAGAGTTCAATTTGGTAGAGAAATTGCAAGAGAAAACAGGAAAAGGCTGGTTCCTCCTAGGTGACTGTGCCTTTTGTCTCTGTGTGACCCAGCCTGCAGGAAACTGTTTGTTATTCACCTCATTACAAACATCTCTCTGTCACAGCAGGTGTTGGGTCAGGAGAGGACAGGGCGTCCAGGAAACCTGCAATCAGGTTAGAAAACTCCCAGGTGACCCACTCCCTTTCAGCTGACTCTGAGTGGCTGGCACTGCCTGCCACAGACAGCTGAGTTGCCTGCCTGTGAAATGTTGTCATTTAAGCCACAGCAGAAACACTCCCTCAAACTACTCTCCCCGGAGGGAGGTGTAGGAGCTGCATTTCCAATGACAGAAAGAGGAGCTGTCCTAGCCTTCTGACTATTAAAGGAAATAGACAATTTCCTTAGAGTTGCTTCAAAGTTCCACTTCTTCTAGGATGTGATTTTAAAAGTTCCTTGCAGTCAAACTGGTTTGGCTCAGTGGATACACGTCGGCCTGCGGACTGAAAGGTCCCAGGTTCGATTCCGGTCAAGGGCATGTACCTTGGCTGCGGGCACATCCCCAGTTGGAGGTGTGCAAGAGGCAGCTGATCCATGTTTCTCTCTCATCGATGTTTCTGACTTTCTATCCCTCTCTCTTCCTCTCTGTGAAAAATCAATAAAATATATTTTAAAAATAAATAAATAAAAGTTTCTTGCATGTGCTAGGCCAGTGTGGCTCAGTGGCTGAGTGTCAACCCATGCACCAAGAGGCCACTGGTTCGATTACCAGTCAAGGCACATGCCCGGGTGGTGGGCTAGATCCCCAGGAGGGGGCATGCTGGAGGCAGCCATTCAATGTTATATTTCTCTCTCAACTGTGTTTCTCTCTCTCTCAAATCAATAAAAACATATTAAAAATGAAGTTTCTTGTACAAATTAAGCTCTTTGGGTCAAATTCAGTCTTTCAAGATGTCCTTCCCATTTTTTAGCTGCCCCCAATGGTGGCTGACTCTATCTCGGAACTCGGTGTGTCTTCTAAGTGGGAGAAGAGAAGGCAGCAGGCTGAGATCTATTAGACTTCCCTTTACAGCCTCACAGGTCTCTGCTATGAAGTGGCTGGCCTACATTTCTCTATGAAGTAACAGCCGTTGGCCATTTGCAGTGACTGTTTGAGTCCATGGTCTGGTCTCCTTGACCTGAGGGAGCTTCTTTGTCTTATTCTTAGGTTTCCACCAATCCCCTCAACATCTACCATTTGCTACCACTGTGCCTTCCAAGACACACACAATATGGGAAGCCATGAGCCCTGTTCAGAACCTTCCAGACTGCGGCCCAAAGAGTGAAAGCCAGAGAGTAACATACAAATCTCAGTTCATGCTCTGTTCTCTCTCCCCTCCCTCTTCCCACATTTCCTGGGATTGGGAGGGGTGGGCTTTCCTCTTCCTCTATGGGCACATTCTGAACTCTGTCCTTGTTGAGTGTATAGTAAACTTCTAGCTCCTCGGGTCTGGCTTCTGTGGTTAAAGAAGCTAAAATAATTTGGAAAAATCCCTTCCTGTCTTGAAATCTATTTTTCAAGATTTCTGCCTCACTAATAAGGATCTTTTCCTTTGGGGAGTCCCATCATTTCCTTTCTTGGAGTCTTGACACAGCCTGGACTTAATGGGAAAAGTACACATTTCAATTTATTATGTGAAAAGCATTTCACTGCTATACAAGGCAGAGTGGATTCTAATTGCAGGGTGGTAAATATGGAAGCCTCCTCATCTGCAGATGCATTAGTGTAGCCGCTTTGCAGACTTGGTGCATTCTTGGATCAGCTCTGACAATCACCGTTGTATGAGTATTATTGTCAATGTACTAAATAGCAAGAGAAAAAACCTAACATTTAAAAAGTGTCTAGGGAAACCCTTTATTGTTGATAGTTTATGTTGCACACTCATTAACATATTGTTCTTCCACTGAACATTGATCACAGGAAAACACAACTCTGCCAACCATTAAGAGTGAAATCTGTTTTTCCCTATTCTTCAGTGGCAATCCTTTTATATAGTACTAGTGGCCCGGTGCATGAAATTTGTGCATTGTGTGTGTGTGGGGGTGTCCCTCAGCTGATCTGCACACTCTCCAATTTAGGACATCTCTCTCACAATCTAGGACCTCTGGCTTCTAACCACTCACCTGACTGCTTGATCGCCCCTAACTACTCTGCCTGACAGCCTGGGCCTTCTTGCCCCCAATTGCCCCCCCACCTGCCAGCCTGATAGCCCTCAACTGCCCAACCCCCACTGGCCTGTTCACCCCCAACTGTCCCCTCTTGCTGGCCTGCTCATCCTCAAATGCTCCTCCCCTACCTGCCTGATCGCCCCTAACTGCCTCTGCCTTGGCCCTGCCACCATGGCTTTGTCTAGAAGGATGTCTGGAAGGTCTTCCAGTTTACTTATCATATTTCCCTTTTATTAGTATAGATTCTCAGGATAAACTAGACAGGACCACAAATGAGGAGCACTCATTAATCTCTATTCAAATGGATTCCCCTTAACTGCCTATGTCCCCTTTGCTATTAAGATATATGTTCCCCTTCAAGTGTAGATTTCCAGAGGAGCCTACTCCTTGCCTCTTGTTCATCCCAATCTTATCCAGCTCCCATTCCCACCATTCCATTAACCCATCATCACTAATAAAAGGACACCAATGACCCCCTGATCACTAAAGTCAAAGAATACCTTTCTGTACCACTGCTATGGACACTGTGGGTCCCTCCTTTTATATCTGGGCTTTGCGCCCCCCCCTCTCCCCCCCCCGCCTTTTGGCTTCTCTGGCATTCCTGGTTTTCCTCCCACCTCACAGGCTGACCCTTTTCTGTGTCTTCCAGGCTTTTCTACCACTATCAGACCTCTTAAAACTAAGTCCTGGGATCCTCCTTCCCCCTCCCCCCTGCCCCATGCCAAAACACTTTATCCATTCTATGCTTAAATCCTCCCAATTAGACTCATGTTTTCCAACTTAGCCCGTGTGGCTCAAGAAGTTGAGGATCAACTCATGAACCAAGAGCTGGCCTATCAGCACACATGCCCGGCCTGGGGCTTCATCCCAGGAGGGGGACTGCAGGAGGCAGCCGATGGATGATATTTTCTCATGGATGTTTCTATCTCTCTACCCTCTCCCTTCCTCTCTCTCTAAAATCAACAAAAATATATTTAAAAAATAAAAATAAATTCAATCTAGATTCATGATTTTTAATTTTTTTTTTTTTGGCATGTAACTTACACCTGGAGAAAGGGTAAACACTTTCAATTACTTCTGTTTTTCTACTTCTAGAAATTTTTGCTTCTATAATCACTCTCTTGACAGCCTCAGAGGAAATGAAGATGATAAAAGGCACCCTAGCTACACAGGGTTTCAGGCAAAGGCAAGCTGGAGTGTGGTGTCAATTGGAAGTGAAAGCCCTGGGAGGAAACTAAGTGCTGTTCCTCAGTCACTATGTGACCTTAGACAAATCACTCTCACCTCTGGGCTGCAGGTCTTAGAGGCCACAGATGTGACTTGGTTGTCTTTGTAATGAAAGGTTAAATGTGAATCC
Source organism: Antrozous pallidus (assembly GCA_027563665.1). Lineage (NCBI taxonomy): Eukaryota > Metazoa > Chordata > Mammalia > Chiroptera > Vespertilionidae > Antrozous > Antrozous pallidus. The sequence continues at coordinate 27,242,958 of CM050518.1, forward strand.
TGCCAAATGGCATTTCATGTTCAGAGTCTTAGCACCACCTTACTTGTTTGGAAGTGGTACGGAAAGGGCAAAATTGAAAAGAAATGTTCCCTACAGAAAATAAAACAACCTGAAAACTGTTATTTACCCCAGCAGTTTTCTATTCAATTTCATTTATTGCCACTTAAAACTTTTAATATGGAAAAAAGTGGCCTCATTAAAATGAATGAGGCAAGCGATAACTTAGTATTAGCTCTGGGCAGTATTAACAGTGGGCAGTATTAACAGTGGGAGGAATATTATGTTACAGCTGAGATTTTTTTCTGGTAGGATGCTGAGTGGTTGAGGAAAATGTCCTGCTATGTAGGTTTCAGGGGACTTTTTGATTGCCCCCAAAATATTCTACATAGAGGTCCTCAGAGTTCATAAGTTAGTGAGACAATACTACACATTTCTGGTACAGGAAACATGTAATAAAAGGTTTTAAAAAGTACTTTAAATTGTACTTTAACAGACAGTTCTGTTTTGTTTATGAAGGACTGGATGTTTTCTACTCTGGTGAGTTGCAATAGGAACTCTGCATTAAACCTTGGAAAACTCTATGCCATAAAACAGTAAGGTTTCTGGCAGTGGTGTGCTAATCCATATTTAATAGGTGGCTCTCACAGGGAAGAAAGACCCTCATCTATAGTATTTGCTGATTGCCCCTGTGTAAATATCCCCACTATGGCCAATTTCAAGTTACCAAAGTGAAGACCTTGCACCAAGAGTTAGGAAGAGGAGCAAGCAACGCTCCATTCTAGTGACCACAGAGATACAATAGTTGTAGGTTACCTTGAGAGCTCAGACAATAGTCAAACATCTATAATAATCTATAATAATCTATAATAATAAAAGCATAACAAGCTAATGAGACTGGACATCCTTCCAGACAACATTCCTGATAAAGCCATCATGGCAGTAGGGCTGAGCCCCTTCCACAAATTTCATGCATCGGGCCTCTAGTGTCAAATAATTAGCACATCATGAGTTTTGGGTATTTGTTATCTTTGTTTTTAATATAATTTGTTTAATTGTAAGTTTATGTAATTTATTTAAAATATATTTTTATTAATTTTAGAGAGGAAGAAAGAGGGCGAGAGAGATAGAAATATCAATGATGAGAGAGAATCATTGATTGGCTGCCTCCTGCATGCACCCCCTGGGGATCGAGCCCACAACCTAGGCATGTGCCCTTGACTAGAATCGAACCTAGGACCCTTTAGTCCACAAGTTGATGCTTTATCCACTGAGCCAAATTGGCTAGGGTTATAATTTATTTTTTAAATACCACAGGCTTTATCACAGTATCATGAGAAATTCCTTCCTGTCTGACCTCTGCTTGATCAACGTCTACTAAATCCTATAGATCAAAGGTTACCACCTCTGGGAAGTTCTCCTTGTTTTAACCAAGAATATGTCAGCCCTTCTTTCCCTACAAACAGCTCTATTATAATGATGATCACAGTATTTTTTTCCAACACAAATTCTCTGTAGAAAGGTATATTATACATGAGAAATTAAGATTCAGCATGCTATCTACCTAAGTTGCCTATTTGTTAGCCACTAGCCATATTTAAATTTATTTAAATTTAAATAAAATTAAGACATCAATTCGTCAGGTGCATTAGCCACATTTCAAGCACTTACTGAGCACCTGCAGCTAGTGGGCTCTTAGACAAGGGGCATTTCCATCTCTGAAGAAAGCCCCATGGACAATGTGAGGTGAGGGGGGAGCTTGCATCTCTTTTCATAGTGTTATTTTCTAAGCACCTAGCCTACTGACTGTATACAGTAAGCATTAAATAAGTACTGAATTAATAAAATAAAAAATTAGCATTGTTTCCCTAGTGGTAACTACTTGTAGCATTCAGGGTTCTTGGAGATCACAGAAACAAACACACACACCTAAATTTATTTTTGTTTTTGACAAGTGGAAAACTAAAAATGAGCAATTTTCATTTCCCCTGGGATGAGAACACCAACATCCATCATTAGAATACAATTATAGACTTCATCTCTCAGGTGTTAATATAGCAATCTATACTTGTTAATTCGGAAGCATAATATCGATTTTAATTTATTTTTCTAGGTCATCTCTGCTCTGTTGTTCTGTAAGTGACCCTATGGACTCATTAAATCTTTCAGTATGATATTTATGCAACCCTATTTAATGAGTCCTCCAACACCTTGAATTCTCTGGATCTCATACCTATTATTTTAGTGGCAAAATTCTGTGTTTAATTAACCGTATTCTTCATGGACTCAGAGGAGATCATAAAAAGGTCACTCAGTCTTACACAACTCTCTGCTTGCAGACAACCTCTTTGTTGTCACACTTACAGATCTTCAAGAGACTCACAGTATCCTCTGCGGATTGGTTCCAGAAGTCCCTCACCCCTTTCCCCACAGATAACAGAATCTGCGGATGCTCCAGTCCCCTATAGAAAATAGCATAGTATTTGCCTAGAACTTACACACATCCCCCATATACAAGGTAGATGCTTTATAAACAGTTGTTAAAATACACTGGCTAGGGAACAATGACAAGTTAAATGTATATTTAAAAATAATAAAAAGAGATGTTTCTCTTCCAATATGTTCCTCTAGATTTCCTAATAACCTCAGGGATAAATACTAGGGCTGAGTAAATAGTATTTGAACAAATAAACAAAAACCTTAAAAATAATTGCTTAACAACACCAAAATAATAGACCCTGGTACAAACCCCAATGTACCTTACTCCTTTCTCATATAATTCAGTCCCCACCTTTTCAAGTGGGAGAAGGAGGTTTTAGTTAATGAGGATTCTGTTCTAGGGCTGGGGGAAGAGAAGGGCTTAGGAGGAGAGTGTGGACAGATGAGGGATGGAAAAGGCTCTCAAGGGAAGCAAATCCATTTCATCTCTGGCTTAAACTCAGCACCAACACATAAAAGCTGGATGGCATGTGAAGAGAATAAGGGAAGGAGGACAAAGTCAAGGTTGGGAGGAGGTGAGGGTGTATACCAAGCTACACTGTGTCTCACAGTTCCCCTCTCTGCATGCCACTGCCTTACCACTGGATGTGATGGACATGGAAAATAGCTGCCTGCCCCCCAATGATAGGGGCTGCTCACTGTGAGTCATAGATCCCCACAGGTGGGTCCTGCATTCAAAGGGCTGAGCATTTCCTAACATCTAGTCCTGGGAGATATTCTTCTCCAAGACATTTGTTAAAAACAACTGGTTTTGAAAAACTTGAATGCCTCACCTATGATGTTTAATTCTTCTTGCTGTTGTAACCATTTTAGGGGCTAAATCCCTGGCACGATTTGGTTCTGATGTTGTGGAGGCCGGGGTATGCTGCCAGCAAATATAATAGCATTTGGTATATGGGACTGGAGTTTGTCCCTAGTCACCTCTTAGACAAATTTGCTTCCCTTAACAGAGAGGCTGCTAGTCTGTCCATTTTATAAATGAGTAAACTGAGGCTCAGAGGGTGTACCCTGAGGGCTTGTGTGCCTTGCCATGAACTGTGAGAAAGAGTGATCATACCCCTGAAACTTAGATCATAAAATCATGGCTTCAGACATTTACTAAGAAAATTAAAGGACACAATATACGGAGTCCCCAAGGTTTGACACTTCTTGTCTGACCTTAATAGAGTTCATTAATCTTTTTGAATTTTAGTTTCCTCAGGTGCACAATGGCAAGAGTAAGATAATACATGTGATGTGCTCTGAAGGTGCTTCTCAACATAGTAAATGCTTGATGTTATTTTTTTTTATTATTTAAGTGTCAGGGAATAAAAATTTAAATCCCTTTCCATTGACTGGAATTGCTCTATATTTTATAGCATGTAGGGACTGTGTTTTTGCTCTTTTGTTCTTATTAAAATTGGCATAGCCTAGAAAAAAGCAGACACTTAACTATAGTTGGTATAAATGTATGATTCTCTAAGCTATAGCATCAGTATTTTTTTAGAAATTAGTCATTCTATAGCTCTTTACATAAAGGTTCATATGTACTAGTACACAAAATGAGCATGCTTTTTGTTTGTTTTTAATCTTTCTGTACAGTGATTTGTATTTATTTAAAAAAAGCTATCTGGGTTAAAGGTATGAATAACCTCTTTAGCTTCACCTATTAATCTCTAGCTGAATTAGGAATATATTTTTCAGTAATGAGATTTGCGTTCACTAATTTAAAATGTTAAATTCCAAGTATTAATGTGATGAGTATTTTGGGACCAATATTATAGTTAAAAAAGCCATTTTTGAAAATGTATCTTTATTGTTGAAAGAATTACAGATGTCTCCTTTGTTCTACACCGCCCCCTCACCCCACCTCCCCTTCCCAGGCCTTCACTACACTATTGTCTGTGTCTATAGGCTATGCATATATGCATATAAATTCCCAGGTTAATCTCTCCCCACCCCCACACTGCCTCTACACCCCCATCCCAGCCTTCCCTCTGAAATATGTGATGCTTTTTCATTCATTCATTTTGTTGTCAGCTGTAGACTATCAATGAAGATTTCTACGGTGAGGAAGAAAGGTGAGGAGATATTAAACTTTGTACAAATGAACTTTTCATATACTGCTATGAAAGAATTTTTTGTTCTTTTTCAAAGATAAAATAGTGTGTTGTTGTTTTTCTGTTTTTGCAATGATGCCTATTTTTCTATGGAAAGTGTGAAATTGGTTTATTGTTATGTTGCCTTTTATGTGTGGAAAGCTAAAGGGACCAAACTATGTGAGCAAATAATTTTTTTTAATGTCTAGGCATTGTGGGAATATCTATCTCTTTTGAAAAAAATATTTTTTTGCTAAACAAGAAGCGCAGCTGGCATTCTGAATGGAATACAGGTTGTGAACCAGCCATTGCAAGCCTGATAGAGCAGAGGACAAAAATGTAACATTTATGTCCTTATTGTATTTGTTTTAGAAACAATACCCAATTACTATGTTCTGACCTCTACTCTCATTTACCTCCTCTGAGAGAATGTAATAGTCTACCTATGATAGTCTAAATGTTTCATAATAACTCTCAAAAATTCCAAGACAGTAACAAGTGCAACAACAACAACAAAATCCAAGGAGGCTTATAATTGATGATTTACGATATGCCCTAAACATTTATAGCCAAATAAAAAACAAAAACATTTTCAAGATTTCCCTGATGTGTTCTTGAAGAAATCAGTATCACTCACCTCTCCTCTAGCAAGCTAAAGCTCTAAGTTTCAAGCTTCATTTTGCTCCAACCAGCAGCCATTGACACAAATATGCCTAATAGTGAGGCAATTTTAAGAGCTCTTGATAGCAGAGAATCAGAAAATCCTGAGATATCTTCTTAAATCTAAATACAATGTGGGGATGCATGCCTTTTGTTTGGTTTTTTAAAGGACCGTCTCATAAATTGAGTGCAATGGGTCAAGAAGACTCCTGGAAAACTAAATTAATCCCATTAGATTTAAAGATATTAAGATTGTGAGAAATCAGTGCTTTGAGAAGTAGGAACTTAAATGTTTTAAAAGTGGGAATAACAATGAGTGTGAGAGAGAAAGGTCAAGATCAAAAGGGAAGCTGATTTTGCAAACTGAGAAACAAAGGGGAAGAAGACAATACGTAAGAATGGAATTTATGACAGAAAGAGAGAGAACAATAATAAAGAAATGGGAAGACAGTTAAGATGCACAGTGCATTATGGTGTGGCTGGGAACTGGAGCAGGAAAAAGATGGGAATGTAGAGAAAGGGAGGGTGAAGAAAAAAGGAGCAAGTGAATCCATGATGCCTGTGAACCGGATGACCACATGCCATCCTTCTCTCTAAAGCAATCCCTCCCATCCAGTCCTACCTGGCCGGAAGGACGGTGGTCACCACTTGAGAGCTTGAGGGTTGGGGGGAGTAAAGTTGGGGGAAACAGAGGGATCCTCATGGCAAGTTTCCGACAAGAATGAGGAGGAACCGTCCCCCTGTGTGAAAAAAAAGGGAGGCTGTCATTTTGGTGGCATTGAACTGGATTTTTTAAGTCATTTGTTATTTCAAAGTATTTTTCTGGGAGCTTTCTTGGAGTGCCTTCTAGAATAGAGATTTAAAACCTCCAACTCCTTTATCCTATCCAACACTTTCTGCCACAAATGCAATGGAACTGGCAATTGAATTCTCCTTGATCCTTCCCTACCCTCTGTAGGGATTAGATGTTAAAGATGATTGCAGCTATTACTATTGAGAAATTCTCCACAAAATTCCACTACTGTCAAGACACCTGGGAAGAGATTATAGAATTACTGACAGCAGTTGAGCAATGCAGCCCAATGAGTTTGCGCTTAATGGCCATATTATACTTTTTCCTCTTAAAGAGAGAACCTTTTTTTTTTTTTAAATACACAAAGTCAATTGTGTTAGTCCTCTACCTAAGTCATTCATTCAAAATTATGTATTAAGCACCAACTAAATGCCAGGCATTGTTTTTGGGTGCCTAGAATTCAAGAGCATCACTGAACAAAATAACAAAGCCTCTGTCTTTGTGGAGATTATATTTTAAAAGGGAGGGACCAATACTGAGTATATACACTTAAAGGGGAAGTGAATGACCTCACAAGGTAATCAATGCTATGAAAAACAGAAAAGGGAAAGGCGATGCTAGGGATGGAAGAGTGGTAGAGGGTGGTTGCAAATTTAGGATAAGTGGTCACATCGACAGTCTCTTTGAGAAGTCAGATTTGAACAAAGACCTGAAAGGCAGGAAAGATTTGCCCAAGAAGATACATGGGAGATGAGCATTCTGGGCAGAGGAAACAGTCCACGCAAGCACAAGGAATGGCTTGCCTGGTGGGGGCCCAGCAAGGAGCCCAGGATAGCCGGAACAGAGGGTAGGTCAATAAGAAAATGAAGAGAGGATGCAGCACAGCGGGATCCTGTTATACTGGACCTTGTAGACTTTTATTCTGAGATCATGGTAGTCATGCAAGGGCGTGGAACAGAGGATTAAGCTGATATATGTTCTAAAAGGATGACTCTGGCTACTGTGATGGGCCCAGAATATGACTGGGACATGTGGAAGCAAGAATAGCAGTTAGGAGGCTATTTAGAAATCCAGGTGAAAGATGGCGGTGACCTTGGCTAGGGTGGGTGTGCTGCAGTTGGCATGTTAACAATTATAAAGATGTGTTAGCTGCTTTATAATAATTTGCAAGTTTGGGGTTTTTTTTGTTTCATTCAACAGAAAAAAATTAATAATAAACTTAAGAATTGTGACAGCTCATTATCTATTTCCCTAAACCTAAGAATCGTTGTTGTTTTTAAAAATAATATGTAAGATGCAAAGAAAAAGAAAAGGGTGAAAAACTGAAGCTCAAGCACAATACATTTCCTATTCTTTATATGTCACTGGAAACATGGACATATGCTGGCTGCCCATATAGACATGAATTTGCATAACTAGCAAATAGCTAGGGCAAAATCCATTTGATGCCTACATGATTAAACATTCCAGTCTTTCCTCCAATTGTGTAAAGTTGATTGTGTATAAATGTGTGTGTGCACATGTATATTATGGTCATAGAGGGTATATAATGAAGAATTCATCCAAACCATGGGAAACATTATGAACTGTTCACTCTTCTATCACAGATCTTGATAAGAGTCTTTGAAATATGAAAATATCATTTGAGCCTTGGTTTCTGCTACAAATTCAAAGACCTTTTTTGTTAAATTCAAGACTATTGTCAGCCAATAATACTACTTAATAAAAGACTAATGTGCAAATTGGCCATACCTCTAATCAAGCCATGCCCACAGCCACGCTCATCAGCCAATCAGGAGCAAATTATGCAAATAAACCCTAACCAAGATGGCTGCAGCCACTGAGAGCAGGAGGGAGACTTGGGTTTCCCTGGCAATGGAGGAAGCCAAGCTTTCCGCCTGCCCTTGCCAGCCTAGGCCCCTACTCAATGCTATAAAGTTTCAATTATAGAAGATATATCACAACAGAAATGGTGGCAGCCATGGAGCTAAAGAGAGCAGAGGCTATAGTTGTCCAGGTGATGGATGAAGCCATACTTCTGCAGCCCTAGCACCTAGCCTGTACTCTAGGCTACAAAGTTTCAACTATAGAATTAAAATAAACCCAAACAGAAATGGCTGTTGCCATGGAGCAAGCAGAGGCTTGGCTTTGCTCTAGGCTACAAAGTTTCAATTGTAGAACATAAATTAATCCCAGATCCCAGGGCCTCCACTTGGGTCGCTGGGGGGTGTGCAGCCTGCAAACCATCACAGGCCCCTCGCTCAGGCTGCCCCATGTCCTAAGGGAACCCCTACCTGATCTGGGACACCCTTCAGGGCAAACCAGCTGGCCCCCACCCATGCACCAGGCCTCTATCCTATCTAATAAGAGTAATATGCAGATTGACCATCACTCCAACACACAAGAGGGCTGCCCCATGTGGTCAAAGATCCTTCCTCCATGTGGACACCAGATGGCCACCACAAGATGGCCAGCAGGGGAGGGTTGTTGGGAGGTTCCAGGCCTGCAAGGGAGGGGAGTTGTGGGTGGTCAGGCCAGCAGGGGAGGGGAGTTAGGGGTGACCAGGCCAGTGGAGAAGGGAAATACAGGCTGGCAAGGGAACAGTTAGAGATAAATTAGGCTGGCAGGGTAGTGGTTAGGGGGTGATCAGGCTGGCAGGCAGAAACATTTAAGGGAAATCAGGGAGGCAGGCAGATGAGTGGTTTGGAGCCAGCAGTCCTGGATTGTGAGAATGATGTCCAACTGCCCGTTTAGGCCCGATCCTACTGGGATCGGGCCTAAATGGGGAGTTGGACATCCCTCAAGGGTCTCAGATTGAAGAAGGTGCAGGCTGGGCTGAAGGAAACCCCCCCATGCATGGATTTCATGCACTGGGCCTCTAGTTATTAATAAATATAGATGTGGATCAACTGACTTTTGTTGTTAGAAAAGGGATAGGTAGGACTCTAAGTTACAGATTTGTTATATTAATTTGTGTATATATATATATATATATATATATATATATATATATATATTTCAGAGAAGAAAGGAGAGGGAGAGAGCAATAGAAACATCAGTGATTAGAGAGAATTATTGATCAGCTGCCTCCTGCTTTTATCTTCCATTTGGGATAAAGCCTGCATCCCAGGAATTGAACCGTGACCTTCAGGGTCAGAGCTTGATGCTCAACTACTGAGCCAGGCTGGCAGGGCACATTAATTTGGCCTTAGACATAATACATGGGAAACAGAGAATGTGACTCTTGTTCTTAGAAGCAGTTCGCCTGAATTGAAACTTTGACAGTTTTTAATTTTTCAGCCCTGTAGTCCTGCATTTGCCCTTTTACAATAACTCTTCTTTGATGTTCACATACTGTTTCATCAAATATTTCAAAGCACCTAATGTACTTCCTATTTGGGTATTCTACAGCTAAATATTTCTCTCAGTTTGAGTTTGGCCATCCTTCCCTAACAATGTTGAAAGCCATAGTAATTCTCTGCTTTGGAAAGTGTTTAGAGTATGTGCATTGGACTATTTTCATTATCCTTGTCATACCAAAGCAGAGCTGTAACAACAAACTAGAGACACATTGGGAATAAAACATCTTACTAGTATTGTCAAAATTCATATAAGTCACGCACAAGGATAGGTACAGGAGTAAAAGTAAATGTAAGCCCAAACGTTTCTGGGGGCCATTCATGGCTGTGCGTACTTTTTTGTTTGTTTTTGGTAGGTTGACAGATAAAGTCAATGGGATTAAAGTTTATCTCATCCTATTGCTAATCTTAAACTTGGTCTTTATAAGAAAGATCCTGAACCTCACCAATACACATACTCCTTAATCCTTTGATACTTGATGAATATTCTCTTTGCATCTCTTCCTCTCCACTCAATAGACCAATCACCAAACTCCCACACTTTTCATCCATAGGAAAAAAATAATAATGATAAGGGAAGGGAAAGAATGTTAATGGGGTAGAAAAAGGGGGTAGGAACCAGTGGCATTCATGGGAATCTCAGTTGAAATTAGGTTGAAATCTCAAACTCACTTCCCTTGCAGGTGCCAGAAAATAGAAACCCATTGATCTGTATAGGGAATGCCAAGTAGAACTTAGGGGCAGCCACTTCTCAGCCTAGATTTGTTTCCATGTTAGCTCAATCTAATAATATAATCTAATTTTCAAGAGAAATCATGTTTCTTTTCTTTAATATTATTTCAGAGGAGAATAGATTTTTAAAAATATATTTTATTGATTTTTTTCTTTTCTTACAGAGAGGAAGGGAGAGAGAGTTAGAAATATCAATCAGCTGCCTCTGCTTGCACACCTCCTACTGGGGATGTGCTCTCAACTAATTCCTGACTGGAACTGAACCTGAAACCTTTCAGTCCACAGGCCAATGCTCTATCCACTGAGTCAAACAGGTTAGGGCTCATGTTTCTTTAAATAAGAACACTTCCAACTTTACATAATAGTGTGGTGGTTTTGTGATGTGCTCACTTGGCTAAGCTGAACTACATTTCCCAGAGTTCCCTTTCTGTATGTTTCCAGTTAGACTGGGCTACAAAAGAGATTCTCTCAAGAGCTGGAATGTTGATGAGGGATGGCAGCCATTTTTTAATACATAGGTATTATTGCTGATCTGTTGACTCATCCTTTTAGGTGAAGCAGCAATTGGACCTTTAAAACTTAATCATGATTCTCCCTTCCAGACTGCCTGCATGCATTAGATAGGGAGATAGCATTAGATAGGGAGATACAAAGCCAGCCCCACAATTGCAGGAGCCAATTCCCTGTAACACAAACAATCTCGTACTGGTTCTGCTTCTATAGTGGAAGCTGATGAGAACAGATGTTTAATTCAAACATTTTAAAAACGTGAAAAATTTCTATTTCTGGTAATGGCTGGTTGGGTGATTTAAACCATCCTTCCCACTGAAAACAATTAAAAATGTTGGATTTGATATTAAAACTATCTTCTTTGAAAAACTTAAGACTCATAAAAAGTTAAAGAATAATCAGGCTGAAACTGCAGGGACATCAAACTAGACAGGTAATAAGCAAAAAAACCTGCTTTTATTCTGAGGGGCTTTTGCTAATGCTGGGCATTTTGAATTCATTTTTTGGACAGCCTTGTAGCGTGAGGCCAAAACCCAAAGCCCCTGGCTATCCAGAATGAGGAATCTCATAAGACAACATTCTCTTGAATAAGAAGGGAAGAAAAAAAAATTGTTCAAAGGGTAGCATAGGGAGACAAAAAAAAAAAAGGAAAATACTGGAAAGAATTAAGAGATAGAGAAGATGGAGTAAGGAGGTCATTATATACATAAATAACATTATGAAAGGAAATTTTTGGAAACTGTGATGGAAGCCAATAGCTGAGCGTTTTTTTCTGAGCTAATGAAAGTTACCTCACACATACACTTAAACACATTATAAGAAAACAATATAAAAATAAGAAAAAATATTAACTGCAGGCAAGGAGCAAAAAATATATCCTCATCAAAAGAACTACACTAAGATCAATAGTTAACTTATCAACAAGAAGAGAAGTCAGAAGATAGTGAAATGTTATCTTCTATAATAAAAAATATAGCTGCCAACCTAAAATTTTTATATCCATTTAAAGTATCATTTCAGAATGAAGGTAAAATAAAGAAAATAATGAAGAACTATATATTTTTTAAAAGGCAATTATTCACATGGACAGATATGAAGGAAAAATTTCTTACACAGATAAAACAAAAATTAGTCACATGATGGGTCAACAAGGACTTGACAAAGAGCAAGATGTAATCAACAGCCAACCAGTTTACATTTTGTGGTCTAGCTTCAAAGAGAAGGTCCACTGGGTGTTATCAGGGAGAATTCATATTTCCCCATCAAGTAACAAAAGATTAGAGGAGGGACAAATAAATCATGCAAGAAAGAAGCTTTTAAATGCCCAAGTTAGTTTCTTTTTCCCTGAAAACTCGGAAGGCAGGATTGAAATAGTTGGATTTAGTGTTCTGTCTCAGGGCCCAAAGGTAGGTCTGACAGGGGTAATCTTACCCAGAGAGATTAATCATACACCCTGTTATAAAGATGTCAGAGGGGACATGAGGGAAATCAGGCTATATTCTCCTGGTGGAGGGGGAAAAAGGGCCAGTGTGATGAAATGTTCTTTGACTATAAAAGAAAAAGCCTTAAAACTTCCTGGCATTCTCTCTTACTAATGAGCTAAATTAAAACTGATAACTTGTGTTTTAAGAAGCATCAAAGACAAATTAAACGTCAGAGGAAAAGTAAATTACATATTTATCAACTGTTTTATGAGGTTATGCAGACAGTTCATTAAAACGTCCCCTCAAAAGATGATTCTTCTTGCAACCAGGGCCTGTAGCTGCAAAGCAATTAATTTATAATGGAGAATATTCATAGCAGATTCAGAGCAACTCCTGGTTAACAATGTTTCACCATGTTAGGAAAATCTCTTTGAAATGTAAAGAAAAAAGGCAGAATGTCATTGTTATAATGAATCAACTCAGAGTCTAACACAACCACAAAAAGTGTGGTTTCTTTCCACTGGCATTTGGGTTCTTGAGTTGTTCCTACCACCCTCCATACATATAAACCCTTGACTACTGTCTTTGGCAAACCTAGGTATGTAAATCCTAAGGAAAACCATTATGTCACTGAGTTGAAAGACTATATCCATCTTTAGAACTCTGCAGCTATAGATTTCATAAAAAGATCCACCTTGAACAAAACTGAAAAGAGCATACACTCAGGGACTGAATCCAATGTTTCACTGCTAGGGAACAGACATCTGAACATCTCTCCATAATTTAGAATGCTACTGAAAAAGAGCTGAGTATTCTCTTTAAAGAGAATTTGTAACTTAATACATTTCAGTGGAAATTATGGACAGGAATGCACAATGCAATTTTATGTCAAATTGGGGTCCAAAACATGCATCTCTTGTATATTTTACCTCTAGTGACCATCATGTTCCATTTTCCACAATTTCCTCAAAATGTACATACAAAAGAAATAGACTTGTTGATTCTCAGTTTTTAATGGGAGATAAAACATTATATATATGACAAAGTCCTGGTGAATGTCACAAAGCAGTTCTAAAATAAACTTTCCCATTATGGTTGGCCAAATTTGGTCTCCCACCAAATGGGAACCAGAAGAACCTAAGTTCTTCGTCTACATGGAAATGAAATGGTTTTGATGGAAGAGCACTGTTCTATTGCAGGATGATTAAAATGTTGGGAACTTGAGTTGATCTTTCTAGGTCATAAGTGCATGGTTGAGTGAAATGTCAGAAAGTTACACTTTGAATAAGTCTTCATATAGATCTTGCTCTAAATCAAGCCAAATTCCCTGCCACTTTAAAACTGTTATTTTTCTGGAATGGCTTTTCAAATTTCTCTTGTTAAACTTTTTTTTTTCCTTCTTATTTTTAAAGAGTGGTTTGGTTACCAAAGACTTGGGAATTTATACAGCTTGTGATTGGGGTCCAGGAAAGCTCAGAAAGGAATACGAAAAATTAGGAATATAAAAAGGACTTCTTCCTTGTTCAGGTGGAAGTTGGGAACATAGAACACATTATTCCATTAGTTAAAAAAGTGGATTAAGAAGAAGTAAGTTCATAATATTTGACAATATGGTGAAATAAACTGACAAATGAGAAGAAATACTTGTAACAAAATATTAGCCATTATTGTTTTCTAGTAAGGAAATTGTTTATTGTATCTGAAAATATTTGAAGGGAGAACTCTATTCCCCTCCACAACTTTGGCAAAATTCAGCATGCTTTCCTCTTAATAAGAAGGTTGCAATTACCTATATTACCTACTATAGTATTAACTCAATTTCCTTGCACAACATTGAGTGATGGAACTATTCATAAATTTTCATAGATTCAGAAAACCACTCAGCCTTCATGTCTTCTTGACTGAATGGAACTGACTCAGTTGTAGATACAGTTGGTCAGGTTTGTTTTCTTGAGTTGCTCCTTTTTCTTTTGTTTCCCCTTTTGTTGATTTCCCTCATATCTATGTCAAGCTTTGTCAAGCCAATACTGAACACAAAGAAGGATTATCTCAAAGTCAGTGCTATGCTATTTCTGATTAATACTCAACAATTATAAGAGAGTGGCTGGCTGCTATGCTAGTCTGGTCTTATATTTGCTGTCCTGTGTTTTTATCTTTCTCTACATGACCTACACTTGACCTTATTGTTTTACTCCAGTATTTATTATTGCTCCTTCTTGTCACGGTCATTTTCCTTTATTAGCTTATTGTATCCTATGATATTAATAGTCATCATTCTTATTTTATTATCAAAGTCATGGTTCCAAAGCATAACATTTTTAAGCCCTGAAGAGCACCTCTCTATAAATGCTTTATTTTGACATAGAACCAACAATCGTCAAGGGCAACTTCAAACCTAGACACAGTAAGATGGTCATAAGAATAACTTCCTCGATGGAAAGCAAAGAGGAATTATATTGGTCGCTATTTACAGTAAAAAAAAAAAAAAAAAGGCAATAGAACTACTAAAAATTCACAGAAATACTTCAGATCTCTTTCCAAGGGGCCGAAAAAGAAATTTTCTAAATACGATATAGTATACATTTTAACTATGAGTAAAGTTGTTGACATGTTTGGACCAGAACCAAAACAAACCAAAATAAAACTCTGTTGGAATAACAATTATTTTCCAAGAGATTTTTTTTTTTTTAGAAATGCCAAAACTCGCTAATGAAGGTATCAACCATAAGTGAAGGGTATATGTCAGTATACAAAAGTAATGACAAATATGAATTCAGATAGCATGGATTCAAAATGCATGTATTTGAATATATCACCTGGAATTGATCATTTTGAAGGTGTTTCTTAATTTTCTGTTGAACCTGGATCTTTTGCTCCAAATATTTGAGCATTGTTAAAGATCAATCCTAAATGAAAAGCATAGTGATTTCTAAAATTTATTATACTTTACTAATGCATAATAAATGTGAAAGGGTGGTTAAGAATATTTAAATTGTTGATTAATAAAAAAGCATAAAACTTAGCAGCATATCTCAGTAATTATTAATTCTTGGATTTTCATTACTGCTTGAGAATCTATATTGCCCAACCTAAAACTTTAGGAGTCACATATATTAAATCAATGTCATAGGTAATAAAAAAAAGAGAAGAGCTGAAATAAGCACAAAAATTACACAGAATCAACCACAAGAAATCTATAAGAAGTAAACCAGTGAATGGATTATATAATGACACAAAGCTAACACTTTTCAGCTTTAAAATGTACTTTTATGAAATACCAGTATCTTTTAGAGTAAATATTTTAAGCTGTAGACTGAAGGAAAGAATAAATAAAAAGCACATTTTTCACAAAGAGAAAAATATTACTTGATGAATCAAAACAGATGAATGTTCTAAAGCTAAGATACTTTTCCCCTAAATTATCTGATTTATAAATATTCAGTTTGCTTTAAGTTAGTATTCATGACACATTGGTTTTGACCAAATAATAAGCACAGGTAATTTTAAAGTAGAGCACCAATAAACTGTTATTATAGGGAAAAAAGAAGATACATATTTTTCTGGTTTATGAGAATATTTTGTTAGATGAAAACCAGGATGCTATTGGTACAGGAACCCTCTTCTGGACAGAGTCTGCCATTGCAATATCAATTATTTAAAGCTGAAGAGATTAGCTAATTCATTTCTCTAAATTGTATCTTGGCAGGGGAGAGGGCCAGGGTCCTTTAAAATATTTATGTCTCAACTACACCCCAGACCAATTAAAAGTCAATCTCCAGAGCTGGATTCCTTGCATTTGCAGTTTTTAAACTTCACATGGTGTGATGGTAAAGACTTATTGAATACTACTATAAAGATTTTTTACCATCCTTAAAAAAGATACATACATTTCCCATGCAAGATGTGAACTGAGACTGTGTGCGATACATGAGCGAGGGAGGTCTTATTCTAATGGAATGGAGGGAGAATGAAATTACTGAGTGATGATGCTATTCAGTTCAGTTTACCTTGGGCTTTTCGTCCAAGATCTGCTGACGTATCTCTTTGTGTTTCTCTACGAGTTTTTCTTGCCGTTTACTTTGCGCATCTTCTAACTGTAAGAAAGTAACGAAGAAAGTCATTCTCACCTAAAAGTTCAAGTGAATGTTTTCATAAAAATATTGAAAATTAAATACATTGAATTACTTCATTCACTGGTCAAGAACCGCCCTTATATGTGTAGGAGACTGTTGGTAAGCATTGAAGGTACACAGGAATGAAGATGGAGTGATCAACAGTTATACTATCCTTAACATTTTTCTTGATATTTGAAAATTTCCATAGTAACATATATATTTTTTTAATTTCAAAAAAAATGTAATGGCCTCTGGAGCTTGTCATCGTCTCTACCACTGGTGACAACTAAGGATTCTTTGGGGGAATCTCCCATTTACATCATGTTTCCAGGCTTCTGACTTGGAAGTGATTCTCCACATATGTTTTTATGTGAGCCTTTTTGTACACAGATTTGCAATTAAACTTGCAGGAACATTGACTAGGGAGCCTGCGCTGTGAAGAGTGGTAAATAGATGCAACAAGCATGCTGTTTCCCTTTGGAGGCTCACATTGTGCTTGTGAAATATTCACAGGTAGTTTGCAAAGGAGAGAGGCATTAGCCCCATTAAAAAGAAACAATGGGCTCAACCTGGAGTCACTTTTGCTAAGCCCCACCGAGAATGAATACTAACCTAACTGCAGTTTCAGCCTCTCCCAGTCCGTCTGGAATTTCAGTCTTAGCGACGTCATCTGCCTGATAAAGCTCCCTGCCTTCTCCTGAGCAAAGGTGACCTTGTCTGTAATAATTTCCTTGTCTCACCATCACTCCGCCTATAAACCTTCTTCTTTGTACGGCTGATGAGGAACTCCTCCCTCTTTATTAACTGGGATGCTACCTGGTTCATAAACTGCTGGAATCAATTAGGCCTTTAAATCTACGCAATTGACCTTTTGTTCTTTAACAAGGAACATACCCTCTTGATGTACTGCACCACCTCCTGGATGTATGACCGGATCATCTCTGTCTTTTCCCTAAAAGCAAAGGACAAATAAATCTTTATATGAACACATCTGGCATCAGAAAACACGAGACTCTTGGACTCCCTGATGAAAATTTATAGAACTCTCAAAATTCTTATTACTGCTTCCAGGAAGGTACAATGCACTAATCTGGACAAAGGTCAGGTCCCCCCAAGGGCAGACTTTGTTTTCACTAAATGCTGGGAAGACTGCCTGACATTATTAGGAGTGAGTATTCAACCTTTTCCTAAGGGACACCCTTTACTCAGCCTTTATCTTCAAGGTCCTTTTCTGAACTGCTCTTTGAGATTCCAGTTGAAAACCTTACAGAGATCTTTTGAAAGGTTAATTAGGGAGAAATTTCACAGATGGGTCTTCATGGTTAAGAATAAAATAATCCCCAGGTAAAAGGTGGGGAAGAAGGGTTCTTTGTCCTTACTCTTCCATCTGGCTTTTGTCTTTGGATTTAGCTTCTGTTATCTTCTCCTGTCTCTTTTTATCCATTTTTTTCTTTAATTCCTTCTTCTCTCTGAAGTCAAAGGGAAAAAAGACAAATGAAATGGCAGTAGGTATTGAATACATTTATATACAAAAGTTCATTGTAATAAGGATAGAGGCTTACTTCTCACAGATTTCTTTGAGCTTCTTTAACTGATTGTTCTGACATTCTTCAGCAACATCCGTCAATTTTTGAATAAGCTGGGGGGAAAAAATGCCAGTTTGCTATTTTATGTGACCATAAATAAAGCACCCTCTCCCTCAAACAATAGTATGTGTAGTTAAAATATTTCTCATTGATATTTAACAATAGTTAGAATTATCAAACATCTATGATAGATAATGAGGACATAATTTAAAACCATCATTTTATCTTGGTTTGAATACAACATTCTTCTTCTTATCTCTCTCTTTAAAAAAAATTTTTATTGATTTTTTACAGAGCGGAAAGGAGAGGGATAGAAAGTCAGAAACATCGATGAGAGAGAGACATCGATCAGCTGCCTCTTGCACGCCCCCCACTGGGGATGTGCCCGCAGCCAAGGTACATGCCCTTGCCAGAATCAAACCCAGGACCCTTCATTCCGCAGTCCGATGCTCTATCCACTGAGCCAAACCGGTCTCGGCCTTATCTCTTTTAATATATATTGATTTTCAGAGATGAAGGGGGAGGGAGAGAGTGACAGAAACATCATTGATGAAAGAGAATCATTGAGCAGCTGCCTCCTGCACAACCTCCACTGGGGATCAAGCCGGAAACCCAGGCATGTACCTTGACCAAGAATTGCACTGTAACCTCCTGGTTCAAAGGTTGATGCTCAACCACTGAGCTATGCAGCCGGGCTTCTTATCTCTTTTTAATTAAACAGGACTCCTTAGGTTACTGTAGTTTGATCCAGTGCAAAGACAAAAAAGAGTGAGGACTCAGGTTCCAATCTCCACGTTATGTGTGATCTATTAAAATGAAGTTATGAAAGCTTTTTATCTTTTGGAGGTACTGTGAAGCTTAAAATAAAATATGTTACTAATGTGAGTTCTAATTAACTGTGAATTATGATTCTAAGTTTCCAGGTATTATTCATTGTTTAATTGCTTTATGGATGATAATATGAGTTACCCATCTTAGAAATCGATAGTTTTGTCCTTGTGTGGGTGACTTCCAAAGAACATAATAAATTCTCTTTTGTGCTATCATAGAATTTTTTAAATATTTTACCATGAAAGTAATTATTGTATTGCCTTGAATGTATTTTTCTTTTTTAAAATATATTTTATTAATTTTTTTACAGAGAAGAAGGGAAAGTGATAGAAAGTTAGAAACATCAATGAGAGAGAAACATCGATCAGCTGCCTCCTGCACACCTCCTAATGGGGATGTGCCCACAACCAAGGTATATGTCCTTGACCAGAATTGAACCTGGAACCCGTCAGTCTACAGGCTGATGCTCTATCCACTGAGCCAAAGCGATTTCAGCTGAATGTATTTTTCTTATCAAACCAGGCTTGGTGAGATCAGCCACTGTGTTTTCATATCCTCAGCCCTTCGCACAATTCTTAGCATTCAGTAGTTGCTCTATAAAAACTTGCCAATTATGTTAATGTCATTTTGCCTTCCAATCCCTTCTCTGTCTTTATTCCATACTAGAAGCCTGGGGCATGAATTCATGCACCAGTGGGGTCCCTCAGCCTGGCCTATGGGATCAGGCTGAAACCAGCTCTCTGAAATCCACGGAGGGGTCCCAGATTACAAGAGTGTGTAGGCCAGGCTGAGGAATCCCACCCATGCATGATCAGGGCAGGGGAAGGACTGAAGGAGGGCTCCAGGGCATGTCTGGCACATCTCACTCAGTCCTGATTGGCCAGACCCCAGCAGCAAGCTAACCTACCAGTCAGAGTGTCTGCCCCCTGGTGATCATAAGAACTGTACAACTGGTCTACTGTCTGACCCGGTGGCCAGTGCATGTCATTGTGAGCAGTTAAGTGTCCTTAGGATATCATTAACATATTATGCTTTGATTGGTTGAATGGACAACCAGACAACTGGACACTTAGCATATTAAGCTTTTATTATATAGGATATTATATAGGATGAATACCATAAATAACCTTTTGCCATTGCTCAGGTATAGTAGCAACTGCACCCAACCCTTCTTACTGGACACCAAATAGATGGTGTGGGCTTCCTGCAAAAGATCCCACAGCTGTTCCACAGAACTGGAGTTCTCAGGCGCAACAGGGTGAGCTAACCATTTTGTATAAGCTTCAGCTACAACAATGACAAGACAATATAATCATAATGCCAGTTCACTTTCATTGATAACATATACATGCTGGAAACAGTTTGAAGAGTTTTAAATGCAACAAATTCTAATAGTTGACCTATTGGCAATAAGTTGATGCTGTTATCTTCCTTTTATTTATTTTTTTATGTTTTAATATATTTTATTGATTTTTTTTTTTTAAGAGAGGAAGGGAGAGGGATAGAAAGCTAGAAACATTGATGAGAGAGAAACATCAATCAGCTGTCTCCTGCACACCCCCTACTGGGGATGTGCCCACAACCAAGGTACATGCCCTTGACTGGAATCAAACTGGGGACCCTACAGTCTGCAGGCCGACACTCTATCCACTGATCCAAACCAGTTTGGGCTGTTATCTTCCTTTTAAATATGAAAACATGGACCCCAGATGCTCAAGTGTCTGGTTTAGGGCCAAAGAGGTAGTAAGCCATGGAGCGGAGTACAAACCCAGATGATCAGGCTGTAGCCTTCACCACTTTCCCACACCGCCTTTTCTTTCAGACTACAGAAATTGTTTTAAAAGACCCCTTCTTATCTAAGAGAATACAAGAAGTCAAGGGAAAAAGCCTCTTATAGGATTACAATAAAAAAAATGCCTTAACATGAAACACCCATCTGTGAAGTGGATTAAGTCTGAATAAATACTCACTGGGATTTGGGCCAGCAGAAAACCTATTTGATCATCCAGAAGACATTGTTGGATCATGACTGTCACAATTAAAGATATAGTGAAATATTTCAGTGCTGCAGTGCCATTTATCCAGTTGTCTAGATAGTAAATTGATGTGCAAAGACTCTGGAAACTTCCTTGAGGATTCCCGCAATGCTGCTATTCTAGCTGAGGGTGAATACTCAGTATATCTCCTTTCCCAGGGACCTTCCTTTCTTGTCTCCCATTCTCCCCAAGAAGTTACATAGCATCATTCAGGGATCCCAAACCATGGCTGCAACATCAGAAAACTTGGGCAACTTCTTAAAAATACAGATTCCAGAGCCTGTTCCTAGGCTTTTGAACTCCAAATGTCTTGGGGGGAGGAATAAATGTTTTCAAAATGTCCTCTGATGATTTGGACACTTTGGCAGATTTGGGGGGCTGGGGGGACCTTATCCACATTCTACAGACTGTTGCATAGCTCCCAGCAATGCTTTTGAATTCCGTGGTTTCACATTTCTGTTCCCATGTTGCCATTTGACTCCAATGTATTCTATTTTCTTGATTTGGCCAGCACCTGCTCACATTCCCTTCCACCTTTTGCCACAACATCAGTGACCAGTCAACACAACCACTGAGCTTGAGATCTCACAGCCCTCTGTTCACTCAGTTCGACCTTTTATTTTAATTTGGTTTTATCCCCACACAACTGCCAGTACCATAACCCCTCAAGGCTCCACAGCAGTTCCATGTCTCTGGTATTTCCTGGCCTTCCTCTTTGCCCCTCCCTCAGATTATCACATAGCTCTTTGCTCTTCTCAGAATGAGTTCCCACTTCTCTTGCTCCCAGAGCACATAACTTTGTCTAATCTCTTCAATTTAGCCACAATCCAACATTTACCAAGTGCTTACTAAAACCCGGGCATCATCCTAGAAACCGTGAGGCAATGTCCTGGCTTTCTAGGTCTTGCCTCTTAAACTGTGGTCCATGGACCAGCAGCACTGCAGTTGCCAATGGTTGCATTAGAAATGTAAATTCTCAGGCCCTACCCCAGATCAACTTGAAATTAAAATCTGTATTTTAACAAGATTCTCAAGAGATACTTGTGTAAGTTACGTGTTGAGAAGTACTGTCTAGATTATTGAGGACAATTTAGAAGAAGCCTTCTGTTATGGACTGAATGCTGGTGTCCCCACTCTCACTTTCATATTGAAACCCTAACCTCCAATGTAATCGTATTAGAAGATGGGGCCTTTGGGTGGTAATCAGGTCATGGAGGTGGGGCCCTCGTGAATGGGATCAGCACTCTTATAAAAGAAACCCCAGAGCTCCCTAGCTCCTTCAGCCATCTGAGGACACTGTGAGGCGACAGCCATCTATGAACCAGGAAGTGGATCTCACAAGACAACAAATGTGCAGGTGTCTTAATCTTGAACTTTCAGCCTTCAGAACTGTGAGGAATAACTCTTTGTTATTTTCTTTGTTATTTAAACCACTCAGTCTATGGTGATTTAACAGCCCAAACTAAGACACCCTTCTTAAGTTCACTCTTCTCTGCCTCAAAAGGTCTTTGGAACTTGACTTTCATTCTCTTGATTGGCCCAAACTGAGCTTCCTCACTTGTGACACAGAGATAATGTTTCCCTCTTGGGGTCACTGTGAAAGTTGAGAGGGAAAACCCACGTGCAAGCCCAATAGACTACACGTCAGTTCTTAACTTGGTTTCCTTACCCTTTTTTCCAAGAGAAAAATTCTTGCCTGTATTTTCCATCCTGTCTTCTCCCACCTGTGGCAAGACCTAATCCGCCATTTCATTTTCTCCTCTCAACCTTTCTTCTGCAACAGACACATTCCCTTTGCATCAAAATACATTATCTTTTCCTCATCCTCCCAGAAGCCTGAAATTTTGTTTCATCTCTGAACTTCCTTTCATTTCTATCCCTGAAATGGAAGAGTAATAGCTGCTTCCAATGCTTCAGTGCTCCACCCCATACTCTTCAATCCCACCATCTCATTCACTCCAGTCTCTAGAACTCACCTGGTTCTGCTTTAAGATTACAAAAACTTTCCCATTATTAACTTATCGGCCCTTTCTTGGGACTTAGTTAATCTAACACGAGTTTCTGTCAATGGCAACCAAGGGAAACCTGACCAAAAAAACAAACAAACAAACAAACAAAAAACAGAAAGAAAAAATTTCACTACTTACCTCCCAAATAAGGTAGAGGAACCCCTCCCTGAGTTTTGCACTCAGAGTTTCTACTGCATGAAATGTGAAAATAGGATGCAGAAGAGGAATTTTTCATATAATAACTAAAATGCTTTTTAACTAACTTAGGAATACTCTCAGTTTTGCTGTATTTATTAACAGAAAGTCTCTACTCAAAGACTCTGTCAATCATGTGTTAGTCAAAACACTCACTGAAGATACACAAGAAGAAAAATTAGTTTAAAATTCCTAGGAAGACAAGAGGGTACATGGTAAACTGAAATGCAGTAAACAACATCTAATTTTAACTTTTAATATGATTTTTTTCCTGGCCCAAAGAAGTAGTCACATTTCAGTAATTTTGCTTGTTTATTTACCACTCATAACAACTCTCCTAGTTAAATGTTCCAAACCTTTTAAGGAATGAAAAAGAAAATCCTTAAGGGAATATAATTTCATATTTGTTCTCCAATCCATGCTGAATTTCATTTGGTTTGGTCACTTGTCGGTGAGAGAATGGTTCCGACGGAGGAAAAGTAATTTATTGACTCTAGCTCAAAAGGGATAAAAGAAATGTGGACAGAAATTGGAATCTTTGAAGTCTTTTCTAAGAAGGATAATTTTGGAAAATGGGCAAAAAGTCAAGTATTGAATGTCCACACTTCAGGCACAACTCAATCTTCCTTCCTGTTCTGCTACTCTCTAGAGAAGCTATCTCCTTTCGTTCCTGGTCAAAGCACACATTCTGAATTTTCACTATAAATTGTTTTTCTTCTACAGAGAATTTAGGATTCTTCTAAACTAAGTAATGATTTATAAATTAATGCATTGCTAACAATTTAAAAACAAAGCGGATGTTTATACTGGGGTGTATTCTGGCCATTCAAATTGAGAAATATCCATTTATTTATCAACCAGTGTTTACTGAGCACCTAGGCAGTAATAGACACTGGGCTAGGGTGGATGGTCCAACTTTGAACCCACAGACAGGCCCTGTCCATGTGGAGCTGTCATTCTCTCTTCTCTTTTCAAGAGGAAGAGAAATTCTTAGATCAAAAGGGCAATTATCCTAATCATTCTCCAAGATATTCTTCATACTTAATAAATTTTTTAAATTTCTATAGTTAAACAAAATTTATAGCTTCTTATTTGAATCTAAATGTCTTAAAGATCCTTGAATTTTCTTATTCTTGATGTGCAAAGAAATAAAGTGAAAATCTAAGATTCCTAGTCAATGTCAATAAATGGCTCAGTGAATGTATAACATTTAAAATTATTTTTCACATTTAAATTTGCTGAGGCAAATGTCAGCTTTTTTAGTTTTCTGGGAAATATAAGTGGATCAATGTAACATATTCAACTGAATAATATTTTTGGTATTCTTTTATGAGGCTATCAACTGGAAATATCTTCAAATGTTTTTGTTTTTTTTAAATCAAGAAATTTGATAAAAAAGAGTCTGGTTGTTTCATCTCATTTTATTAGCTTAGATCAGTGTTCAGCAAACTGCGGCTCGCAAGCCACATGCGGCTCATGATCCGTGGTTAGCTGCTCTGTTTGCCGACCACAGGCCTACATGATGCTTGGGTTTTGCCATCTCAATTCTCTGAATTTCCTCATTAGTAAAATATAACATCTAAATTACCACTAAAATTCCTTTAATAAGTTATAAAATTGTATTATTCTATGGCTATAAGTGTTTTTCAAATTCAATAATGGTTTAAGATATCCTGAAAATGATAAAAAGTAAGTTTTGATGGCCAAGAGATTTTTATTTTATTGATAAAGGCATCTTTTATGGTAAAGAACTTTTACTGAAAATAATTCTTACATAGTTTTAAGTAAAAATTTAGAATAGAGCAAAGCTTTATCCCTTTATAAGTCTAAATACTAATGAAGGTACATGCAAGAGTTATTGAAAAGTTGGTGTGTTGTAACAGATGGTGCAATTATGGATTTATTTTTAAAATATTTTTTATTGATTTTTTTGAGAAAGAGGACGGGAGAGGGAGTGACAGAGAAACACTGATGTGAGAACAAAATATCGATTGGCTGCCTTTTGCATCCCCCTTACAGGAAATCGAGCCTGTAACCCAGGCATGTACCCTGACCAGGAATAGAACTGTCAACCTCTCTGTGCATGGGACAATGCCCTAACAACAGAGCCACACTAGCCAGGGCGCAATTATAGATTTCTTGATTAAAATATGAGAAAATGTTTGCATCTGATCAAGCCCCATGAGATTGTTATATTTCATTAAATCAATTGAAGAAAACCCTAGCCACTATAATTTTAGGATAAGCTTTCATAATTCTAAAAGATGCCAAGGCCACTTAATTGAGAATGAATAAAATAGTAATTATTACCCACCAGTCAGATGGTAAAGTAACAATGGTATTCAAACTGGAGGTGTTCAAATAATTATGATAGGAGACATGGCTAAAAGAGACATGATTTATCCTGTGGCTTATAACTAAAATAGCAATAAATCATGGATTTAATATTTCAACAATCCATTTGGAAGCTAGACTCAGAAGAGCTGCCCATGAAAAAAAAAATGCCACTATTTTTTCCTTAATGCAAAATATGTCATTTCAGCACCTTCCACTTGCCAAATGGGATGCAGTGAGGGCTGTAGTTCCAGAGGGCACAAACTAAATTATCTGACTTGTGGATTCTATTTTGGAATTTCCCCTTCAGCAGAATCGCTTCTGTTTCCTAAGCTTCTGTAAGTCTATACAAGTCAAAGCTATTATTTCCTTAGTCTTGGGGGATGGTTCTGTTTACTGACCTTTCCCCCCTTAATCTCACCTAAATAGACAACAATTAGCACATAAAAATATATTAAGATTTTATATTGTGCACACACACAAGAGAAAAACTCAAGTTGAAATGTTTATTGCTTTAAGCTGAAATCCCTAATTATTATTTTGTGAGGTCTGAGATCTGGATCATTTCTGGGTTCAATGATTTAAGTAAAACTAGCATTACAGTCAGAGGGAAACTTTACAAGCACTGTTGTATAGACTTTTTAATTTTACAAATGAGAATGCAGACACCTAAGTGAACTGTTTTAGCTAAAGTTACATAAATAAAAATGGAAGTTATATTTATTCACTCTAACTCCTGTGCAAAGTGTCCTTTGGTAAGGAATGATGACCATGTTCTAGGCCCTGTGTTAAGTTTCCATGGATGGTTTTATTGAATCTCATTTCCAAATGATGAGGGCTGTGTGTAGATTAATAATTTACAGGCCTTGATTCTCCACTGCTCTCTGTATCTACCAGTATGTTCTTTGAAATAACTTGCAGATCCCTTAAATGAGAGATTTGCCTATCTCTTCAATCTGGGCAAGTCCTATGACTTATTTTGGCCAAGGAAGGAAGAAGAAACAAGACCTCTTTAGAGACCTTGCTCTCTTTCACTCGTTCTCAGCTAGATGTGTTCCTGTAGGATGGTGAGAGATGTGGATCAGTCATCTGTGCTGACCCAGCTGGTGGTCAGCCAACCTCCAGAAGTAGAGCCCCTAAGTGACTGGCAGCTGAACCGAAGGCACATAAGCGAGCTCAGCCAAGACCAGAAGAACCATCCAGTTGAGTTAAATTTTAATTGCTACACAGAATCAAGAGCTTCAGGGGCAGGGAACCTTTTCCTCTGCCAAGGGCCATTTGCATATTTATAACATCATTTCTGGGCCACACAAACATTTATCAGCTTAAAAATTAGCCTGCTATATTTGGTCAAACATTTAATTAACTCACCCCTAATGCCTTGGCAGTGCCAGCATAAATGATTTTGTGGACCTTATATGGCCCTTGAGCTGGACATTCCACACCCCTGAAAATGGTTACTGTTTTAAGCCAATAAGTTTTAAGGTATTTCTTATGCAACAATAGTAACTGATAAAGGTGGGCAAAAAGTAGGTTTCAGTCCACAAATTGTACTATTAACCACTGTTAAGCCCCTTGGCAGGAACACATTTAGGACATTCGGTCCACACAGAATCTCTTCGTAAGTATGAGGACCAGAGTAGACCTTCAATAACTTTAAATGGGTGAGTGAATTATATAAGCATACTTTATACTTTCTATCTTGCCCAATTTCCTAAAATAATAAATGAAAAGATATAGTATGAACTCTGTGGGGAAAGACAGAAGACAATCCAACAGAAAAATTGGCAATGGATGTGAATAGGCAGTTTGTGAAAGAAAGGAACACAAATGGCCAATAAACACACATAAATATGCTTATTTTTGTTCATAATGAAAGTAATATGATTTAAAATTTAATAAAATTTATAACCATATATTTATCATTTTAAACTATATATATTTGTATATTGTATATATGAGAAATATGTGAATATTATATATAATGTAATGTAATATATAATATTTTAACACTTTATATGAAATACTAGAGGCCTGGTGCACAAAAATCTGTGCCCCCTCTCACAGTATGGGAGCCCTCAGGGAACGTCCTACTGATGGTTTAGGCCTGCTCTTCCAGGGGAGTGGGCCTAAGCCATAGTCTGGCCTTCCTCTGTGAGAAGCAACTGGACCGATTAGGAGAAGGCACTGCCCCTATTACCCTGGGTCCTCCTCAGCCCTCACAGATGCTGCGGGTTTGTTTAGAAGGACTTCTAGAAGACATCTGGTCTATCCAGTCCAATTAGCATATTATTCTTTCATTAGTATAGACTAAAGAAGTGGTGCACAAAATTTGTACATCGGAGTGTGTGTCCCTTAGCTGAGCCTGCACCCTCTCCAATCTGGGACCCCCTCGAGGGATGTCCAACTGCCCCTTTAGACCCGATCCCAGTAGGATCAGGCCTAAGTGGGGAGTCAGACATCCTCTCACAATCCAGGACTGCTGGCTCCCAACTGTCAGCCTGCCTGTCTTCCTGATTGCCCCTAACCGCTTCTGCCTGCCAGCCTGATCACCCCAAAATCACTTCCCTGCCAACCTGATTGATGCCTAACTGCTTCCCTGCCAGCCTGTTTGCCCCTAACTGCCCTCCCCTGCAGGCCTGGTCACCCCTAACTGCCCTCCCCTGCAGGCCTGGTCTTCCCACCCGACCAAATGCCCTTTCCTATAGGCCTAGTCACCCCTAACTGCCCTCCTCTGCAGGCTTGATTGCCCCTAACTGCCCTCTCTTGCAAGCCTGGTCCCTCCCAACTGCCCTCCCCTGCTGGCCATCTTGTGTCCACATGGGGGCAGGATCTTTGACCACATGGGGGGCAGCAATCTTGTGTGTTGGAGTGATGGTCAATCTGCATATTACTCTTTTATTAGATAGGATATATATGTAAATATATATGTATTTTATGTAAATATACATAGCTAGAAACACATAGCTAGATCAATATTCACACACACACATTTGTATGTACAAGGGTGGACAAAAGTAGATTTGCAGTAGTTTATATGAGAAACAATATAGCAATTAATAAATAATATAAGTATAAACTGTGTTTTGCATACTGACAAGTATAAACCTACTTTTGCCCACCCCATATGTATATATGTATATATATGCTTATTTTTTCTCATAATTAAAGGAATGTAATTGAAGATTTATAAAATTTCTAATTATATATATAGATATCATTTCTAACTACATATCAGTTAGAAATGTGTGTATGTGCAAACATATATGTATACATCATATGTGTGTACATATATACTGTAGATAAGTATAAATCTACATACATATATACATATATGTATACATATACATATATATATATATGTGTGTGTGTGTGTGTGTGTGTGTGTGTGTAAATACATATACACAGACCTGAAAAGAAAAATAGCAGCTCCATTAGGGTTACCCAATGATGATGAGGAAAACTGACACATAAGAATACATTTTGACAATTATTTCATTTCTTATTTCATTAATAAAGTCTTTTATTGATTTGTCATTTCCTATTGATTTGTCAATTGCTAAATCGTTGTGATTTAGCAATTGGCAGAGAATGTAAAGTTTTGGGGAAAATTATATTGTTATTTCTCAAGACAAATGACCTTTTATGTTCAAGTCAGACTGTTGTAGGAAGACAGAAAACATTAGCAGAACTGCAGCAGCGATACTTCCCGACACTGCAGTTCCTCTTGGGGCATTGACTTCAGCCCGGCAACCACAGAAGGTAGATAATTCCAGAAGGGAGATAATTCAAGATTGGCTCCCAGACAGGTAGCACAGCAAGTGGTGCTGATAGAAACCATTAAAGGAAGAGGATGAGCCCCCCTCAGGCTGGAGCAGGATGTCAGAAAATGCAATACACATTTATGTTTGAACTCAAGATCTTTTAGCCAATCCATGTACTGGGGGGAAGGAGGGGAGACTTACACTTAAAACAATGTTTTCTGTATATTATCTCATTATTCCTTCTTACAGTTTAATGAAGTGAGGATTATTTTTATCTTCAGTGGACAAATGAGGAAGTACAGCTACCCAGTGGGGGAGCATTGGCCAGAAATGATGAGATTTGAGACAAGACCTGCACTCATCACCACTCCCATCCTGAAGGGTCATCTATTCAGAGCTGATCAATATTCACCCAGAGCTTTCACTACCCAGAGCTTTCACTGTGAAACACAGGGACTGGCAGGGACCTGGGGAACTCAGGTGGATGGGCACTAGTGTGGGTTTGGAGCCATAAATGAGTGCTGCTGGGACAGGCAGGAGGATGTATAAGAATATGGGCCATTAAGGTTGATGTGAAGGAAGGAAGACATGAATGGAATTAGAACATGTGGGAGACTTAAAATACAACAGAGGAGAAAAAGAGGGATGGAAAGCGAAACAAAACAAGCCTCTGCACAGAATAGAGTGTGATGACTGAGAGAAAGCAAGGAAATATTTGTTTAAAGCCACTAAGAAGGAAGAAATGAGAAAACAAAATGTCAGGCCAAGCACTGCTGAGACAGAGGAGCGGCCCATGGACTTCATCACAAAATCCCCTCACTATACTGAGGTGTCAAGCCTTAAATTTTGATGCTGTGGCTGATTATTGAGAGTGATGGAGAAACCCTCAGTGATATCCCTGAAGAATTTCTTGCACTTAGCACAGTCACCTCAAAATTAAAATCTAACCCTAACTGAATGGGCAAAACTCAGGGTCAACCTTTAGTGGCGGTTGATGAAAACAGATAAACAAGTTATAGCCAATTCCTCAAGTAGCTCTTCCTTGGAACAGGGGTCCTTAATTGGGTCCACAAACCCTCTTAATTTCTGTGGAAAGATTTTAGGGAGCACAAGAACTTAAATAAGGTGGAGAAACTTACGTCTTTATTTTCACTCGCCTCCACCTGAAAGTAACCCTTCTCTTTTATTGTGAATTTAGGCCGGAAATCACAGGAGCAATTTCTATAGAATCTGGGAGTTGGGCACCAATAGATACTCATTGATGATCAGCTTGTCAGTAGTCAGCAGTTCAATTTTAGGCTCATTCTAGTCTTACTGAGCAAAGGTAAGGGTAGATAGGTCTAAAACTGTGCTTCTTCAACTTGAATGTGTAGCAGATCACTTGGGATTCCTTTTAAAATGCAAACTGTGATTTAGCAGATGGGGCCAGGTGAGTGAGAGGCTTCACTTGAAGTAAGTAACCAGACTGCAGAACTATTTGGCTATAGAACTTTAAAGATAAAGATCCTTATGTGGGCATGGATAAAAAAAATTCCTTTGAAGATATAGTCTATGTCACTTGATGTGCATTTTACTCAATTTTTTAAAATAGTCCCCTGGCATTTATCAGTGTATATAGTTAGACATACCATTCTCACAAATGTATTTTCATATCAATTTGTTGAGACCTTTATTATTTCATTGGTTCACCTGGTAATATAACTGTTTTAATATATG
Source organism: Antrozous pallidus (assembly GCA_027563665.1). NCBI lineage: Eukaryota > Metazoa > Chordata > Mammalia > Chiroptera > Vespertilionidae > Antrozous > Antrozous pallidus. The sequence continues at coordinate 27,273,596 of CM050518.1, forward strand.
CTCTCTCAGTGTGTTGTGGCCACGTCTTCATCTTTACCTCCAGTGTCTACCTGAGCATTTTGAAAACATTGTAAACATTTACTTTTTTATGAATGTTTAGCAGGTAGCTTACCGATGCCATGGTTTCTTTCGAGATCCTTGAACTGTGGGTGTTTAAAAATCCTTAACAAAGATACATGTGTATTTAATTCCCAAAGCAATTTTGGAAGATAAAATATCTTGTTTCAATTTTTCTCATCACCCAAATACTCCTTTTTACCTAGGGCCTACTGACTTTTTAATTACACTTCCATTTGTCTAATTTAGCCTAAAAGGCCTGTTCATAATTCGGAACCACAACCAAAGATAGAACTGACAGTTCTGCGTGCCTTTCACTAAAAAGATTTCCCAGCAGAAATGGAGTTGACTGAAGGTTCTGATACACACATTAGCTAAAAGGCATGAAGTGTATATTGCGGATGCTCCCCAATAGCTCTAAAATAAACATTGGTTCTAAATCCACAGACTTTGGGCCTAGCCCTCTTAACAAAGGCCCATATGTGTGTGTCCAAAGCCCCACCATGTTTGTGTTTGGGACTTTATCTGAGATCCAAATCCACAATTTAAAAACCATTGAACTTTAAATGAGTGAACTTCATGGCATGTGAAATGAATGTTAAATAAAAAAGAGAGCCCTGGCAGTGTGGCTCAGTTGGTTGGGTGTCATCCTATGCATTGAAAGGTTGCCAGTTTGATTCCTGATCAGGGCACATGCCCAGGTTGCAGTTCAATTCCCTAAGTGGGGCAAATAGGAAGCAGCCAATCAATGTTTTACTCTTACATCAATATTTCTCTCTCTCCCCCTCTCTGCTTTCTCTCTAAAAATAAAAATACAAAATATCTTTTTAAAAGAAGAAAAAAAGAGAGAATGGCACAGTACCGAATCATCCTAATGAAGGAGGTGGCTGTGTATTCAAAGTCGATGCAGTAGATGTGAGGTCATTATCATAACATTCGCTTGACATCTGAATTAGTGGAGGCACCTGCACTATGGTTTTAAAGCAGGAGTTCTAGAATCAGAAGATCAAGGTGCAAATCCCAACTGCATCACTTTCTAGTTGTGAAACCTTGGGGAAGTCACTATGTTTCTTGAGAAGATTTTTAATCTGCTAAATAGGCTTACAACAGTACCCAAATCCAGTGAAGGTTCAATTGGGCAGTTCCTGTAAATGGCTTAGCACAGTGCATAGCCCCATGGTGGGAGCTCAATACATAGTAAATACGCTATTACTATTTTCTGGAGTACTAGGGATGGTGCACTGGAGAAAGCAGATGGTAGTGTTTGCAGTGGGTCCCAAAGCCATTATCTCCAATTAAACTTCACTTTGACTTTCTTGAGTTCTGTCCCGGGCAATCCCTTCTCTACACCAAACTTGACTGCTGCACCACAGTTTTCATTGTTCAAATCTTATTTTAACAGTTCATAAACAAGGCAGGCCATCAAAATCATGTGGAGTTCATAAAAGATAAATCCCAAGGCTCCAATTTAGGGTTGGGGAACTATGTCTCCAAGTGTGGTCCCTGAGCCAGGAGGGTCAGCATCAGAGGCCTTATGAGAGGCCTGTGGAAATGGGAATTCAGGCTGGGGCCCAGGGATCTGCTCTAACAAGCCCTCCAGGTAATTCTGACTCAGGCTGAAGTTGACAATACTTGACCAAGTGGAATCTGATTTTGATAAGCTCCTCCTGTGATTTAGAGCAACTCACTGGCATATTGCCATTGGGAATCAGTAATAGAACAATAGAACTGCACTTTATCCTGGCTACACCACCCACGGAGGGGAATCAACCTGCCAGCAGAAACTACCTCAGAACTCTCTTAACATGGACCCACCTTCAACAAAAAATGGACAAGTCATACAAACACTTCTCAGAACCCATTTCCTCTGGGGACACTAATTTATATGAAGCTAACTCATTTGTTTTGTTTTGGGCACAAGCTTGTTTTTAAGGCTACTTTATTGAATGATTCACTTAATTTACCTATGACCAAATATTTATCATGTCCCCTCTATGTGTCAAGGCATCAACAACAATGGAGGACATGTCAGAATTCACGAGAGAGAAAACATTTTGGAAGATAAAACTGGTCATTAACAGAGATGATGGCATTTTATTTCATTGGGAGCCTGAGCGATTGGGTAGACAACACTCCATGCTTACCACTTAGATACTGACTTTTCTAAATGGAGGAGAGTGGGCTGTATAATTATTTAGTTCTTAAGAAGCCCAGAGATACAATAAAAGTGAACATTTATTATCAGCATGGTCTTAATATTTTTAAATTGTTTTCCAGTACCCTGTGAGATTTCAAAGCTCTCAAAAAACTATTATAACCCCCAAATAAGTCAGTGAAAATAAAAGCAATAAAATATAGTCTTATTCAGGAACAGAAAGGATCTTGGTAAAGATTTGGAAGAGGGGACTTATAAATTATTAGTTTAGTGAACACTACACATGTCCAGTTCTAAGAAATGATGATTTTCAGCTTTAAAAAAACCCAGGTTCTGGATTTTTATTGTGTTTCTAAGTTAATCATGCATTAAATCATATATCATAATGTGTATCTGAAAAACATATCTTACCTCTCTCTATAACCTGACATCAAAATAATATTATTGGAGAAGGAAGCAGCAGGAAGGTGCCTAAAAGGCCTGTCCATAGTCTCTAACTTTGTTATCCAAAGTTTTCATCAAAAGATTTCTATTGAAAATAGGGTTCTGACCATACAAGCATAAACCACGTTTCTTGGGCTTACCAGTTTAATATGTTCTCGCTTCTGGTATTTTTCACTGTAATACTGTTCTTGTCGAAGATTAAGCAGTTGCTGTTGTTGCTTGTCCTTCAAGTCAATTAACTTCTGGGTCATTTCGGCATCCAGGGCAGCCAGATCTTGCTCAATGGTTGATGAGCCGTGGTCAGGGCTGCTGGGTTCCGATCTGTGGAGACACAGACTTAACTCACAAAACATGCAAGTCACAGTACGGTGGAGGGTAGGTGTTTCACCAGGGTTCCTCCTAGAGAGAGCACTGTGTTTAGGAAACATATGTACTACTATTTGTAATACTTTAAACAATAATATATATATATATATATATATATATATATATATATATATAATAAATTTTTAGATAAGCCACCTCAAGGACAGGCTGAACTGCCGAGGACAAGACGACTGTGATCACTCAATATGTGTTCGCACTTTCTACTTTACAAAAGGCTTTCATAACAATGCAATAAGGAGAATGACTGTCTCCAGTTAACATCTGAGGAAGCCAAGGTTCACTGAGACACTGTACCTCAGGATACTGTGAAGTATACTGCAATGCTCCTCACCTGAGGACAAACACATGGGGGGAAACAAGGTCTTGAGTACAGCCAAAGAACCCTGGGTGGTTGCTCAATGGTTAGAGCATTGGCCCTTAGACCAAAGGGTCATGGGTTTGATTCCAGGTCAAGGGCATATACCTCAGTTGCAGGTTCGTTCCCTGGCCTCAACTTGGGAGGCAACCAATCAGTATGTCCCTCTCACATCAATTCTTTTTCCTCTCTCTCTTCCTCCCTCCTTTCTCCCTTCTACTCTCTCTGAATATCAATATAAAAAATATCCTCAGGTGAGGCTTATAAAAAAAGCAAATAATTACAGCACAGAATCATGCATGCCAGCGTCTAGACAGAAATTATCCTTATATGATTTTATTGACACATTATGTGGAAAGCTCAGTTGAGAGGATGGATACACGAATAAAAAACCAGTCTAATGAACATTACAGCCCTTGATTGCTGAGTTATTTTCAGAAGTTTAAGGTGTGTGAAGGAGGCTGGGAGGTGGCAGACATGATCAGGCCTCGGTGGCTTTGCCTTTGGAAAGGAGGCTCTCCTGATGTGTCCTTTGATGCTTCATGCTTAGGGACTTCCGTCTGTGTTTTGAGGGGAAGTATTAAAAAATAACCAAGGGAACAATGTTTCTGCATCTTTTGTAAAAACAGAGTTGAAAATATCCCCTGTTGCCTCACATTGCCTGTTTAAGATCCATGAGATGAATTCTTCTGTAATTTAATATCAGGAACATGTTTGTCTCTCTTAGAAAAGCAAGCAATTTTCCTTTCATCAGAAAAGAACTGTCTAACACATATTCCTTTTCTTGGAAGCTAAGAGCTATATCCAGTGTTCAAGAACAGAAATTGCATTAAATGCTTGGTGCTGCCTGGTAGAAAATACAACATGAGGCACAGTTAATATTTTCCACACACGTGATCTAAAATTTTTAGTAGCTACCTTAGTGAGTAAAAATAAATGAGTGAAATTTACTTTAATCATATATTTTATATAACCTAATACATCCCAAATATTATCACTCCAATATGCAATTAAAATAAGACAATGTAGGTTCATATAAAAATGAGTTCATTCATATTATTTTTAAAAATAAAGTCTTTGAAATCTAGTATTTATATTATACTTACAGTACACTTCAAATTCTATGAGCCACTTTCCAAGGGCTCATCCGCCACTTGTGGCTAATGACTCCCATGTTGGACAGCAGGCCTAAGAAACTGGTAACCACTCAGTCTGTGTGTATGTATGTGTGTATGTTGTTTTTCGTTCACTGCTTTTGGCAAGATTTTTACACACATCTTCTGTAAATAACTTCAACACTCTATTGGAAGTTTGCAGTATAAGACATAAGTAAATAAACATGTGAATAAATAAATGACTATATACATATCACTAAAATAGAAGTTTAGGAGAAGGTTTAGGCCAAGCTTTACTGGTACTGTTTATGTAACTGCAGGTGAATGTTAATGCCTTTAGCTTTCAGCTTCTTCCTTGAGAAAGTGACAAAAGTTCACCCAGATGGTTTCTGAGGCAGTTCCAATTCTAAGAAATAAAGGTTTTGCTGCTTTTAAAAACACTCGTGCTGAGTTTTGATTGTGCTTTTAAGTTAATCACATGTTAAATCTTGTTTTCACAATATGGGTCTGAAAACAGGCACCTTACCTCTCTCTATAACCTGGCACCAAGATAAGATTACTCAGTAAAGAAGTGAAAGGGAGGATATGGGGCAGCCCTCCAACTCTCATCAACAGGTAGCTTACATGCTTACATAGTTCCCACATGACCATATCAGTTACTGTGCGTGAGAATTATGTAGGTCATATTAACTGCTGTGTCCTCCAGGCATACAGTTGGTGCTCAATAAACACTGGTTGAATAAATGTGTCAGAGATGTCTCTCCACATCAAGTCTGATGCATGGAGCCATGGGCACCCCTAAGTCCAAACACTAAGGTTACCTGTGCAGGGCTTTGTGGGTTAACAATGGGGCAGCAAAGGATAGATGAGACTTCTTTCTGTATGAAAAACTGTCTCTTCAATTAGAGTCTAGGTACATGGAAAAATTTCATAGCCCCTGATTGGTCCTGCATTATGGAAAATCAGCAGGTTGATATTGGGCTCATAGGCTAGGACTCACAGATAGGACTCCGTGCATATCTATTCTCAGAATTTGGTCAAATAAAGAAATTCAGTCTACAGGCAAAACTGAGCTGAGGTGACAGAAGAGCTACGCCCTGGTGGGAATGAAGTGGCTTTCCTTCTTGCAGCACTTGAGTTGCAAAATAGGGTGCAAAACGTAAAAAAAAATTCCATGTAAATGTCTCTCTTCCTTATACCATCAAACAAATCATGCTCATTCAACTTACTTTTTCTTACTGTCCTTTTTGGCTGTCTTCTCCAAAGCCGCTCTCCTTCTTAAGTAGTCATTCTGAATTTCATTATATTTTGTAGTGTGCTCCTTGATAAGGTCAGTGGTTTTCTTGTGGTGTCTCTTAACCAGCTCTTTCATTTCTTTGTAGTGCTTCTTTTGAAGTTTTACAAACGATTTCTGTTGCTTTAGCTCTTCAATAGTCTGTGCTTCTACTTCTGCAACAAATAAGTAGAAAAGCTAACAGACATGGAAGAACCGAAAAGAGGGAGGCAGAGAGGAGTAGCAACCTGTTTACTGAGCAATGTGTGTCTGATCCTTGCCCACTAGAGCTTCAGAGCAGAGCTTTTATTGAGCTTATCTGGGTTTCAAGGTGGCTCCATCACTTTTGCTAACTTTGTAACAATGTTACCAACTTTCTCAAAGACTCAATTTATTCACTTGTAAATTTTTAAAGAAGTTTGGGCTCCCTAGAAATAGAGCCCAATTCTTGCCTGTGATTCCCTGAGGGAGGCTCTCAGGAATGGGAGAGTGAGGGCAGCAGATAGGGAAGGAGAAGCAGTTAAACAGGACTTGGGCTTAGATGGACTCTGGCTCCTGCCTGATCCAACTTGGGTGCTCTGGAGTGTGAATTGTACTACAGAGTTAGCCACACCTTGAGGCAAGAGAGTCAGCATTTTGCATATTTGTGATAGTCCACGGCAGGGGGGGGGGGGGGGGGGCGCAGAACCTACTAGAGAAAAAGCTTCCATTTGGCTGAGGGCAATTTTCAAGAGCAGGGAAAGTTCTGAGCTGTTGTCAGCTATCACTCACTGCAGCTTGAAGATGGATTCACTGGAGGGAAGGTAAAGGGGGATCAATGCAGGACACCAGTAGCATCCACCTAGCGGTCACAATGTTCCCCTACATTTTAGGATTATTGTGCTGGTGAAATAAAAGAATTGCTACAAAACATTTAGCACGGTTTCTGGCAGTATGCCTGTAGACGCTTAACTAATGATTGTTCATGTTCTACCATACCATCTCTAAGGGGCGCTATTCACAGTCGAGACATGGTAGGCTTGTACATTTATCAGTGTCCCAGTATAAAGCAATAAAGTGAAGGAAAACCCCTTAATGTGATTTTCCCAATGGCACTATACATGACAGTAGCACCTTACATTGCTACATATTTTATCCAATGCTGGAAATATATCTATATTGATAAGAAGATAATATGCTAATTAGACCATGAAACATTCGAGATGTCCTTCTGGAGAAAGCCATGATAGTGGGGCCAAGGCAGAGGTGGTTACGGGTGATCAGGCCAGGAGGGGAGGGCAGTTGGAGGTGATCAGGCTGGCAGGGGGGTGCAGTTGGGGGCAAGCAGGCCAGCAGGAAGAGTGGTTAGGGGAGATCAGGCAGGCAGGCAGGCGAGCATTTAGGAGCCAGTAGTTCCAGATTGCGAGGGGGTTGTCCGATTGCCAGTTTAGGCCTGATCCCACAGGGATCCCAGGTTAGGATGCAGGCCAGGCTAGGGACACACCCCCTTGCATCCCCACCCCCCCATCCCCCGTGCACAAATTTCCTGCACTGGGCCACTACTTTAATGTGAAAGTGCTTGACCTTAAGACATTCTGTATTTTCTTGACATATTTGATCAACTCTAGAAAATGCATTTAAAATATGTAACATTTCTGAAATTAAGATTAATCTTATTGTCAATGGAGTACAACAGTGTGCCAGTAATTTTTATCTCAGCCATCCATGAACAGTGGGTGCCTTAATGTTGACAGTGTCCTAACTGCAATGAATTACCATCTATTGGGAACTAGATTAGGTCATAGTTCACATGTTTCTATGTTTTGATTTGAACTCTCTGCTTCTTAAAGGGGAAAAAAGTTATCATAAATATTTAGAACTGTCAAGAGATTCTGAAATAGTATACCTATGCCATGAATAACCACAGACCTGAATAGAAGATGAGATAGCTAGTGAATTAATGTTGAAATCAGAATACAAATTGATGTTCCTAAATGCCGAGGTCTTTAAACAATTGAAATATGCTTCTCTTTCTTATAATGTGTCTGGTCTCTTGACATTCGATTCCTTTTGGATAAAGAGACCAGTGAGAAAATCAGGTACATTTATTTAATGGTTTCCCTCAGGCCCAAATATACTCATTATGATTGCATAGTAACTTATTATATTAATAATTTATAATCCCAGGAATTGCTGCATTTTTTGGTGACAGATTCAATCCCACTTCTTTAAGAACAGTGTGCAGCACATCAGCTATGGCAAGTAGCAACAGGGTTAAAGACGTACAACTTGTGTTTAAAAAAATTCCAGAGATACTTAAAAAAAAAAAGTTTGTGTATGAAAGGCTCTTAAGCATACAGATAATGTTCATTTACATAAAGAGCCAAACATCATTTATAAACAAAGATAATCACTGTTAGTTTATTGTATACACTCATGGCCTTTTTTCTATGCATTTATTTTTAAATAACACTGGAATCATGCTCTATTTACGCTTCTGTCTCTTGTTGTATGTGTCAACTTTGTATTGTTACCCAGGGAACTAAATCTTTAAAACATGTGTTTAAAAATACCTTGTTGCCTGACTGGCATGGTTCAGTGATTCAGCATCAACCTATGAAGCAGGAGGTCCTGGTTTCATTCCCAGTTAGGGCACATGCCCTGGTTGCGGGCTCCATCCCCAATGGGGACGTGGAGGAGGCAGCCAATCAATGATTCTCTCATTACTGATGTTCCTATCTTTCTCTCCCTCTCCTTCTCCCTTCCTCTCTGAAATAAATATACATATATATTTTTAAAAAACATTCTTCAAGTAACTTTTCTATGAATATTGTATGTGTTACTTTGGTGAAACATAAATACATGCCTAAAATATATATAAATCATAAAGGTAAAGGCCTATACATTTTCATAAAGTGAGCATATTTCAAGAACCATTACTCAGAACAAAATAATATCATCAGATGCCCGCCAGACAGGGGCCTCTTTTTGGTTCCTGCTCCCCATCAAATATAATCCAATCCGTGTTTCCAACAGAATGAGTTAGTTTTGCTTGTTTTTGAACTGTATGTAGATGGAATCATAAAGAATGTGCCCATTCGTGTCTGGCCTCTTTTCTTCAACACAATCCTTGTGAATTTTGTGCATGTTGTGTGTGACTGTAATTTATTTATTCCGAAAATTGTATCCCAGTTCAGTCTGTGATTATACCCCAATGTGTGGATCCACCCGACTGTTCACAGACATTGGGCTGTATGCAGTTTGGGGCTCTTCCCAACAGTGATGTTTTTGGTGAGCATTTCTGTTGTATATTAGGCCGAGTAACAAACATTTTTCAAACTTTATTAATTATGGCTAACTGTATTGAAGAAAGCTTGTACCAATTTCAGTCCCATAGTTTATGAAACTAACCAAATATAAATATTTCCGATTGAATCACAGTCCTCACACACTGAGTATTCTGCGGTCGTCAACGGATCATAATCTGTATTTCTAAATGATGGCTTACTGTTATCACTATGGGAAGATATGCCTTCCTATTAGCTGGAACACATTTACAGTATGAAACTATTTTTGGATTCTAAAATGGGTATCTTGTGAAATTATATTATTTTTATATCAATAGGATCCTATCTGCCAATGATGGCCACTTTTTTTGTGATCACGTTGGGTAGTGTGGCCTCAACTAGGACTGTGTATCTGTATTTTTAAAGAAGAAATATGAAGAATGTTAATCTTCAGTGACAGAGAGAAACCTTCTTTCTCTAAATACTTACACTCTATAATATTTAGCTGTCTAATTTATCTGGGGAAAGGGTGATATTTACCTGTTAGAACACTATGAATAAGGTCTTCTGTTTTGGCAGGTGCCTTTACAGAACCTGAAATAAAAAGATAAAACAAATAGGCACTTTTTAACTTTTTACATTTTATTCTTCTTGTAAAACAACGATTGGCCCTTGAGTCTACATCATTTTGTGGAGAATTTACAAATTTTAAAAGAAAATTATTCCAAAAACTTCTAAGAAATGTTCTCCTTTTGTTACTTTGAGGCAAACATAATTAAATGTGAATCTATATGTTCCATTTATAGAGAAAAAATATATCCCTCCACTTGAAATAAAAAACAGCAACAAATTCAATTTAGGCAATGCTACTGCCACCTTTTGGCAAAATCAGGAATGGCAAGAGGTCTTTTAAAAATCAAATGCTGACAAGTTGGCACTAATCATTGTTGTAGACAAGATCTATTGGTGGATGCCAAAATCACTGGGCAATAGTTTAAGGAGAAACAGGATAGTTGCATCATCTAAAAGGATCTCCCCCAATATATCTGCTAAATACGAAGGAGAAAACCATACCTTTCAGTGAGAAACCTTAACAAAGTGCTCCAACACCACCAGTGAGGAGACATATCAATACCAGGTCCCCCTGATATGCTGCACTGAGAAGGGCCAAAAATGTAGCACTTCAACCTCATCAGGAGAAACCATCAGGCTGGTCCAAATCGAGGGACATTCTACAAAATACCTAACCAGTCCTCTTCAATAGTGTCAAGGTCATGAAAGACAGGACATACTGAGGGACTGTCATGGGTTGAAAGAAAATAAGGAGACATGACAATTAAATGCAGTGTGGTACCCTGAGTTGGAACCTGGAATAATAATAAAAGGACACTAGTGGAAAGCGGTGAAGTTCAAACAGGTCTGCAGTTCAGTTCAGAGTGCTGTGCCAAGGTTGATTTCCTGGCATGAGAGTCATACTATGATGCTGACAGATGTTAACATCAGAGAAGTTTAAATCATTTTTGTAATGTTGTCTGTTCCATTTAAAAAATTACTCTGTATGTCAAATTTTTTTTCAAAATATCAAGTCAAAACCTCCCCCCCACACACACACAAACATCTAAATGCTCTTCTACTGTCTCAAGCAAAGCATGAAGCTATATCACTCACATATTTAAATAACTTATTTATATTCCAGAAGCATTCAAGGGTTTGTATTTGGCATATCAAAATCTTCATTTGAAAATATCACTTCTTGTTTCTGATCAAGTCGTCTCACTGTTACCGATTTCAACAACCTTTTTGAAAGCATAGCCCCCACTCATATCTAATATACATTTAATATGATTTGTTCTTTTCAACATCTCATTCTCCCCTATGAGAACTACTCCTCCCCTCCCAAATAAAGAGTCTGGATTCATTTGTGGCATGCACTGGAATGAAAAGGAAGAGAGGAGACATGAGGCCATACTTTCATGGAAGAAAATCTCTCTCCCTTTATTTACTTTACTAGAGGCCCGGTACACAAAATTCATGCACAGGGTGGCGGGGGGGATGTCCCTTAACCCAGCCTGCACCCTCTCCAATCTGGGACTCCTCGAGGGATGTCTACGGGCAGTTGGACATCCTGCTCACAATCCAGGACTACTGGCTCCAAACTGCTCACCTGCCTGCCTCCCTGATTGCCCCTAACCACTTCTGTCTGCCAGCCTGATCACCTGCTAACCATTACCCTGCCAGCCTAACTGATGTCTAATTGCTCCCCTGCCAGCCTGTTTGCCCCCAACTCCCATCCTTTGCCATCCTGCAGGCTTGATCACCCCAACTGCCCTCCCTTGCAGGCCTGGTCCCTCCCAACTGCCCTCCCCTGCTGGCCTGATTGCCCACAACTGCCCTCCCTTGCAGGACCTGGAACCTCCCAACGGCCCTCCCCTGCTGGCCATCTTGTGGTAGCTATCTTGTGTCCACATGGGGATAGGATCTTTGACCACATGGGACCAGCCCTCTTGTGTATTGGAGTGATGGTCAATCTGCAAATTACTCTTTTATTAGATAGGATAGAGGCCTGGTGCATGGGTGGGGGCCAGCTGGTTTGCCCCAAAGAGTGTCCCAGATCAGGGTGGGGGTTCCCTTGGGGTGAGGGGCAGCCTGGGTGAGGGGCCTGTGGAGGTTTACAGGCTGGCCATGCCCCCCAGCCACCCAAGTGGAGCCCCTGGTATCTGGGATTAGTCTATGTCTACAATTGAAACTTTGTAGCCTGGAGTGGAGCCAAGCCTTCTGCTGGCTCAGTGGCAGCAACCATTTCTGTTTGAAACATTGTAGCCTAGAGTGGAGGCCTAGGCCAGCAATGGCAGGTGGAAAGCTTGGCTTCCTCTGTTGTCAGGGAAACCAAGCCTGTTCTCTCCAGCTCAGTGGCTGCTGCCATTTCTGTATCTTTTATAATTGAAACTTTGTAACATTGAGTGGAGGCTAAGGCAGGCAATGGCAGGTGGAAAGCTTGGCTTCTTCTGTTACCAGGGAAACCCAAGCCTTCCTCCTGCTCTCAGTGGCAGCAGCCATCTTGGTTGGGGTATATATGCATAATCTGCTCTTTATTGGCTGGTGGGCGTGGCTGTGGGCATAGCTTGTGGGTGTGGTGAAGGTACGGTCAAATTTGCATATTACTCTTTTATTAGATAGGATTGACCAATTCAACAAAAAGTTATTAAGTACATGCTGTTCCTTAGCTCTTTGCAAAGGAAACATCAAACTGAAGCCTAACCTGAGAACCCTCAATCTACTGAGGAAATAGGACATGCATATCATGGTAATTGCCTAAAGCAGTCTTAGACTACATGTCAAAGTCAGTTGCATAGAAATCAAAGGATTTTCCTGAAAGTGAGACATGAGTGTAGCTTTGGTAAGAGCACAGAAGTTGAAAGCAAGTATTTTAGGGAACTGTGCCAGTCTGGACATCACCCTTCACTGGCTATACAACCTTTGAGAAGCACCTTGTTACCCCAAAACTGCAATTTAATCACCCAGATAATGGGATAATCATAGAATCTACCCTCCTAGGCAGTGCCTAAAACTTCAAGGAGATAATCCACAAGAAGGGTTTAGCAGAGTGGTAGGCACCTGAGGGAAACTCAAGGTTATTGAAAAGTAAATTGGAGCCTTGACTTAGTGAGGAAGAGCTAAGAATGAGCTTCTAAAGCATAGCTACTCACAAGAAGTTTGTAAAACAGCCACTTTTAACTTTATAAATTTTATTCTTCCTGTAAAACAACCTTTGGCCCTCGAGTGTAAGTTTTTTTAGACTGCCAGCAGACATAATCCACCCCTAAATAAAGACACCAGAAACCTGATGACATTTTGTTGTGACTTCATAAGTCAGCAGCAGAGCCAGATGAGAACTGAGGTATCTTTCTTGGCATTCACTCATTCATTCACTTTATTTGTCTGTTCGTTCGTTCGTTCGTTCATTCATTCATTCATTCATTCATTCATGCCTTTATCACGCATTTCTGGAGCATTTCTAAGCCCATGCACCCTTGCTCACATGATACTGTAGGTAATTGAATCATACAACTGCCTTTGTGACACAAACCAGAAGCTCTTTGCCATGTTTTGCAGCTCTCTTTTCTGAGGTTTACCTGGAGCAGGTTGGCTGTGAAGGGCCTGGGAGGGAGGTTTGGGTGCCAGGGATGTACTGTGGTTTACTCCATTTTCTGCTGGAGTCGTCCCGGCCTCACTCGGAGCTTCTGACGGTGTTTCCCCAGGTTCAACCTAAAATAGTAAACATCCTTTCATTTCCCTTATTTCTTATTGTTTCGTTATTACCTTCTTAAACTATCTGATAAGATTATATGTGAGTTGAAATAAAAACAAAATTCCTTGTCCCACTTCAAGGAATCAGTAGAAGTCAGTTCTTGTGACTTTATTTTTCTCTAGCCTTTTCTCAAATATTCTTTCTTATGAGTTGAGTAAAATAAGATGGAATCCTTTCATATTTCACTGGAAATTATGATAGAAACCAAAGAACTAGAAGTGTCAGCTTTCTCAAATTCATGGAGAGACTCCTAGGATCCAAGTAAACACATTTCAAGGAAAGAAAGTTCAGAAGCTAGTATTTCAGATGCACTAAATTTGGCTTAGACCAGTAGAGAAAAATGTGCAAAATTAACTACAGCAGAAGTGGGCTCCTGCCTCCTAGTGGCCAACTGAAAGTATTACAACGTTTTTTTACAACGTTTTTTCTTCACAATAGATTTTTTTTAATTGAAATTTTATTTATATTCTTCCTATTTAAAAATCGAATAGAAGTGACTTTAAAATATGTTATAAGTGGACCAGTAAAATTATAACTAGAAAGGCAATTTTTACAAGTTTTACAGAGGAGGATATGCCATTTGATATGCTAATTGAATAAATCTACATCCTGCCCTTTGAAAATTGAATGTAATGATCAAACAATAAAAAATAAGCACACAATACAATAAAATATGATATATTATAAAACTGTATACCTAGAACCTGCATAATTTTGTTAACCAATTTTACCCCAATAAATTCAATAAAATAGAAACAAAACTTTACAGCACTATAACATTAAAATGTGCGGAACTTAATTGAGTGGTTAGTGTGGTAAGTAAATATCAAATGTATGACTGAGTGTTGGAGGTGCCGGGTCATTCTTTCCTTGACAAAGTCATCTAAAAGCTATAGTCCCCCCCATGCAGCATCTTGATTTGGACAACAGATGGGTAATGGGCAAGGTCATCAGTTTTTCTGGGTTTCATCAGGCAGAAATCTAGTCTACTTGGAATAAGTGTGAGAAGTGAGTGTGGCTTTGCCTTTCCCTCAAGAAAAAGCTTCTTTAAACACATATATAATTTGTACCTTCAATTTCTACTAGCTGAATCTGCCCCAAATTTCTAAGAGATTTGGATCATTTCTAAGAACGATATCCCGATGCATTCTTCTAAAGTGTTTAGGGATGAAATGTGTCAGTATTTGTAACCTTCTTTGAAATGCATCAATATAAGCCCTAGCCAGTTTTGCTCAGTGAATAGAGTTTGGGCCTGTGGACTGAAGGGTCTTGGGTTTGATTTCGGTTAAGGGCACATACCTAGGTTGCAAACTCAATCCCCGGCCCGGGTCAGGGCATGTGTGAGAGGCAACCAATCAATATATCTCTTTCACATTGATGTTTCTCTCTCTCTGTCTCTCCCCCTCCCTTCCACTCAATCTAAAAATCAATGGAAAAATATCCTAACAACAACAAAAACCCATGAAATAATGAGTGGGTAGAGGGATGGGTAGATGAATATATACCAGTGATAAACAAATGCATTTAAATTTTAAGTAGAAAATCTAGGTAATTGCTATTTGATGTTCAGTATACAATTCTTGCCATGTTTGTATATGTTTGAACATTTCCCTAATAAAATATAGCACAACTTCTATATTTTGAAGCCTATCAGGAGGAGTTAGAAGCAAAAGACTGCTTTAAGGAGATGAATAAATCCATCTCTTAACACCAGCATTTGAAGCTCCTTGATTTACCAAGTAAAATGATTCTGGCTTTTATTGCAATTAGTACCCAGCATGTTCCTCCAGCAGTAACTGGAGTCATTTGGAACATGTAGTCAACTGATTCTTTGCACAGCATGAACCATGTCATAATATAAAGAAATCATCAGCATTCATATGGTCTCATTTTGTTGAAACACTAGTGAAAGCTGTAAGTTTATATAAATATGTGTGAATTTGTATTAATGTCAGTTTCTCCTTCCAGACTGTAAGGTCTATGAGAATATCCTATTTTTCTTCTAATATATATTAATAGTGCCCAGCATAGTGACTGAAAATTGTATTAAAAATTGTATTGAATAAATAAGTGAATTAATAAATCCACATTTCCTGCTCACATATAATCAATATATTGCTGACAAAATCCTATAACTAAAAACCATTTAAATGTTATGCTAAAATAAGAAAAAATTTTCTTTAAATTAATGAATCAATTAATGAAAAAAGAAAAGAATACTGCCTTACTCATAATTGCAGTTGTTTATTTAGGAGGAGATTAAAGATTAAAGGCCATAGCTCTGCTGAATATTTCATATGTCTTATATATGTTTCTGTTCCAGCCAACTTTAATTTATTAGAAATACTGATATGGTCTCCAAATAATTCAGCAGAAATAAACTCTTGGCAGTTAGGCAGAAGTTATGGATTCATTCAAAGAGAACAGAGACCAATACCATCTTTTACATTCATCTAATGAGAATAAATGTTTCAAGTAAGCAAGCCAAATAATTTGGCAAATACTTGCTAGAGATGCAATTCTTGGGTCTACCCCAGACCAATTGAATAGGAAACTGGAGGTGGGGCTCAGCAATCTGTGCATTCAGAAGTCATCCATGTGATTCTGGCTTGCTACACGATAAAGTCTGAAAACCTTGCTATTCAAAATGTGCTCCACTGACCAGCAGCATCACCACTTCCTGGAAGCTAGTTAGAAATGCAGAATCTGCATGCAGTGTATTAAGATCCCCAGTGTAAAATCTGAGAAGCCCTGGTCTAAAGCAGAGTGGAAAACTTTGCCCTTGATAGTCACACTTTTATAATCTCTATGTCATTGGCCATGGCATAGATGACTACATTCAAGTGTCTGCATTCATTGCTGTTTTATACAGAGGAACTGGAAGCCACTCTGACTGGGACACAGATTTATCCAGAGCATCCAATGAAAGTGCCTTGTAATTCCCAAAGCCACACAGAAATGAAAGGGACAGGATTGCTATCTAAAGGCCAACTCCTAAAAGGCAAAGTCTCTCTTCCAACTTTATTAGATGCTTTCATGTTCAGGGGCCGTGAGAAGCTATTGTTCCTATAAGTTAGTAGTTAACTACCTTATTATTGGAGGAGGAAGGTTTTCATTTAAGGAGGATAAAAAAAATGACCAATAAACCTCATATCTGATTTTATTGCCAAGTTCTTGAACCATGGATGAGTACTCAGCTTATTGTTGAGAAAATTAAATGGCCAAAAAGGCCTTCCTGAGTTCATTACTGTGCCCTTATGAGGTCATCACCTTGGATTTTTGCTGTTTAGTGAAATTTACACCAGACCATAGGACCTTTTATTTTCAAATAATCAAATTCCTTCGAAGGTATCCCCAAGGGGCCATACATTGAGCTAGAAAATGAAATATTTTAGATAAATTTCAACTCACCGATAAGAACAATTTTTAAAAATCTGACAACTTAAAAAGTAGGCCTCTTAGAATAAATGAAATGTTAGTATTATCAAACAACCCTCCCTTTCCCGCACAAAAATGTGGAGATCGCTCACACACCTGCACTGGTACCATACACACAGACAACAGAGGGGATTCTGGAAAACAGAAGTTTTGGCCTTGTGGGCTGAGCAAGGTTGGGATATCAGGTATAGGCATTCCTCAGTTTTTACACTTTACTTTACTGTGCTTCACAGGTGTTTTGTTTTTTTACAAACTGAAGACAAGATCTTTTGCCAGCAAAAAAAAATTATGACCTGCTTTATTACGATGCTTACTTTGTGGTGGTCTGGAACCAAATAACATACTTCCGAGGTAAGCCTGTACTGTCTTAGACCATAACTTCCCCCAAGGGTGGACATGGATGCTTGGTCACTGAATGTAGCCTTTGTAACTTGAAAGTTTAGAGTTGGGAGATATATATGTGTATTTTGGCCAACAGCCAGTATATAATCTGATCAAATAGAATCCATACACAGAAACCTAACTTATTGAAAAAACTAGTTTTTATAATAATGAGTGATTTAAAGGGGGAAATCTTGGACATTTGATTCAACAAAAAGTTCAGTTCAAAGGATATTACTATTGAAGTTGAAGGTCTTGTAGTCTGTGCTCAGTCATCCAGGTAACCTGCTGCAGGGGACAGGGAGTGAATAAAGGGCTCATCCTTACTAAAGGTTACCAGAAAGCTAGTTTTGTTACTCAGCTGCATGGTGCAATGTGGTGCAGTACAGACCTTTGCTACTCGGAGCACTCTGGAACAGCATCATTTGGAGCCTGTTAGTGTCTGAGCCCCAGGCCCCACTCCCGACCCACTGAATCAGGATCAGCATTTTATCATTAAACTTCGACAAGTGGTGGCGTAGCACATGAGTTCTGGAGCCAGATTGCTTAGATTTCAATCCCGGCTCTGCTCTTTACTAGCTCTGCGGCACTGGGGGATGAAGTTAACCTCTCAGTGCCTCACTTTTCCCATCTGTTAAATGGGAATAGTAATACTTAATTAGACACGTGGATTTTTAAAGACTTAAATATGTTGCTACATTAAAGGGATTAGACAGTACCAGGAACATAGTAAGCACTCAGTAAATATTTACTTTTTTCTTATCCACATCTTGACATGTTTTAGCAAATACTGCATTTGGAAATTATTGCCAAATAATATTTTTTAATAGATACACAGGATAGTGACTTTTATCTCTTTACAGGCATATTTAAAAAATAAAAATTAAAAAGTGTTACTGATGTCTCATTAGGCATCTTTATATCCACGTTAGAGTATTAGGGCTGTGAAACATTTTTAAAAATTAAAAAATCTTGATAAAAAGCAAATGTACCTAGAAGACAGGCTAGCACAACATATAACATAAATTTTAATAATAACTGCAAAATTACTGGGCCTTCTGTGTCTTTTGTTTGTTATTTTTATTTAGTGACTTTTTATTTAGAGAAATAGCTAAACATACTATGAAGCCTTTGTTATTCAGATTAGGCAACCTTGTACAACTTTACTAACCCACTACCCTGAATAACAATTTTAAAATAAATCCAGCAACTATAATCTCTATTATTCATTAACTTCCAACATACATATGTTGAAATTATACATATATATATATATACACACACACACAAACTTATACACACACACTAGAGGCCTGATGCACAAAAATTAGTGCAAGACTGGGCCTTCCTTTCCCCAGCTCCTCCGGCCGCCCACAGGCACCTGGGACCTGGCTGGCTTCCATCTGGCCCTGGCTTCATCAGGAAGGACATCTGGAATGACATCCAGATGACGTCTAATCTAATTAGCATATAACCCTTTTATTATTATAGACTAGAGGTCTGGTGCATGAAATTCATGTATAGGGGAACTTTGTAGCATTGAGTGGAGGCCTAGGCCGGCAATGGCAGGAGTAAAGCTTGGCTTCCTCTGTTGCCAGGGAAACCCAAGCCTCCCTTCTGCTCTCAGTGGCCACAGCCATCTTGGTTGGGTTTACTTGCATAATTCTCCTGATTGGCTGACGGGCATGGCTGTGGGCATGGCTTTATTGGAGGTATGGTCAATTTGCATATTAATCTTTTATTAGATAGGATATTTTTTCACATGACATGAAATAAATATTTATTGTCCAAAGCATGGAGGAATTTTCAGTTTTTCTAGTAATTTGGTTTGCAAATTACTCTATGAAGATAACTTATTAGACGATTACAAATGTGGGAATATTTTGCAGTGCAACGAAGTCTTTAATTTTCAAGTAGATATGACCTTTATAGGTACAAGTTAAAAGGATTCTACTAAAAACGTCTTTGCTGCTAAAATAATGTCTCCAGTGCCTGCCATGTCCTAGATAAAATTTTCTTCCCAGAAAACCACAGCTACTTATGTTCAGTGGCCTCATTCAAAGGACCGTGCATCCCTGCAAGACGAGATGAAGGGCACACTGGTGCTCAGAGGTGGCAAACTACTTTTCTTTCCTACTATTCCATGGGAAGGGCAAATGACTTTTTTTCACGAGTTTCAAAAGTGACAACAATTACGGGTTTAGACAGTTCAAAGGGAAAATTTGTATTTTTTCTGTTAAACCATATGAGATCTATCTGATTCAATGTCTTTAAATTATTTCTAAAACTGAAAAGGTCCAAGTTTTCTCTAAATTTAACCAACATTATACATTTATTTAAAATTCTTTCTGATCACCATTTTTCAGAGGAGAAACAAAAATAAAGTTGACCTAAACTTCTACTGCATTTTTATGTCCATGGCTGTTGCATGCTCCCCAAAGAGCTTTTTGGCAGGCAATGTCTTGCAAAGATAAGGCTCTGAAAAAGACAGCAGCTTGAAAGGATCCCTGCAATCCCAAGGGCCCCAGGTCTCCATTCCTTAGTGACATTTGCTTGCAAACATTAGAGAACATCTGCTCAGGTCAGCAAAATGTCCCATTATGAGATCTTTACCTCAAACGCTGCACTACATACGCTGAAAGAGGCTGCTGTTTTGAAAAGTTATCCTGGGAGGAGAGCTTACTCCTTGGAGAATCTGGCTAACAAATAGGTAGAAGTTGATGATATAAAAAGTCCTGTTTCTAAATAGTGACAAAACATGTAATTTTACTTGAAAATGCTTCATCCCAACTTCTATTTCTTAGAAAATAAAATATATCTAATTGAGTAAAGAGACTACTGTTTTCTGATCAGAGAAGGACGCTATGAATAGTAATTTATTTATAGCTATACAAACTGTATTTGCCTTGAATTAAATTTTATTAAATATGGTAGTAAGCACAAGGAGGTAGGAGAGAAAAGTTCCAAAGCTTCTGGTGGATTTCTAAGGAGAGCTTCTAATTTCATGTTGGTGTATAGATGAGCAAAGCAAGAAATTCTGTAGTCTTACTTAATCTTTTCAAAGGCCATTGGAAAGAAAAATAACACACTCTTAGCTCTGAAGGAACACCCAGATTAAAGATGTAACTATTGGCAAACATTTAAATTCTAGTTGCCAAGCAAAACATTCAGAAAGGGCTTTCATTTTTAATTTAGTGATAAACAGAAGCTATTTAGCATTGCTGGGTACTCTATAAGCAGAACTGCACACAGGGGTTCTTGAGTACATGATTTATTGAGAGTACACTCTCAAGAGAAAACTGTTCGGAAGGGAGGAAGGCAGGGTAGAATAGGGAGAGAAGATAAGTTAAAATGTGGTCTCAGCCTTAGCCTGATCCATCAAAGGTTGAGGGGCGGCTTGGGAGTGCAAATTGCAATACAGAGGTTGCCCACTCAATAGCAAGGAACCTGAGTTATTCTCCAGGATCTTTCAGTCTCTGGGCAGGGATCACCCTATTCCAGGAATAACTTTCCAGGCATCTCCAGAGAAGGTGGCTCCTATCAGCCCAGCCCAGGTCCTCTGGAGAAGCCTGGAGCTGTGCGGAGTTCGCCGCCCACAGCTGCAGCAGCCCTGCAGAGGAGCTGCGGGCAGGGCACCAACAGCATCTGCTTGGAGCTTGCAAAGACACTTTCTTCAATGGGCCTGTATAGCAGTGATTGCTTGCACCAATCTCTCAGAATTCAAGTGGAGGTCTCAGATGGTTTTTGTTTGTTTGTTTGTTTGTTCCTAGGTTTCCCTCTGCAAATGGTAAGCCTAGATGTCAGAGGCACAAGCAACTTTGGAAGTTATGTATGTCTACCATTAGGCATAATTTTCTGATAGTATAGTTTCCCTAAAACCCCATTTATTGCATACCACATAAAGCATTATTTATGAAACTTCCCAGTCTAACTTGAAACTTCATCCCAGAGGATGATGTATCTCTTGGTCCTGCAGTGTAAATGAGAAACTGGAAAATCTTATTCTTCTGTGAAATATTTTCCTTTCATTTCATTTTTCTCATGTTCAATTAACTCAATATCTTAGATTTAAAGTTTCTAAAATTCTATACAAAACCAAGAAAATAATAAAAAATGTGCTAAAAAATTTACATGATAGTCATGGAAGATGTTTAAAATAGTGAAGCATTCCAAATATCCAATAATAGGGGAATGGAAATATAAATCATGATAGAAGACCATGAAGTTACTAAAAGTCATACCATAGGACAATATTTACTAACATGGAAAATATTTGCAGTAAGTGAAAATAAAACATGGATTGTGAGTACTATCCCATTTTATGACTGAGTATAATTGTACATAAAAACTAGCTATATGTGGATCCCATATTTACAGTGTCACTGCTGGGTGTCTTGGGTGTTTGAATTATAGGTGATATCTTTAAGACTTTCTTCTCTCCTTTTTATTTTGAATTTTTTTCTATGCTAAACCTATACTTCCTTAGAATAATAAAAGGGCTAATTAATAGATACTATTAACTTAAATGGATTTGCTATTATAGTTATCTAAATAATTTTCAAGGTTTCCCATTACACACATAGTTATCCATTTTTCTTATCTTTTTAACCCTGAATTTATTATCCAAATATTCAAATAAAACATGAAAATAGCTATTTTTATCACTATTTTTAATATCAGGGCTATCTCCAATAATCACTAAATAATATTTCACTTTGTTAATTTTGCTAAACAGAGGATCTCCAGTCTAAATAGAGGTTTAATATTTTTAAACTTTGCTTCTAATATTTCTAAACCCATACTTAATTATTCTTTACAAGGTATTATATAACTTAGAATAATATACTGATTGTTTTAGGAATACATATTTTAACACATAAATATACAATCCTATCCAATAAAGAGGGAATATATTAATTGACCATCACTCCATCACAAAGATGGCTACACCCACAGCTGAAGCCAAGTTCCCATAAGGAGCCTTATGGAGCAATCAGCAGGGACCTGAGGCTATGCCCTTCCCCATCTCCATGGGGCTTGACAGGGGAACTCGGGCCATACCCGCTGCCCTGGTGTCAGGCTGGGGGACCTCAGGCTGCACCCCCTGCCACAGCACCAGGTCAGGGGACCTGAGGCCATGCCCCCTGCCTGACAGGGCTTGATGGGGGACCTGAAGGTGCGCTTCCCACCCTGGTGCTGGTCTAGAGACCTCAGGCTGCTCCCCCTGCCCCAGTGCCAATCTGGGGGACCTCAGATTGCACCTCCTGCCAAGTGAGGCTTGACAGGAGACCTCAGGCCCCGCCCTCCACCCCAGCACCAGGCCAGGGGACCTGAGGCTGTGTCCCCCTGCCTGGTTGGGGTTGACAGGAGACCTCAAGGTGCACTCCCAGTGCTAGGTTGGGGGAACTCAGGCTGCACCCCCCTTCCAGGTGGTGCTTGGCAGAGGACTTCAGGTCATACACCCCACCCCAGCACCATGTTGGGGGACTTGAGGCTACGTCCCTCTGCCTGGCTGGGCTTCACAGGGGAACTCAAGCTGTGCCCCTCACCCAGTGGGGCTTGACAGGGGACCTCAAGGTGCTCCCCCAGGGCTGGATCAGGGGAACTCAGGCTGCACCCTCTGCCCAGTGGGGCTTAATGGGGGCATGAGGCTGTGCCTCTCCCCACCCACCCTGCCTGGTGGGCTTGATGGGAGACCTCAGGCCATGACCCCCACCCAATGGGGCTTGACGGGGGACCTCAAAGCATTCTTCCCAACTGGTCTGGACTGGGGAACCTCAGGCCATGCCCCCCCCCCCATCCTGGTGATGAACCAGGGGACCTGAGGCTATGCCCCCTACCCAGTAGGGCTTGACAAGGGTGGGACTGGCCAGGCCTGGATCTAGCCAATTGGAGGGGGGCTGGCCGGGCATGGGTCTCATGCGATTTTGAGTGTGGGTGGGCAGGAACTTGACTCTGGGTACCGTGGTGTGCCCCAGACTCTGACAGGAGGAAGGTTTTCACTAATTTTATTTTATCTCTGACACTTCTATTATAGAGAAAGGACAAATAGCAATATTAAATTATTTCCTTTAATTAATCCCCCTTTAATGTGCACGAATTTCGTGCACCAAGCCATTAGTCCTATATAATAAAAGAGTAATATGCAAATAGACTAAATGGCAGAACTGAACAACCAATCAAAGCAAATATGCTCATGAATGCTAAGACTGCTCAACTGCTTGCTATGATGTGCACTGACCACCAGAGAACAGACAGTCAACTGGTTGACCAGCTGCTATGATGTGCACCAGGGGGTTAGCTTGCTGCTGGGGTCTGGTCGATTGTGACTGAGCAAGATGGGCTGAACACACCCTCCCGCAGTCCCTCCAATCAGATCATGCACTGGTGAAGTCAGTCAACCTGGCCAGCACCCTCTTGCAATTGGCACCCCTCAGGAAATGTCAGAGTGAGGCTCAGCCCAATATCACAGGCCACTCCCTTTGGGATGAAGCCAGATGCAGGGCTCTCCCAATCAGGACTGATTGGGCATGAGCCTGTGGCAGGCACAGTGGAGGCGGGATGAGCAAGAGTGGCAGGTAGGAGCTGCAGGCAGTGTTGGACTGCAGGTTTCAGCCCGATCCCTGCAGGCCACCCAGAGGAACCCCACCTGTGCATGAATTCGTGCACTGGGCTTCTAGTGTAATAATAATAACAAACACCTTATGGCCCATAATACACACCAGGTATTGTTTTAAGTAATTTATGTATTGCAATAAATCACAAAAGCACTTTGAAAATCTTGTAGTTTAAATTGAAGACAAAAGAAAGTACTTAATTACTTGATAATCATCTTCTTTTATAAGTGCCTTAATCATCTTTAATTAACATGAAATCATCTAGAGATTTTCATATGGAAGAGCAAGATGTATACTGTTTCATGGGTCAGAAAATAAGACACTAGTGGTGGCCAGGATATCAGGAGAGAATGAAATATGAAAAATTCAGTTAATCATCTGGTTGTTTTGTGAGATGATGATGATGATGATGAACTCTATCAAGATGTTTTTCCAATGTGCTGATTTCTTCTCCTGAGGTGTGGTGTTACATAGGCAAAGCCAGCAATGAGGTGTGGCAATCACCTTAATGTCATGCATAAGATGAGCACTCCCTCTCACCTCTTTCTTTACTTCTTCTTCATCTTCCAGTGTCAAAGCAGCCAGTTGCTTAGCTCTCTGCTCCATTAGATTCACATATCGAATTGGATTTGACAAAGCTTCAATCACATCTAAATAGAGAAGAGATGTTTTAGATGCAAGACCCTGGAAATAGTGATTATCCACTATCCATCCATGCATCCATGTATCCATTTACTCACCCACCCACTTACCAATTCATCATTCATTTTCCATTCTTCTATCTACCAATATAAATACCCACTCATTCATTCAACATTTTAAAAGGAACGAAAGTTAAGACCCTTTGCTGAAATTCCAGAAAGAAAGCAGTTCTTTCTGGAGGGCAGCTCTGAGAGCCAAACGAGACAGGCTCCAAAGCAGGATGTCTCAATGCTCCATAGTATTGTTTATTTTCAAGGGTTCCATCCATTTCAGCAGACCTGAGTTTGGCCCAAATGATGTTTCATAAGTGGAGACACTTCACATAAAAAGCCTGTTTCCCAGATGCTTGAAACAACCAAAAGATTTGGCAATATGGGTCTAGCTGGAATGAATGTGGCTACCATCTTTGGGTGGGGCACATGCTCCAAGTTTGCCACAGTCTTCTTATTTTTTTATTAATTCTCAACTGACAATATTTTCCTCCCATTGATTTTTAGAGACAGTGGAAGGGAGGGAAAAATCAATGTAAGAGAGACACATCAATTGGTTGCCTCCCACATTCACGCCAAACAGAGTGGGGATTCAGCCTACAACGGAAGTACGTGCCCTTGACAAGAATGGAACCTCCAACCCTTCAGTCTGTGGGCCAATGTTCTAACCACCGAGAAAAAATAGCTAAGGCATGCCACAGTCTTCACTACTCCTTGGTATATTATACCCAGGCCACTTTGCCCTGTATTTAAATTTATGATCCCTTGTTGACATCATCATAAGTTAACCTCTCTAAACTTAGGATTCCATGCATGAAAAGAATCAGGGTTCTAAAACTGGCTCAGGGTAAAAATAATTACCCATATCTGTATAGACTGCTCTATAGTGCCAGGCAGCATGGGTTAGAAAGCATTGGGCCCATGAGAGTACTACTACCAGTGGATAAATAGACTCAATAGTTTATTGGAACTTGAACTAAATTAACACTTGTTCATAAAGGGTTGAGCAATTTACTTTCTAGACATATATGCAAAACAGAGGTGACTCTGAGGTCAGGATCTCCTGTTTCCACAAAAATATGGATGAGCTGTTTGATGAGGCCGTTTACCTGCATAGGTGTCTGGAACATAGTCTTTCACCTCAATGTAGACAAAGACAGCTGGCAGCATCAGAGGCTGGTTCCTCTCATTCCTCAGACAGATGTAGTGATAGCCTGAGGGGGTGAGAATAATACTGTGCATCACATATTTCCTTCACAATACGCATTAGCACACAGGAATATCTATGTGATAGAAATATTTAATTTAGGGGACTTTGAATGACAAACATTTTAATATCATGATTTTAAGTGAGAGTTATTTTCCTCATCAGATGAAAAAACAATCTTGATTCTGATTTTTTTCTCTCTTTCCAACCACATTTTCCCCTTGCATAAGAGAATTCAGAGGCATTTGTCATAGATTAAATTATTGCCCCAACTTTGTCCCTTGTCTATGATTCCTTCACTTTGGGTTTTGCCATATGCTCTGCTTTGGACAATGGGACTAATTGTGATGGAAAAAAAAGTAGTGCAAGCAAAGGCTTACAATGCACTTATATAGTCCGGCTTGCCTTTATGCATTCCAATGGGTACCCTGAGAAGTCCTACTATAGGTGCACTGCCCCTTCAGCTTGGGCCTCTGGAATGAGCACATGTGGAATACTCCTCACCCAGCCCATATCCAGGAGCACAGCTATATGGCTGAGCCCAGCAAAACCTGCCAAACCATAGAACGGTGCGTATGAAGATAAATATTTATAAGCCATTGAGTTTTCAGGTAATTTGTTATGCACAATTATTGTGGCAAGAGTTGGTTCATACATCATAGCATGTCACAAACACATGAAGCTGCCAAACTGAAATAGTCTTAGAGCCCTTGTAGAACAAAATACCAAAGCAGCAAGCAGCTTCCTAAATCATTCTTTAATAATCATGGATGACAGGGACGATTTTTGTTACAACTTTGGTATAAAGCTTCTCATCACACCATCCATACCTGGCCGAATTGCTTGTACTGGCAAGATCCGGTGACCAATAAATTTTCCTCCTTCTTCATAAGCTGCTATTCTCAGACAGGCGAGTGTAGGAAGAACCACCTTCGGAGACATTAAGGACACATGTGGTTACAAGAAGGAGTGACTCCAGAAAACCGAAAAGAATTAGAAAGATTTATTCATATGGATCCTGCTTTTCCAGATCCAACTAGAAGTTTCTACTTAGCAAGTTAATAAAAAGTTAAGTTGCTGTTCTACAATTTAGATTTTCAAAAGGAGAAGGGTTACCAGAGATGCCACTTTATGTTTTATCACCATGTCCTAACTAGAAATTTGTTCAACACACAGGCCATTTGCTTTTGACATGAACATTCTCAATGTGGAAATGTCAGAAGTTCTATGTTTAAATCCAAAGAATTAGTGGTCTTTTCAGTATTTGAGCATTTACTACTATATTTTCAAAGCAAACAAAACAAAAAATAGCTTTCAGAAGAGTTTTCAAAATAATATTGCTTTATAAATTTGTAAATTCCCAAATGAGGCATCAGAAAAATTGCTCATTTTCACCCTCAATGTGATACATGCAGAGCACACAATTGTATCCTATGTCAAGAGCATTAGACCAATGGCATCCTTAAAAAATGTATTTTTGCCAGCAAGAACAAACTAACGTGTATTGACTATTTTCAATGTGCCGAAATTTTCTAAATGTTTTCAGTGTAGTCGGGATATTTATGATAACTCTATGAAGTAGACACTTTTGTTAGACCTAATTAGCATAAGAAATGATGGGGCACAGAGTCTTTTAATTTAGACATTCTCTTTGGAGAAGAGTGCCTTTGTGGATATTTTGGCCAGATAAAAGCAAAGGGTATGGTAAGAAAGGCTATGCTACTTTCTATTGGACTTACTGTCTTCTTTTGTGTGATAAACCTGTATAAAGATTTGCTTTTTGGTGAAGGCAGAGAGAAGGCCCAGGTGAATATAAAAGGTTTTAACTCTATCAGAGAGAACCCTGACAAGATTTAATGACCAGCTGCAGTGGCTAGAGAGTCCAGGGAATTTAATTAATATTCTTTTATAAAGAAGTATGACCTGCCTTTCTCTCAACTATCATATTATCCTTATTTCCCTCCTCTACTTCATTTGAGTCACAATGAAAATATATAATTTACTGCTGTATTATGAGAGAATATGAGTTAGATTTATTAGATTTATATGTTATTAGAGGCCTAGTGCATGAAATTTGTGCATGGGTAGTGTTCCTAGGCCTGGTTGGTAATCAGGGCCGATCTGTGGGGCGACTGACAGGGCAACTGGGGGGCAGTGATGGCCCGCTCACCAGCCAGTCCTAGTCCCCGATTGCCCCGCCACTGACTCCAGTCACCTCCCTCTGTTGGGCAACTGACTGGGAGATGAGGGGTGGCACTGGCACCTGCCTTGGCTGGACTGGGGCCAGAGGGCTGGGGGAAGCTCCTACATTGAGCATCTACCTCCTGCTGGCCAGTGTGTGTCATCACAACCGGTTGTTCTGTCTGTTGTTCTGCTGTTTGGTCTATTTGCATAGACCAAATACTAGAATTAACTGATTTACAATATAGTTCTGACACCCCAAGCAAATGATTCACAGAGATCTTGACTAGTTTTCAAGATAGCTTTCAAAATGCCATTGCTTTATTACTACATAAGTTCCCCAATTGAGCAACACAAATATTCTTCTTTTTATTTTTTTCTCAGTGTAAAACACCTAGAATGTGCAGTCCATATCATGCCGAGGACACAAGACCAACCTTTTTGAAGACAATGGGTTCTTCTTCCCAGACGGGATTTACAGCATTTCCTTGTGATGTCTTGGTCTTAAATGCTTTCCTCCTCGTGTCCACAGGCAAACCAAACATATCCACTTCCACAAAAGTCCCAACTTTCTTATCAGAAAGAAACTGACCTGAAATGATCTAGAAAATAATAAAAAAAGTAACTCTTCATAACTGAATAATAATGATATAAGAAAATGCTTTGGGTGGGCAAAAATGCTAATGGTGAGTGTTGAATGATACATAGAAGCAAGAGTACAAATATAATTTTTCTTTTGGCTAAAGAATTAGTGGAGGATTGCAGAAACCGGTTTGGCTCGGTGGATAGAGTGTCGGCCTGTGGATTGCTGGGCCCTGGGTTAGATTCTGGTCAAGGGCCTGTACCTTGGCTGTGGGTACATCCCCAGTAGGGGGTGTGCAAGAGGTACCTTGGCTGCGGGCACATCCCCAGTAGGGGGTGTGCAAGAGGTAGCTGATCAATGTTTCTCTCTCATCAATGTTTCTGACTTTCTATCCCTCTCCCTTCCTCTCTGTAAAAAATCAACAAAATACACACATATATATGTGTGTGTGCATATATATATATATATATATATATATATATATATATATATGCGCGCACACACACACACACATATATATATATATATATATATATATATATATATATATATGAATTAGTGGGGGACTACTGAAAATACTGGGATTAGAGGAATCAATAAGACAAAATTTTATAGGAGGAAATAAATGAACAAAAGTTTGATGAAATGTTTTTCTTATATACATAGGATACATATATTAAACTAGTGGCCCAGTGCATGAAATTCATGCACATTAAAAGGGAATTAATTAGAGGAAATATTTTAATATTGCTATTTTCCCTTTCTCTATAATAGAAGTGTCAGAGATGAAAGAAAATTAATAAAATGTATATGAAAATCTCCATTCCTGTCAGAGTCTGGGGCATGCTGCGGGACCCAGAGTCAAGTCTCCACTCACCCATATTCACCTTGAAATTACCTTGAAATTGTGCAAGATCCAGACTCAGCCAGTCCCACCCCCATGAAGCCCCGCAGGGCAGAGGGCACAGCCTCAGGTCTCCTAGCCCGGCACTGGGCGGGGGGGGGGGGCACAGCCTTAGTTCCCCCATCAAGTCCTATTGGCAGAGAGCATGGCTTCAGGTCCCCCAGCATAGCCTTAGGTCCCCTGGCCAGGTGTTAGATCAGGGAGTACAGCCTCAGGTCCCCTGGCCTGGCCTCATGTCCCTCAGCCCTGGCACCAGGGCAGAGGTTGCAGCCTTAGGACCTCCAGTTTGACCTCAGGTCCCCCAGTGCTGAGTTGGGGGATGTGGCCTCAGGTGTCCTGTCAAGCCCCTCCTGGCAGGGGGTACAGCCTCAGGTCCCCTGGCCTGGTGCAGGGAGCAAAGGGTGAAGCCTTAGGTCCCCTGGCCTGGCCTCAGGTCACCCATCCTGACGCCAGCGGACCTGGTGCCCCAGCGCCACTGCCTCCGCTGCCGCCGCCACCACCCATACCACAGCGCCACCGCCACCCACACCACCCGACCCCATCCCCTGCTCCTGATTGGCTGGTAGCATAGCAAAGGTATAGTCAAATTTGCATATTACTCTTTTATTAGACAGGATGAAATACTGGACTTTAGAGGCAACTGAATACGAAGATTTTTCCTAATACTTAAAAATATTACAAGAGAAAGCTTCTCATTTAATACACTTATAAATGAAACTAAAAGGTAATTTAAGAGCACAAATTTAAAACATAACATAGTAGAAACTCTAGCATTTAAAAAAAATTCTTTGAAAGAGTGGTTTTAATCCCATGGCATACCAATTCTCAAAGTGGTTACACTTTAAATAAATTTCCTTGGAATTTAACTTGGAAGAGTAGTTGTAATCCCATGGCATACCAATTCTCAAAGTTGTTACACTTTAAATAAAAAGTCACAATGATGACTGAAAAGAAAAAAAGAAAAACAATAAATATCGACTTTAAACCATTAAATTCAGTTCATTATTCCTTCTAACCTCACCTGCTTAGCCATCCACACAATTGTGGGTATCCTCTGCCTAGCTGTAAACTGATCAGATTATGTGGAATTAAACGAGATTTCTAAATCATATGGTCACAAATTGTCTCCCACATCTGCCTCTTCTTCTCACCCAATTTTCAAAACCTTCAGGTATCATAAACGTATCTTAAAAAAAAAATTAACTGTATTGTTGAAAGTATTACTGATATCCCCTTTTTCCTCCTATTGACTTCTCCTCCCCACTCTGCCCCCTCCCCAGGCCTTCACAGCACTATTGTCTTCCGCTTTAACACCTGAGGGGAGCAGCGGCAAACAGGTGCCCACAGAGCAAACCTGGCAAGTCTGGATTGCCTGGTTGACAAAGCTGCCTGCTGACCAAGACCTTTCTGAGTTCAAGTCAGTAAAAGGGGACACAATTTCCAAGACTATGACTGGGTCAGAAATCAAACACAATGGTGGCTTGAGAATGGCCATCAATGGCCAAGTGAGGCCAAAGTCAGTTGTAGTCAAAAATTCCAAACAAGTTAGATAGAAAGTCATGAGGAAGAGGCTGGCTGAATTTCCTCTCAATGTTTTTGTGAGCTTATGATGACTGATGAAAGCAGAACTCCTTAACTCAGTGGCACTGCTCCCACATTCTCATCAGTGAAAGACAACGCCCAAAATCATTTGAGTGTACAAGTCCATTCTGGCATTATGAGGTCTATATCAGAGATCAAAACACAAGCACCGTTGGACAAATGTGACGTCATCTTGGTTCTAGCTGCAGGTTAAAAGCAGGACTGCAATGCAGCATGGCATTCATTCACAGGATACTGACAACTCCAGAACAGTGTCTCCATTCTGGACTCGGGCAGCAGAACATTTTCCTACTACTCAACTGTTTCCCCTCAACTTACTTTCCTGTCTCTATGTCATTGTTTTATAGTTGCTTGCACTGTCACAGAAGAATTTTCAAGAAAAAAATAAATAAATGAACAAACTAACATGTACAAAACAAGGTGAATCAGCAAAGAAATTATCAGTTTGACCCAACTATAACAACAATTGATAAAGATTCTAATAATAACATTTTATCAGTTATGCTTACAAGTTTATTTTAATCAAATGACAGGAATTACACATCCTTGCTGAAAACAATTTCCTAAAAATAAGTATAATCTTGAAGCTCTAATTCTGCCAACTCTGCTCTTCAGATATATGCTGTGAAATAATTTCAAAGGATATAATTGTGAGATACTTCACTGAAATTTTATTTTTAATCCCTGGTAAAGTGAAAAATTTTAAAATAAAATAAATAGGCTCAATAAGCTTAAGGTAGATATAAATTAGTGAAACTGTTATAGAGCCTTTTTAAATATAGTTTTTCATATGCTGTTGGTTTTGGATCAATCTGAAAATTGAATTTATATCCAATAAAATGTTTCTTAATTAATAGTTGTCCAGTTAAAGAGGAAAAAAATAAGACTTCAAAATGTAAAATGAAATTTAGCTAAAATAACCCAGAGTTTATAGAATTCATGTAAAAAGTTCTTTATAAAAATGATTTACCATTCATGGTATAATTCTCACAGCTAAAAAGAAAAGGTATATCTACTGAAACATCAATTTCAAAGATTGCGGCAATCATTTAAAATTCATTGTTAGGGTCAGATAAATACTTAATAAAGCAATTTTTAAATTTGATGTGTTTTAAATCCCTGAATACTCTGATGGATTTTTAAATTCATGCTATGGTAAGTTCAGAGCTTTTACGCCACTTTGACAATTTATTGGGAATACTTTTTTTTTCTCTGATTGTTCTCAGTATGGATATTTCTCTAGAACTAAGGGGAGAGAGAAAAAAATTTAGAAGATTTTTCCAGTAATTTTTGTGTAGATTTTACTGTGGAGCATTTATATCAAAAGAAAGGATTGGCTATGGTGTGTCTCACCAACTTATTTTGTTGCTTTATGGTCCAATTTTTATCCTGTTAAACATGCAGCTGAGTCCCTTTATTTCATGCATGTAGTGTCTCAGAAACTCTAACTCAGATTCAGGCATTAAAAAATGTCTGAAGGAAGTGGAGACTGTGCTAGCAACTACACTTTTAATGATGCAACTACATTTTTACACAAAGTAGGTAATGTCCAAGACTTTTGATGGGGACAGTGTTAAATAGAGATGTACATACCTTAACAGACAAAGTGTTGGCCACTATCCCATCTACGATGCCTTCGGTGAATGGATCAAAATGCTTGTCAGGTCTCCTCATAAATTCTGGCTTTAATCTGTAGCCACTCTTCCCATTGTATTCATACATCCCCATATTTATCTGCATAGCCAGGTCTGCATACCAAAAATACAAACTTTACTGTGACTCTATTATCTTTGTAGAAAGAAAGTAAGATTATATTATGGTCCACTTTTGTTCCCCTTTTTAAAAGAAGTATGTATTCATTAAAGAAATGTAGGAAACACATACAAGAAAAAAAATTGAGCTAAAATATCCAAATCTAGAGATAAGCTACTACCAACTGATCAGTGTATATTTTGTTTCTCTACTTCAAATAGTGTCCCAAAAAATGTATACACACTTTTATAGCTGATAGCTGTAGATTATATTATATTTTGAAAATAAACTAATTTCACTAAATACTATCTTTATAATGTGCATACATTTTGGGGGATACCCTGTATATTTTAAACATGAAGTATGTCAATTCCATTAAACATTTGCCTGCTTTAATTTTAACAGCTATACAAAATTCTGTTGAATAAATATATTTGAATAAATATATTCATCCAGGCCCCTTTAGGGACACATGTATTAGTCTCTTCTAAATTGCCACCATTACATATAATGTTTTGATGAACATCATAGTGGTGAACTCTTTGAGGATATGATTAATGGTTTTCTTAGGAGTGAAATTTCTAGATCAAAAGATAAGCACTTTGGGAAAGATTTTAGATAAATCTTGCTAAAATACTCTTCAGGAGGTTTAAACCACTTTAAATCTCTAATCCCAGTTTCTAAGAAAGGACCTCCCCACACCTTGCCAACAGCGGCTGCTATAATTTTTCCTCTTTAATTTATGGGGAAAATTTTCATTTTAAAATTTGCATTCCTTTGATTACTTACCACCAGTATTGAATTGCATGTTGACTTGTTTCTGAAGGACAAAGATTACTAGTCAAAGTTTCCCTAACACTCTGTATGAAGTGATTGTCCACATTAATTGCAATTTACTGGGGTTAAAAACAACAACACATTAAAAAATCCCAAGAAACCTGAGAAGCTGTCATTTATTCCAAATTATCTGAGCTGAAACTCATCTCTTTTGGGCTGGACAATAAAAAAGGTGAAGGCAGACATATTTCCTAGTTCCATGAAAAAAAGACCTTTTAGATTAGGGAAAATAAGTGAAATTTTAGCTCTCATATTTATTAGACCTATTAATATAATTTGTAACATTTTATCACAAAAGAAGAAATGAGCATATTATCCCATAACATAGAAGTCTAAGATATTTAATAACATTTAACATAAATTCCTAATGTACTGCTGGTCATTAGGACAAGTGTATACTCCTTTAATGTGTGGAAGAATTTCTCTCTTAAAGTCACAGCCAACATCTTCTCAATGGTATCAACAATGGTGAAATTGCCAATTATGTCAGGGTGAAGAGAAAGATGCACGCTACTGCTAACTAATATTATTATAGAACAACTAGAGGCCCGTTGCATGAAGATTCATGCAATAGGCTTTCCTTCCCCTGGCTGCCAGGACCAGTTTTCCTCTGGAACCTGGTCCCAGGCCTTCCCTCTGGCTGCTGCCTTCCGCTTTTGCTTTGGCCGGCTGGAGGTTTCACTCCAGCTGGAGCCTTCAGTCTTCTCTGCTCTGGCTGGAGTGCCACGCTGCCTGATACCTTGTCTCCAAGCCCCAGGACCAGGCGCTTGCTGCCACCACCGCCGCAGCTTTGTCTCCGCCCCCAGGGCCAGGCACTCGCGCGGCTTGGATCTGCCCCCTGCTCCTGATTCGCTGGTAGCATAGCCAATCAGGAGCATAATGTTACCAGATATGGTAACATTCGCATGTTACTCTTTTATTAGATAGGACTAGTGGCCCGGTGCACGAAATTCGTGCACTGGGGGTGGGTGGTCCCTCAGCCCAACCTGCCCCCTCTCACATACTGGGAGCCCTTAGGGGATGTCCAACTGATGGCTCACTCCCAGCCTGCCCAAGGCCTTAAGCCTCTGGCAAGGCTTTAGGCCTTGGGCACCCAGCCATCTCCCTGCTCAGCTCAGCCCCAGCTGCTTGCGACCACCCGGCCCCAGGGACTGGGCACTCACTGCCACTTCCGCTCGCAGTGCCTAGGGGCCAGGCCCTGCTCCGCCACCTCTATGAGCGGGGGCCACAGGGCACTCACAGCTGCTGCCCGTGCCCAGCCGCCTCCGCACACAGCACGTGGAGGCTACGGGGTACTCTCCCGCCTCACCGCCTCCGCCCACAGTGTGCGGGGGCTGCAGGGTGTTCCCTGCTGCCGCCCCTGCCTCGCAGCAGCAGTTGCTTCATCTCCTGCCTGTGACCACCCTGCCCCAGGGGCTGTGCGCTCACTGCCACTTCCGCGTGCAGCGCGAGTGGGGGCTAAGGGCCACTCCCTGCCGCCGCCCCACCTCCCTCTGGCCCCTTCCATGTTCCACACTCTGTACTTCAAAGTCTCTCCTCCAGTGGGTCTGCCACCAGAACTATATTCCCCAGAATTCCTGGTGCTCCCAATACCATGCACAAACCAAGAACACTGTGAATTTTCTCCACCCGGTGGTGGCCACCAGGGTCTCTGCACACCCCAGAGACTGGCAGCAGCCCCCACACTCCCATCGTGGGTGCTGGGTTGGGGGGCATGCAGGGACCCCTGGCACTCATTTGCATGTGATTCAGGCACCACAAGTGTAAGGAGGGCCGGCCCTTAAGTACCTTGTGCACAGCACTTATAGGATGATGGTTGCTTTCACTGCACTGGGGCCATGCCCCTGCCAGCCTCGCCCCCTGTGTGCTAGCCACGCCCCTGCCCCAGCCCCTGTCCTGGCCCCTGCCCCACCCCCTGCCCTGATTGGCTGGTACTGTAGCAGAGGTACGGTCAATTTGCATGTTACTCTTTTATTAGATAAGATTAGTCCAAATCCTAAAAAAGGGGATAAGTAGATGTGATTAAATTATTATGATTGTCTATTTGAAAAACCCAATAGAATCTATTGGCAAAATGGGCACCTATAAGAGTTTAGGAAGATTATAATTTATAAACTACATTTATTTATTAAACAAATATATAAAAATTAATTTCCAGAAACAATCTGTTAAAAATACAATGTCAAAAAAGAGATTTCATCTAAAGAAACTAGATCTATAATAAAGACAGTGATTCTGCTGGGGTACTTAATATGATAATTTTTAATTTAAGAGAAAGATTCTTTCAGTGATAAAAAAATTAAGGATACATTCTTCAGATGAATTTATAAATTTTATATAATTTAATATAAATATTATTTCAGTGGGGCAGAGGAATACATAATAATTAAACTAAAGTAAAATTAACATGATTTTTATAAAAACCTCTTTTTTTTCCAGTGGTAGGTAGGGAAAGAAACATGATAATAATTAAACTATTATACCAAAAATAATTAAACTGCATATCAAAAAACACAAAACTTACTGTAACTCTATTATTAGTTTTTCTACTTCAAATACAGTGTCCCAATAAGTGTATATACACTTTAATAGCTGATAGCTATAGATTATATGACATTTTGAAAACGAAATAATTTCATTAATACTGTCTTTATAATATGCATACATTTTGGGGGGTATATATTTGGAAACTAGAAATCCTACTGGCAGCAGCAAGAAAATAACTGAAAATAGCCAGGAAGGAGAATTTCCACTTCCAAGTATTAAAGCATTATTAATTAAAATACTATAATAATAACAGTGTGCTACTGGTTCCAGAAAGCAGACAAACTTATTAATGGAGAATATAAATAGAAAAAAATGGATCCCAGTTAACAATAACAGAAAGGGTATGCCTATTAAGCTGTAATTTCAGGTCAATATAAAAAAGGATTGCTGTCTTACTGAGATTATATATAAAATTAATTTTTGGATAGATGAAAGGGTAAAATTATAAATATTAAAATATGAGAGAAATGAAAGTAAATATGAATCTGATTCAGGGGAAGCTGCAATCATTAAAGTAATCCAGACTCCATAAAAAAACACACCATTAAACAATCTGATCCCATATAATTCACAAAAATAAGATAACATGCCCTTTATATAAAAAGCACTGTTATAAGTAACATTAGGCCTAAACTGTCATAAAGCAGAAATATAAATAGTTTTAAACCCACATATTTAAATGCTCAACCTCAATAATAATAAAAAATGAAATTATAACAATAATGAAATGACAATATTTTGTCTCAAATTGTATTATTATTGTTTAAGGATATCACTTAACCAAGATCTCAGGTGAGCAGGAATACTTCCCACCATTCCTTGCTGATGGGAGAAAAAATCTGGGGCAACATTTTTTGATGAACAGTTTGGCAAAAATTTGGGTACAAAGTTTCTTAAAATTTCACATCTTTTAACAGTAATTTGTTTTTTGGAACTTTGCCAAAAGAACATTAGTAGATAGACTTGAAAATTTATATCAAGACTATTCTCAGAGAATTACTTATAGTAGAAAAAATTCTCTAATGTTCAGTAAAAGGAAGTGGGTTTTAGTGAATTGTGAAATGTGCTTAATATACAGATATTAAAATTCATGTTTCTATAAACATTTAAATATATGTGGAATTAAGTGAAAAAGCATATATCTACATAGTCAAAAAACCTTACACATAACAAAGTCAAAAGTTGAGTGTTGGATCTCTGAATGATAGCATTACTGAAAGTTTTATTTTTTCTTTATACATTTTTAGATTTTCCAACTTTTTCTATAATAAATACATATTACTTTAAAAAGTATAAAAAGTTTTTATTGGAAAAGAATGAAAGACCAGTAGGAATAAACACTCATTATAAACTATTTAAGACAATTTTCAAAATTTACTTTTTACATTGGTATTCCATTTATTAAAATTTACTTTCATTAGTTTCAGTCAAGTATGACAATTTTTTCTCCTTCAGAATGGGTTTTGGGTCCTTGGAAATATGGCTTTATAACAATGGAAATGAGCAGAAACTGTGCTACTTACCCACTGTTTGGAAATTAAGGGCAACCATTTGACAGCCTGCATTCCAGAAGAGCTGAGGCATATAGTTGGATGAATCTACACGTGTTCCTTTTGGATATATCCTGCTAAGCTGCATTTTGTTATATCTGGACCATCATGTTAAGTAGTGAATACAATTATAAAAATAATTAGTCAAGAATATCAACTGAGAGGCCACCTTCCATCTTTCTCCAGTGGGGAAATGAAATAAATATGGATGATCTCATTGGGCCAGGTAAAGTATATAAAGTATATAAAAACCTTGCTGAACAAACAGAATAGGTGTTTATAATATAAATGTAGCATCACCTTTGCAGCACCTTGTAGGTGAAAGCTAATAGATAGCAAACATGGCTAAGTCAAGGTCAATATGATCTTGTAGTGATTATTAAGGATAGGTCTACTGATTAAAAACACATGAGGAAGCTCAAGGGCATCAAATCATGTGAGAGGAGGATACTGTGTTTGGCTGAAACAGATAATATGAACTGTATGGCTATTTTTGAAATGCTTTCTGCTCATTTTCTCAGTGTTCTCTGTGAATGCTATTTGCCAAGACTGGGGAACTTTCTATGATTGATAACAAGGTAAATATAGCGCAGAAGGTTTTGACCTTGTTTTGTATTTTGGGTCCTACCGTCATCAGTTTTCCACCCCGAGAACCTTTTACTTATTGAACAACAACTACATGTTTAAAACATGATAGACTATTCCTTATTACCAAGTTAGGTAGAGGTCAGTTGTTTCTGATCTCAGGTTGGGGTGTTGGGCCATTAAGTTTGCATCTTAATTCTGAAAATTGCTGGCTATGTATAATAATATATGGCAAATTATTTCACTTTGCTCAGCCTCATTTTCTCATCTATAAAACAGATTGAATAATTCCTTCATCACAGGGCAATTGTAAGGATTAAATGAGGTAAGACATAATGAAAGGTCAATCTCATAGATAGCACTTAATGAACACTAATGATCATGATTTTTATGTGTGACTGTTTATGGACTTTACATCTATTCCCTTTCCTAATAATGAGTTTTAAAGGTGATTTTTTTGTTTTAATTCTAGGACTTGCTTCATGAAATTGAGCTCCTTGACACATTTAATGTTACTTTTTTGAAAAATATTTAAAGACCTGCTTCATTTTATTTTGAATAAAATAATGGATAATGATTAGTAGTTTTCATTGTCAGAAGTATCAACAAAGCCTTTATTAGTAATATATATTTATATTCTCATATCAGTATTCCAACTATTCTTTAAAAAATATGTTTTTATTGATTTTAGAGAGGAAGGGAGAGGGATAGAAAGATAAAAAAAATCAGTGAGGGAGACATAGGTATGCTGCACCCCCCTACTGGGAATTGAACCTGCAACCTAGGCCTGTGCCCTGACCAGTTATCGAACCAGAGACCTCTTGGTTCATTGGTCAGCATTCAACC
Source organism: Antrozous pallidus (assembly GCA_027563665.1). Lineage (NCBI taxonomy): Eukaryota > Metazoa > Chordata > Mammalia > Chiroptera > Vespertilionidae > Antrozous > Antrozous pallidus. The sequence continues at coordinate 27,312,679 of CM050518.1, forward strand.
ACTGAGCCACACTGGTCAGGCCCAACTATTTTTTATTGGCCATTTATTAAATTTCCAAAGATGTCAGATGCCAAATTAGGTATGTATGTGTATATATATATATATATATATATATATATATATATATATATATATATATCTTATTTGTATTATGTCTTACATATATTGTCCTGAACCCAAACAGAGAGCCATAAAGCTGGTATCATTATTTATGTTTTACAGGTGGGAAAGTTCAGGAAGGTCAAGCAAACTGACAAAAAACAAAGAGCTCAAAGGTGAGAAAATACTCTTGAAATGCTTTACTCCAAGGCCAGTTCTCTTTTCTGTACGCCAGGCCACCCTCCCCAGCAATGCCAATGAAACCTGAAACTATTTACCACACCCAGGAGACAGACTGAAGTCATTGCATGCATCCTTTTGCTTAAAGCAAAAATTAAATAACCCATGACTTCAGTTGTGCCTATTCAGTTGATAATCGTCAAATCAAGGATACTCTACAAATTCCACCGGAGACTTCGTCAACTGCTCCAGTCCTTTGGTTTCCACGAAGGAAGACATTTCAAAACTTCTATTTCTTTCTGAGTGAATGACAAACAAAAATAAAAAAGTAAGTAATAAAATTCAGAGTTATAAATTGTCATATATGAGAAGTAGGCAAATGTTCAGTGAATTTAAGGCAATTAATTTTCAATGGAACTTTGATATGTACTTTTTTCAGGGAATTATTTATCTGCTACAAAAGCTGAGTCTTGTTAGTTGTCTCTTCTAGGCATTTACCATCTGGGCCACATATGCATATGGCTGCACAAGTTAGGGGCCTGGTGGCATTAGGGCAGGGAAACTTATTTTAGTCAAGGGTAATGTGGCAATGACAGTCATTTTGTCCAAAGGGCACAGGTTCTGAGGAAATCTCTTGTTTGAAATCCATTCAGACTGACTTCTTGGAGCCATTGCTGAGATTCACAAAAGAGACCAGGGGGTGTGTTCACTAGAGGCTACCCCCCTTTTATACCCACACTGTGAGGGCCTCACTTGGTATATATCCTTGTGTCCTTTGGTTCAAACAGCTAACGTGACATTAGAATTGTGTTACTTCAAAGTAGAAGGATCCTTGGAAATTTCCCAGTCTGATGGCCTCATTTTCAGATTAGATAACAAGGTTGGGAGGTGAATGTGCCAGAGGTCTCACTGTCCTTGAACACAGAGCAGCATTTTGAAAGTGAAATCCAAGCTTCCAATTAGGATCAGAGAAGCAAAAACAGTTATCTTAGTTTGGAGGGTCTAAGAGCCTAGAGGCTTCTATCTTCCTTGCAAGTGAAAATTAAACTGTTACATGTTTTGTATCCTTAAAGCCTCATTCTTCTTCCTATGCCTTCTCCAACTCTTTTACCTAACTCCCCACCTTCTCTAATTCAATAATCTGTAAACCTTCCTCTTATTTTTACCATCAAAAGTCTCCTTTAATATGACTAATTACTTAAGTATGACTGTTAATTGAAATTAAGTCAATTTAATCGGCACGTTGTAAACTATATGCAAATGTTGTTTTTTTAAAGAGAGGAAAAAAAACTGGTTTGTCCATCTTAGACTGATGCTATTGTTACCAAGTTCTGCATCTTGGTACTTGTCTAGGGATTTTCCCTCATGTTACAGGAATATAAATAGGACTTTTCAAAGTGGACAACTTGTAGTAATCAGCATCAGTTATTGTAACATCAAAGAAAATGTTGAGATCTTTATACATAAGCTGTGTTGGAATTTAAATTCTTTATCGTAGAGACGTAGATACCATATGCCACTAAGACTCTTGGGGCAAAATTGTACAGTTAAAACTGTGTGTTATATAGAAGCTTAGACTTTGATATATCTGTCAAACTATCCTTTACAAGATTCTGCTGACCTTTTAACCTGATAGTACCTTACATTTTATGCAACTATAGAGGGCAATTTCATAAAAGGACTATTTTCTCTAGAAGGAGGAAAGATGGCATTTTACTTTGCATCCACTGTGAATGTGTGCTTAGATAAAGGAAAAAACACAAAGTGATATGAGGCTAGTCACATGTTCTCCGTCACATATAAAACAGGCTGGACAAGTGGAATGTGGATAAATTGGTTGATTTGGTTCTATTTCCAGCTATCAGTGCTGACCAGTCACTGGCTGTTTCCTCTTGGGGAAGATGGTTTGTTTCAACACTGTCACTTACACAATGGTCGCAAACAAGAACCAAATGTAAAACTCTCAATTAGCTGTATTCTGGTCCAATGTCTGTAGACCTAGTGCATATTTTGTAGAAACTTCATGGGATATTTTCTCATATGGTTATTATAATATATATACTGTATAACACATACATACCACATAGACAACACACACACATATATTGAAGACTCCACCAGCAAAAAATAATAGTTATATTAATAGTAACAGTTTTTTGTCTAATTACCTTCTGTTTAAAATGCACTTATTGTATGCCACATTAGGGTTTTTGTTCCAGGAAAACTTACTTTTTGAAATTTCAAATGACTCAAACTTAACTGGCTGAATATAGTTCACCAGGTTAGACATCTCTTCTGTAGCCATGGCCTCGCTCCCAGCAGTCCCCTGGAAGCAGAAATAAAAATAACATTCCCAGAATCCACATTATATTGCCCAGGGTTACTTTCCCAGGGCAATGCTCACGTGACCCAGGAGCACAGAAAATCATCCATCCTCTCTGCAGATGCTTTTCACCAATAGAAAATTCATTCCAGGAGGAAGAAAAGGCCTAGCTTCTCATTAGCCACATGTGGAGTGGGTGCAGGGAGTGTTAGGGACTGTGGCACTGCAGGAGACCTTTCGATGTGCAGCAAACCAGAATCTTCATTTTACTACAGTGATTCAAATCGCATGAAAGTTCAAGAAGCTCTGAGTTACATTTCATTGCCATAGCAGGATGTCTAAAGTTAATACATCAAGAACTCACTGTACAACTAGGAAATGAGTATGTGGGTAACCCCCAGATGAATTGAAGTTATTAAAAAAGAAAGATTACTTTGTGGAAGTGGGTTGGGGTGGGCAAACAATTATTGTTTTTCTTTATGTAAACATTCCTCCTTTCCTTCCTTCTTGGTTCCTGAGCTGTTCTTAAGCCAGGTTGTCTCATTTGAAATCCCAACCCTACACTTAGAAGCTGTGCAATCTTGGGCAAGTTACCTAACTGCTCTGTGCTTCATTTTGCTTCTTAAAATTAGGATAAAATTAGTTCTAATAGCATATACAGTTTTTGTGATTATTGAATGAGTTCATTTGTATAAAAGAGTTCAGAACAGTGCTTAGCACACAGTAAAACATCATGTTATTTGAAGTACTATTAACTATTACATATTAATTTGATAACCTTTTAAACAAAAAACTAATACTGAGCATTGGCAGGATAGACATCTACAGGTTAACCTTATATTTTCTCCCATTTTTAGATGAGAGAATACATGGAGACAAGTATTCTTTTGGAAACTCCTGTAGCAATATTTAGGTTAAATATTCGTTAAAAATACTGATATGGAAATGAATCATCATTAGAAAGATACTTTTTAAATGATTAAAAATTACTGATAAGAATTTATCAACAATTAAAATAATTCTCAGGCAGAAGTACTTTACTAGACATCATAAAAATTTTTCTCCCGAATATTAACTTGCAATTTAGTAGGGAAACATAATAAGAAATGTCCAATACATTAAAGAAAATGATTGTAAGAGGAAAAATATCAGAGAAGAATTGTTTATTACTTGTTTTTTATCCTTAACTGAATAGCAAAGGTACAAGTACTGAGACAGGTACTTTTTAACATATTTAAAAGCAGATTCAGTATAATTTATTTTACCAGAATTCCTCCTAAAACAAAGTTAAAATTCTAATTCACTTAGCTCCAATTCACTTGTAGGTTCTGTGTAATTAATATTTCTGATCTCATGAAGTTATGTCAGGTGCTTGAGCTCATATATCTCTAGTGTTTTCAAAATACAACAATGGAATGAATGTCATATTTCTGAATATTTCTTCAAGCCTCATGTCTTCTCTGAATATTGGACCATTCAGCAATCCATTTAATTGCCTCAAACACTGAAGCAGGAAGTTGCATGTCTCAGATTTTGAATTCACCCTATCGATACCCTATTTAATGGAAGGCAAATCTCAATAGCATGTTCATTTTAGAGAACTTTTTCAATGCCCTACTTATACCTTCACTGACCCAAGTTTGCATCTTCAGGTTTCAAGGTAGTGAAAAAGTTTTAAAGTGAACTATGACTCTTCTCACCACTAGATGGCAGAAGGTGACCAGGAACTGTCAAGAGGTATTCAACTACACTAGCAGGTTCTCTGGATTCCTCTGGGACCAGAGGGCAGGCCCTGGACACCTACCTCATCCATTGAAGACTTTTTACAGTCATCATCATCATCGTCATCATCACTCTCCGTCTCAGCTTCCCCTGTCAAATTTCAATAACAGATCATGAAGTAAACAAACATTTACAGGTTTGAAGCATACATGCCATGTGTATTACCAAAAATTTCCTTGAAAATTGGCCTTTTATGGTTTGTTTTATAATGATTCTTTTGGATATTTAAATTTTGTTAATCATGAGAATTATACTAACGTTTTGAATATGGACTTTTTTGGTAAGTTTGTTTCACGAATACTATCTGAAATTCATAAACTCTCTAAAAATGCTAAACATTTTAATCTATGTAAAAAAAATGACATCACACACAGTTTCCTCCGATGGCATGTGTCCTATCTTGATGTATGCATTCTCTTTAAGGGCCTGGATCATCCCAAAACAGATAAGCTATCACTTTCCATCTTTTTTTCAACCCCAACTCTTCAATGTAGTGCTTGGCCTGTGCTTCATGATCTTGCAGTTACTTTCCCAAGGCCATAGAGACCCTCACAGAAGAAAGGAAGGGGATAGGGGCTGGTGCAGGTGGGGCTGTGGTACCACACCTGACCACATAACTACCCTAAGGTCCAACTGTATCCTGTGATTTGTCTGCAAGCTTATTTGATGAATGCATTCTTGGATGTAACTTGGAAAATGATGAAATCCTGTTGAAGAAGGTAGGTAGGATAAAATAAGTAAATACTTAAATCATTCTGCCTTATGGAAATTTATCTCAGCTTCACATGTAGCCAATATGCAGTCATTCCCAATGGCTCATTTTCCTCTCTGCAGATTGGGTGGATGATTCTGCCAGCTTAAATAATACCACCAGTGCTCTGCCTTTCAGTGGCCTGAGGTGACCTCTGAAAATGGTTCCTTATTCACCTGACCCAGATAACCCCACAGATTTATGCAAATAAAGAGGTTCAAATCTTGGTGGTCACTTTAAGAACATTCCGGAACCTGCCCAGACCATCAAGGGTATGCATATTTGAAAAGCCACCAAGTGTCTGCAGGATGTAACTTTACAGAAGCAATGTGTACCATTCTGGCATTACAATGGTGAGCCCAAACCGACACAGAGTCAGTGGTTCCCCAAAAAAGTGCTGAATTTTTGCTGCACATGCTTAAACATGCAGTGATGCTGCATGTAAGGCTGTAGACGTAGACTCTCTGGTCATTGAGCACATCCAGGTAAACAAGGTCCCAAGACGCAGCACAGAGATCCTGGGCAGGTTAGCCCACGGGAGCTCTCCCTGTCTCCTGGAGAGGATCCTACTGAAAAAGAGCAGCCTGTTCCTAAACCAGAAGAGGAGGCTGCACAGAAGAAAAAGACACCCCAGAAGAAACTGAAGAAACACATACGTATGGCCTGGGAGTAAATTGAATATAAGGTAAATGCTAGTGAAAGTTTAAAAAATACTCTCACTAATATGAGGCATTACATTCTTCCACATCTCTGAGTTCCCATCAGACCCAGGAATACCAGCGATGTAAATTGAGTTCCAAGTAAAATGTAAAGAAGGCATAGTTCTACATTGGTTGACTACATCAGTGCAATAGCATGACGGTCTCCATAGATGGCAATATTGGCTCAAAGATGAGGCAACTGGCTTGCCCAGTCCCTCCTGCCTTCTAAGTTAGCTGCCATACTCAAGCTATATAAAGGACAGTACCCACAGCACTGTCTTCCAAGAAGCTTAGAACTGTTTTCATTTGGCTGATGAAATTGAATCGATTACTGAATGATTGCAGTAAGCAAAACCTGCATGAACTATCTTTAGAGGAAACAGAATTTTGGCTCCAGCAAGCCTTATTATTTATGGCTTATTTATCAAAGAAAGCCACATACAACCACTTTATGATGCTTATGTTGTGTAAGATAATAAGGTAAGTCCATTATATTTTAGATAGAAAACATATTCTATTAAAGACACATTCTTTTAGGAGGTAACACATTTTTTTTCTAATCAAATTTGTTCCCCAAGTAACTATGTTGTTGTTGTTTTTTTATCAGAGAGGAGATTTTATTTTTTTTTGACAACTAATTTAAAAAGTTGATTGACAGAGCCTTCTGCACAGTGCTGCATGGGGCACAATATAGCAGTCATTGCAAATACCCCATCAGGTCAGAATTTGTTGCATGGTGCGGGGGGTGGGGAGAGGAGTTGTCTTCTTTTGCTCTATGAGCAGGGACGTGATTGTTCCCTTATGTCTTTGGAGGAACCTTGGAGGAATCTTGTTGAACCATGGTAAAAATCTTATATTAGCCTAGTTTTTTAAGATAAGTATACTAGCAAAGGGCTGAATCCTGAAAGAGACACCTGGCCAACCATGGCCACGAGAAGTAAATGAGTTCTGAAATAAGAACCATTTTGTGATTTTCAAGTTCCTTGAGTTCACAATACCAAGAAAATCTATAAACCAAATTTGGTAAATTAGCAGTCCTCCTCATTCAGGGGCCTACCTGCATATTACAATGTCCAAAAATGTCCACCGGAATAAACAGAAATTGCTCAACAGACTATGGGGCTAATTTAGGAACCACCGAATTACTAACAGATTGCTGCTCTTTCTCTGAATTAAGCAATAATGTTCGGTGCCTGTGAAAATTGCTATCTGCGTATGCATCCAGAGCATAAGAGGCAGAGAGCTAGGAGTGAGGAAGGCAGATGGAAGCCAAGCATCCACATCCAAAGAAGACACGAGTTACTCGCCAGCACCAAGGAATGGAACTGTGTTAGGGAATAGGTGTTCTGTTAATGACATTCATTCCAAAACTTCAAAAAGGACATTCTTACTGAGAACAAAAGCTGTTTTTGAAAAAAGAGACAGAATTGTGTAATAAGTTTGAAATAAACATTCAAGAACTTAAAAAAAAACTTTCAAAGAATTACATCATGTCTGTTGATAAGGATTTTTATTTAAAGAAAAGAAATGGACAATTGGCATGGAAAACTAGAAGAAAAGATAAATCAGAGAGTTGGCCAACAGTCTTTTTTCCTGATTGCCACTGAGTTTATATTTTAATTTTTAAAAATTATTTAAAAATTTTTAATTGCCCTATGTAAGTATACAGAGAAGACTAGATATCATATGTATGTAGTGCAACAAATTTAACCAATGTAAACCTGCCTTAGTGACTAGTACTCTGATCAAGAAACAAAATATGACCAGAAGCTCCCTTGGGCTCCTCCCAGTCACTTCTTCACCAATGATAACCATTTCTGACTTCTAATGACATAAGTTATTCATGCCTGATTTGGTACTTTATATAAATGGAATCATGCTATACTTTTTAAAATTTGACTTCTTTTGCTCAACATTATGTTTCTGAGATTCATTCATATTATTGTGAGCAGTTGTAGCTCATAATTGCTGCATATTATTCCATAATGTAAATGTAGCATGATGTGTTTCTTTGTTGGTGAGCCTTTGGCTGGTTCTCCATGTGTGGCTAAGCTGGGCTGCATTCTTTAAGCACTCCCTATCCCTGTTCCTTGGTGAACATTTAGGAGAACTTCTCATGGGCTCAGACCTAGGGGTGAAATTCCTGGGGCGTGGGGATGCCTACATTCAGCTTTTGTAGATACTGCACAACAGTTTACCAATGACAGTTAAACATTTCATTGAAGAACTTCCCAGATTCAAGGCTAAAGTTTCCTCCACTTGCCCACCCTCTAACCAAGAGGTCTTCACAACACAATTTTCAGATCATCAAGGTTATGTTAACTAAATTTGGAAAATAAATTACATTAAATCACAAGTAATTCAGATAAAATGGGTGACCACTTAGAATTCTTTTCTCATCAACCACAAAAATATATTTCAAATTAAATAAAAAAGGAGAATTATTAATGTTAAGAAGTCACATCATAATCAATGAGAACGCATGCAGAGAACATCTTGTGCCCAGTCCTATAATTCATGCCAAGGAATCCCTGCCTTAAAGAAGCTTAAAACCATGAGGTCACTCCAAAGGTTATCTGGCTTTTGTGGTAGCCATAATCATGGCTTCCTCAAAATGTCCATGATCTGTGACTATGTCCTTTGTCCTGGATTATTCTGTCCTGTCTGATGTAGACACGAGTTACTCAAAACAGCAGACCTTTCTTGGCTGTGGTCAGAGGCAGATGACAGAAGGGTCAATGAGAAGTGGCATTGCTGGCTTTGGTGTTGAAGGAATGGGGCATTAGCCAATGAATGTGGGCGGCCTCTGAAAGTTGGAAAAAGCATGGACTGGGATTTTCTAGACTCTCCAGAAAGAATGCAGCCCTGCAGCCACCTGCAGGTTAGCCCAGTGACACCACACGGAACTGGGGGATAAGACATTTGTGTAGTTTCATGCCACCTAGTCATAGCAGCAAAATAAAGCCAGTAATGTTTAGATTTGAGCCCAAATGGAAATGTAAGAAGTATTTCTAGCTAGTTTTAGAGGAGCAACCCTTAAGCCCATGCATAACAGAAGACAGAGAGCCCACCTGCCCTTCATCCCTTAGCCCCTCGCCTGCCAGACCCTGGGCCCCCAGCCCCTCACCGGCTCCGGGAGACGAGGGCTCGAACACGCTGGAGGAGTCACTGCAAGTGTTGGAGGCTTGTTCTGAGAGTTTCTTTTTGCTGCTTCCTTCCGATGACTTGTGTGATTTCTTCTTATTTTTCACCAAAATTTTGTACATTAAATCCATAGGGCTTGGAAGAGGAACTCCAGATTCCAGCTATTTTTTAAAAGAAAGAACATTCTTTAAAAACCTTCCCCTTTCCTTTCAGATTCTCTCCCCAACCCCCCAGGACAGCTCTGGATTCCAAGAGCTTCCATGTTTTCCTTTACTCCACAGAAAATAAGATGAAGATAACTAAGTGTGTGCTGAGCGAGTCTGGCTCAGAGCTCTTGGCTTTTTCACATAGAGGCACATTATAATTACTGTTCTTATTTCCCCCCAGCGAATCCACATGCTTCAGAGTACAGAAATACCATATTTTCTGGCGTATGAGTTTTTAACCCAGAAAATCTTCTCAAAAGTCGGGGGTCGTTATACACCCAGTCGTCTTATATGCCGGAAAATACGGTATTTGGTGTGCGTTGGAAGAGGGGTAGTCTTATATGGCGAGTATATCCCAAACTCTATATTTTAACTGGAAAAGTTGGGGGTTGTCTTATGTGCCCAGTCATCTTATACGCCGAAAAATACGGTACATGAGTAGCTTCCGAGTGGGAACACCAAGTTCCATGAGTTTCCACAGGACTATATAAATCCAATCGCTTTGATTTAGGACAGATAAGGAGGCCTGGACTGGCCTGTCCAAGGAGGAAGGCAGTTAGAGTGTGGCATCTGCCAGGAAGAGTTGGGCAAGACAGGCACAAGCTTCCAGGCAAGCCCGTAGAACCCACTTTTTAGGGCAGTTTAGCAACAGCGAAAGCCCCTTTCTGGCGCCAGGTAGTTGAGCTGCACTCTCATTGGCACTGGCAGAAGCAGAGCAGGTGGCTTCAGATTTCCTTGCCACCCTGAGATACAGGCCACCCTTGTTTGCAAGGCTTCCTTCCAGTGCTTCAAGCTTGCACCTCTAGTGGGAAAATCAATTTCCCCTGAGAGGGTTATTAGATGCTGCATCAGGAGCACCTGTGCAAGTCCCAAGAAGGGCTATTTTTAGAACCTCCCATACACTCCCATAAGCCCATCTTGTGTTCTTTGCTTTCAATGAGCCTGGGCACTGGTATGAAAAATGATGTAAGGATGTGGGGAGACTTGGAGAGAGGGTGGAAGAGGGAAGAGCTGTTTCTGCTGCTTCCCCTCCCAAAGCAGGGGCGTTACCATGGCTGCAGGATGCCTGAGTTCTACCACACCAAGAGGCACGTGCTGGGAAGTGAGCAGCAGGGACAGGCCTAGATGTCACTGTGCCACCTGCAAGGTCTCATTTTGACAGCGTTTCTCTCAAAGGGGTGTGATGTAGTTCCTGGGAGGTGATCGGGGCCCTGTCCCCTCAGGCTGCTGTTGCCTGTGGGAACCCTGCAGTTCTGAGTGGGTCACATCTGGTAGCGAGGCAGAGAGAGGGAGACTGTGGGCATAAGAAGAGAATGGAGGTCTCCCACCCTCAGTGGCACACACTACCCCTCCTCTCCCAGCCAAAAGGTTCATTTTCAAGGACATATCTTACCAAGAAAGGTAAACATGACAGGCATGTAAGGAAGTTCCCCCCTACCTTCACTCATAAATAATACATGCGTTTCTTTTAGGATAAACATAAAAAATGCTTACTGGGTATTTTTCCAGGGGCTCCATGAGAAGGGCATCCCCAAAGATCAGCCGACAATACTCTGCCATCTTGGCCTGCTGCTTCGGGCTGCAGGAAAGGAGAGAGAAGGAGGGCAGCAAGGAGGGCTTCCTCCGAGAAGCTGGGCGAGAAGGCTTGCTGTGTTATTAATTACAGAAAGAGGCAATGCCTTTCTGGGTCTGAGTTTATCATTCAAAATCCCTTGTTTACTACCCTGTCCTCTGAGAATCTGAATACCACACTCTAGCAGAATTCTCGAATATCCCAGAGTTAGGGACTCAGGTCCTTTGGCTTAATTTCCTGATTCCAAGTCAAATGCAAGACACTTGGGGGTGGAATTTGTTCATGATTTCATGTGCATTCTTGGGTGAAATTTGTTCAACCAACAGAGAAACCTAGATTGCAAAGGAGGTTTATAAGGAGGTAAGGGAGGGGGAGGGAGGATTTGGACAGAGAGAAAAGAGAGAAATGAGAGAAAGGAGAAAGGAGAAGAGGGAGGAGGAGGAGGAGGAGGAGAGAGCATGCGAGAATGAATAAGAGAATATATTTCAAAATGTAGATGAAAGGGCAGTTGGGCAGAAGTCTTGGGAAGAGGTCCTAGAGGAAAGACAAGAGCAGCAGGCAACTTGGAGAAAGATGTCTGCAACTCCTATGTGCATAGTAGGGAAGCAAAGATCTGTCAGCCTGACTATGTTCCTGCAGACATCTGGTCTGCTGGGAAAAGGTTGGAGACTCCAGGCTCTCAACCATTCTTGATGTGTAATGGAGAAGATCATAACTACTCCTAGAAAGGGACAGTGCTGCTGAGAAGATAAATAGATGCAAACGCCTTTTCAACATTAAAGACCAGGGCAAAGTCAGACTAGACCAGTGGTCGGCAAACTCGTTAGTTAACAGAGAGGCAAACCACGGCTCGGGAGCTGCCTAGACAACTTGGACTAGACAACTTGAGAACCTGCAAACATAGAAACACCATTCCTATGAGGGAACATCCGTATTCTTTCAATACTCCTGCTTCCTTTGACCTTTTGCAAAGCAATAACATTTTTCTCATTCTGTAGAATGTTAAGTATAATTACAAAGGCATCCAATTCCATCGGGTTTTGTGGACTGATTTTGATCTACAGGCTGCCAAACTCAATTTCCAAGAGTCCCCTCTACGTGCTGCAATGTGAATACCTTTAGCAAAACTGGGACTGAAGCAAGGAAAAGTAAGCCTTTTTAATACAATTACAGTTATATTTAAATGTGATTATTTTCCTTCCTTCTTGGAAGACATGACAGTTAAGCCTGGACAATGGAATGCTTTTTCCTGGAAGGGGGGTGACTTTGCGGGTTCAAATCAATGGCCAACAGGGAAAAGCCCTCCTTATGTTCCTCTCTTTGTAAAAAAAAAAATCATATATGTTGGGTTTCAAGTGAGTTTTCTGGGATCCAAATATGAAATCAAATATGGAACTGTGGGGAGAGGCAAAGAAGAGATAACAGAACTTGCAAATCCCTGCATAGCAGCCTCCCAACATCCCAACCGCCTTTCTAGTGGCATATGAGATTGATTGCATGGCCAGGCAGTCCCGAGCATATACTGTGGTGTCCCTCAGCAGCTTCAAAGAGAGGAAAATTGTCAGTCAGAGTAGTGGTCCTGAAAAGCACTGGGGTACAATGTCTGAGAAGTTGGGGAGCAAGCAGAGATGCAGCCCATCTAGCAGGCAGCCTGGAATCCTCAGTTCAGACACTTTTGCTCAAAGGATAACTGACACAGAGACTCAACCAAGCCAGCCATCTCTGTGCCTGCAGCTCAACCACGTCCCATCCGTGCGGGGCCCTCACAGTGGAACAAAGAAACTGTCCAAAGCCTCCATTTCACTTTCAGAGAATGAAGCTACTAAACGTCACAGAGCTTTGCTACCCAAGTGTGGTCCATGCCCAGCAGCATCAATAGCCCCTGGAGCTGGTTAGAAATGCAGGTTCAAGGTAGATTCTGAATCAGAATCTCTGAAGAAGCATGGCCCAAGGTCTGTGCCTCAACAAGGCTTCTAGATCATTCTGAAGCACTCTCAAGTTTAAACCAGCTATGATTGCCCTAGCCAATTTGGCTCAGTGATTGGAGCATCAGCCTGCGAACTACAGTGTCTCGGGTTCGATTCCTGGTCAAGGACATGTACCTTGGTTGCAGACTTGATCTTCAGCAATGGTCGAAGCATGTGTGGGAGGCAATTAATCAATGTATCTCTCTCTCATTGAAGTTTCTCTGTCTCTCCCTCTCCCTTCCACTCTGTCTGAAAATCAATGGTGAGGATTAATTAAAAAAACAAACTCAAATACTACGACTGATTAAAATAAGCCAACAGGTGTTAAAGTAGATGATATTTGTCTTGAGTTTTAGAATTTGGAGCCTCGAGTTCCTTTGATCAGAGACCTGGAGGGAAAAGGGTTTTTCAGCCGAATGTCCCGTTTTCAGGATTTCTCAGGGAACAATACTCTCCCCAGCAGAGGGAGATGTTCCAGGTGTCCCATTGCAGGTAGCAGGCAGATTTCTGTGCTCTGTCTGACAAATAGTCCTCCAGGCCCAGAGAAAGGATTTTTCTGAAGCAAAATCTTACACCTGATTCCACTAAAGAGTCACCTGAAGCTGTTAAAGCCGCAGGTAGCGGGCTTAGTCTCCAGTCCCCTGACTCACTGGGCTGGGAGTGGAGGCCTGAAACCTGCATTTGTAACATGTTTGCAAGTAATTCCAAGGCAGGTGGTTAACAAGCTGAGGCGCTTAGAGCAGAGAGCTCAGGCTTCACTCAAATGCTCGGAGGTCTTAAGAAAATGAGGATTAGAAGTCAGAGGCTGGGGTGGGGCCCGAGTCTGCATTTCAATCAAGCACCTAGTGATGCCTATAGTGCTGGTCCACAGATCATTAGCACTTTGTACAGCAAAGATCTATGTCTGACCTAGACTTTTTACAAACCTGCCTCAAAATCAACAGAGGTGGAGAACAAGAGGTAGGTATCTGAGTAAAAGTAAAGCGCCCTATTTGGTAACCAGGCAATTCATGCACCTGACAGGAAACTGAAGCAGAACAGAGGGCAAACTGAATAGAAAAAGTCCGTGGAAAACAAACCAGCTTTAATTGTGGGTCAGAACTGCAGGAATAGCACTGAGAGTATCAACAGTGGCTACTATGGAGATGAAGTAAGAGGAAAATATTCACATACACATTTTTGAGCTTCAGACCATAGCAGGAACATCTAGACATATCAAAATACCTGCAGTATTTTAATCAAGTGTAGGCACCTAGCAAAGTGGTCAGTTTTCTGACCGAGAAATGTGCCTCATTTCATAGGGTCAGTCCTCCAAGTTGAACTAAACCAGCTCTCTGTAGATAAGGCATCCACAGTGCATGGAAATGAAAAGCCTAGGCCAGATCTCCTCCTGTCCATGGCTGAATCATGGCTAGTTGTTAGTTACTTCATTGAATTCTTGTGAAAGTGCTAGCTCACAAATTAGGGGGAATATGGGAGTTAACTAGGACTTTTCCAAGTCTTATTTCTAGAAATCTGAAGTCAGAAGTGGGAGTGTGGCTCAGGAATCTGCATTTTATGGGTTTCTGAAGGTAACAGGTGAACAAAGGATAAGTTGCCAGCAGCTGGTGACAGATTCCCCTCTGTCATCCATGAATAGGTGAGTGCAGATATTTGGAGAGAAAACCAGAACATTCCATGAGTTTTATTTTTTCCAGTAAGTTGGGACAGGAGCTGGGGCCAGAGATCCAAGTCTGGCACTTTGTTATCTGCAGGAGGGTAACATGGTTCACTAGAGATGGCAAATAGACCTCAGACGTCTTTGGTGGGCATGTCCCTGGGTCACTGTGTTGAGAAGGATTCTGAGGTTACATCTAGGTTTAGTGGGGACTTGTGCTGCAGCTGATAAATGATGTCTGGCTCCTGGTTCAGTGATGAGGTGAGGTGGCTCATGTGTCAAGCAGAGGATTTTACCAGCAAATGGAAAGCTTATCAGATTTCTTAGGATGCGTGACAGTCTGCCCAGGAAAGGACTGTGGTTGAGCGATTTTGATTTGTGCAGCTCAAGGACAACAGGATTATGAAGCAAACAACTTCCTCCCACAATAGAAGTCAGTATCTTTGTATTTCACGGCCAATTAGATTATCTCAATGGTTGGAGATAAACAGCAGGACATCCAGAGGTTGTTTTCCTGTTTTCTTTTGTTACCTGTGAATTATTCATAAACTTTTAATAGCTAAATTTCTCATGTTTTAAACCAGAAAGAAGAGTATTATGGCACTATCATTTTTGCTTTTGTATGCAGCATTGGGCTTAGTTTTCATGCCCACTTTTGGCTCTCTGTATCACTGGTGTTAAAATATGGCAAAAAATGTCCCGTGGTTCAGGGTGCAACTACATAAATGTGGACATTTGCAGGCAGGTGCCTTGTGGATGCTCTCAGGATCTTCATTAGATGTTTTCAAGGTTCATGAACCTCTGCTTAGGTGTGGGGATGGTGGTGCTTAAACCCATGTTTGAAGCCAGACTAGCCGAATTTGAATCCCAGCTCTGTCATGGTTTAGCTGAATGGCCTTGGGAAAGTTACTTTCTTTGGGACTCAGTTTCTTCATCTGTCAAATAGGGATAATCATAATAATAATATGTATTCGTAGGAGTACTTGGATTTATGATGAGGGTTATATGAGCTTATAAGTGGAACCCTGCTCAGGACATCATAAATCTTGGCTGTTATCATCTGTATGGTGGTTTTGGTTATTGATACCTCTCTGGCTACCTTATGGGAGAACTCAGTGTAGTGGGTGTGATCATCAAGAATAGATTTGTACATTTTGTGGACAGCTTTTCATTTTGTCTAATTGACATAGAAACATTACTTGAAGAAAATAAAGGTGCTAGATTTAGAGATATTTGTCCACAAAGGAAATAACTATCAACAAATCTAGGAACTATAGTGCCTGGAAGAAAGATGCTAACGCACTGTGAGAGCCCCGTTACAAATGGGTGGGCAGAGATCAGAGAATGCTCCAGGAAAGTCACCTGTAAACCAGAGCTGTCACAGCAAATGAGGTAAGAAATGCAGTAACCGAAGGGGCACTGCTCCCTTTTGTTAAAACAGAGCAATGTAAGGGAATAATATATTTTCTCTTCAATTGAACCGCAGGAGCGTTAAAAAAAATCACGGACCCAATGATTACATAATCCATCGGGTGACTGTTTCCTAATAAAACAGAATTGTGAGCTGTTAAATGTAACACAAGTTTCTGGAGGACAAACTAAAAGTAAGGGCTCTCGGCCCATACACGTTAACAGTTGATCACATTTAACTACTTGGGAATTCCTGAAGCTGAAATTTGCTCATGACCATCCTGCTTCCCTAAGACTTACTGAAGTGAAGCATGTGAGGGAATTATTTGGGCAGAGGAAACCAATGACCTGGAAAGGACTTTCAGTGAGCAGGGAGAAAGGACCTTGTGACCAGGTTAGGACAGGTGCTGTTGGCTGGTAGAGAAAACTGGCGCAGGACCTTGGAATGAAAGAGGACGACTTCCCAAATGCTCGATCGAGCAATGATAGCCACTGCTCTGTCATCATCTTTAGATGTTAATTCCACAGTCAAAAATTTCAGTTGCTTGAAATTTGATTCAATACAGATTAGACTTCTTCATTTTGAAGCTGTTTAAATTGAGTGCATGATAAACTAATACCCAGGTATTTGAAATAAATGTGTCTTACTCTGGTCCTCTGTCATAAATGAATATAAAACAGTAAAGTGAAAACTGCCTTTTCTTTGTGTAGCTCAGCAATAAGTGCAGGCTATTTTGAAACAGGAAAAAGTTTGCCAATACTAATAAACAGGGGACACCAATGGAAGAGAATAGAGGAGATATCTGGTGGGGGAGGAGGGGAGAGTCTGAGTTCTATTTAAGTCCAAAGTGGCAGAATAGAATCTACAGCTGTCCCTGAACCAGCTCCCATGTGTATGGAACTCTCCATTGTGATATGGCTAAACTGACCATCAATTTGCATGCAACAGAAGGAGCTAATGGAGGAGGATCGTAAATGTGCTCTCTGCAATAGAGAATTGTATTATGTAAGGCAATGTGCTCCATTGCCTTGTAAGAATACTACTATGGCATGAAAATAGATTTCATAAGTCCAATGGATTAAATTAACATAAATGAGATTTAAATGAATTAATTCTATCTCACACAGATGAAAACATGCAACCTAATATATAACATAATCAAATAACATCATTAATAATGTCAAATAATCTTACATCAGATAAACAATTATTAAACATGCCCTATTTGGGAAAAAGACTTCATTTTGCATGTGTTAAATACTCACGAATCCACATGATTCTCAAATGAAAGGAGAATTGGAAAAGGTGAAGTCTTAAATGCACACTCAGCAATTGCTTCTATCACTTCCTAAAAATAAGAACACATATATGTTCAATATACCAGAATTTTAATGTGTATATTTTTTGTTGGGGTTACACTCATTAATATGGTTATAGTTTCCATTTGTAAAATAGTATCAAATGGCTTGAAATGGCCAGAAGGGATTGTGAAGGCTGCCGCACTCTAAATTTTCTGACTCTTACCTTAGCAAGGGAAAAAAAACAAACAAACCCAAAAAACTATTTTGATGGAGGAGAATGTTTATATTTGCTCATTACATTTACTTTGTTTCTCTAATAATAATAATAATAATAATAATAATAATAAAAACCTCTAATCATATTGCAAACATTTTGGACAAAAGAAGGCAAATATTTTTACCCATAAATTCACCCCTTGAACCAACTCACTGTTGGCATTTGGATATATACTAGTTTGTTTTTTACATATTTGTATAACTTAGTTTTAATTATAGTCTATTTGTATTTTTTAACATTTTTATCAGATATAACGCACCCATTTAAAGTATACAATGACATGATTTTTCGTATATTCACAGAGTTGTGCACCCACCATCCCAATCTAAGTTAGGACATTGTTATCACCCTCAAAAGAAATCTGTTTACATTAGCAGTCACTCCTCATTTCTTCACCTCCTCCCCATACACCCAGTCTTTGATAACCACTATTCTACTTCTGTCTCCACAGATATGCCTATTCCAAGCACGTCATATAAATGCAATCAATATATCCATCCGGTATCTTTCAGTTAGCATGCTTTCATTCATCCAGGCTGTAACATGTATCAGTTCTTCATTGCTCAATCTGTATTTCTTTTTAAAATGTACATGTCATAAGCTTCAATATCTGTATAAAATTATAGGGAGTAGCAGTATCATAATTGATTTAACCATTACCCAGTTGTGGGACCAACATTTTAAGAACTATCATTCAAATAATTCTACAAAGAACATCTTTACTTTTTCCCCTAGTAATTTGAATTATTCTGGGAATGAATTCTCAGAAGGGGAATTATTGAATCAAAGAATATGAATACTTTTAAAGTCTCATGTGTTTCTCCAAATTACTTTTCATCTTCAATTGCCCAGAGCAATGTGTGAAGGACCAGCTTTCAATGCATATGCACCAGCTTTCGGCATTACTTTTTCAAAACATTTTTTGTCACTGAACTGGTATTAAAATGGGATCTCACTTATTTTTTAATTATATTGCTCTCAATATACTGTGGTTTTACATGATTTTACATATTCACATGTTTGTTTTTAGCTGTATTTATTCTTTTCATATTCTCTTTTCAAGTGGGGATTTCCACTCTCACTTCTTATGCCTGGCCCTTTCCACTATCTCTTCTACTTTACTTTATATTCAAGCCAGAAAGCTATTTCCCTGGCCCCAGACTATAAATAAGACTTTCTAATTCTGTACTACATTTGCATATATCTTCTGAGAAGAATGTGCCTTCATGGAGCGAAATAATCGCTCGCACCATTTTCTAAAAGTGAATTCACAGATTGCCTTTCATGATCAGTTTAACTTTTATGATAGTTGATGCCATAAAAAATAAGTGCACTATAAATAGGAAGCTACACCAACATTTTTAAATTCTTTATTTGATTTATTTGAGCACAGGCCTGGGATTCAAACACACTTGTGTTTTAGTTCTACTTCTTTGCTCTCCAAGCTGTGTGACCTTGGGAACAATCACTTAATGCCTCTGTGTATTGGTTTACTAATCTGTAAAGTGGGGGTGACAAGTTTCATTCATCAAGCCTGTGGTGAAAGTGCATCAAGAGAAGGTAGAGAACCCAGCTTATAATGGGCACATGTTCCCATGTCAACTGAGGTTACTTACCCTGCTGGTGCCTCCCTCCTCACTTACCCTAAACCTTCTCTTTTAGACTCTCACTAACAAGAGGTACCATTAAATGGGCATTTATTATGTTGTAGACACATATTTTATCTCATGCTAGAAACATTCTGTAAGGGAAATGATACCAAGTATTTTAAAGATTATACAATGGAAGCTCAGAGATATTGACCAATTTGCCCAAGGTCACAGAGAGGAGATGCCAAGAAACCCCAACACAGTCTATCTGACTATAGAGCTTATTCTTTTACCCTTTGCAGTAACTCTCCTAGAGCTAATGAGCTTAACCACTTGAGACCACAGCCCTCAAAAGAATTGAGAGTAGATATAATAAAGGTAGTGGTAAGTGCCCAAAAGGAGAAGGGGGAGCTAGATTCCGTTTACTTCATAAATCTGGTCCTATTGTATCAGCTAAAGGCAAAACACAGCAGAGCCATTCTTGACTTCTGTTTCTTTCACAGCTTTTGGCTCATTAGCAATCCTATCCAAAATATATTTAGAACAAAGACACATCTCAGCCCCTCTACCTCAGTCATCGTCATCCAAAAATCTTTGTTATAACTGCTAGGGTAGATTTTTATCACCATCCCCACATTTCGCTGTGAGATAGTAGGCATGCCCATTTGTGTCTTTTGGCCAGCGAAATATGTATGCAAATGACATGTTCTGCTGTTGAGCAAGAGCCACCAAGTAGTATGTCATTTCTCTTCCCCATGCCATGCGCCCTGTGATGTTACAGATTGGGGATGGTCTTTCTGTATGGATTGCAGACAATATCAATCAGAGCAGTAGTCAACATCCAACCTGAGCCAGAAATAAACTTTTGTGGTTCTAAATCACTGAGATTCTACAGTTCCTGTTATTGCAGCAAAATCTAGCAGAGGCTGACTTTTAACTGCTTTCTTCATTTCTATGTTTGATAGAGCCTTTTAACTGCTTTCCTGGCTTCTATGATTGACCCCTACATTACATACCATAGCCAGAGTGATGGCTCTTAAACAAGAATCAGATGATTTCATTACTTTTGGGAAAAACTTTTTCATTAGCTTTCCATGTATCAGAATGAAATCCAAATTCTTTATCAGACCTGACACCTGCTATCTTTCTAAATTCATCTCCTTTTCCTGTTCACCATTGATTACTCTGATGTAGTCCACTGACCTCCTCTTAATTTTCCTTGAATATACCAAACACAATTTCATTTCTTTGTTTATTTTTGTTGCTCTTGTCAGGAATACACTTACCTGAAAGCAAGCCTTAGTTCCATAGTGGGGTGAGGATGGTCTCTGTTCAAATGTCACATAATCAAAGTCCTTCTCCCACCACAATGCTAGCTCCTCTTTTCCTTCAAAACTTTCTTATGTCACCTTAAGGGGCATATCTCTCTGTGCCATATTGTGTGTTTATTTTGGTCGACTTCTCCCCACTAGAGTGTAAGCTTCCTGAAGGTAATCACTCAGTTTTCTCCACTGCTCTGACCCCAGGGCATAAGAAGTGCTAAGTTACATCACAAATGCTCACTAAATATGTTCAAGCAAATAAATGAATGCTTAACATTCTTAATAGAAGAGAAATATTTATCTACTTGTGCTCCCATTTATTCTTCTATTGACTGTTTCAGAGGTCACACACTTTTTCCATAAAGGACCGGAGAGTAAATATTTCAGACTTTGCTGGACATATGGTTTATATGGAAACTATCTGACTGTCCTTTTGTAGCCCCCAAACAGCCTCAGATAATGAGCAAACACATGGATGTGGCTATGTTCCCACAAAACTTAATTTATAAAAACAGGAGGTATACCTGAAAAATATAGTTTGTCAACCTCTGGACTAGTGAGATAGATCATTGGCTTAAGCAAAGCTTAACACTTGTTTGTAACTAAAGGTCAATGTAATATTGTACTATGAAAGCTTGAATATCGATTCCATACATAGCAGCCTGGATAAGTTTAACACTTTCATGGGTGAAATTTCCATTCAAGGTTGGGAATTGCATTGGGGGAAAAAAAAACTTTCAAATGTAGATATAAGTAAAAGTATCATTAGATAACTTTCTGATAATTGCTGTCTTTGGCTGTTTGATAACTGCTCCAGCTACAGATGAGTGAGAACCATGTACCTGCCCTTTCAGAAAGAGGGTGTTTTGCCTCAGGCCAAGGGCCTGTCTCTTTTTCTTTGGCCAATGAAGAGTGAGTGTTTTTCTGGGTCTGCTCTCAGACTTGTAGGGAATTCATGCCTCTCTGTCTTCCTAGCTCTCTGGGTCTGGTTCTCTCTCCACGGTAGAAATGCTGGTGTGGCCTGAACTGCAGCTGGACCTGGGCTTCCTAGATCTTCCTACCTGGTCTTTTACTATCCTTTTCCTGCCTCTGGTGTTGTGACCTTCTAGTCTTGTGCACTTGACTTAGCACCTGTGGTTGCAATGGACCTTCCAAGCTCACCTGCCATGTCCTTCTTAGTTCCCCCTGGGTGTCTAACCAGGGCTGGGGTATGTTTAACTTGCCACATAGACTGGGCTTTGACCTCTTCCTAGAGTGGGGTGGAGGTCAGGGTACCTGGAGCTTCTATCATGGAAGGCTTACAAATGACTTAATTCAATGTCCATCTCACCCTGATTTAATGACTCTTTGCATAAATCATACCACAACTGCTGCATTTAGAGAAAGAAAGCTTAAGTGTGACATAACTGGAAGTGTACATTTCAGTTATGATATCAGTAGCTAATATTGATAGAGTACTTCCTGCAGGCCATGTGCTGTTCTGAGGAATAGCCACATGTGAAGTATCAGCCTTGACTGCTGAAGGCAACCCTAAGAGGTGAGCACTAGCATAATCTCCACTGTGCTCATCAGAACGAGGCTAATGCTGCTAGGGGTGCTTGTCCAGTAAGTGGAAGAGCGGGTATTGGAACCATGGCATCAGCTCCAGGGCTGCATTCTTATCTCCCATGGTTTCCTTTCTCTCTTTTCCTCCTAGCCTCTCTCGCTTCCCTCTTCCCTCTTCCACCTTTCCCCATCTCTCCCATAACTTTAGCCACCAGCTTAGGAAACCTTTTTGAACCTTTAAAAACAAAGCAAACACTTACTGAAATTTCATCTAATGATTTTAATTGGGAGCACCTGAAAACTCTAGAAGTTCCTCTGTTGGACTTTGTGGTTTTGTATGCCTTTGAGATATTTTGCATAGTGCACAAGATCACACCAGATAAGAAAAATAGTTTTTCCTTCATATAAACCATCATCAGCGGACAACAGAATGTGAAAGTACCTCACTGCACAATTGCTCCTTATTAAAGCCAAACCTTTTTTCAGAAACTGCTAACACTGGGTTCAATAATCTATAAACCATATGGCTCCATTACTAACCTCCAGGGGAAAAATCTGCCCTTGAAATCCTTTATCCTTGACAGGCAACAGCAGGGTGCATTTGATATCCATTTTATGTGAGCATTTATGTAGCAGTTACATTGCATCCTAAATTATTATTTCTCTCATAGAATGAAGCTTTATTTTCAGAGATGCTCCATTTAATCTCATCCTCAAATTGAATATATTTTCATCATATATGTTATCACATTACCCAGTTTTCCATCTTGTGCAATTACTGGTTACAAAATAGCTGCCCAAGGGGGGAGAATAAGGAGCAGCTTGGGGTTGGGGTGGGTGGGGGAGTGTTCCCTGTGGGGAGGAAAGAGACTGAGAGGGAGAAGAGAAATGAAGATCAAGTGGTGAATTACTATGTCAGGACCATCAGAAAGGCTAAGGCAATGAGGCAGAGAAACAGAAGGGCAAATAAATGGGATAAATAATAAATAAATCCCTCATGCAAAATAAAAGGCTCTCCAGAAAGAGAGTGAATTACAGCCTGTCCTCTTCTCCATAACATAACCTTTTATTCTGGCCCATACAATAAATAGTAGGTGACTGCAAATAGGGATGCTCGCTTTGGGGGATATATCGCCCAGAAGCTTTCCTGATTACACAGGCTGAGAGCAGATAAACTGTGTGACATAAAAATGACCAACTTCAACAATCAGTTTATGTGGCTGCTGTAAAACACGCTCTGGCTCTATAGTCTAATTAGACTGGGAAGGTCATGTCCAAATACATAGGGAAGACAAAACTGGCAAACATCGGAAGAACTTTAGACTACCTTCCAATGTATTATAGTTGGAATTTCACATGTGAAAACAGAGAAAGACAAAGTTCAACTGAGGCCAGAAAGACTAAAAATGAAAACTATGCTGTAATTTGTCTTCTTTTTGTTCTTTAGAATGGGAAACTTCATTTTAAAACAAGTTTATTGAGGACCGACTAAATACCAGATTATTTTCAAAGTGCTTGGGACAGATTAGGGAACAAAGTAAAGATCCTGTTTTTGTGGATCTTACATGCCAGTAAAAGGAGACAGACAATAAACAAGGAACATAATTAAGTAAACTAAGAAGAGTGGTAGAAGGTGATAAATGCCAGTTGATAAATAGGAAAAATAAAGAAGAGGTGGAGAGTGTATCAGGCGTGTGGGAATGGCGTGAAGGCTGTTGCAGTATTACATAGAGTGCTCCCAGTACCCCCTCGCCCCCGCCCCCTAAAAAAGTGGCTTCAAGCAAGTAAGAGGTGTATGTACCATGCAGACACCTGGGGGAAGGGCATCCCAGGCAGCGGGAACAGGCTGTGAGGTGGGACCGGCCTACTATGATCAAGGAACAGGAAGGAGGCCAGTGAAGTTGTGGCTGAGTGAGTGAGGGAATGATAAGGGGCAGAGGATAAGATGGGTCACATAGGGCTTAGTCCCATATTTCTCTTCTTACCCTTTCTTACAAAGTCACTGAACACAGTGGTTTCTGGAAAGCAGACCACATGCTGATAATCATGCAGAGCAGGACTGGGACCAGCGTGAGGCAAGTGAGGTGCCCAAAAGGGAAATTTAAAGAGACTCATTCTCAGGTGTCAGCTCGGCATTTACATGGCACTGAGAGTAAGCACCTCCTTAAATTTTGCATGAGAGGAGCCTCACCCTTGTGCCAGTCCTGATGTAGAGAATTCCTGCTCTGTATATTTGTCCACAAAATTGATCGGCACTTCTACACCCCACACTTATTCTTGTCCACCACCACTACCCATATCTTTGCAAGAATGATCTATCCTGCAAAAGCATAACAGCAGGAAGCATGACTGGGCAAACCAACCATCAGGGGATATGGGTTTGCTATTCTCTTTTGCAACCCCATTCCCCCAGCTCCATCAGGGAGAGAAAGTATTCTGGACTAGATTTAGTCTTTAGTCTCTGAATCTGTTAGCAAGTGTGTGGATGTGGTTGAGAAGTTGTATCTCTGGAGCTGGGGAATAGACATTCAATCAGCCCATGGCTCTGTGATCACAGATAAGATTGAAGAACCACTTGTACAGTCGAGTGCACAGGGAGAGTCACTCTAAGCCGACTTGATAGCCGAGGCCAAAAAGTCAATGCTACACATAAAATAAATATGCCTTACAAGAAATTCGAAGAAGCTTGAGGAGTATAAATTTTTAAGAAAACATATTTCCTTAATAAAAATAAATAAATGAATTCACATGAGCAAGGGGGTGGGTGGGCCATCCTGGAAAAGGGTCAGTGTACAAGGCTGTCAGTACCTTAGCTCAATAACGGTTTCATCAGAATCATCTCCACCCATCAACAGACAGAGGAGCCCAAATTGCTTCCCCCACACCAGGGTCATCTGTCCTCCACTTTTTCTTAAAGAGTTCAACCAGCCCTGGCTAGTTTTTTTCAGTGGTTAGAGATTAGCCGGTAACTGAAGGGTCACAGGTTCAATTCCCAAACATGGGCATGTACCTTGGTTGCCAGTCAATCCCTGGCCCTGGTCAGAGTTCAAGCAGAAGGCAACCAATCAATGTGTCTCTCTTACATCAATATTTCTCTATTTCTCCCCTTATCCACTCTCTTTAAAAAATAAATGAGGGAAAAATATATCCTCATTCCTGGGGTAAGGATTAAAAAAAAGAGTCCAACAATATTGGGGTTGGTATCTCAGATGTCTGACAAAGGACATTGGCAGGAACTGGGAGGGTAAGAGACTATGAAAATGAAACAATAATTTTGATTTTCCATTAAAGAAAATAAAAAGACCTTAAGAGTGGTCAGAAGCAGATATAACTGTTGAAGATTTTGATCAGAATTAAGATAACCCCATATTAACCTCCATTATAAAATTTAGTGAAGAATGCTATTTTTCTCTAACTATTGTATTGCAACTTCATTTTAAGAACTCATGAAAACTTAGATTTCCTACACACAACATACTTAACACATTTTAAGGTGCTAGTGATATTACTTCTGAACACATTTTTATTGCTGTCAAACTTAGTACCTTTGATCAGAACACCATTTACCCCAAATGACACCTCGCAGTTCTTTAAAAATATTTTATCTTTTTTGCTGCTTTCTGAAGTGGTTTATCACATTGCAAGTGCCTGAGGCCTAAAAGCTGGAGACTGGGAATTTGTTGCTCCTAATGCTACTTCTGAAACATAACTTCCCAATTTTATTTTAAAATGAAACAAAAATCCAGTTCTCATGAAGTAGCCAAGCCAGTTTTTAACATGTCCTCACATCTGCTATCTAATGAGCTCCCCTCATTCAACAAAGACTTTGGCAAGTGGCTCATTATCCTCTTCTTCATCCAAAGCTTTGTGTCTAATCTTGATATAAACATCTAACTTATCCAATATTCTAGCCCATCAATGCTCCACTCTCCCTATATTCAATGGCCATGTTGCCGTTCTACCTTGTTTCCCCAAATACCTGGGTTCTGTATTTTGGTTGCTTAGGGCAAGAGTTATTAACCTAGTCAGTTCTGCCCTGAGAACTGGGCAACTCTGGCAATGGGGCTCACACAATGGGACCTGTCCTCTAGCCCTTCTGTACTAATTCCCTTCCAAAGATGTGAGAAACCTGAGACAGCCAAGAAAACTTGTGAAGCCACATAAAATCTTTCTAAATCACTTTCTAGGTACCAAGGACCCAGGTGGCCGTACACTGCTGAAAATGGTTCTTTGCAGGAGAGATGAACTCTGGTGTCTAAATGCATGAATGTAGGGCTCTTTATGGTGACGGATGGGTAGGATGGAGCCACAAATGGAAAGAAGGGAGATGGCTATTTCCAGCTAATAAGAATGTTTGATGCTTGTTATCAATTACAGCGTTAGTCCTGCCTACTAGGTAGGATTTATTAAGTTACCTAATCATACTATTATCTCTGCTTCCTGACAGAAATCCATAGAAAAACCCTGCTTCTTTAGCCCTGACCACTCAAGTCACCTGATGTATGCCCAAATCCTGTAAGTCTTCTTTTTTTAAAAAATATTTTTTATTGATTTTTTATAGAGAGGAAGGTAGAGGGATAGAGAGTTAGAAACATTGATGAGAGAGAAACATTGATCAGCTGCCTCCTGCATACTCCCTACTGGGTATGTGCCCACAACCAAGGTGCATTCCCTTGACCAGAATCGAACCTGGGACCCTTGAGTCCACAGGCCAATGCTCTGAATTCATTAAGCCAAACCAGTTAGGGCTGTAAGTCTTCTTTAACACACTTGTACTAAGGCATCACAGTTCCCCTTGACATGTGTGCTCCCTTGTTGCATAAGCCAATAAACTCAACTTTGACTTATAGGTGTGTTCTTGGGTATCAATGTGCTACAAACTGTCATGTAATAGTCAATATTCCATTCTGGCATCTCAGAATAAAATATTGTATGATAATTAATAGTAGCCATTAATATCATCATCATTATCTAGAAATCAAAAAGCTAGAGATACATGCAGTAATATTGATGCAATCTCTCAAAGATGCCGAGTAAAAGAAACAAGAAAGATAATAATGCACAATAGAGTATGAGTCCACTTATATCAAGTTTAAAAGTGGTGCAATTATGTTGTTGAGAGCTGTTTAGAACAGCTCTAAAGAACAGCAAAGGGTGATCACTATAGTTAGGAAGGTGGTCTGGTGGTCTTCTCTGGGGTAAGGAAGTCATTCTGATGGAAATGGGTTCATAAGGTGTTTCTGGGGTACCAATAAGTCTCTATTCCTTGTTTTAGGTTACATGGCATAAACTTTATATCCATTCACTAATATGCACAAATAAGTTGTATTTATTTTTATGTTACATTTCACAATGTTAAAATGCAAGAATAAAAGAATAAGAGTGCTAAATAGACAATAAGTTGATATTTCTTTTCATAAAACAGCTTAAATTTGGTTAGTAAGAGTCAATTCAGGTGGTGCTCATCACCCATACATAAACTGCTAAACTGTAACCTCTGAAATGGCAGAGATGATTACAAGGACTTCATTGTAACCACGAGGACTTTCTACTTTAGGAGGCTTTCCCTCCCCAGCTGCCTCTGTTAGCAGTAATTACTCACTCTACCTTGAAGGATATTTCAGTCGTCATGGTGAACCCATGGGTGATGACTGGTTCCTCCTCTGCAGTCCGTCCTTTCCAGCAGTCCAACTCCACACAGCGACAACCGGACAGGAGCACTTGACGGTACATCTCGACGGAGGAGTTTCCAGCCAGCTGGCCCGCTGTAAAACACCAACAAAATGAACCCCAGAACCCAATGAAGCAAAGAAGACATTGGTGGCTTCCTATACAGGCTCTTCAACAATAAGAAAACACAGTGTCTAAGAGATGGAATAGTTGTTCTCAGCCTTTCTTCTGCCTCAACGTACCAAAAGGTAGTGGGACAATCCTTAATGCAGTTGTGACTCCCTAGGAATGGTTTTGGGGAAGAGAAAATATCAGAAAGAAAGTGTTGTAACAATAGCAATAACTCATTTTTATTAACTTCTTACCATGTACCAATTACAGTTTTTTGAACCCTCCATGTATTACTACTATTTGTTATAAAGATTTCTTGGGATTACTAACTAAAAACAAACAAACAAGCTTATTTTCAGATAATGAAAATGGCATAGAGGAATTCATTTACCCAAGCTTCTAAAGCTAGTAAAAGGGAGACCCAGGATTATATCTTCAATATAATTCTGACTGTCTTTCTATGAAGGAATACTGTTGACAGGTTATTATTATATAAGTCAACTCCTCTGTCATGCTTGTCCAAGGTACAAATGCTTAGAAAAGCTAAACATTCTCTTCTCAGAAAGTGCTCTTTTATAGGAATGACTTTAAATTTGACAAAAAGAAGTGAAAAACTTATACTCAAATAATTTCAAAACATTGTTTAAAAAATTAAACACAACCTAAATATATAAAAAGACATCCCATATTAATGGAGTGGAAGACTTAGTATTAAGATAGTACTACTCCCCAAATTGACCTAAAGTTCAATCCTGAAGATTCTAATATAATTTTGTGATCAAATATCTATACCTTCCTGCAATTTAATCCCTGGCCCTGCTTGAATGACTAAATAGTTTTGCATTTTGAATTCTGACTATTTACATAAGGGCCTGCATTTCCTGCATTATCCCTTTAGTCGCAAAACTTGTTATATCAGTTTATTTTGCAGACTTGAAGGGAAACTGAGGCATTGGCTCATGCCTTGTGACTACCCCCTACTGTTCATGCCTTGTGACCTTCCCCCTGCCGACCATGTCTATGACTCTAATCTTGGCCATATCTCATGACTCTTCTTGCCAATCTCTATTCTGCTTGCACATACCCACTGTTTTGATACTTACCCCCAAACAATCCCTTTAAATGTCAGCTCACTGTGCCAATGCACTTAAGTCCTGTGCCCTATCCCTTCCTCTTCAGAATATACTTTTGGTCTATGCTGAAGGCTTACTCTCTCTGTAAGCCATAGATGAGTCTTTCTTTTGCCTGCCAGAAGGGTCTTTTGGAATATCTAGTGCCAATTTTCATCAAAATCCTAGCTGGCTTTTTGACACAAATTGACAAGCTAATCCTAAAATTAGTATGGAAATGTAAAGGGCCCAGAATATCTAAAAAGTCTTAAAAAATAAAAACAAACTTGGAGGGCTCATATTTCCCAATTTCAAAACTTAACTGTGAAACTACAGTAATCAAGACAGAGTATTGGCATAAGGGTAGACATATGGAACACTGGAATAGAACTGAGAGTCCAGAAATAAACCCTCATGTTCATGGTCAATTGATTTACAACAAGGGTGCCAAAACAAGACATTGCAGAGAGAATAATTCTTTAAATAAACAAATGGTGCTGATGCAATTGGTTAGCCACATGTGAAATAATGATATTAGAGCCCTATCTGACATCATATACAAAACTTAAGATAGATTAAGCTTCTAACTGTGAGTTTTTAATAAAGACTATGCTCACCTAGCTTTAAAAAAAATGTAGAAAACGCTTAAAGCATCGGGTAAATCTTTGTGACCTGGATTTAGCAGTGCTTTTGTAGATAAGAGACCAAAAGCACAAGCAACAAAACAACAACAAAATTAAATAAATAGATAAACTTCATCCAAATTAAAAATCTTTGTCAACAGAACTGAAATATTCCTGTGAAGTGATGAGAATTGTAATTATCAAGGCACCTGAGAAGTCTGGCAGGAATGAAAGCCCAACTATTCCTATTTCACTTAAGAGGTCACCAATTTCTCTTTTTTTCCCCAATATATTTTTTATTGATTTTTTTTGCAGTATAACTTATATTTAACAGTAGTACATATGTTTTCCTTCTTCTCCCCAATATCCTCCCCCCAGCCTCCCTTACCCCTCAGCACATGTCCCCACCTGCCCCCCTCCCTGCCCCAGTGTCTTTCATTCATTGGTTATGCTCATATGCATGCATACAAGTCCTTTGGTTGATCTCCCCCAGCATCCGTCTCCCATCAACCCCAGCCTTCCCCCTGTAGCTTGACAGCCTGTTCAAGGCCACCCTGCCTTTATATCAATCACTCTCCCCTGTTTCTTTCCTTCAAAATATCTTGCCTCTGCATATTAGAAATAAATGTATAAGAACAACAAATGTTTGAGTCTCAGTTTCAATGTCCAACTTTTCTGAGTCCCAGTTTCAATGTCAAATAGTTCTTTATGTGTACATGTCAGCAATGGTATCCAGATGGTGGACACATTGTGGCAATGCAAGATCCATCCTCTCTGGTTTGGTCCTGGGCCGCCTGCAGCCATGCACAGCTGCCGACTGCTAGCATGGCAAGGTGTCATCAGTGTCCCCCATTTCTGGACCATCCTTGAGAAGTCACCAATTTCTTGACAAATTATTTTTGTAAGATTAATCTACACTAATAAGAGAAATATGAAAACTGACCATACCTCCATGATGCCCATCAGCAAATCAGGAGGGAATATACAAATTAGCAGAACAAAGATAGCAGTGGCCCTGCCCCCCAGCTGCTACAGGCACAGAGCAGCCAGGCAGGGCAGGAAATCTTCTATGAGGGAGAGGGCAGGGGGTGGAGGGTACAGGAGCAGTGCTCCAGCAGGAGTGAAACAAAGACTCCAGCTGGAGCAAAGTAAAGCCTGCAGACTCCTGCCAGAGTCAGCAAGAAACCTGCAGACTCCAACTGGAGTCAGCGAAGACTCCGGCTGGAGCGAAGACCTGGGTCCTGCATGCCAGAGGAAAACCAGTGCCAGCAGCCAGGTTAAGGAAGAACTATTGCATGAATTGTCATGTAAAAGAGTAATATGCAAATTAACCATAATTTAGCTATACTACAAGCCATGCCCACCTGCCAATCAGGAGTGAGTATGCAAATTAACCCAACCAAGATGGCTGTGGCCATGGAACAAGCAGGAGGCTTGGGTTTCCCCATCAATGGAGGAAGCCAAGCTTTCCATATACCCTGGTGGGCCCAGGCCTCCACGTAAGGCTACAAAGTTTCAATTATAGAAGATACATAAATCCCAACAAAAATGGCTGCAGTCATGGAGCTGGAGAGAGCAGGAGGCTTGGGTTTCCTCCAGTAATGGAGGAAGCCAAGCTGCCACAGCCCTGGCCTGCTTTGGCCTATGCTACAAATTTCAATGATGGGAGATAAATAAATACCAACAATAATGGATGTAGCCATGAAGCAAGCAGGAGGCTTGGCTCTGCTCCAGGCTACAAAGTTTTAATTATAGAAGAAAATAATCCCAGATACCAGGGCCTCCACTTGGGTCACCAAGGGGCATGGCCAGATTGCAAACCACTACAGGCCCTCTCTCAGACCACCCCACACCCCAAGTTAACCTTCACACTGATCTGGGACATCCTTCAGGGCAAAGCTGGTCCCTAACCATTCACCATGGCTCTATCCTATCTAATAAAAGGGTAATATGCAAATTGACAATCACTCCAACACACAAGATGGCTGCCCCCATGTGGACACAAGATGGCCAGCAGGGGAGGGCAGTTGAGAGGGACCAGGCCTGAAAGGGAGGACCATTGGAGTCAATCAAGCCTGCCAAGGAGTGCAGTTAGGGGTGACCAGGTCGGCAGAGGAGGGAAGTTGGGGGTGACAGGGCCTGCAGGGAAGGGCATTTGGGGTGGACCCAGGCCTGCAGGGGAGAGCAGTTGGGGGGGGCAGGCCTGCAGGGGAGTACAGTTAGGGGTGACCAGGTCTGCAGGGGAGGGCAGTTAAGGGCAAACAGGCTGGCAGGGAAGCAGTTAGGCATGAATCAGGCTGTCAGCGGAGTGGTTATGCGGTGATCAGGCTGGCAGGCAGAAGTGGTTAGGGGAAATCAGAAAGACAGGCAGATGAGCAGTTGGGAACCAGCAGTCCTGGATTGTGAGAGGGATGGCCTACTGCCCGTTAAGGCCTGATCTAGGTAGGATCGGGCCTTAACAGACAGTAGACATCCCTTGAGGGGTCCCAGATTGGAGAGGATGCAGGCTGGGCTGAGGAACAACCCCCCCCCCCACATACGCGAATTTCATGCACTGTGCCTCTAGTAATAACTTTCAAGACAAGCCCACCGCGAATACACAAATGGAAGTCTGGAAAATCAAAGATTTTCTCTGATTTATACTCTTTAAGCCTTCCATCATCTTTTAAAATAGTGAGTTTAAAGATGACATTGATGAAAACTGTCAAAATGATCTTGAGGTGGACAAGATCTGCCTGGTGGAGACAGGGAACAAAGAAAATGGATGTCAGTACACCCAATTATCAGCATAACAAAAGAGTGATATTCTTGAGTTCCAAAGGGCCCTAGTAAATGCACTGAAAGGTGATTGAGTAGGGTGCATAATTACTTTTCTCTACTGGAAAAATAGGGCATTTTATCTATTTTATTAAATTAAAAATTTTTATTGATGTTCCCTTTTTTCCCTCCCTTTGCCCACCTCCAGCCAGCCCACACACCCTCTCCCACCCACTTGATCCTCACCACACTGTTGTGAAAAATAGGGCATTCTAAACACACAAATGTGTTTGCAAAAGCAGAAATGCTGACCAGATAATCTAGAAAGTTCCTGGTGCTAGATAATCAATTTGCCATTTATAATTGACTGAAAGTTTGTGGTAATAAAAGTCTTGGCTGCACAAAGGGAAAGGGGGTAGTGGAAGTGAAATGGAAAAGATAGTTGTTTAGCTAGTAAGTTTAAGGAAGGGCTACTTGCAATTGCATTTTTCACTCAACAAATAGAAGGAATTTACTGTACTTTAAAAATGTTGATCAGTTAATCTTTTTTAAAATATATTTTTATTGATTTCAGAGATAAAGGGAGAGGGAGAAAAGATAGAAACATCAATGATGAGAGAGAATCATTGATTGCCTGCCTCCTGCACAATGGATGGAGCCCACAACCCAAGCATGTGCCCTTGACCAGAATCGAACCTGGGACCCTTCCATCCGCAGGCCGATGCTCTATCCACTAAGCCAAACCAGCTAGGACAATCAGTTAATGTTCTGAAAGACATAGTAAGGCATGGGTTTGTGAAATGCAAAGGAATTTGAAAAAAAGAAAAAGAAACCTAAAGAATGGGAGGCGTGTGTTGTGTTTATTGTCTAACATCTAAACCCAACAGAATCCTTCCAAAGTAAACTTGTTTATTCTTACAGCGAATAATCTTTTTAGACATGGAAGTCACCCAACAAAAGCATATTTTGAGGAAACTCACATATTTCCAAAATTGTCCTCTTTCTTGGAATGCATATTAGTTTCCTTATATGTTTTTCCTTCATTTATGGAGATTTTTTCCCAAATATGTATATTAATATTCTCCATTATTCTCTCATTTTTTGCCTAAAGCCTCAAAGCTGGTCTAGTTTCTAACTCCTCATTTTTATATCCATGCCCCTTTATATTCCCATTTGATTAGATCCAATAAATATAGCTACTAGGGGCAGAGGATTGCTAGGGGTGGGGATTAATAACATGTCATGAGTCACTCAATCCTTGTTATTTCTGAAACTAGTATCTGACATCATCTGCCTGGCAGTGAGCAGCCTCTAGAGTACATTCCATGCCCATGATGGAATTTAGGACTGAAACTCCATTGAGATTATCTCCTAATATTGCCCCAAGTCATAGCTCTGCAACTTCTCACTTGACTGCATTCATTCTGGGCAGCTGGCTACATTCACTTGAGCCTTGTCTCAGATTACCCAAGGCATTCAGGATGGAAGAAAGCAGAAAACTGAAAATAACAATCCCTGTATTAACACAGGCTTCTGCGGAATTTCTCCTCTTGCAAAAGGTGATGATTGTGTATATTGATCTTTAACATTATTTATCGTCTTCTTATCAATCTCTAGTGGAAGAAGAGTCCAGAGTGTGATTTCTTTGTTAATTAAGTGACCTTCTTCAATAGGCATTGTCTCCTTTAATAAATGGAAATGGGGACTATTTCTCTTTGCTTTCAAGGCAGTCAGAGCCATTCAGGGTAGGGCAAAAGTAGGTTTAGAGTTGTTCCTATAGAAAAATAAAATAGTTAATAACTAATAGTATAAGAATGAAGTCTGTATTTCTCCTACTTACAACTCTTTTTGCCCCACCCTATAATCCCACCTACCCTTGAGAGAAGTGTCTGAGATAAGAAGAAGGTTTTGTTCACCTCAACTGTCTCTAGGGGCACCAGTCTGATCTGATGTTTTCTATAGAGTCTGTTTCATAGCCTCAGGGAGACTATGAAACTCTCTTGAACATAGCTCCAACTGTCATAAGATGGCTTACTTAGGAAGGTGGGAAAATAACTTTAAATATGTGTCTTCTAATTATTAGAGTCTGTGCATATTCCCACATACATTCTCTGTAGGAGACAAAATACTGGAGATACAAAAATGACACAAGACATACTCCCTACCTTCACCATCTAGGTAGGGAGGCAAGTACAAATAAAGGAGAAGATTCTTATGTGCCAGGATGTTTAAACTCACCCTAAACTCTGGTTGCCCTTTCTTTCTCTTCTTCCTCTTTCTCTTTGCCAATAGAATTTTCTATTTAGGTTCTAATGTGCTTCCGGTTCCCCTCCTCAGCCCTGGGGTAAGTGTTAATTATTCTCAGGCAGTCACGGAAGTTCTGTGGCCCTTGTTAGTGGTTCAAGTGGGCATTGCTATGTGGTGTAACACTGGGCTATATCTAATAGGAGGGCAAGTAAGTGATTCTGGGATAAATTAATTGGACTGAACTCCTCAGAGAAATGCAGTTAAAAAATGTAGAGAAAAACTTGATCAGTATTCTGTAGTTTGTATTAATCTTGAACAATTTTAGAACTATCATTGTGTTGTCAGTAAAGTGAATAAGGAATTATGTATAATTTGTTAGGTATGAAGATTAGTAAAGGATGCACAGCTATAGAATCAATTTTAATCGGGAGATAAAAATGAAAATACCTATGTGAACTTGTGCCTTAACAAGAAAAAATAAAATGAAGTTTTTGTTTTGTTCATGAAAAAGATCTAGAAACATTATTTTATAAAACTGGGCAGGATCCAAATTGCTCTTACTCATACAATTCTTTCCCACTAAAAGGAAGGAGGGATCATTGGGGAAAAGTCTGTTTCCATGTGTTTTGCAGAAATAAACAAGGTGAGCCTGGAAGATCTTCATGTACCAGAAAGCAAAGACATTTTCAAAGATCAACGGGTGATGCCAAAAAGACATAGAAACCAGCCTAAAATACGTTGCCACCAAGTGCTGAGGCAGTTTGAGCATCAAAAGTGTCTTTGTTTAAATAAATAAACATAAAATCTGAAAACCATAGGTCCATAATGACACACAGAAAGATAAAAATTAATATATTTTGAAAGAAGGTATAAAGAACAGAGTGTACCAGCAGACCTGTCATTCAATCATTTTGGTATCACTGACTCATTTATTATATGACAAATAGTAGAAAAACTGTATTAAATAGATCAGTTGAAAGTATTTGAGGATTTCAAAGGACTATTGCTATAATTACTGCATATTGTGACTTTCCAGGTAGATGAAACCAGTGTCCAAAATTTTACTGGACATGTACTTAATAAACATGAATATACAAGAATGCAAAATTCTCTCATGGGCCAAGGTCTTTGAAGTTGTATTTCTTATAGTCCTATCAAATCAAAGCTCTATACTCTTCACTTGACATTTTATAGATCTCCTCACACTTAAATGAGAAAAAAGAGGACATCTTTAATTTTAACCTCTATGTAAAATTTAACGTTCTTTTCATTTATGAATGCAGGTCACAAATCACAGCAGTGCGAACAGGACCTATGACTTTGTCACAAGTGGAAGTCCCAGATATTTTCATATCATATTCTAATAGTAGCAAATACCACAACATGCTGTTTATACACATTTTTTACTGTGCTAATAAAGTACGTATTACTTTACTACAGGCTTGATTTCTAATACTTGATAAAAAACATTTCAATAGAATTTATTTCCGTTTTAATCTTATGTATGTTATTTATTTAATACAGTGAACACTAGAATGTTTCCTAGACCTCATCAGACTGCCCAATAGGTCAATGGTACCAAATAAGATTAAAGAGGTTTGAGAAGGGAAAAAGCCCTTTATAAAAGCTTAGAAATTTAAGTGCAAAAACTTTGAAATAGGTCTAAGAAACTGACTCCAGGGAAGTGGGTTGAGTGGATACTCTTCTCTTACAGTTAGTGGTTTTAAAACACGGCTAAAGATATTTTAACACCCCTCCAACCCAGAGCTCCGGTCTATGTCCCCTCCCTTCGAATCTGGATAGGCTTGTGTTGTGACTGTTCGAACAAATAAAGAAGGAAGCGGCAATCCAGGACTTCAGAGGTTAAAAGCAAAAAGGCAATTAATGCTCCTCCTTGTTCTTTGGGACACTTGTTCTCCCAGCTGTGAGCCACCACATAAGTAGTATCTCTACCCTGGGGCTGCCATGCCTGAGGAAGCCCACACCACATGGCAAGGCTTCCTGCTGGCCACTAGGTCAACAGTCCTACAGGGGCCCACTGTTGTATTACCTAAGCCCAAGAGCCAGTCACGTTGAAGGAGAACCTTCCAGATGATTCCAACTCCCAAGGTGTTTGTGATACCCTGAGCCATTCACTTCCCAGCTGAGGCCCAAGACACCGGGGAGCAGAGACAAGCCATCCCCTCTGTGTCCTGTCTGAATTCCTGACATACAGAATATGGATCCAAAAAATAAATGGTGGCTGTTTTATGCCACTGAGTTTTGGAGTGATTTGTTAATGCAGCAAGGGTTGATGAGAATAGGATTTGAATGGGTCAAACATGAATCTAGTTAGTTTTATGGCACGAATCTCTCTTAGTCGATAATGCCAGTTGAAAGAAAACAGAACACAAGTAGCCTAAGGGCCAGTCTAATTTTCCTACAGATCATACAAGTTGCAGTTCAAATGACTATGGTACTCAGATTATATGATTCAGAATAGATGGTCTCTAATTATACAGAATCATCTTGACAGCCCATTCCAACTGTCTCAAGCCTACATTTTTATCTATGTCGTTAATATTCTAAACTATTTTTCATGGATTGTGGGACCCAGTGCAGAACCTGATACCCACTCAAACTGTGTTTGTGCCAGGAGGACTAGACCTCCTTAAGGAATTCGGAAGAAAGAGCTGCTTAGGTTCCAGATGGCCTAACCCTGTGAGACTCCCTTGGAGAAGTCCCCAGTGCCTGAGTCTCCCTTGTCATGCTGTAGGGAGTATTACTGGTCTACCCCACCAAGCAAATCACACACCTCTGGGCAATGAGCCATGAGCACATCAAAACCTCCCCCAAGGCATGATAAACATCTACAAGGCATAGATTCTAAATGACACCCTAGACTTTGGTTGCACTTTGGGTCTTCAGGTCTTATACTCATTTGGAAATAAATTGTGTGAAGCAGGAGAGTGACATGGCTTTTAAAAAACTCGTTTTTCTTTTTTTATTAACCAGTAGATTTTCCAAAAATTCTTTTCGATGCCTGTGATTAAAGATCTGCCATACAGAAAGTATTCTTCTGGAAATATATTTTGATTATGAAAATATTTCAGCTTATTGAAATCTGTATGTTACAGATTTTAACTTAAAACTATGTTGAGATAACATATGTGTATTATGTGTGCATATATATGTTTTATTATTTTTTGATTTAATGATCTACCTAAAACCACAACAATACCCAGTTTAGGACAAATTGGGAAATTCTTGTTTTTACTCCTTCACTGTAATATTTATAAAAAAATATAGGTTGTCATTCACAGGCCAATTTTTTCATATCTAAAATCCTGTTATACCTTGAGCAAATTGACAGTTTTCTTTGTGGAAAAATTATTAATGCCTTTAGAATTCTTCTGTAGAAAAAACACCTGCAAAAAACTAGTAGGATTGATTGGAAATGGCTTTAAGTCCACAGAAGAATGAGTTCAGTTACACAAAAATTCCATTGGTTTGAAGATACCAGACACAGACACCTTTTAGAAGACTTGGAAACTTAGATAGAGATGCATGTGAAGATATGATATTGTTTCACAAACATAAAGATATGACTACTTACCTCATGACCCCAGTTCTAAGAGGGATTTCACAGGAAATAAAAACAAATGTACCTTCATTTATGAGAAACAGAAGCAGGTGATGGTGAAATTTGGTGAGACTGGCTCAAAAACTGTTAAAGAATTACAAAGTCATACCTGTGAGGTAGGTGTTGTGCGAGGAATTAATGAAATAGTGAGAAAGGGGCTGAGACATATCTTCATTCAAATCCAGTTTCTCAGGTGAAACGACTCCGTTTTCTTCTCCACTCAGATAGCGCATAAACCCGTCCACTGATATCTGTCCTGAAGGCAATGCAGAGTGAAGAAGAGTGTGAGTGTATTCTTTTCATGGGTGGCTGGTATCATGTGGTTTAAATTTCCTGCCCAGAAAGCTCTGGTCACAAAGCAACATGGGCCAGGGCAACCTCCTGTTTTTAAATATAAGAATGGTTATAAACTTTATGGATGGATACAAAAGCTATTAATGCTTATCTGTAGGTAACAGAATTAGGGTGAATTTCAAAATTTTCCATTATAAATATATACTACTATTATTATAAAAAGAGTTAATTACAAGTGGTTTTATTATTTAAAATGAAGTAAAAATATTTTTTAAAAGATCTTTTTAAAAAAACACACAATAGCAAAGACCGGTTTGGCTCAGTGGTAGAGCGTTGGACTGTGGACTGAAGGGTCCCGGGTTCGATTCTGGTCAAGGGCATGTACCTTGGCTGCGAGCACATCCCCAGTGGGGGACGTGCAAGAGGAAGCTGATCGATGTTTCTCTCTCATCGATGTTTCTGACTTTCTATCCCTCTCCCTTCTGCTCTGTAAAAAATCAATAAAATATATTTTTTAAAAAAACACAATAAAGAAAGATAACCACAAATGAATCTTTCCAATGGGAGAAAAATCAAATGATAAAAAGAGGTCTTTAAGTTTCTTACTTAGAATGATTTTATTTCAAATGAAAAAAGTATGATTCACACTTCATTTGGTTTACTCAGATTCTTTTCTTGTAACCTTTCTGAGGTGACTAATGCTAAATATTGAATTAAGACTTTATTGTTATCATAAAATATCATATTAATCTTTATATAATACATAGAGAGACCCATCTTAACTCTTTGATCCATCACCATAGTTTGTTTCTTGGACCTTAACAATCAATGCCTCAAAAAAAACCCAGCCTGTTTGTGGGTGGTAAAGACTTTGACAGTAAATGTTAGAGGGTAGCAATGTTTTCTTGTTGAAACAGTTTTGTGTTAATATTAAAGTGGTATACGTTCACTGAAAAAAATTAGGAAGTGAGATAAGCATAGGGGAAAAATAAAACCTTTTCTGAACAGCTCTAATTCTTCTTTCAGAGATAACTACTGTTAAAATCTTGAGTGTGTGTGTGTGTGTGTGTGTGTGTGTGTGTCTACTTCCAGAAGAAAACTGTTTGTGTGTGTTATTTAATGAAAGCACAGCCTCTGCCTTATAAGAACTCATAATCTAATAGAAAATAAGACAATTCACACCTTGAAAATGAGATGTGAGCTCCTCAGAAGCAGGGAGTGCATTTATGTCTGTCATCCCTAGAATCTGCCACAAGGCTTTGTGCAGATAGGTGTGCAATCAGCACTTCTTTTTGATGATCAGTGATTTAAAATAGAAAATAAGTTGCTTTAAACTTGGAAGATCACGAAGGACAGCATAACTGATTCTTTTTCCTGATTAATTGGATCATATGAAACTGATAGTATTTGGCATTATGCGAATGACAACTTAGTACAACTTAGCCTTTACCTGCCAGTATTCCTCAAAGGACTTGCAGTAACTGCAAGTGTCCTTAGGGGCCAGCAAAGGAAAGCAATGTGCCTGCTGGACTAGCGTGTGCACCAAGTCACTGTGGGATGTGGAAAACTCACAAGTGTATACCTCTAAAGGCATGCAGATGACAGCAATAAGATATTGTGTGCCCAACCACACCATCTTTATGATGCTGGATTTAATCCTGAGGCTGTCTGCTTGTGTCTGTTATCTAATAGGAAAAATATATACTTTGGTCTAATCAGCAAAT
Source organism: Antrozous pallidus (assembly GCA_027563665.1). Lineage (NCBI taxonomy): Eukaryota > Metazoa > Chordata > Mammalia > Chiroptera > Vespertilionidae > Antrozous > Antrozous pallidus. The sequence goes on from CM050518.1 coordinate 27,352,664, forward strand.
TTTAAAAGCAATTAAAACAAAACATATGCCAAGATGACAGTGATGAAAATTAATTTTAACTTTACCATTGATTCCCATCTATTGCTTCTAGTGCCTTCTGGGCACTTGTGTTGAGAAAGATTTTGAAGTGAACTTTTTATTACTTTTGATATCAGCATGGGGTACAGGACAGAAAAATGGGGGTATACAAGTTATATGTCATTCTCAAATTAGAATATTATAATCAAAGTCAACTTTATACTATGCAATATGCCAGGAAGCATATGTCAAAGTTCTATTTAATCCATTAATGAGGAAACCAGGAATATGACAAAGAACTCTATGAGACACTGATACATGTATGTATATGTCAGCAAATTTCCCAAATAGAGAAAAACAACAACCACAAAACCTGTCCTTTTAGTCAATAGAACATAACCAGCTCTGTATTCAACTTAGCAATTTTTTGGCAGTATCATTTCTATCTTTATTATTTCATAGAAATTGAAAATTTTAGTCATTAAAAAACAAGAATTAGGTGAATTGGTGTTTGTGAGGATTATTTATAATTAATCATCATATTAAGTAATGTAAAATTCCCCAGTGATGAATTTACCTAACATGAAATAAGAATAAGAATGATGAATAAGATTAGAGAGCACAGTTCAGATTATGATTATAGACTAGGTGAGCAAACACTGGGAACCCTCTTTCAACTCCAAAGCTTTACCTTGCTAACTAAAGGAACAAATGTGAAGATGTTGATGCACCAAATGACTAAGCAGAGATATGCTAAAGTCAAGAAGAGCCAATAAAAAAGTCAGGATAAGGAACAGTCAGTTTATAATTTGTAAGTGTCTGGAGTTCATTTGCAAAAATGCAGATGGTACTGGCATAATGAATTAGCCCCCCAAAATTTCTGACTAGTAAAGGCTTTGAGACAGAAAATAAGAGTCTTATTGAATTTTCCTTTGTTGCATTTAACCTACAGTTAAGAGTATTTGCATTTGCTATAAACTTAAATGCATCAGTCTTTTTCTGCTGGAGGCTAATACGCAGGTCATAAATAAATGCAAGAAGTTCATTGAAAGGTTGATGAACCTTGGGGCTTCAGCAGGGCTGACTATCTGCATATTACCTGCTACTGGAATAGCTGAAAGCATTTCCCCAAATCTGAAGATCTGCATATATTATTGCCTGCTGCTAGACAAATGAGGGCAGTTCCTCCAACCTGATAATTTTACTGTTTACCCAACCTTACCTTTAATATATATATCTGCTTTGCTATAGGGAAAAATGTGTTAATAAAAAGCTAGGGGTTCAGAGATTTGAAAAACTTAATTATTAAAGCTAAGCCTCCCTGGCTCCTGCCAAAAATGCCTTCCTAATTTATATTTCTTCTGTAGCCTCTTTGTTAATTTACACGCAGTCCCTTCTCCAGATTCTTGAACCTTAGTAGATGCAAGATAACACCCTGGCACTTTTCCACTAACCTTGCACTATTTTTGCAAAACTGTTGACATTTTTTTCTGGTCCACTGAGGAGCATAGATGGATGAAAAACACTGAGAGTTAAGATAGGAAAAAATTGATATTATAAACGAATTAGTAACAGCACAAGAAATCCATTCCTGCGAGCAATAACTGATCAGGGACAAATTCTACAAGCATAGGATAAGTCAACTCGACAGACTCATAACTCTCTTCTAGCTCAATATTCAATGAGTTCAAGAGGGTTAACATAATAAGGATGGTTACTAGCTCAATTAAAACCAAATGTCCCACAATAGAATGAGGTTATAAAACATCAAACCACAATTCAGAGGAATGCTACAATTTTGGAATAAAATCAACAGGAAAAAAGTTAAGTTCAGAAGGATAAGGCCAGCTGACAAAGGCTAAAACAAAGCTCCCTACATGTTTTCTTAATAAAACATTTGTATATTTAGAATTGAATGAACATTTGTATATTTCCAATATATAATGAAGCATATATATTATTTGAACTACTTGGAACAGCGATATTCAACCTTTTCATCTCATAGCACCCACAGACTAATTACTAAATTTCTGTGGTACAGCAAAAAATGTAATTTTTACCAATCTGACAAAAAGGCATAATTTTGATTCATTCACACCAGATGGCTATTGTGTTGCCTGTTGTCATCATTTTTTTATTTGATAATCTATTTAGTCAGTGCCACTGACTAAATAGTCAGGTATTACATGTTTTAAAAATTCTTGTGATTAAAAACAAAACAAACAACAAACAAAAATTCTAGTGGCATGCGGGTTGAAGACTGCTAACAGAGTCAAAATAGAAAAAACATAAATCCCTCAAGGAAAGAAAAACAACTGCTGTATAAAGCAGTTGACCATTCAGAAAAAGTTCTGGAGTTCAACAAAAAAGTAAACTGGTGATGCAAAAGTGAAAAGATCTGACTTTTATAGCAAGAAACAATCTCCTGAGAGACATAGGAGGAAAGTGGCATGACAAAATAATGGCCCCCAATCGCCACTGATATGACTCCTCATACTTCAGCAATATCCATGCTACAAAGAGCTCTCAAATGTTACATGGGTTTGCACAGATGGCATGGCCAGCAACTGTACCTCTACCTCCTTCTGCCTGTCTCCCTTACCTGGGGTAGATAATGATTGAGGCTCTACCGGTAGCCTCCTGAACATGTCAGAGAGACAGAAATTCAAAATTCTGCTGTGACAAAATGATAGCACTCAGAGATGCTCTAAAACAATGCAGCATATCCACTGACACTCAACTGGATGTATTTCACGCTTACAAGTACTTGCAAAGGCCCTTGAATAATTTACTAGGGTACTAGCTACTCTGATATCTTATCTAAATCTAAGGTTATCTCACTGGCCTCAGGAACAACCAAGAGTGAGGAGGCTTTATGTCCAGACAAGGAAACTGGAGAATAGAATAGAAGAATGGTCTAAGGAGTATTGTGGAGGTCCTTTCATCCTCTCAGGTTCTGACTCCTTTATCTACTGATGTCTAGAAACCAACTTTCAACAGAACTTTTTAGCTTGACCATTCTGTTCCGGGCATCTGAGAATGATGCTTCAACTCAAGTCTTTTGAAGAAGAACAAGATATCGTGAACTGACCCTGGAGCTGAGGCACTCCTTTTTGGTGATTATTAATAAACATATTTTAGAGAGGTGCCAGAGGTGGAGAATAACCGAGGATGTGCCCAAAAGAGTCCTGACCTTCAAGAATTAAAAAACATACCATAGAAAAATTCTTATTTTTTCAAAAATATATTTTTAAAATTTATTTCAGAGAGAAAGGGAGATGGAGAGATAGGTAGAAGCATCAATGATGAAAGTAATTGATCAGCTGCCTCCTGCATGCCCCTCACTGGGGATTGAACCCACAACCTGGGCACGTGCCCTGACCAGTAATGGAACCATGACCTCCTGATTCATAGATCGACACTCAATCACTGAGCACACAGGCTAGGCTCTTTCCTGATTCTTACAGGAGCTCATTGATCCAGGGAGGGAAACAGTACAGCATGATCAAAAGCTAATCTCTATGTAGGATACATGGGCACATTACCCAGACCCCTTAAAGTCTGGCTCTTTCCTGCTCAGTGTGTTTTTTAATGGAAAGGTTACCTTGGGAATCACCCCATCATGGTATCAAAGTGCCGACATGGAAGAGCTCCTGAGTTAGTCCTAAAAGCAGACCAGAGGCAGCAGCAGCAGAGTGCTAAAGAAAAAATAATGCTATGGAGGTTCAAGGAAAGACATGTGGCTGGCTGTGTTTACAAACATATTTGTGTGTGTGTGTGTGTGTGTGTGTGTGTATTTGTAATGGATTCTGACTTTAAAGGAAATATATGGTATAAGTGCGAGCAGGATAGGAAAGGAAGATAGAGAGGGAGCCAGTGTTTGAAGAGCTTCATGAATGTAATCTATTTACAGTATAATGTTTAACAAACATTTCTATATTGTTTGTTATATGAAATTATTAACTCATTTCATCCTCATAATAACTCTATGAAGGGGATACTGCTTTTATGTTTATTTCATAGGTGAGAAATGGAAGGCAAGTAGTTTGCTTAACATCACACAGCTTGTAAGTGAATAAGTTGGGTTTTGAGCCTAGGTAGTCAAGCTTGCTGTTCCATGCCATTAACCACTACATTATGCTGCTGCAGAAGACACTGCACATAATCTAGTAATAGGAGAAGGTAAGTAATACTAGGAGGAAGAGCTACATTATTTGGGCGCCAACAATGTGTCAGGTACAGAAATCCTATGAGAGATATATTTTTAAGCTCCCATTTTCAGTTGAACAACTGAGGCTTAGAGAGGTAAGCAACTTTTCTGGGGTTAGAAGGGTACTTTGTGTGAGAGCAGGACCAGAATGCATGCCAGGTCAACAGAAGGAGACAGGGGTGAGTAGGACTGATAATTTTCCCAGCACTCACCTGGCTGAGGGACACGGATGGAAAGGAAAGCGTCTTGCCTCTGTGGCAATTGGCTTCAATCAGGGCACCCTGAAGGAGTCCTAAAATAGTCCTAAATGCGACCAAAGAAGATTTTCTCCCTGTGATTGACTTATCACACCAAAACGTGCTACTTTAATCTCTCCATTGAAAGAAGCTGGGCTCAGGCAGGACAAATGACCCATCTGGCAGAGGCATGAGGATTAGCTCTTTGATTAGGATTTGTCTACCAAAGTGTAAAATTCTTTTCCAGCCTGAGTTTGCATTCTAGTCTTTGCAAGTAAATTAAAGGCATCCTCTAGCATTTTTATTCCCTAACCCGGTAATGTAACTTTTAGGAAGAAAAATAAAATACAACAGAAAACTTGCTATGTCAGTGCGAGGGCAAAATAAATGCCAAACGGAAGATGTGACACTGTTCTGTAGGTCTTGCAAAAATATGTATGGTAGCTTAAAGAAATAAAAATAGCCCCATACAAGCAAATGACATCTTTCAAAGCCCGGAAATCCAGAGAATTCTCTACAAATTTAGCCTTGCAAGACAGATGGCCTATAAATCTACTGTCATCACACATTTGTGATGGGCAAACTGGACAAGTTGTGTGCCAGCTAGCAAGGCCCCCAGCCTCGTTCTGTTAAGCCAAATGCCAGTTAGGCAGGCTCTAGCTCTCAAATGTTTGGATGTCACTGGGATTAGGTGGTTGAGAATCCATTCTTCATCATTCAATCCCCACTCTTAATGTGATGATACCAGAGCATGTTGTAAGGCTACTGGTCCAATAGATTATTTAGCACCTTCTAAGTCACTTCCACACACAGCACTGAGAAGCTATTTCCTTGGCTCATGAATATTCCTAGTGCTGTGACCCTTATGTGAATTCTATTAGAACAGCTCAGAGAAAGTAAGTGCAGATGGCTTTAATATCCCATTGCCTACTTTCAGAAGTTGTCTATTAAATGTTCCATTTTCACTTATCTTTGCTTGGGCACAAACTTTCCTATTACATTTGCCAACTGTGTTTTGTACAGTATATGAACTCTGCTTGTTTCTTTATCTATTTTATCTTTTTTTTTCCAATCCTGAAGTCAGTACATTCTACACATGTTCTCATGTATTCTTATTTTAGGTTGAGAAGTGTCAGACATTCTTATTCCATCTTGATTGCTAAACCGGTTTTATTATCGTAACTATGTACAAATACAAGCCTGAGATACTGTGTGGTAATGGCCACTAAATGGCTATGTGCTCCTCTCAAAGGCTTTTACAGATTAACTCCATTACCCAGCTACCATGCCTTTCTGTGTTCCTGAGTTCTCCCAAATTGAGTTGAACTTGTTAATGTACTTTTGTGTGAAAGTTCTTAATAACAACACCTGCCTTTGATTTTGCACTTTTCCTTTTCAAAATATTCTTACATCTGCAATTTATTTACACCTCATTGTTCTATTTGGTAGGTAAGACAAAGTTTTATTATTTAATGCGACATATAAATGTTGACCCAATGAGGTTAAACAATCCCTTTAAATTGACATGGCTACATAAACACAGAATCCAGATTAGAACCCTCCACAGCATGGAGTCTTTCCACTAGATTTGTTAAAGAACTAATTATTCATTTAGGGTTAGAGGTTCTCAGAAGGTAGTGAAGAAGTTCACTGCATTTTATTAGTGCACATAGCCATTTAGTGGCCATTATAGCATTGCTGTATCAGAAGAGACCCTTTACAATGATTCCTGAACCATAATGCACGGGAGGCAAAAATGTTCTAGATCCTTAACTAGAATGTCATGTTCCTTGGTCAAGCTGGACATTGATTGGCTTTGTAATGTGAAGGAACATGACCTTCTCGTTGTTTTCATCTGTCCCAGTGTCTAGCATAAAGGCAAGTCCACAATATGTGCTCATTAATGCTTTCTATAGCTACTTGAACATGTTATCGCTTAGTGCCTGAAATGCCACAAGACATTAATCTGCCCCTCATCTAGCTCTCTACACTGCAGCATTCCTGAAGTACAGCTTGAATGTCAGTCTGCCCTTCAAAAGCCTTCATCCTTTCTTGCAAAGTAGTTCTGCTACACTGACTGCCCCAGGAGGAGAAGAATGGCACCTTTCTATTGTCTAGTACAAGGGTGGACACAGGCAGTCGGGCTCAAAATGTGTGTTGACTAAATGAATGAATGAGCCAAGATTAGCATCAAGGCCTACATGTTCTTTTAGCTTCCCTTCTTATTTACTTCCTTCTCAAACAAACTGATAAAAGTCACTTGACCATTCAAAACTCAGTTTTCACCCGGTCAGCTTGGCTCAACCTATGAACCAGGAGATCATGGTTTGATTACTAGTCAGGGCACATGCCCAGATTGTAGGCTCAATCCCCAGTGTGGGGCATGCAAGGGCAGCCAATCAATGATTTTTCTCTCACCATTGATGATTCTATCTCTCTTTCCCTCTCCCTTCCACTCTGAAAGCAAGAAAAGTATATTTAAAAAATAAATAAAGACCCAATTCCCTCATGGTAAAATGGAGATAATAATAGACTCAAAGATTTGCCTTGAGGTTTATACAAGATAATTAGCTGGTAAAGAGCTTGAAGTGGGATTTTCGAGGAACACCAAAATGGCGGCATAAGCAAACACCTATTGTTCTGCCCCGGGTAACGATTTAAGAACTACAACATAACAGCAGAACAGACAAGCACCCAGAATCGCCAGAAAGCTGGCTGAATGTAAACTCCACTAATAGGAGCAAAGGTGGGACACAGACTCAGGACTGGCGGGACCGCAGCCTTTCAGACGGAAACAGGTTAGGAGCCGCCCTGGTCGGGCGCACGGGCTGGGGCTGGAGCAGGGACTGGCCGGATTTAAGCGGGGAGCGGCAGAGGCTCCTAGTCCCAAGGGTCACGCAAACCTGCGACTTGCCCCCTGGAAACTTGTCTCCTGGTTCCGGAAACCACCTATTTTACAGCCCTGGGCTGGACTTCTGATGTGCAGGCACATTTGGGGAAAGGCAAAGTTGTCTGGCAAGGGGAAGAGACTAGCGGCTTTCTCTTGGAGGGGTCTGCAGCCATCCCCATCCAACAGAGACCAGCGCGCACGCGCGCCGCATAGGACCCAGCTGCCGCCGCCGCTGCCGCTGCCGCGCAGCCCAGAGACTCCGCCCATCCAACCTGAACACAGTCTCCCTTCACAGCCAATTGGCCTGGAGGTCAAACCCTCCTAGGGCTAACAACAAAAAGCTGGGTTTAAATTCAAAAACACTGAATACAACCCATAAAGGATTGCAGTAAGAGTACCCACCTCAGGTAACCGGGGAGACTGAGCCACTGTCCCTTTAAGGATATCTACCACATAAAGCAGCCACCATGCAGAGACATGGAAAGAAATCAGGTGTGAAAGAAATGGAGGAGAAAAGACAACAAGACATAGAGTTCAAAACCACAGTTTAAGGCTTTGCAAGAGGCTCCTACAAAAGGCTGATCAACTTAATGAGAATTACCAGGAAATAAACAAGACCAACCAGCAAATGAATGAGAATTACAAGGAGATGAATGATACTTACAAGGAAATGAATGAGACCCTCAGGGAAATGAACAAGACCTCTGAGGATACGAACCAGACACTCATAGATAAAAAGGACCAACTAGAAATCAAGCATACACAGACTGAAATAAAAAATATTACACAAAGTCCTAAAAGCAGTCCAGAGGGCCACAAGAACCAAGTCAAAGATTTGAAATACAAAGAACCAAAATCCACTCAGCTGGAAAAGCAAGAAACAAAAAGAATTCAGATAATTGAAGATAGTGTAAGGGGCCTCTGGGACAACCTCAAGCAAGCCAACATCCGAATTATTGGGGTGCCAGAAAAAGAGAGAGAGCAACTTAATGAAAACCTACTTGAAGAAATAGTGACTGAAAACTTTCCCCACCTGGTGAAAGAAACTGACTTAAAAGCCCAAGAAGTACACAGAACCCCAACATACAGGAATCTAAAGAGGACCACACCAAGACATATCATAATTAAAATGCCAAGAGCAAAAGACAAAGAGAGAATATTAAAAGCAGCAAGAGAAAAACAGTTGGTTACCTACAGGGGAGCACCCATACGATTGTCAGCGGATTTCTCAACAGAAACGATGCAGGCCAGATGCGAGTGGCAAGAAATATTCAAAATAATGAAGAGCAAGAATCTACAACCAAGATTACTCTATCCAGCAAAGCTATCATTCAGAATTGAGGATCAGATAAAGTGCTTCGCAGATAAGAAAAAGCTAAAGGAGTTCATCACCACCAAACCAGTATTATATGAAATGCTGAAAGATATTTTTTAAGAAGAGGAAGAAGAAAAAGGTAAAAATATAAATTATGAACAACAAATACACATCTATCAACAAATGAACATAAAAATCAAGTGAACTGATAGGCTGATGAACAAGATAAACTGATGACTATAACAGAAACATGGACATAGAGAGGGAATGGACTGACAATTCTTGGGGAGAAAAGTGTTGTTGGAAGTACAGCAAGAGATTGGACATAAATCTTGCAACAACGGGAGAGGACATTGGGGAGGGGGAGGTGAGGGCGGAGGGTGGGATAGGTACAGGGTGGAGGGAAGATATAGGGGGATAAAAAAGGCGAAACAATGTAATTAATAAACTGAACAATAAAAAAAAGAGCTTGAAGTGATTCTTGACACTCTCTAGAACCTGAACAAATAAAACATCCCTTTCCCTGGCACATAAAGAACACTAGATACTTATGGAATGGTGGTGTACCACATTCTATCTTGCAGTATAGTAATTTATATATTGATATATTTGTATATATCAGCTGTCTGAATTATAGTCTCCTTGAGGATGAAGACTTTGTCTTGATTTTGTTCCTTTTCTTTGTAGTTCTTCAGTTAGGTGGGGGAATACATGCTTATTAAAAAAAATATCCATGCAACTGTTTCAGTTGTGTATTAGAATAAAGAAAAGAGTGCGATGAGCATCAGGTATCTTGGAGGATCTCTCCTTTGATCTGATGGAGATTCTTGAAAAAAATCCTTTCTACATGGGCTCCTGGAGTTTGCCCCAGGATTGAGATCCAGTCATGCACACACTAACTTGTGTGATGACACCACCTTTATGGCCGTCTTCCTTTTTTCATTTGCACTTCCTAAACTGTCCTACCCAAGATCAGCTCTTAAATAAACTCCTCCTGCTTGGGTTCTTCTCCCAGGGTAGGCTTCAGAGGGAACCCACACAAAAACCAACTGCAATGTTAATAAGTTAATTTTTTATTCATTTTTTATGTGTTAATGTAGAATGCTAGGTGAGAAGACTGATTCTGTCAATTGTCTTTAGTTAAGATTTCCTCTTCAAATGTTATTTTCACTCCGTAGATAATTTTGCTTTTGCAACTAAAGTCCTACAGATTCTAGTGGTTCAGAATTAAGGCAGAGCTTCTAAAATATTTATAATGAATTAATGTAATAATTGGTCATTCTCAGCTTCCTGACATTATTTCATCCATTGTCATGACATATTTTTCAGCGTTCCTGTTAAGTTAGACAGTCCACTTGTCCCCTCACCTGGCTTTCTTGTGTTCACTGCTTATTTTCCATGAACTTGATTCATTCTGTATTTCATCAGTTTCCCTACCAGTTATTTGCTATAAAATAAACTGCTAACAAAACTGAATTCTGGGTAATGCAGATGTTGGGAGGCCAAATGGCTGTGGCTTGTGGCCTTTCTCCAGCACAGTGCAATCTGCAAGTTATTCCTTTTATCTGAGCCATAGCCCCACCTAACTCTTAGAAGGAGAAAAGCATAATATCCAGAGATTATTAATGCTATCTTCTTATGGGAGATTGCAGGTAGGGAAAACATAGCCATTATCTGCTTTGTCCAATAGCTCTCACGCAAAGGGCAAGGCATCTCTGGAAGGTATACTCTGATGCCATAAAGAAGCAGTCACAAAACTCAGTATGCTGGGGTGGATTAGGCTACCAAGCTCACTTCCCCACCTCTTGGTACTGGTATTTGACTTTATCTTTTACTATTTATATTTTTCCAGGTTGGTTGTTTTATGAAAGAGGCCATTTTGGCTGTGAATGGACAAGGTCGTGACTTTGAGATGATTGAAGAAAAAGACTAGAGGAATAAAAAAAAAAAACAACAACAACAAAAAAAAACCAAAACAAAACAAAACAAAAACCAAAAAACAAGACTTCTGGTTCAGGCATTTGCATCTCCTCAGATCAATTCCTGCTTCTTGGGAAAAGAGGAAATGCAATTGAGGAGGAAAAGTGAAGTGAGTTACTATGTCAACTAATGATCAATAGAATCGTAATAACTATCTTGAATTTTTTTTTTCATTTTAGCTGATCTCTTATACTTCAGAAAAATCTCTGAACATATGAAACAGAGTTAAGAGTAGCTTGAAATATTGTAACAGATGATAATGTCATTCTTCTGTGACCTTCCACAGATGCTACAAAGTCAATAGGTGGATTTTAAATGGGATCTTAATCAATAAAATACTTGAGTGGCTTTTCAGCAGATTTTTTAGTGTAGTAACTCAATTAATGCACGAAGAGAATTGCCTACCTCATACAGTTTTCATCTGTCTTTGTCTATTAGGAAGTAAATCTATTACATTTAATAGTAAGTTTGCTTTGTCCATTCATTTTAGTTCTTTTACTTTTTTCAGGAAAGCTTTTTTTAGAACTATTTAAATGGATGCCACTTTAATTGTGAGGCAGACCTTTGAACCAGTCAAAATTTCCTCCAGATGAGTGGTTTTTAAGCTGTGCATCCTGGGGTTCGTGGCAGAAGTTCCTGCAGAGAATGAGGTGGGGCAGGAGAGGAGATAGGAGCAGGGCAGCCATCAGCAGCTACACTCCAGGCTCCCTGTATTTAACTAATAGAGTGGTCCTAAAGGTATTTCCTACACATTAGCCTTTCTTGTGAGATCTTATTGGAAGAAACAAACACAAATAAAAGGATGCTATGTCAAGGAAAAGTCTGAAAACCACTGCTATGAATGCCAACTGCTATCTTCCAAATAGCTGGCCTTGCATCTCTTTTCTCAGCAAATCCTGGTGGAGGGGCCCAAGCAGAAGTCGGAGTAGTGGGGAGGACTGTACACCGGAACATGGAAAATGCGGCCTAGACTTAACCTCTTCTGTGATATGAGTTGGGGCTAAATAGCTAAGACCCTTATAGACTGGTGATCCCATGATGTAAGGTCACTGGCCAGGGATGCATGAGGGCCAACAATGCAGTTATGTGATAGGTCAGAAGAGATGAGCTGTGGGCATTTGTTCTTACATTTGTTCTCTCAATGCTCAGCTTCTGGGACCTGACCCATCTTTCACTTTTGAAAAAGTGAAAGTACTTATAAAAGTACTTGTCTTTGTTTGGTTTCTTCTAAACGTGGGTTTTGAGACAAAAATTTGAGTAAATATAGTTTATTTTAGAGGTTACTCTAAAAAATAACTGTAAGGGAATGGAGAAATGTAAAGGGAAGGAAAGAGCTAATGAAAAGAACATGATCAATCAGGTTACAGTTGTGGGCAACTAAGGCTAAATTTCACTGAGGAACTCCAGGAGAAAGTAGAGAAAACACATAAAAAATGTCCCACACAAGGGGCAAGGAAGATGAGGTACTACTTCCTGAAAGAAAACCACTTCTGGGGCCGTGGAGTCCTGGGCATATATAGGCTCTCTATAAGGGCTGAGAGAAGGTCCTGGAGAATTGCAAAGGCTGCTGTTAACCATGTTATGATGACTGCCAAGAGATATGGGAAGAACTCCCAGATCTGCTAGTGTTGTTACCATCCCACTTTATAGAGGAGGAACCTGAATCTCAAGCAAATCAAGTCACCTGCCTGAGATTAACTGGCTTAACCATCATAAGATGTCAGCATTTTTAAAAAGTATGGATGCATAATAGACATTAATAAGAAGTCATTATTATTTATGATTTCTACTTTATGAAGAGAAATAGTGCTGAGAAAATAATGATTTTTTAAAAATCTACTAAAAATTAAGTGATAAAATAAAGAGTAAGAATGTGTATGACCAATGTTCTGAATCTCACTTCTACACCAATTAATGGTTTGAAATTATTTGATGTAAATGCCAATTATCACTTTTCATTAGTTCAGGTCAACCAAGGCACAGTGGACAACAATTAATATACATAATCTTCTTACCATGATCAACTCAGATAATTCTTACAGGGAATTTTTTTAAAGATGAAAAAACTAGGGGGTAGAACTGATTAAATAGGTTAAATGATTTCTTAAGGTTAGGTAAACAGTAATGATGAATTGTTGATTTCTGACCGAGTTGTAGTGGGTTCTGCTGTTTTTATCTGCCCAGTGTGCTCCTTCTTAAGAGTAGCACACCCCATTTGAATTTCAGGGAACCCAACCACTTCTTTCCTATTGGTAGTCCATGTGGTTTAGGCAGTTAATTCCTCATCTGCTCTAGGGAGAGTCATGTGGCCTAATTCTCTCCAATAATTACATTCCATCTTTTGGTCCACAGCAATTCACGCTCAGGAGTGGCCTTGAGTGACTTAAGCCAAACTCCAGGTTCCTGAGATTTTTATGGAAATATCAGTCAAAATTCATTTTACTTCTGGAGTGACTGCCCAAGAATTACAGCCAGTACCAATAAAATGACAGGATATTATGCAAGACAATGCTTGATGACACCTTTGAGCCCTTGGATGTGGTCATGCCTGAAGTCATTAACACCTTTCCTATCTGCACTGGTAAATTCCTTTCTATGCTTCAGTCTGAGTTAAGCTTCTATCATTTTTCAATGGAAGGAGTTCTCTTTAATACCAGTTGTGAGATTCCCATGTTCAATTCTCTTTCCAGAACACTCTAGATGCTTCTTGCTCTTAACAATAATGGTACAGGTATAGTTAACTGTATCAGTATTTTAAAAGAAAGCTATACTGAAAATAGAGAAAGGTTATTTCTACTGATGCAATCATTATAGCTTAGGCCTATTTGAAGCAAAAGTGCTTGCTATATCCAAACTTCTATTGGCTTTGCTGAAAACCAAATTGTTTTGCTATTATTAATACTGAATTCATTTCAACTATTAACGTAGTGAATACTGATCTAAAAGAGAATACATGGCTACATGGTTCATTTGTATGATTTCATTGCAACAAAGTGGGGAAGCTTTTGTATAGCACACCTTATACAAATTTAAGAGGAAAGACTGATCGTAAAAGAAATGTAGCTTAAAACATCTGCTAATATTGTATAATCTTCTATATTAATTCAGTTGTTTAACAATACCCATAAACACTTGCTCCTCACAGGAAAATAAAAGTATGAATAGACTCAACTATTTTATTTTGATTTTACAGTTTATTTGAACGAAATTTGACCTTCATTTACAGATATCTCAGTTGAATCTAGAGGTCAGCATTCCGTTACCAAAGGCGCGAATATAACCATTCTCTTTTTCATGCTAAATTTACTCACCAGCTTTCTTTAAAGAGCTTAAGTGATAAAAAGAAAAATAATTGCTAGGAGACATGAGTCTTCAAATTCCAACATTCATGCCCTCTTGTTTAAAGAGGCATGTGCCATTGTGGATTCCTGTGTTCAGCATACTTAGGTCTGCAGGGCAAACATCATGACAAGGAAGACATGTTTGCCAACTTTGGGCCACAGCATTTCTCAATGTGTGGTTTTAAATATTTTTTTTTATTGATTTTTTTTACAGAGCAGAAGGGAGAGGGATAGAAAGTCAGAAACATTGATGAGAGAGAGACATCGATCAGCTGCCTCTTGCACGCCCTCTACCGGGGATGTGCCCGCAGCCAAGGTACATGCCCTTGCCGGAATCGAACCCGGGACCCTTCAGTCCGCAGTCCGACACTCTATCCACTGAGCCAAACCGGTCTCGGCTCAATGTGTGGTTTTAAATGAAAAGAATAAACTAAACTCCTTTTGAGAGCAGTATCTTCTGCAACAAGATTTAAAACCTTCATTTGTGGAACCCAAATGTGTAAACATTTGGCCCCTTCTGTATCAAAGACTGCACAAGAATATTCTGATTATTGATAACCAATATATACATCTCTGGAAACTGAAATTCCAGTATGGAAATGTGGCCCACATGCTAATGGTTACAGGTCCACAACGCATCAAAGTCCACTATCTCTCTCCACTTCCATACGGTACAGCTACAGTCAGCTAACCAGTGCTCATCTTTAGCATTTAGGCTTTGGGCCACACTGAAAATTTTTCATTTCATTTTATGCTACCTTTTATATAAAACATATAAACTGCATATAAGAACTAAATATTGGCACAAGTCAACTTTGTGTATTATTTCTTTAACACCTACTTTAAAATATGTTTTGTGATATCAGAGACTATATATACACACACACACACACACACACACACACACACACACACACACACTTATGTTACTATATATTATGTATGTGTCTTATTCCTAGCATTTTATCAAATGTGCAAAAAATTCGTGCACTGGTGTGTGTGGGGGTGGTGGTGTCCCTCAGCCCAGCTTGAACCCTCTCCAATCTGGGACCACTTGGGGGATGTCCGACTGCCAGTTTAGGCCCAATTCCTGTGCAGGGACTGCTGGCTCCCAACTGCTTACCCGCCTGCCAGCCTGATCACCCCCCTAACCACACCCCTGCCAGCCTGATTGATGTCTAGCTGCTCCCCTGCCAGCCCGATTGCCTCCAATTGCCCTCCACTGCTGGCCTGGTTGTCCCCAACTGCTTTCTCCTCATGGCCCAGTTGTCCTCAATGGTCTTCCCCTGCCAGCCCAGTCATCCCAACTGCCCCCCCAATGCTGGCCCAATTGCCCCTAGCTGCCCCCCTCTGCTGCCCAGTCACCCCAACTGCCCCCCACTACAGGCCCAGTTGCCCCTAACTGCCCTCTCCTGCTGGCCTGGTCCTTCCCAACTGCCCTCCCCTGCAGACCCGGTTGCCCCAAACTGCCCTCCTCTGCAGGCCCAGTCTCCCCCGACTACCCTGCCCTGTTGGCCTGGTCACCCCCAAATGTCCTCCCCTGCAGGCCTGGTCCCCCCCAACTGTCCTCCCCCTACTGGCCTGATCACTCCCAACTGCCCTCCCCTGCTGGGCATCTTGTGGTGGCTATCATTGACCACATGGGAGCGGCCATCTTGTGCAATGGCATGAGGGTCAATTTGCATATTACCCTTCTACTATATAGGAAGGATAGGTGATATAACAGTGTCTTTCTCAGATCAATGAGACCAATTTTGTGTTTCAATTTATTAATGCTTGGGCACATTTGAAGAGTTAGTCAAAATTAAAGCAGCAAAAGAATGTCCTTACTTAGTTTCTTGTTTTTATTGATTAGAATGTATTAATCAGATGTTTCTTGAAGAACCTCTTGGGTTTATACCTTAGGTAAATCTTTTGATGTCAAAGCCTTGATTTGCTTCTTTGCAACATAATAATGTACATTTTAAAAGTTATATAATAAAGAAAGCTAATTTCCTTACTCATTATTCACCATACTGAAGTCATATAATATTTCCTGAAATTATACTCTGTTGGATTTAAGAAGACACACAGAAAAGAGTTCCTGGAAAGATCCTAAAGTCAAACTGCAAAATCAAATTAAAAAATAATTTTCATTTTTGAAAAAAAAATCTCAAACTCTTAGTTTCTAAAAAATATCTTGAACTCTTATTTTCTAGAATTAATCTTTAACCTTACAATGTGTTATTCCTATGAAGAAGGATTTAAAAATCTTTCACCTATTCACTATGAATAAAAAATCTTCTTTAATCCTCTTTGTTCAAATAAACAGAGCCAAAGCAGCAAACAAGAACTTGTGAAAGATCTCAAGTTCATTTTCTTATTGGAGTTTTTGGGTTGAGAAATAAATTCTGTGATTTTAAAAAAATCACACCAAAATGGACACGGAAGCTTCATGATGAATCATATAGTTTGAGAAAAACTGTTCTGCCATTTTCAATGTACCTGAATTGTGTGTGCTTGTCATTATATAATCCATACCTGATACAACTATATGATGACACTAAATACTCTTGCAAATGCTAAGAGACATCATCTTAACTCTCCTTAGGGCAAAATTGGTTCTTGCAAGATTCTAGATATTTTAATAAGTTATTGTAATTTTTTTCTTTGTATCCTCTACTTTTCCAAGGCATCCGACTTGATGCGTGGGGATCCTATGCCACCTGAAGCACGGGCTGTCAGCAGTGTGCTGTGAAGGGAAGGAAAAGGGCCACGTTCAGGTTCTGAAGTGTGCCATTGGTTTCACAAAAGCTTTTTGTTTTCCTAGCATCTTAAGCTAATGTGTTTTTATAAGTCTTGTTGGATCTGCTATAATACTGTTAGTTATTTTTTGGTGCTGTTTGTCAAATTATTTGGGAGAAATCTCCAAGGAGTTGTACTCTGCTAAATGATAGGGAGAAATGCCATGTTTCTGACACCAGGAAAGAAAGGGCATCAGATGGAAATAAGATCAGAAGGGCAGGCCTAGCAATGCCAGCACATATACTGTTGCCTCAGTTGTTCCCTTCAACTGACCTTGGCAATAATAAGAATGATGACAACAGTAAAGGTAAACTGCTTAACCAAGAAAATAAATATTGACCAATGTCATCTATAAATTCCTAACTAATAGCATGAAGTACAAAATTAATTATAAGATTTTAATTTATACTTAATAAATACTTTCATTTTTCATTTAGAGGACTAGTTCCAAAATAAGTACAATGGGTTGAAAACTTTTAAATCTACCTTTATGATAACCATTCTTATTAATGATTATTCAGCTTGTTAAAGCTGTTAGTTACTTATAAATTACCTGTATATTAACATACAATTTATTTCTTCTTAATAATTGGTTAATTGTACTTCTTTTTTCTCCATATAGAATATCTAGGCATTTGCAATAGCATCAGTGATGACACACCAATTTTCTCAATGTAGATCTCAATCCACTGGAAATCCTTTTCAGGGACAATGATGCTACAAATAATTGAAATTTCTTGGCAATTAAATCATCATGATCTTATTTTGGCAATTCATTTCTCCCAAATCAAAAACATAATTTTCTTAATAACTTCCAGGCAACTTAGACCTGTCTTCCTTATATCAGTTTTTAGACTCATGTTTTTTCTATAAATACTAATTTTTTACATAAAAAAATCAAAATTTTATATTTCCCCAAGTGGACAGATTTGTAATAGTGTAAACTAGAATAAGGGTTCAATCTTTTCAGTTTTAGAGATTTAGAAAAATCTGTGGATCACTTCACAGAATATCTAAAAACACCTAAAGGGCAACTTGTAAGACTGTAAATTTCCTGTCTGAGAAAGAAGTGTTTGGTCACTGAGTAAATTAAAAATAAAACAAATGATTAGACATCTAAAAAATGTCACATGCATATATATCATTACAACAAAAATCACATATCAAAGTAAAAAAAAAATCTACTTTGGATTGAACCACCAGTAATTTAAGACAGAAAGGAAAGCAGGCATACAAATGCATGACTCATTCACAATTAGAAAGCAGAACTTCCCTATGGTGAGGGACAAAGTGGACTGACCTTTTGTGGCGAGGCTAGTGTTGGGTTCATATTTCTCAATCAATACTTGGACTTGCTCTTGCTTTAAAGGTGGGTAAAGTATTTCATTTAGCCGGGGATCTCGCTGTTTAATGTTGATAAAATCCATCATCTGGTCAACAGTAAGGTATGGTCTGCTTTTGGCACCACTAAACACAATTAAAAACCATAAATGAGAATATTTTTCACCATGTCTCATTCAGATATTTGCATTTAGCTGCAGAGAAACCAAATCCTGTCATTCCTGGTAAGAGCATGTTATCCTGAGATTTCTATCTTGTCCTAAAGACACCGTGCTGCTCCACCACAATTGCTGCATCTCCACGGACTACAAATAAGTTTTCCAATCACTGCCAATAAGCCCCAATGCCCTTGAACAATACCTAATACATGACAAAACCCACAGTAGAAAAACATTGCATCTTGTGTGTAAAGATAAACCACTCTAACTGATCACAGAGGTATGGGTTATTTTTTTGTCTTAATGACACTACATTTTTAAAAAATGTATCTTCATTGCTGAAAGTATTAGAGCTGTCCCTTTTTTTATCCCATTGACCCCTTCTAATCTGCACCTACTCCAAGCTCCAGGCCTTTACCACACTATTGTCTGTGTCCATGGGTTATGCATATATGCATATTAAATCTTTAATCTCTTCCCATCCACTCACCCACTCACTCCCATCTTCCCTCTGAGATCTGACAGTCTATTCCTTGCTTCTACGTTTCTGAGTCTATTTTGTTCATCAAATTCCCATATCCCGCTTAACCATTTAAAGATGTAATAAAAAGTAAACACTATGTTTAAGCACATTTTTTCGTTTCATTAAAGTTACATTTCAACAGGAGTCTA
Organism: Antrozous pallidus; assembly: GCA_027563665.1. Taxonomy (NCBI): domain Eukaryota; kingdom Metazoa; phylum Chordata; class Mammalia; order Chiroptera; family Vespertilionidae; genus Antrozous; species Antrozous pallidus. The sequence goes on from CM050518.1 coordinate 27,371,609, forward strand.
TAACTCTTCCATATGGTATGATTCAAACTTCACATTTTAATCCTGTTGACAGCCAAAAGTCAATGGTACAAATGGTACAAATGGTACAAATATTGCACATGTTCAATAAATATAGTTGATGGCAATGAACATCAGCATGAGAGTATATTCAATGTTATTCTCAGCAGTACTGCTCGCCTTTTTTCCATATGAAGGAATCCTTATTGTATTTATCAATTTTGGATTGATTTTCTGTCATCACATAGATTTCAGTATATCATAGAGTTCATTCTGCAACATGAGTCTGCCTCAGCTAAGTTGCCTCTGTTCTACCAATAATCGTCAAACCACACAGAGCCCCCTGAGGTTACTAAAACAGCTACACCCAGCAACAAATCATAGCAAACTTCCACTCATTAAAAACCCTGGTTGCACCTCAGAGACAAGAATGTGTGATTGTCTCCAGCAATTACACAGAAGCATTGCTATTAGACATAATGTACAGTGAGTCTTCTCCTCCCTCCATTGCTCAAATTCCTGCCCTAGCAAACCAAGCTGAAGCTGGGAAATAGTGGGTTAAAAGGGATGCTCTTACAATTCAGAAAAGATGTTATCAATTTCAGGTCGAGGGCAAAGATGGTTCAGGAATACTCTGTACACTTCTGGAGTGAAATCTTCTTGAGGTATTGAATCATTCTGGGAAATAAAACAACACTGTCAGTTAATGGCCTTTTTCTTTCCCTATCTTCCTCTCTCCCTGCTTTCCTGAATTCCTTCCCTCCCAATCTTCATTCCCTCTTTTCTTCCATGCGTTCAGGGTAAACATTCAGAAGACATTCATGAGCCCAGCTGTGGGCTCCATTTGAGCACTGGCTTTGAGGTGTCCAAACCTTATTCTCTCTTGTGTTTTCACTGTAATTTAACTGTAAGAGTTGTCTTCTAAAGAGATGTTAAGGCAATTCCTTAATTACATTTCTAAAGTGAAGTTAGACTCAGTAAAAAGAGAGTCTCTTTATCATATTTTTAAAGTCTGCTTTTTGTTTTGGTTTTAATCTTTTTTATTGTGATAATATTTAGACAACATAAAAATTTTACCATTTTAACCATTTTTAAGTGATCAGTGACATGAAGAACAGTCACATTTGTTCAAAAATTTTAAAGAACTAATTTTGGTTCATTTTCCCCCCAAATAATGCTTTTTCCAGTTTAAATAATCCGATAAATTGAAAAAAATCTCTCTATGTAAAAAGCTAATATGCAAATTGTCTGCTTGGGAGTTCAACCAGGAAAGTGGGAGTTTGATTACTCATTATGACGTGCACTGACCACCAGGGAGTGGCATGGAACATGTGGGCAACTGGCGGTGGCGGGGTGCTGAGGGAGCGAGGGAAGGAGGATGCAGGGAGGCGCCGAGCCCAGGCCTAGCAACCCTACCCTGCATGTATTTCGTGCACCAGGCCTCTAGTGTTTTCATAAGACAGGAATCATTATTTCTCACTGGATCCTCCCAGTCCTATTGTTTGAGAAGCAAGTCACTGACATAAAAAGTCACTTCTATTACTTATTTTTCTATGTAGTCGGGCTGCCATGGAAACCGGAAGCATATATTCACAAGCTTTTGTTAACAGGAAGGACATTCTTTATGCCATTTTCCTATTTCAGGTAAGTGTTTATATGAGTGTTTTTATTTTCAAGCCCTTAAACCAAAGAAAACGCCCTTCCTTTGACCATAGTAATAGGTTTTGAAATGTACTTTTATAAAAGTTTCTAAAAATCATTGCCTGAAATCATACATTCCTTGCTAACAGATAAGAAAACTTAGCTCACCACTTAGCTCACTCCCATATTTGTGGACTGAACAAATAAAAGAATATATTTTTTTGTATTAAACCCATTTATAGAGCACAAAAAATCTGTTTTTAAAAACATAATTTCCAGACAACCAAACTTTATACATAGCAAGATGCATTATACCATTAACCTTAAATACCTGGACACCAATTTTGAAATCATAAGCACAAGTGGCCAAATCCAAGAACAATGGAAGTTTCCATGGATTGTTTTATTGGTGCTTTGCCACTCATAAAATGGGAACAAGTACAACCTGTAAACTGGTTTCCAAAGTCCCATTCTTTTCACAAGATGGAAAAAATCCTTTGCCTAGAAGTTGTACATTTTCCATTGCCTCCTTTCTATGACTTAAGCACCCACATCTCCTTTAGTAGCTTTGTGGATAACTGGAAATGACCCTCCTTATTCTACTTTTTGACTGAGAGATACAGGAAGATAAATATTTAAATATCAATAGTAGTAAAAAAAAAAATACTGACTATCTCTGATAGCCAACTCAAGCATTTGACTTTCTTGGATTTTGAGAACCTCAAGTGTGTTCTCACATTCTCTCTACTATTTAACTACTATTTGGAGTTCACTCCTCTCCCCACCCCAACCTTACCCAGAACACACATATATGGATTTTATCTAAGAACATCATTAATTGTCTTCCTTCCCTCCTGACCCCTTTTCTCCCTCCCTTTTTGTCTTAGTTAAAATCTCTTCCTCTGGGAGCATTTCCTTCCTCCCAGACAGGGTTTTGCCTTCCATTCTGTGATACCATCACACCTTGCTTGTCTCATATTTCAACACTCATTTAACAGGATTCTGCTCCCAGCTGTACAATTCTATTACTTTCCAGCTTGCAGATCTACACAAGCTGGACCTGCATTTTGCTTGTTAACTGCTCTATCTCCACTGTGTAACATACTGCAGGTGCACACTAAATACTTACTAAATGAATGAATGTATTTTGTGAGAAAGGTAGAAGTTGATAGCAAGGACTTATGTGCTGTATATTTCCCTTAGAATAGCAGATTTAACTAAAGTCATTTACATAAGATTTCAGACACAGCTCCACAGAACAATATGCTTTAGTAAAAATCTAACCATTGTTTATTTACCAGCTGTGAATCAGAACTTCCTACAAAGGGGGAAAATTAATTAAGATAATATGAATAAACACAATTTATTGTCATCACAAGTTGGATCTTAGAGCATAGAAAAAGGAAAACATTTCAATACAGTTGATTTTCCTTGTCTCATTTTTCTCCTGCCCACCTTGGGCAAGCCTTGAGTCAGTGAGTGAAAGTGAGAGAAAAAATATTTTGTTAAAATGTGCATCATTGGGTCCTAGCTGGTTTTGCTCAGTGGATAGAGTGTTGGCCTATAAACTGAATGGTCCTGGGTTCCATTCTGGTCAACAGCACATACCTGGGTTGTGGGATCGATCCTCAGTAGGGAGCATGCAGGAGGCAGCCAATCATTTACTTAGACATTCATTGCTTGACTGTGCCCTGACTGGGATCTTGGCTTATCCGGATAACACTGTAATCAACTGAGCTATCCAGCCAGGGCTTTAATGAGGCTTTACATTTTTTATAATAGTTATTTTCAGAATCACAACTATAGAGATGATTATATTTCTGATTTATATTTAGGCTGTAAAACATAGGAGAAAGGCAAATCGAACAGGTATCCTGTGAAAATTATTTTATAATCTTTATTCATAATATTCTTTAGTAACATTTAGAGTATTATTTTAATCCAGAAAACACTACTTCCCTCAGTATTGCATGTACTGTATGTTCATAACTATAGTAAACTTCGTTATTTAAAATAAACACATGGATTTACTCCTTATCGTCATCATAAAATGAAAATACATGTGCTAATGTTATGCCAAGACTAGAATATAACTATAGTAAACTTTATTATTTAAAAGAAGCACATAGATTTATTCCTTATCTTCTTCATTAAAATGCAAACACATAAGCAAATGCCATATCAAGACTACCATACAATTCCAATGACACTGAGCTGTTCTCAAGTTAATAAGTCTTAAATCAAAGGTAATTTGGTGCAAGTAAACTATTTTCAGTGCTCAGGAAGTTTGTGGGTAAAGTGGTAATTTTCTGAATATGCAAAGGTCTTCAAAGGTTTTACTGGAAAATGTGTTTGGGTTATTAATAGAAGGACAGTAATTGCTTCGTCTCTCTTTTTAGCTATAGAACTACTTTTTAACAATTAATGTAACTTGGACAAGCGACTGTAATTTCTAAAGGAGGACCCTCTAAAGGAATGTGTTATTGCAATGGATCACGTTGGCCAGGACACAAGTTCAAGTGCATTAATTATCCCTAACAATGTGCACAAAGATAATGTTTAAAAAATCTCAACAGGATATCCACTGTGTTTCTGGTAATGTGCCTATTTACAGAACACAATTAAATCTAGTTGGAATGACTGCCGGCTCTGAAACGAGGCTCCAGACATGCAGGACTATCTATCATTTATGTAACTTTTCTTCTGTGTAGTATTTAAAACACTTCTTGTTAGGATATCCCAAATCTTTTTGCTAATTAGTAGATACTTTCTAGAGACATTGTTCCGTGGATGTGAAATTACAACAAGGATTTAAAATATAGTCAGTTTGCAGAAGCATTTATTTCCAAGCTCTGAAACTGTCTCTGCTTTTTAAATTTTTTAAAGCATTCACTTTCTACAACTCTTCCAAGTAAAGTGTATTTTACTAAGAATAATGATCTTTTCAAAACTTTATGATGGAAGCTGATCATATTTTTTAAAAAAATCTCCAATTTGTTTTCAGAAAACCGTCATAACATTTAATTTTCTAAAGGTAAATATGTTTTGCAATTTAAACATGACTCCTGTTATTTGAATCTCATTTTCCTTTTCAAATGTCTCCAATTGACTTTGGTCTGAAAGCGTGAGCCTATAATAGACATAGTGGATAGTAAAAACTCAATTTATATTTATTGACCGAATTTTCAGAATCCAAGTGTTTGGAAAATTGCAATTTACAGAGAATTGATTGATGGGTTTGACTTTCTATGCAGTTTCATTTTTCTACTCATTTTCCTTAGCTAGATATTTATAATAATAACTTAAATTTTTGATCATTATATTTCACTACTGTTATCCAGTAAAGGTAAAATCGGGAGCAGTTACAGAGGAAAAGCATTTGATGCCCATCTTTCTAAATTAATCTCTCCCACTTGCTTTTTGTGCTTAAATGCAGTTTTCAAACTGGCCAAGTCGTTTTGGCCTCAGGGCTTTGCCCACATAGTTTAATTTTTCTGGAATGAGCTTCCCTCATTCTCACTGGCAGCCCTCCACTCCTTTTGCTCCTAGAATTCTCCGCAAATTACACATCAGTCAAGGTGTTTGACTAGTGTTCCCAGACTCTCTGATCCTGGAACCTGGGACTTCATTGTGTTCACTACCATATTCTCAGTGCTTGAGGGTACCCAGAAAGAGTTCAAGAAATATTTATTTAATTATCGACTTTAGTTATTTCTTTCCTACTCCAAGGCGTCTAATGGAAGAGCAAGAATAAGCAAGTTTGATCATTTTATTTTGCTTATTAAAGTGAAGGTTAAAATGTTTGGGAGCTTCCCCATAGCTCTGCCCTAGTGTGGCAGCATCAGCATCTGATTCCTTCTGTAGCAGAAAACTTGTGGTGGAATGGCACTCTTTGTTTTCCTTATTTCTTCTACCTACTTAAGTCATTATTAAACTTCATTTTTCTGAAAAGTACTCCCAACAAGCACTGACTGGTGAATCTAATATGAGCACTCATACTTTTTCACATTTAATCATACGCTTAAAAATGGCTCCTCAACTTCTTTCTCTGCAATTTGAGCATTGCCATTGGTTTTAGAGGCTCAAAGGCTCTCCCTACAGCATAAGGATTGTCCTTGGGAAAGTGCTTACTTGTTGCTTAGATACCAGGATTTAAATACTTTGTAACAGAAAGGAGAGTTCTGCATACAGCATAGACCCATTTCTCTCAGAAACAATGGTAACAAATCATTTTAGAGACAGGCATGTAGACATGTATTGAAATGAAGGCAAATTCATTGAGTTTCGGTAATTAACACATATTGAGTGCCTTGTATATGTTGGGCATGAAAAATAACATATTACAACCCTGTCTTCTCATCTACTTCTCCACTATCTGATCAAAGTAGCAGTCTCCAAATTACTTGCCTCTCAGCAAAAACTTTTTGAGCACTGCAGAGCATCTAAGTATATTTCTTTATAAACAGGTATTGCTGTACTAATTGCTTAGTAACTTATAACTCTTAAGACTAGAAATTTTAAGAGTGAGATAAGATTAAATTCATATTTCAAATATCTTTGAATTCATATTTGAAATATCTATAATGATTAGCTAATATCTCCAGGGACACCAATAAAATATTTATTATTGAGAAGTTTAAATTCTTGATAATGTTAATATTTTTGGCCAATACATTTTTATATCAGATAGTTTTTATTTTTATTGATAAAGAACAAAGTTCTTTCTAGATTAAAATTTTGGAATAAGGGGAGTAAAAGAAAATATAACTACAGTGACCTCACATATTATAGATATTAACAAATAAGTACTATCATTTTCTTTACTCTCTCTCTCTCTTGGTTAATTCTCACTGGAGAATAATTTTTCCATTGATTTTTGGATAGAGTAGAAGGGATGGAGGGGTGGAGTGAGGGAGAGACAGAGAAACATTGATGTGGATTTGTTGCCTCCTATACCTGCCCTAACGAGGCTAGAGATTGAATTGAATCTGCAACCGAGGTATGAGCCATTGACTGGAAATCAAACCCAAGACCCTTTGGTGGGTGAGCCAACTCTCTAATCACTGAGCAACACAGCCAGAGCTCCTATGATTTGATGTTTGGATAGGATTTGGGGCAACCTATACTTTAATATGATTGCTGAATCTATTTAGTAGTGCTAATTTTAGATAGGCAACATGCTCACCCTTGATGATGGAAGACTACAAGCTTCTAAAGCAGTTTCAACTCGTTTCCGGTCTGCTGAAAACAAGCGGTATATGCTGCAAAGTGAAAGCACAACAAGTCAGAGGTATTTGAAAGCCATATGGATCCCAGCACTTGTAGGTGATGCCAACAGAAAACATTCCATTGAATCAACCTCTTTGGCATTCAACTTTAAAGCATTAAAAACTTCCTATCATACCATGCATATGCACATGTGTTCTAAAAGATTGATGCATGTGCTTTTTATAATCAAAGTGCCTAATATAAAATCAATATTTTGAGACAATGGTGATGACTCAATTAAAAGGCATTGCACTAAATAGTCTCTAACATTTAAGCACTTAAATAAGTATCCTTGCTAACTTTGTCCCCTTGCTGCTAACCCCTGCTCTAAAGGTGTACATTGTCAGACGTCCTTCTGGACGACCTTCTGGACAAAGCCTTGGCAGTGGGGGCCCAGGCAGAGGCAGGGTCCCCTGGTTGCCCTGGTGGCCATGGGGGTTGAGCTCTTTGCTCAAATTTCTTGCATCAGGCCTCTAGTATCCTATATAATAAAAGAGTAATATGCAAATTTGATGGTACCTTTGCTACACCTACAAGCCACGCCCACCAGCTATGCCCACCAGCCAATCAGGAGTGTGGGGCATGTCCGAGGTGGCCTGGGCCACGGGGGCCTGAGGGTGTGTGGCCGAGGCAGTCCAGACTGTGGGGATTCATGGTTGAGGCAGCCTGGGCTTGGGGGAGCGTGTCCGCGGTGGCCTGGGCCTGGGAGGTCCTTGGGGGGCATGGCCAAGGTGGCCCTGGCCTGGGGGGGCATGTCTGAGGTGGCCTGGGCTATGGGGAGGTTTGGCTGCGGCGGCCCGAGCCTGGGGGGACCTAAGAAAGTGGCTGAGGTGGCCCAGGTCTGGGGGGGCCTGAGGGGCGTGTCCAAGGTGGTCTGGGTCTCAGGGGAGTGTGTCCGAGGTGGCCCTGGCCTGGGGAGGCATGTCTGAGGCGGCCCAGGGCCAAGAGGGGCCTGGGGGCATGTCTGAGGCAGTCCGAACCTGGGGACCTTGGGGGGGCGTGTCTGAGGCAGCCTGAGCCTGGGTATGGGGACCGAGGCCCGTGCTAACAGGGAGCAAGCTGGCTAGGGCTAAGAACCTGACCGGAGGGGTGGGGGGGGCGGGGCTGGGATGGAGCCAGCCATCTGCCCCATTGCAGGGCGATGGCTGGGTGCCCAAGGCCTAGAGCCTCAGCCAGAGGGCTCCCAGAATTTGTGAGGGAGCAGGTTGGGCTGAAGGATCACCCATCCCGAGTGCACGAATTTCGTACACCGGGCCCCTAGTATACATATAAAAGCCTAAGTGACTGACCAACTGGCCTGTAGCTATGATGTGCAATGACCACCAGGGGGCAGAAACTGTGACTAGTAGTTATGATGCATACTGACCACCAGGGGGCAAGTGCTCAATGCAGGAGCTGCAGAGCTATGATGACTTGGCAGCTGTGGTTCTTGGGTGACACACCCAGAACCAGACAGGAGGGAGCCTGATTCCAGGGTGTATCACTGAAGAACTACTCTCTCACAATCTTGGATGCCTTGGGGGGTGTCAGAGAGCCGGTTTCAGCCGAATTCCCATAGACCAGGCTGAAGGACCCCACTGGTGCACAAATCCATGCACCGAGCCTCTAGTTATCCTATCTAATAAAAGAGTAATATGCAAATTTACCATAACTCTGATCAAGCCATGCCCACAGCCATGCCCACCAGCCAATCAGGAGCAAATTATGCAAATAAACCCCAACCAAGATGGTTGCCACCACTGAGAGCAGGAGGGTGGCTTGGGTTTCTCCAGCAACGAAGGAAGCCAAGCTTTCCACTTGCAGTTGCTGGCCTAGCCCTCCACTCAATGCTACAAAGTTTTAATTATAGAAGATACATAATCCCAACAGAAATGGCAGCAGCCACGGAGCTGGAGAGACAACAGAGGCTAGGGTTGCTGGGGCAATAGAGAAAGCCAAACTTCTGCAGCCCTAGCCTAGGCCTCCACTATAGGCTAAAAAGTTTCAAATAGAAATGGCTGTCACCACAGAGCAAGCATAAGGCTTGGCTCTGCTCCAGGCTACAAAGTTTCAATTGTAGAACATAAATTAATCCCAGATCCCAGGGCCTCCGCTTGGGTCGCTAGGGGGCATGGCCAGCCTGCAAACCACCAAAGGCCCCTTGCCTAGGCTGCCCCACACCCCAAGGAAGCCCCCACTCTGATCCAGAACACCCTTCAGGGCAAACCAGCCAGTCCCCACCCGTGCACCAGGACTCTATCCTATCTAATAAAAGAGTAATATGCAGACTGACCATCACTCCAACACACAGAGGGCTGCCCCCATGTGGTCAAAGATCTTGCCCCATGTGAACATAAGATGGGCACCACAAAATGGCCAGCAGGGGAAGATAGTAGGAAGTTCCAGTCCTGCAAGGGAGGGCAGTTGTGGGCCATCAGGCCAGCAGGGAAGGGCAGTTGGGAGGGACCAGGCCTGCAAGGGAGGGCAGTTGAGGGCGATCAAGCCTGCAGGGGAGGGCAGTTATGGGCAAACAGGCTGGCAGGGAAGCAGTTAGACATCAATTAGGCTGGCAGAAGCAGTTAGGGACAATCAGGGAGGCAGGCAGGTGAGCAGTTTGGAGCTAGCAGTCCTGGATTGTGAAAAGGATATCCAACTGCTCATTTAGGCCAGATCCTACCGTGATTGGGCCTAAACAGGCAGACAGACATCCCTCAAGGGGTCCCAGATTGAAGAGGGTGCAGGCTGGGCTGAGGGACACCTCCCCCACCCACCCTGTGTATGAATTTTGTGCATCGAGCCTCTAGTTAATAATAATTAATGATTTAACTTTTACATTAACAGAATCCCACTAGTACCTAGTAAGCCAATGGTTAAAGACATTTCGTTAAATATGGTCTAAAGATATGCTTTTTTTTGGGGTCAGTAATTTGGCTTTTAAAACATAACTTAAGTACTACTATATTTAATACTAGAGGCCCGATGCATGAATTTGTGCACTTGTGGGGTACCTTGGTCTGGCCTGCAGGGATTGGGACCAAACTGGCTCTCTGACATCCTCTGAGGGGTCCTGAATTGTGAGAGGCAGTTCTTGGGTGATGCATCCTGAAATCAGGCTCTCTCTTATCTGGTTCTGTGCATCACCTGAGAACCACAGCTGCCAAGTCACTGCAGCTGGGAAGCTCCTACTTTGTGTCTGCTCGCTGGTGGTCATTATGAGTCATAGCTACTGGTTGGATGGTTGAATGGTTGCTTAGGCTTTTATATATATAGAACATAATTTGTATTTAATGATTCTATTGAAACATTAGAAAATCTAGTGCCTGGAGCCCACTAGTCCCACAGGATAATCATGGGGTTGAGTTGTCATTGTCCCGTTTAGACGAGAGATTTCACTCCAGTTTTTCTTCCTGATCCTGGCCTGCTTCAACTTTTCTTTTCCTGCCTGGTTTCTGTTGACATTTGAGTTTGAAACCCCTGCTTTGAGGTTAGTGTCATTGTAGTATAAAAAGACATCATGGTCATCCAATTTCCATCCTAGAATAGTTCTTAATTCTTAATCTCAGATAATCTTTTGGATTATCAGCAAGATTCCCCCCACCTCTCCACACTTTCTTGCTTTAGTGTTTCTTGAAAATGAGGGGAAGCTGTGGACCCTCTGAGAAACCAGTTGCACTGATGTGCACAAGCACATGAGGAAAGATGGTGTGACCATGCATTTCCATGCTCCCACTTGGGCCCGAGGAGAAAGAAAACAGTCATTGCATTAACTAAAATCTTGGTGAAAAATAAAACGAAGAGTGGGAAGTGCTCAGGAAACTTACTTTTTGAGAGGAATGCGCCCTTCTGGAGTGACTTGCAGCTTAAGTTTAGTATAGCTGTTGGAGAAGCAGAAAAACAACTGTTTACTTTTTAAAAAGCAAATAATATACATTAGAAAAGGGCTCATGCATATGCACAGTTCACTGAATTTTCACAAGCTGTCCACATCTCTGCAGTTGGCACTCAGATCAATAAACAGAATATTATCACACTGTAGTATCCCAGCAGCTCCTCTCGAACCCCCTTCTGGAATCTCTTCCCCAAAAGGGAAGCATAATCCTGACTTTAACCAACATAGACAATTTTTGCATGTTTATGTACTGTATGTAAATGAAATCACATTATTTTAAGTCTGGCTTCTTTCACTCAAAGTTGTTTTTAAGATTCATCCATGGTTTTGCTTATAGTTGGAAAGCATTAATTCTCATTGTTGTATAGTATTCGATATATGAATATAGAACCCGTATTTATCTCTTCAACTGTTTCTGGACATGTGGCTACAGAGATGAAGCAGCAGAATTTTGGACCACTACTTTAAGAAATGACACACGGTATGACCCAGCAGTCTCAAATCTAGTAGTACATGCAACAGAAATGCTCATAACATGTTCATTGAAGACATGGTCTATAATGTCCATATCAACTATTCAGAGGGAGACATCTAAACAACAGATAACAAGTGGTTAGCTAAATAGATGTTTTTACTAGCTATAACAAGCTGTGTTTCAAATAAAATGTTTATCTGTCATGGCCCACTAACATTGCCTGGCACAAAAGATGTCCAAGAAATGTCTATTAGATAAGTGTCCATTAGAGTATAAAAAGAAAAACTAAAAAGAAAGGGGTAGAGGAGGAGGCATGTATGAAGGGTCAAACTTAAGGTGACAACTAACGAGTTGAGATGACGAGAAAGCATTTAAGTGAAGACCTGTGCCTACTGACTGAAACTAAAAGAAATTCATAGAAAAGTTGGAGAGAAATGTGGGCTAAAGCTTAGGTCTGAAAAGATGGGTATGCCTTACAGAAGAAAAGGGAAGGGAGAAAGTTGTTAAATAAAACAGGGCCACATAGAAATATTTCTCCTTGTGATTTTGTTGTTCAAGGCTCCTAATCTCTTGAACAGCCACAGCTTAGGAAGTGAACACACCAATTCATTGCTGCTTGTCTGGCAGAAATCATTGTTTTCCCCAGTCAAATAATATTGTAATATCAGAACCATTGGGTAATCCTGATTTGCTTTTCTTTCTTTCTCCTTTTAATTCTACTCTTTCCCTTCTCTTTCTCTTTTCTTACTAACACTTGGTTGTGATTATCTGAAAGGGCAGGGATCAGGACATGAGCCTTTTGATTTAAGTTGTGAGAGAAGTTATTGTAGCATCTATCAGAGCTAATAATCTGGAGAAATGAATACCATATGTTGTTCATCCTCTTCTTCAGATTAATAATTGATATGACACAGGCAGATGCAGAAGCAGATGATGATCTGAAATTAATAATATTTGGTTCTGAGCACAGATGCTAGGATTTGGAAGTGTCTTCTTAGAGTGTGTCAAGGCATTGATATTCAGGGGTGCTTAGGGATGTGCAGTTCAAAGAAAAAAAGAGATCTTTCTTGGAAGTCTTCCAGTTTCAAACAGAGAAGGAATCAGTTCTCTAACAAATCCCAAAGGGAAATTTATGTTTATCAATGTGAGGAGCCAGTGCATCATAACAAAAGACTCTCAAAGGAGAAAGGAAACTGACTCAGAAGAAGCAACATCCTTAGCAATAAAATTAGAACTACTTACGCTTTTTCCAGAAATGCGTCCCTGGACATGTTGTGGGCCAGCAGGTTTGTTGCCAATTTGAAAACCTCATTTGTCCATTCCTGGAAAATGTAAATCACACTTGCATTAGCTTAATACTGTACAGTCATTAGACACGTGTTTAACTAGACTATATCAGGAAGACAAATTCGTTCAATTTGTATGCCTAAGGGTTTTTTTTTCTTTTTTTTTTTTGTAATAATGACACAATTAAATTCAAACCTAAGGAAATGTTCTTTACACATAAAGAAAGTTTTTACTGCTTTTTAAAACTCTACTGATAGGAATCTAGTATGTTGGCATTTTATAACTGAATACTTTTTCCTAGTTTCCTTTCATCATCAACAGATAAAAGAGTCACAGAAAAGTTAAAATATAGCCAAATATATTTTCAACACATCTACAAATGTAGTCTTCCCACTTTACAACTCAAGCCAAAGCAGTTTCCCAGGGATACTTAAATGCTAATTATGGTTCTAGAAGTTCTTTAAACCAGTTGCAGTTTCAATGTCATATAGTATACAGGACTCTCTCATCCCCAACTCTGTCCTTTCCTCATTTCTTCCTAATTTTAATCCCTACTCACACCATTCACAGGTGATCTCCCTTGGTTTTCATGAAAATGAAAAAGAGCAAACCTGCAAATAAAGTTGAAGTTCTATTCTGGATAATTTTGAACACACACACTTAATATTCTAGTCTACAAAGGAAATGTCTCTAGGCGGTGACATAAGATTTAAGTAGCTTAATTACCCAATGTTATTGTTGGCATGGCTTGCTCTTCAATGAAATCATGTTTTTAGTTCAATAGTTTTTGTACCTAATTTTGTTATTTCTTCTGTTTTGTTTTTTTAATTTAATAAATCTTTATTGTTCACATTATTACAATTGCTCCTCTTTTTTCCAGCATAGCTCCACTCCACCACCACACCCTCTGCCCTTACCTCCCCTCCACTGTCCTCATCAATAGGTATACGATTTTTGTCCAGTCTCTTGCTGCACCACCCACACCCCTTTCCCCCCAAGAATTGTCAGTCCATGCCCTATGGCTCTGATTCTATTATATTCACCATTTCATTCTGTTCATAAGATTTTTAATTCACTTGATTTTTAGATTCACTTGTTGATAGACATGTATTTGTTGTTCATAATTTTTTTAAAATATATATTTTATTGATTTTTCACAGAGCGGAAGGGAGAGGGATAGAAAGTCAGAAACATCGATGAGAGAGAGACATCGACCAGCTGCCTCTTGCACGCCCCCTACTGGGGATGTGCCCACAGCCAAGGTACATGCCCTTGCCGGAATCGAACCCGGGACCCTTCAGTCCACAGTCCGGCACTCTATCCACTGAGCCAAACCGGTCTCAGCTGTTGTTCATAATTTTTATCTTTACCTTTTTCTTCTTCTTCCTCTTCTTATAGAATACCTTTCAGTATTTCATATAATGATGGTTTGGCAGTGATGAACTCCTTTAGCTTTTTCTTACATATGAAGCTCATTATCTGACCTTCAATTCTGAATGATAGCTTCACTGGTTAGAGTAATCTTGGTTGTACGTTTTTGCTATTCATCACTTTGAATATTTCTTGCCATTCCCATCTGGCCTGCATAGTTTCTGTTGAGAAATCAGCTGATAATCGTATGGGTGCTCCCTTGTAGGTAACTAACTGTTTTTCTCTTGCTGCTTTTAATATTCTCTCTTTGTCTTTTGTTCTTGGCATTTTAATTATGATGTGTCTTGTTGTGGTCCTCTTTGGAGTCCTTTTGTTTGGGGCTCTGTGTGTGCTTGCTGGACTTGTAAGTCTATTTCTTTCACCAGGTGGGGGAAGTTTTCAGTCACTATTTCTTTAAATAGGTTTGCAGTATCTTGCTCTTTTTTTTTTTTTCTGGCACCCCCATAATTCAGATGTTGGTATGCTTGATGTTGTCCCAGAAGCTCCTTCCACTATCTTCATTGTTTTAGATTCTTTTTGCTTTTCCAGGTGAGTGGTTTTTGCTTCTTTGTATTTCAAATCTTTGACTTGATTCTTGCGGTCCTCTAGTCTTCTGTTAGGTCTCTGTATAATATTTTTTATTTCAGTCAGTGTATGCTTAATTTCTAGTTGGTCCTTTTTCATTTCCTTGAGGGTCTTGTTAAATTTATTGACCTTTTCTAGGAGCCTCTTGAAAAACCTTATAACGGTGGTTTTGAAATCTATGTCCAGTTATTTGTTTTCCTCCATTTCTTTCAATTGTGATCTGTTTCCTTGTCTCTGCATTTTCGCTGCTTCCCTGAGTTGGTCAAGTAGCTTTGTGTGGTAGGTGTCCTCTAGGGGACAGTGGCTCAGACTCCCCAGTTACCTGAGGTGGAGAGTCTTTCGCAACCCTTTATGGGCTGTATGGGCTGTCTGCTCAGCCTTATTGTAGTTAAGTCTTGATTCTTGTTGGCATCACTGGGAGGGGTTGACCTCCAGGCCAATTGGTTCTGAGGATCAGCTGTGTCTAAGCTGGAAGAGCCTCTGTGCTCAACTTGCATGGGGTGGAGTCTCAGGGCTGAGCAGTCAGCTTTGGTTTCCCATCATCCCAACCCTAAGTGACACCTGGGTTTCCGTGTCCCAAGGCAAAGACTGCATGCACCTCTGAGAGAAAGCTGCCCTCAAGTTTTGCCCGCTGCCAGACAGTCCAGTCTCTCCCCAAATGAGTCTGGATAGCCAAATTCTCATCTGGAACTGGGGTACAGTGCAGTTCAGAGGCTTTGTTCTTCTCGGATAAGAGAGCCAGCCACACACCTTATCCACGAGCTCTTGCATCTCTGCAGCTCCCAATTCTCAGTGTGCTTCCTCCTACAGTCCACCTTCATGCTGTATCACTCTAGGTTCCCCAAGATTCGCCCAGAACTGGGGCTCAGTGCAGTGGGGAGCCTTTGTCTCTCTCCCCTTTCGAGAAAACCAGCCAGGTATTCAGCTGCCTGCCCTTTCCGCTCGTGCGTGTCTCTGCATCTCTGCACCTCTAGCTCCACGTCTTAGCACCTCAGTCCTCCATACCTATTCTGAGTCTCAGTGTCCTTTTATCTTTCCTTCTAGTTGTAGAATTTCCACTCAGCCAGCTTTCCAGTGGTTCTGGATGATGTCTCTCTTGTCTTTTGGTTGTACTTTTGAAATTGTTGTGCGAGGTACCAGTATAGGTGTTTACCTGTGCTGCCATCTTTTTTTTAAAAAAAGGAAGAAAGGAAGGAAGGAAGGAAGGAAGGAAGGAAGGAAGGAAGGAAGGAAGGAAGGAAGGAAGGAAGGAGGGAAGAAAGAAAGAAAGAAAGAAAGAAAGAAAGAAAGAAAGAAAGAAAGAAAGAAAACCCACTCAAAGGTGGGTTTTCTGAGCAGGGGCAAGGGACCTGGAGTATGGTGAAACCTGTGCCTGTTATTCTTAGTTAAGGCTGCTGGAGGGGATGGAAATCCCCAAGTACTTCCTGATTTCCTTGATAGCAGGCAAAAAAGGGGTTCCAGCATCCAGAGGGAGCTGCCAAAAAAGTGAGACAACAGAACTGTTGTGTGTGAGAATGGCAAAGGAATCAGGGGAGATATGGGCATAGCACTGCTTATTTCTAGAATTTTTAGCAGTAGCCAAAACCTTGGGAAAACTGGTTTACATGCATATGTCCCACAGCTGTACTGTCCAAACTGTCATGTGCAAACAAATCACTGGGGTCTTATTGAAATATAAATGCTGATTCAGGACATCTGGGGAGGGTACAGAGGATCTGTATTTCCTACAAGCTCCCAAGTGAAGAATATGCTGTAGCATACCACAGAGTAGCAAAATTCTAGAGTCGGCTTGCAGCATTGACTGACTGACTGCTAGAAATGCAGGACTTTAAGCTCCACACCAAACCTTCTGCTATAGATTTGCTTTTTTTTCTTTCATGAAATCCTTCTATTTTTATGCATATTAAAGTTTGAGCATACTGCTGGGCCAGGGACAACATTCTGAATAACAATGTGTTCCAGGACCTGATCTAGGCAGCATTGCTCTAAGCTTGTCTACTCATTTTGCAGGCAAATAAAGAAATTACTTTGGTTATTAGTTCTAGAATAACCAAAAGTCCTCAGGGCTGCATTAAGAACAACATGGCTAAGGAGTTGCAGCCAGAGCAGCTTAAAGGAGTCTCTGTTCATCCTGAAACGATGATGTGCTTTTTCTGCAGTGTAGACAAATCTGACCCTGGCAGGGTCCCCATCAGTCCAGTGCTGGGCTCTGGTTAGTTTGGCAGCTTCTTATTTTAATTGTGAGAACTTGTTTTCTACCTGCAGAGACATAGTTTTGATGATCTGACACCAAGCTTGGTTCAGGCTCTGCTATTTAAACCGGTGAAGTGCCTTAAGTCATATTTTCTGCTTTATGGTCCATCTCTTCTCATAAAACGGATAACAGAGACTCAAACTAGGGAAAATGGATCTAAAGATGAACTTGCATGGAGTTTCACCTTAAGTTGAAATGGGCAGGTTTGTATATTACATCTGTGAGATTATTTCTGCAATTCCTGCCCACCCTCTCCTCCTCCCTCCCCCCACCCCCGGACCGCCAGGTGCTGGTGCCATCAATGAGCTGTCAGTCTCTTCACCTTAAGAGAGATCAGGTTTTCCTACTATGTCACAAAGTTAATGTACATTTATTTCTAAAACTATTTAAATTCCATCATACTTGCACAGAAATGTGTTTGCTTAATACTACTAACAATTATTTCACAATTCTCTATTACTCTCCTAGGTATTGTTGGAAAATTTGCTCTGCACTGAGCTAAGTTCTTTGCATCCAAGATCATAATTAATTCTTACAACAATTCTCTAGGTCCTAAGGTAGGTACTGTTCTTAGCCTATTTTACTGATGAGGATTCAGTTTCATAGCACTTCTAAAACATATGTTCTCAGAGCTAATAAAAGTCACGGTTTGGGATTAGATCACTTGTTTCATGGGCTCCAACATTTATGCTCTTCGATACTGTGCTCTCAGTCATTTTGTCCTGGAGAATTTTAGGGTTGCTGATACATTTAATTCAATAAGATAAAAAGATAAGTAAATCCACTTAATGGTTTTCTAAATGTTAAAACACTGATTTAGCATTTACTATAGACTAGGCACTGCTCTAAGCATTTTTAAAATAATGAACTCATTTAATCCTCACAACCACCCTCTGAGAAATAGTCTGTTATTACCACCCCATTTTACAAATGGTAGAGGAGAAATGTCAGGGGAAATGATAAGATGGACAGAGGGGGTCTTGTAAAGAGAGATTTAAATGCAGGTTTTGTAAAGAGAGGTTCAGTTATAACACATTTCACACTTCCCCCAGATCCAAATACTCATCATGCAGCAGTTCAACACTATTCCTAGTTCTGAGAACAGACCTTTCTCCATTGGCAATTCACACCTCTTAACTTTATCCTAACTTATGACTGTAAAGGATACAAAAACAAAGACAGAGTCTTCTGGAAGAAATACCATTCTTGCAGATCTTTCCACTTCCCATTGTGCTGGTTCACGCTATCTTTAGTATTTTAATGAATTGACTTTATCCTTCCCCTTTTTCAGTTTTACATATGTGGTACACATAAAAATACAGAGAGTAGTGTAACGAACAGATCTAAGTTTAATAAATGTCAATGTTTTGCCATATTTGTTTTCATACTTTTTAAAAAATATATGTACAAAAGATATTGTAGTGCAAATTAATTCTATGCTGTGGTTCTCCCTGACAACATTCTTCTCCCTCTCCCCAGAAGCAAGCTCTTTTTTGAAAGGTACTTGTAGATATCAATACCATCTATTTTCATACAGAATTATGAGGAGAACAGTATACAGATCAGGGTTCAACAAAATAAGCCTTAAGGGCTAAAGCTAGTCTACTGCCTATTTTCATAAATAAAGTTTTATTGGGACACCAACATGCTCCTTCATGTAGGTACTGTCTATGGCTGCTTTCATGCTACAATGGCAGAGTTGAGTAGCAGCAACAGAGACTTCAGAAATGCCAAATACTTACTATCTGGACTTTTACCAAAAAAGATTGCCATTCATTGGTAGGGCACCCTGTATGTTTAAAATACTACATAAATTATACCATATTGTATGTATCCTTGGGCTAATGTATACTTGCTACTAATATTATGTCTTTAAACTGTGTCCTTGCTTCTTCAGGTGGATCTATTTAAATAATTTTAATGACTACACTAACCCACTGTAAGAATGTATAATTTATTAATCCATATTTTTATTGATGAACATTTCTTGTCTTTTCCTTCACAAATGTTTCTTTGCACAAGCATACTTCCTGTAGCCTTAGGTCACATCTAAGAGATTCTCTAGGATGAATATCCTACTGAATTCTTAGAATCCATGCATTTTCCTAGTAACAGGTGCTGCTACTTGCTCACCAAAGTAGCCAGGGCACTGTGCTTTCTTATTGGCAGTTAGCTTCTATTTTCCCATGCTCTCCAAAATTTGCTATTCTCTGACTTTCAGAAAATTTTTACAGAGGTCTCAATTGGCATCTCTAGTTCACCAGCATGGTTGAACATCATTTTATATATGTTGGGGCTATTCCACTTCTTCTACAAATTTTCTGTTCACATTCTTTTTTAAAAAATATGTATATTTTTATTGATTTCAGAGAGGAAGGGGAGGGGAGAGAGAGAGAGAGAGAGAGAGAGAGAGAGAGAGAGAGAGAGAGAGAGAGATCAATGATGAGAATCACTGATCGGCTGCCTCCTGCTTCCCCCCTACTGGGGATGGAGCCCACAACCCGGGCATGTGCCTTGACCGGGAATGAAACCATGACCTCCTGGTTCATAGGTGGATGCTCAACCACTGAGCCATACTAATTGGGCTCTGTTTACATTCTTGACTCATTTTTATTTTAGGGTATTATGCTCATTGTCTTTAAAAGGGGGAGAGTTTTTGTTTGTTTGAGATCAAACACAGATCAGTGGTCAGTATCAGCCCTAGTGATAGAAAACTGCCACACCAAGGATGTATGTTGTAAAAGGCACTCAGGCATCTAGGAGCCTGAGGTATGGCATGACTGACATCAAGCATGTGGATTACAGAGAAAAGACAGAATGTGACCTCTGCTCTCAAAAACATGCATTCATTCAGAGGAGTCTTTGAGGAAACAAAACATTCTAAAAGGAATACTGAATCTCTCTCTCTGTCTCCCTCTCTATCTCTCTCTATACATGTGTAAATAGTTACAATTATCCTATATAATAAAGACATTATATGCAAATGGTCATTACGCCATGAAGCATAATGACGGACCACGTAACAACCATCACAGATAAGCAGGAGGGTGGGGTAGTGAGCTACAAGTGGGGGGTAGAGAGCTACATGAGGGTGAGGGCAGCAAGCTAGGAGGGAGGGCAGGGGGCAGAGGGAGTTACAGGAGGGTCATAGGCTACAAGTGGGCAGCAAGCTATGAGGGCGGGTAGGGAGAGCTAAAAAAGGGTGGGGCAGCAGGCTGAGAGCTCCTGGAGGGTGGCAGTGAGCTACTGGCATATGGATTCATGTGCAGGGCTACTAGTCCTATCTAATAAAAGAGTAATATGCAAATTGACTATCACCCCAATACACAAGATGGCCACCCCATGTAGTCAAAGATGGCCACCCCCATGTGAACACAAGATGGACACCACAAGATGGCCTGCAGTGGAGGGCAGTTGTGGGTGATCAGGCCAGTAGGCAGAGCTGTTAGGGTTGATTGGGCCAGCAGAGGAGGGCAGTTGGGAGGTTCAGGCCTGCAGGGGAGGGCAGTTGGGGGCAACCAGGCCTGCAGGAGAGAACAGTTAGGGGT
Source organism: Antrozous pallidus (assembly GCA_027563665.1). NCBI lineage: Eukaryota > Metazoa > Chordata > Mammalia > Chiroptera > Vespertilionidae > Antrozous > Antrozous pallidus. The sequence goes on from CM050518.1 coordinate 27,391,942, forward strand.
GACCAGGCTGGCAGGGGAGGGCAATTAAGGGCAATCAGGCTGGCAGGGGAGCAGTTGGGTATCTATCAGGCTGGCAAGCAGAAGCAGTTAGGGGCAATCAGGCAGACAGGTAGGCAGGCAAGCAGTTGGGAGCCAGCAGTCCTGGATTGTGAGAGGGATGTCAGAGATTGGAGAGGGTGCAGGCTGGGCTGAGCAACACACAAGCCCTTCCCACTAACCCCCATGCACAAATTTAGTGTACCAGGCCTCTAATACCATATAATCCTATCTAATAAAAGAGTAATATGCAAATTGACCATACCTCCAATACACCCACAAGCCATGCCCACAAGGCACGCCCACCAGCCAATCAGGAGCAAATAAACCCCAACCAAGATGGCTACAGTCACTGAAAGCAGGAGGGAGGCTCTAGAGGCAATGGAGGAAGCCAAGATTTCCACCATCCCTTGCCAGTCTAGGCCTCCACTCAATACTACTAAGTTTCAATCATAGAAGATACATAAATCCAACAGAAATGGCGGCAGCCATAGAGCTGGATAGAGCAGAAGCTAGGGTTGCCCAGGCAATAGAGGAAGCCAAGCTTCTGCAGCCCTAGTGCCTAGGCCTCCACTCTAGGCTACAAAGTTACAATTATATAATTTAAATAAACCCAAACAGAAATGGTTGTCACCATAGAGCAAGCAGAAGGCTTGGCTCTGCTCCAGGCTATAAAGTTTTAATTGAGAACATAATTTAATCCCAGATCCCTGAGACTCCACTTGAGTTGCTGCAAGGCACGGCCAGCCTGCAAACCACTACAGGCCCCTCGCCCAGGCCACCCTATGCCCCAAGGGAACCCCCACCCTGATCTGGGACACCCTTCAGGGCAAACCAGCTGTCCTCCACCCATGTACCAGGTCTTTATCCTATCTAATAAAAGAGTAATACTCAGATTGACCATTACTCCAACACACAAGATGGCTGCCCCCATGTGGTCAAAGATCCTGTCCTCATGTAGACACAAGATGGCCACTACAAGATGGCCAGCAGGGGAGGACATTGGGAGGTTCCAGGCCTGCAAGAGAGGACATTTGGGGGTGATCAAGCCTGCAGGGGAGGGCAGGTGTGGGCCATCAGGCTATTAGGGGAGAGCAGTTGGGAGGGACCAGGTCTGCAAGGGAGAGCAGTTGGGGGCAATCAAGCCTGCAGGAGAGGGCAGTTGTGGGCCATCAGGCTATCAGGGGAGGGCAGTTGGGAGGGACCAGGCCTGCAGGGGAAGGCAGTTAGGGGTGACCAGGCCAGCAGAGGAGGGAAGTTAGGGGCAAACAGGCTGGCAGGGGAGCAGTTAGACATCAATTAGGCTGGCAGGGTAGTGGTTAGGGGTGATCAGGCTGGCAGGCAGAAGTGGTTAGCGGTAATCAGGGAGGCAGGCAGGTGAGCAGTTTGGAGCCAACAGTCCTGGATTGTGAGAAGGATGTCCGACTGCCCGTGTAAGACCTAAATGGGTAGTCAGACATCCCTCAAGGGGTCCCTGATTAGAGAGGGTGCAGGCTGGGCTGAGGGACACCCCCACCTCCCTCCCCCCTGTACATGAATTTTGTGCACTGGGCCTCTAATTATATAAATAATGATGAGTTAATGATTACCCAAATGAAGTAAAAAGAGTAGCAAATAATCATCTAAAAGCAGGTTATTTCCAAAGTGCCTTATTAGGAAGCCTCAATTTATTGTTCTTAATTAATTTTAACAGGTTCCTGGAATAAATAAAATTTTAAAACAATTTATTTTAATATCTGAAATATATGATGATCTTAGCAATGCATCCTTTTCTATTTATTTCTTATTTATCTGAATACCTCTATTGCTGTCTCCAGTAATGGTGCTGTTTCCATGATGTCTACTCATAAGTGGACAGGCATATGGGACTGGAATAGAAGAACGCGGTGGCTCATTCTGAGCTGCAGTGCCTGGCTGAGCACATTTCTCTCACTTACTGGCAAGGATCAGAATTCATCTTGCTCAGGATTCATCTTCATAGTACAGTAAAGCATTTTTTTCATGATGAAAGAGTAAGATGTTTTGCTTTGACTAAGTTTTCATGATGAGAGGTTATCAGCTACATCATTGTGAGTCTCAGGTGTATTTTGAGAGAAGACACCCTTCTCTCTCTCCAGCTAGTAGCTGCCCATTTTGTACATCTGAGAAATTGCAAATTCAGTGCCCACATATGAAACTACAAAGGTTAATTTCTGTGACTTTCATGTCAATCTGCTATATTCTTGAAATGGTTCTTTCCAAAAGCCTCATGTCACTTTTGTGAAAACACTTGCTATTATGTCTTCTGAGACTAGCAGTGTCAATGCTAATTATTACTTTAGTGAAATCTGCCAGAGTGCTGTGAACTATAGAAAATAAGTGTATGTACACAGGCTCTGCAATTGTAATTCTTACCATTGTTTGTTTTTTTAAAATTAATTCTATTTGAAGAGATCAGATGAGAAAATATTTTAAAAGAAAAAAAGGTCAGCTAATTTCTTTAGGAAGATATATGTCAAGTGGCAAAAAAGGAGCAATCACAATTTCTTGGGAGTTAAATGGTGCTGCTTATTCATTAAATGAAACGTTCTTGAAAAATTAAAACTGTATTCCTTGAAAATTAATTAGTTAAATACATATAGATACTTCTTCATTAACTTATAACTTAATACATGAAATTTTGCTAAAATATATTTTTTCTCATTTGGAAATCTTTTTGTTTTAAATTACATTTAATAATGTCTCCTATGATTACTTTAAACCTTTAAAGTAATCAAGCTAGATTCTTCCTGTTCAAATGAAGGCGCCCTTTGGCTCTTGGTAAGTGATTATCGATTATGTTAGTCCTTCCTCTACTAGGACAACTTTTCCTTGTTTTGGCTCTGATTACTTCAATTTGACAATGCTTGCTGCCTATGGAGGCTACAGAAGAGGGGCTCTGAAAAACAATTTGTGCCCGGCCAGCATGGCTCAGTGGTTGAGGGTCGACCTATGAACCAGAAGCTCATGGTTCCACTTGCTTGGATTGTGGGCTCAATCCCCAGTGTGTGGCTTGTAGGAGGCAGCCAATCAATCTCTCATCATTGATGATTCTTTTTAAAAATATATTTTATTGATTTCTTACAGAGAGGAAGGGAGAGGGATAGAGTTAGAAACACTGATGAGAGAGAAACGTTGATCAACTGCCTCCTGCACACTTCCTACTGAGGATGTGCCTGCAACCAAGGTACATGCCCTTGACCAGAATCGAACCCGTGACCTTTCAGTCTATAGGCCAATGCTCTATCCACTGAGCACAACTGGTTAGGGCTCATCATTGATGATTCTATCTCTCTCTCCATCTCATTGCCTCTCTGAAATTAATTTTAAAAATAGTTTTTAAAAAGCCACAGTTAGTACTTATCTTCTACTTTAAAATTAAAATATTAGTATAAATTAATTTAATGTTTCTGACTGACCCTTATATTGTTGATGCTTTTGCTAGTTTATTTAAAAATATACTTTATTGGATGCCAGAACCCCACTCTGCCACTCCCTAAATGTGGGACTCATTGCTAAGTGCTAGCTAATATCCATTTCTCCTGTCCTAACAGAAACTTTACATTACTTAGTCTAGTGATATATCTAACTGAAAAATATGTCTTCAACTTCCCCAAAGCTGGGGTGGCAACATGGCACCTGGTAAATTATATGTTAGCAGGAGTCTGCTGCAAGGCTCTGGGAAAATGTGGTTTCCTGATGCGGGTACTCATTTCTTATTGTTGTTGGGAACACAAATGGAATGAGGGGAGCTGCAGAGGCATCCTGATCTGAGAGCAAACGGTCATGCCAATCACAGGGTGAGCTACTGAATCAATGCCACAACCACCCACCTGCCTTCAGCCTTCCTGCTGCATGAGGATATAAATGCAAACAAATAGAAAATCCTCCATTTCTTGATTAGTCTAAGCCACTATTTGGTTTAATTTTCTGTTATGGAAGGCCAAATGTAACCCCTGCATGGTAGAATCAGGTTGAACAAGCTTTTCCTTTTTTTTAATAATCTGTCTAAACTTCATTTTCTTATAAATTAAAGCTAATAACAGTATTTATTTCATAGAGCTATTGTGAGAATTAAGGGAGGTAATTCATGTTAAATACTTTGACGAGTGGCAGACACAATAAATTCTTGGTAAATGGTAGACATCTAAAAATACATTATTTATCAAAGAAGTACATAGTTTTAAAAATATTGTCCAAGGAGTTATAAAAGTCCATGATTGGATATGGCAGTGTACCCTAGTTCTGCGTCTTAAAATATTTTTTTAAAATGTATTTGCATTGATTTCTGAGAAAAAGGGAGAGGGAGAGAGAGATAAAAATATCAGTGATGAGAGAGAATCATTTGATCGGCAGTCTCCTGCACATTCTCTATTGGGGATGGAGCCTGAAATCAAGGCATGTGCCCTGACCACGACCTCCTGGTTCATAGGTCAGTGCTCAACCACTGCACCACATTGGTGGGACTAGTCTGCTTCTGGACAACTAAAGTTCAGCATTTCTATTCTTAAATTTCTGGGATTACTTCCATATTTTTCAAGAATATATTTGTACTGTTTTATCAGTTTAACTACTGCTATCCAACTCTGACTGATGAGGCTTTAAAACTTTTATCCCATCTTCTATGGCCCTCCGTCCTTACCCCTGATGGAATTGTACCACTCTTACTCTTTTCCTGGTCACTTCTGCAACCTCAGACAACACACTTAGATCATATATTTATCCCCCAATAAAAGATAGCATCCCTTGGCTTCTCTGTTTGTGAGAGGAGGACATTTACTCACCAATCCTTTTACCTCCAACTTTTGTTACCTTAAATTTACTTCTTTTTTTTCACAAGTACTTATTTAAAAAAAAAAATATATATATATTCTTTAAAGTATTACAAATAGTAGTAGATATGTTTCCTCCCCCCCCATTAACCTCCCCTAAATTTACTTCTTAAATTGTCAAAGTTGAAAGATAAAAATCTTGGCCAGTATCCATAGTTAGCTTCAAATATTTGCATATAAACTAACTTTAAATTTTTAAAACCAAGTAAATAAAAATGCACATGATTACAAAAGTACAAATACAATTTTCTGCAGGGCTATGATGATCTTATTTGCTACAGTTTCAACCCCATGAACCACATGGCTTTCAAAAGGGAACTATCCTAAATACCAAACAACATCAATCTTTTTTGGCTGTTCTCCTAGTTGTTGAAAATCCTGCATGCTCTAGCATGGCTTATATTTAGGTAATGCATTTCCTATATATTTATCCCTCCTTCTACCTTGGTTCCTTTTTTTTGGGGGGGGGAGATATGAGGGGAGAAGGGAGAGAAATAAGACTTTTTTTTCATTTGTCTAATCTCTTCTAGCTTCCTATTCACAATGCCTGAACCAATTACACTCCTATACTTGCTATTTCCACTTTAAAACCTTGCTTTAGCTTTCACATATTTTCTTCTATTATGTCCTTCATATATTCCTTTCACGTTTTATCCTTTTCATTGGCTACTGCACTCTATAGAGTGACTATGCATGTATTTCTTATCTTTTCTCTCTTATTGCCACTGTTTGACCACTGCTTTTTGGTTGTTTGCTGCCTTCATTGTTATATGCTTTCATATTCTGGGAGATTCACTTCATACTCTCTTCCAACAGTTCTGAAGAATATGTGTTTTCATTGTATTATCATATTTTTTTATTTTGGAGAAAACTTAATTATTGTTGTTACCTATTTTTCACAGGATCAGATTCTTATCTCTCTGAAGATCTGTGCTTTGTTTTGTTTTTAAATGATTTGGTCATTCAATTATCTCTTTATCTTCTATTACCATTTCACTTTTTGCTTATCTTGGCCTCCTTATCATTCAATGCTGTAGTCTTTCCGAATAGCCTGTGGATGTTTTGTTTTCAGTTCACATTTTAGACTGGGGAGTGAAGGGCTGACAGTGAGGTCTGAGTCTGTAAGTGGAATTTAATGGCTTGCAGACTTCTGTTTAGGGTAAGCATGTGGGTGCCAGCTGTTATGGTATGGTATTTTGCTAGAATGAGAAGAGCTTTACTCTGAGTCCTTAACTCCAATCCTTGCTACCATAATTCTTTTCAAATATCTTGTTCAGTTCCGCAAATGGTAAACTCTCACCCCTTTGACCTGAGAAGTAATTGGTTATCAATTGCTCTAGTGCAGAGCAGGAATAAGGAGTAAAATTTTTGACAATTTTGTGTCTATCCCTTTAACTGACATATACTTAACCTTTAGTACTTAGTCCAAAATCTTCTGGAGCCTCTCTCAATTGCTTCTGAGCAGGCTAGTGATTTCCTTGGCTATAGCCCTATACATGGATTGAACTGTGGTTTTCTTCACTTCATCAGACATTCTCCTTGTTCCATTTATTCTTCTGAAAACTTACTGAAATATGTCATCTCCTAGTGACCCATCTCATTCTCTTCATCAGTGGGTATTTATGTTTCTTTACCATCATTTTCATAGTTTCTCAAGAGAGATAAGAAGTCACACCTGTGTGCATTCTACTATGTTGGTCAAATACTACTTTTAATTTTATATCCAAACCCAATTTCTGATTTCCCCTCCATAACTAGGTTTTCATCTAAAAAAAAAAAAAAGAAAAAAAAAAAAAGCAGTTCCAAAAAGCCCTGAGATCATCCTTAGCAGCCTCTTTCCCTCAGGGCAAATATTTCACCTATAACAATTTTGGGGGGGCTTAAATTCAAAGTATCTCCAGAATCAACCATTTCTCACTACCTCTACCCCAAGCATTTTTATCTGTATATTTCTGTTTCTGCACCTCCTTCTACGGCTTTTAAAGTTGCAGCCAGGTCAATCCTACTACAATATCACACCAAATCAATCCCCTGCTCGAAATGATACAATAGTTACCCATGTCAGAGAAAGTAAAGCCAAATTTTTATAGTGGCCATCTATCACTATTTGGGTGACTTATCATTCCTCCTGTAACCTCTCTGACTTATCACTCCCTTCCAGCCACACTGGACATGAGCCGGACGGCATGGGACTTCGTCATGCTGCTCCAAATGATGTGCAACTTACAATTTATCAGTGTTTATTTACGGAATTTTCTGTTTGGTACTTTGAAATGTGGTTGACTTCAGGTAACTTAAACTATGGAAAGCAAAATCGTGGATAAAGGGGGACTACTGTATACTATTTAGCAAAGAGAATAAGCAAACTATACCAAAATGCAAAACAGAAGAATCTCATATATATAATGTTGAGTAATAGATGTCAGACAAAAAAAATTATAGAACTCACATTTACAGAAAACTTAAAGATAGGTAAAACTAACCTATAAATGTGGAGGCCAAAATAAGCATGTGCTAGTAGGATAGACTTCTGGTGTGTTGGTGATGCTCTCTTTATTTTTATATGGGTGCTGCTTAATCCCATATCAACTTGATGGATCTGTGCACTTTTCTGTTTGTATTATATTTCAATCAAAAGTGTTTTAAAAAAATCCAGCTGAGTTCCTGCTAGTAGCATGGCAAACCTAGACAAATGAAGTTGTTTATTTTTCTTTTCCAATTTATAAATGCTTAAGAGAATTTAGTGTGTATAGAATTAAGGATCAAAAGCAATGGCATCTGTCAATCCTTTGGCAGAGAAGTGAACACAGAATTTCCCCTGCAGGCCTCTGCCATTAGGCATCTCAATCTTAGCCTCCTGGATCCTCGCTGTTTCCATCTGCTGCGTTTTAACCTACCTGAGCAGCATCTGGGTTGAAATTTGCCAAACTGTGCAAGTGGTTCAGCAATGTTTCCACCCAGGGAGCTAGTCAGAGTGTTGAAGTATTTAGGACTGAATAGCAGAGCCTGAATGGCAAAATCCTGTCTCTAAAAGTGATAGGCCAGCTCAGTAATATAATGCATTGAACAAGGATCAAGGATAGGACCTTAGGGGCTGGTTGATGGGATGAACTTTCAGCCATGGACTGGAATCCAGGAGAAGACATGCTGAAAATCATTTCAGTTTTCCAAAACTAAATAAGAAAGACTTCACTTTTGCTGCCTTTGATACTGGTATTCCATTTTGCTAGTTATAAGACAAATTTCATTCCTTGCTGAGATACTCTAGATGAAGTAGTTTCCCATCAGTTACTCAGGCTCCCTTAGACGTGAAGGTAAATTCAGGCATATGACAATCCTGTTAAGCCCTGCCCTGGCTCAGAGCAATCTGTTTTCCAACCTACACAATGCTGTTTAGACTGCATGACTGCAGGGAGTAGTATACACAAGTAGAAGTCTCTTTTTATGTAATCCCCAACCTCAAAGAAAAAAGAAACATTGGAAAGAGAGGTTAGAATCGGACAGGAAGAAATAATTAATTTATCTTTAGACTCCTTGACAAATGAACACGTTTGTATTGATCCATTAAATCTGTTAACTTGCTCAAAATGGCGTTATATTTTAGATTGATATAAAGGCTCTGTCTTTTGTAATTCATGTTAATCTTACCAGTCAGATAGATCTTTAAAGAAATTCACCATCTGGTGCTGAAAAAAGATAAAAAATTCGGTCCTTACTCTTACCTACTTACTGGCTCTGTCTCCTTTGTCATTGAAAAAATAAAGGCAGTCAGAAAACTTGTATAACTCTCTCCATCACATATACCACTTATTGGCATCTCTACTGATGTACTCTATTTTTTCCTCCTCTTCTAGATGAAATGCCCTTGCTGAGCTTATCCCATCTGTTTGTGAATTACGATAGGGTTGTAATTTTATTAAGGACCATATAGTTAATGTTTTAGGTTTTGTGTGTCATATGGTCTATGTAATAACTTCTCAACTATGTCTAATGAAAGTAGCCATGGACAATATGTAAGTAAACTAGAGGCCCAGTGCATGAAATTCGTGCACTGGGAGAGTGTCCCTCAGCCTGGCCAGCACCGTCTCCAATGTGGGACCCTTCAGGGGATATCCAACTGCCGGTTTATGTCCCATCCCTATGGACATCCCTCTCGCAATATGGGCCTGCTTGCTCCTAACCACTTGCCTGCCTACGGGCTTGATCACCACCTAACTGCTCCCCTGCTGGCCTGATCACCCCTAACCACCTCTTCCTTGGCCCCCACCACCGGCTTTGTCCAGAAGGAAGTCGGAAGATAGGAAGATGTCTGGTCTCCTGGTCTAATTAGCATATTACCCTTTTATTAGTATAGATAACTGTGGTGTTCCAAAAAAATTTATTTATAAAAACAAGTGGAGGGCCAGACCTGGCTCCTGTGATGTAGTTTACTGAGTCCTGAACCAGATTTTACTGCCCTCACCTACTCATGTTCCAGCAATTCTTATGCTCTCTCACATCAGCACAGTTTTCCTTCTATAAGATCATTCTAACCAGAATACATGTCTATCATTGTTGCTTCTTTTTAAACCTCACTCACTTCCCCCTTTTAGCAGTCTTTTCATTGCTATATTTCCCTTTCATAAAAAAATTCTCAAAAGAGCGATCACTTTTGGCTTCTTTTTTTGTCTCTGCCAATATTCCCCAGAGCCTAACTCAATAGGCTTTTGACCCCAGCACTCCAGTAAAGTTGCTCTAATCAAAGTCACCATTGACCTTTATAGCATTAAATCCAGTGGTTAGTTTATGGTCTTCATCTTACACAGTCTATGGCAGTATTTAACCCAGTTGATCATTCTTTTCTTTTTTCTGAGTCAGAGGGGGGATTTGAAAAACCACTTATTTCCCAGGTCTATTAAAGAAGTTCCCCAAGGGAGCAGGTGAAGCTAATCCTTAGGGTCCAGAGGGGCTGGAAAAGCATGCTGTTTAACCAGAGGTAGGACTTTTGTTTAATTGCAAGATATGACATGTTTTTAGTCCTGCTACAATGAGAAAAACTAAAAGACACAGTTTTTTCTTCACAAGTCCACATTTTAAAGGAGTCACTTGCCTTAAAGAATAAATAAAACTTCAATTTTAAGTGATTTATATATGAAAGAAAGCATTCAAATCTGAAATAATATCTTTAGGAATAATATTTTTAAGTCTTGGTTCTGATTAAAAAATTTAATTGACCCACCATTACTTATAAATCTATGAAATTGTTGTAATTGAGCAATTTTTTCAGCTTTTTGCCTTCTCAGAGCATCCTAGAAGAAGTAATTTTCTTCTCCTCCACCCACTTTCTCTCCTTCTATTCCTATGTTATTCTCTCACACAGATCACCATCTGACCTATGATATATTTACTTCTGAGTACTTATCTGTGTATTTCCTCCAGAATGTTGGCATTGGTATTCTAGAATGGTGTATCCCTAACTCTGGAATTGTGGCTGGCACAGAGAAGGCATATAATAAATGAGTGTTGATTGCATTAATGAGACAGACTACCTTTATAAACAATTTATTCCAGCTAAATTTGACTTTCAGAAAAGATCAGGTTTCTATTGGGAGTTCTACATAATGAGAGAAGCTGTCTCCTTGTTTGGCTGGCACTATACAACAAGGCATCATATATGTTGGCCCTGGGGATTAAAGATGTGATGTTATGAGACAATACTGAGAATTAAAAGGATGGGAAATACGTGTTCAGAATAAAATGATGTTTGAATATTTTTTTAACCTTCTGGCTGAGCAATTTTAGTGGGGGAAAATACCCTATAGAATACCACAGTCAGGAAAGGCAAAACATACTCTGTAGCTTAATTAATAGAATGTGGTTTTACCTATATTTTCTTTTGCAAATGTGTTATATCAGATGCCTTATTCTTAATAAAAAATATCCATAATCCTAAATAGATGCCACTACTTTAAATTGTTTGGTTATACTTCTATTAGACAGCTGAATTATTTCTAGATGGAATCTTAACACCTTAAATATGACAGAAACTCAAAAGTCTTTCATAGGCATTGGTACAGTATCATAAAATTCAGATCAAGGTGACAGGCTCCAAAGTTTCTATGCATCATACCTTGGCCACGTCTTCTTGGAAAGCCACAAGGTTCAAATAGGAGATGTTCACTAAGTCAGGCCCATACACCACCGTTATCATGCGATGTTCCAGACGTCCAATGTTCCCCACATCCAAAAGTTCCCGTAATTTGGGGTCCTGGATAATAAATGTTGAAAAAAGTTAGTTTATAACTGGAGGTTCCAACATGGTAGCATAGTATCCAAAACAAAATTGAGCTAGAATGCCTTCAAAGCAAAGCTGACTTTTGTTCTTATTACAAAAATGGTATGAGTCCAAGTCCCTCCACTCCCAGTAAAGTCCAGAGAGGAAAATTAACATGTCCAAAGGTTGTGGAGAAAGGATTTCTGGCTCAAGAACTATGGCGCTCGTGGCATTAAGCTAAATGAAAAACAGATGCTGTTTGATAGCACTTATACGTGAATGCTTAAAAAGCCCAACTCATAGAAACAGAGCGCACTAGCATTTGGACGCAGGGAACTTTTGCAATCTTTTCAGAACAAGTAGCATTCTCTGGAACATCCTAAATAAGAATTCCTTGAAGATACAGTCCTGCTAGAAGAAGAAATTTTCCAAACCTTCTGAATTCAAAGTAAGACCTGATTCAGTGAGCTTTGCTAAATTTATTTTCCTTTCATAGAACAGGCCTTGAAGGAAATGAGAGGTCCAGGAAGAAAATTAGCATCAAATCAGTCACTTGGCAAATTGGCAGCCAGCTTCTGAGGAAAGAATTAACTTGAATTCTCATTTATTTAGTCAAATGTTAGGCCATCAGGACTGGATTACTTAGGGTGGTTACTCTGATCTGCCTTCTGAAGTTTTTACATACAGCATCCGCACAAAGAAAAAGCGAACTTAAAAAAAAAGAGAAAGAGAAAACAAACAAAATCTTTCCAGCTGTGCTATTTGATGCCCTTACTTCTCTCTTAAAACTTTCTTCTTGACTTGGCTGCCTGAAGAGGAACATTTTCAGGTAAGTTATGAAGAGAGAAAAATCCCATTTCACAGCTGTGTCCAATTATAACTGAAATGTCAACTGACTAACCAGTTGAAAACTTTATCAAGTACATCAGGCCACCTAGAAAGATCAAATGCTATCACACACACACACACACACACACACACACACACACACACACACACAAAGAACGTAACAAAAATAAAACAACCCATCAATTTGCCCTAGAAAAGGAGAGCAATACAGTGAAAAACTTATTAGATAAATAAATAATAATAGTAATGAGAGGACATTTTTAGCTAGAAAAGGAGAGCAATACAGTGAAAAACTTATTAGATAAATAAATAATAATAGTAATGAGAGGACATTTTTAGCATTCTAGCATTAATGAAAGATTAGAAAAGAATGCTCAAGAAGAGATGTTTTGAAGGCTAATTAAAGAATGACGCACAAAAGCTCTGGCCATTTTGACTCAGTGGTTATATCATCGGCCAGGGGACCAGAGATGAGGGTTTGATTCCTGGTCAAGGGCATGTACCTCAGTTGCAGGTTCCCACCCCCAGTAAGGTATGTGGGAGGCAACCAACCAATCAATGTGTCTCTCTCACATCAATGTTTCTATCTCTCCCATCCCTCCCTCCCTTCCACTGTCTGTAGAAGTCAATGGAAAAAATATCCTTGGGTGAGGATTAAAAAAATAAAAAAGAATGACATTAGCTGCTCTGTGAAATGACTAATTGTATCACAGTATTTTAACACATTTGAGGTAGGTTAGAAGAGAAAATACAGTTGACCAGTACTCAAAAAAATTTTTTTTATACTTGAAATAGAAAAATAATTCTCAAAAACCATCTAAAACTTGTAATTATAAATTATAAATCATAAATCACAACCTTTAAATAATCCATCAGTATCTTCACTTCTATAACACTTAATGGCAACATTTTGGTGAATGAATGGAATTTGGAGATCCACATGACTCAGTCCCTAGTTTTTTCCTTTCCCAAGCATTTTCTGTCCGATCTATACAACTTTACCACCTAATTCTCATGTTTATTCAAAACACTCTTACCCACCTATTAAGTAATTAATTGATGAAAAGAGTGACACCTTTCAGAACTGCAGGGACTTAGGTGTGGTGTCAGGGAGTTCACCTGAGCTGTCCTTGAGCTACAGGAACTCAAGGCAAGTACAGAAACCCAGAGACGGTGACCAGAATAGAAAATAATTCTGGAAAAGGGCTTCTGGAATTCTCCTGTCCTGAACACTATTGTTATGTACAGTTACCAGGAATTTATAAGAAAGGTGACCAACACTTTATGTCATCTCTAAAAAATATTTCCACTAATGGTTGTTTATATGTATTTTTAAAAACTATTGGCTTTATGTAACGAAAAAAAATTTTAATAAAGTGTTCAAAAGTGATGACTGGAATTGCTAAAATAAAGCAAGCTACCAAAATGATTATGATGATGATTGGATCTGAAAAATAGGTATCTGAGGATTCAATATGTAAGTCTCTCTGTATCTGAGATGGTTATTTATTAAAACAAATAATAAAAGATTATTGAGTATGAATGAAGAAACAGTTAGATTTGAACAATTTTTTTAAAAAATTATGTAGTTCTGGAAGTAAACAGAAAAAAAATCTTTTAAAGTATACCATAGCAAGTTCCTTACTAATGTACTTTTTTGGTGATGGATCATACTAACTTTTAAAAAAATACTTTTTATTGATTTTTTTTTTTTTACAGAAAGGAAGGGAGAGGGATAGAAAGTCAGAAACATCGATGAGAGAGAAACATCGATCAGCTGCCTCTTGCACACCCCCATTGGGGATGTGCCCGCAGCCACAGTACATGCCTTTGACCAGAATCAAACCCGGGATTCTGTCAACAGGCCGACACTGTATCCACTGAGTCAAACCAGTTTCGGCAGATCATACTAACTTTTAAACTATATTGTTTTTCTATTTCACCACCCATTATTTTATTTTTCTTTAAAACTACACATTTTCTGCATCTATTTATTTTTTAACAACACCTGATTTGGTAATATCAGAATTCTTTCCCTTTAGAAATGACTTCACTTTTCTTTTTACCTGTACTTCTCAGTTTTCTCATTCTGAACACAGCAACACAAGCTGTCACGATGGCTTCAAATCTTATTCCTCACTATTGAGCATACTGATATAGGAGCAGGTCTACTGGAAAAGATACTTGTCCTTTCAACTAACAGAAGTTGCACTCAATTGTTTTCAGCCGGGGGAGGGGGGTCCTCAGAGACGAGGCAGAAGGAGGATAAACAGCAAAGGCACCAAGTTTTGAAAGGACCGTATATAGGAAGAAAATTAATCGAAAGAAATTCCCAAAAATGGTTGTTTTGAAGGTACATAGCTCTCAGGTGGGGATATGAGTGAGTGCACTTAAAAATAAAACAAACAAAATTTAAAAAGTAACAACAAAAACCTACAGACAATTTGGATGAAAACCACTTGTTCTCTTAAGAGATTTTATATCTGAGTATTCTTATTGATGGACCCTCCTGATCAGTTTTCAGAGGATTTACTTACGCAGGTTACCACTAGACTGAAATACATTTCTCAGATCCTGCAACTGATATAAATTCCTGGATATTTTAATAAAGAAAATAAACTGTTTGCATAACTCTGTTCAACTTCTTTGTTGGAAAACACTAAAGAATATAGCTCAGAAAAAAAAAAGAAGAGGTGAAGAAAACTTAAAATTGCAATTTTTACTAAGCTGTCATGCAAAACTTGCTTTCCCTGTAGACTATCCTGGATATGCCCCCAATGTGGGTATTTACCAGAGCAGTGAGGGACCCTGGCAGCTCTACTTTAATGGCACTTTTAAAAGTTAAGCCCTAGATAATCTCTACTCCCATAAGAGTTACAAAATAGAGACTCTCAGACTAAATAAGCTCACTTTCTCTCAAGCATTGGGATTTGTGATTAAGTTATTTCATGTCTGTTGCAAAGAAAGTCAAGGTGCTCAAGTGAATGATTCCCAGGTGGAGGTAGCAGGCCACTGAAGAGAGCAGACTCTGCTATACAAGGCGACACAGACTCCGCTACAGCCTCTGTGGCTGTAATTATAATATGGCATTCAAAATAGTATAGGTTCATGGATGAAATGAACACAAGCTAAAGGATAATTTTTAAGAATTAAAGGCCGGTTTTTAACCTTTATTCCTTAATGACTTTGGTTGTTATTAATCCTCACCTGAGAATTTTTCCATTGAATTTATTTATTTATTTATTTAATTAATTAATTTATTGATTAAGGTATTACATATGTATCCTTATCCTCCAATTGCCTTCCACCCTCCCTCATGCCCTCACCCCCCTGTTGACTGTGTCCATTGGTTAGGGACCTTATATGCATGCATACAAGTCCTTTTTAGAGAGTAAAAGGGAGACAGAGAAACATTTATGTGAGAGGTACATTGATTGGTTACCTCCCACATGCACCCCTGACTGGTGCCAGGGATCCAGCCTGCAATTGAAGTATACACCATTGACCTTGAATAGAACCTGCAACCCTTCAGCCAGAGGGCCAATGCTCAAACTGAGAAAAAACAGTTAGGGCTCCTTAATATATCAGATACCAAAAAAAATAATAATAATAAAAGATATTTTTTAAAACTTCCATATTTCATTTTTTTTTGGTGCAGAAAATATGCCTTACTTATCTTTCATCCTCATGAAATAGATATTTATTGGATTTAGGCTTATTGAACAACTTGTATGTTGGGTTAATTTTATTCCCAGCACTTAATGCAATCTTCTCAATCCAAGTTAATTATATGGATGTAACTTTAATTCATCATGCATAAAGAATCAGGTGTATCAAAGTCACTACAACAGTCAGAAATGAAAGTGATGATTCCTTGTTATACCTAAGTGATATTCATATGCTGCAGCTTTGCAGAGATAAAGCTGCCTCTTTGAAAGCTGAGCAGACTTTTCTTTATAGTTTTATTCAAATTTTATTGTAAAGGAAAGATAAAAACTTATGTCCAGGAAGATTCTCCATCAAGACTCTGAATTTAACAACTGCCTTTCAAAATAAAAAATAAAAAAACAGATTAGCAAATTCCCTTGAAATCAATGCTTAACTTTACACCTCTCACTTTAAAAGTTTCTCTTTTTTATGATTGTGTCGAAGAATACCATTTTCTCCTCCAGTATACTACTATACCAGTAGCTTAGGCAACTCACACAGCTAGCAAGATTTAAAAAAAATAAAACTATTCATTTGCACCAACTATGACACTGAAATATGGTACCCTGAACATTCTCCTACACAAAGGAGAAGACTTACAGTATGCTATTTATGCTTTTATTTTATTTTTTCGGTAAATGTCAGATGTGGTGGGAGGCTTGAATATTTTTCAGCTATTTCTTTTGATAGAGAGTGAATGAAGAACAGTCTGACTATGGCAAAGACATGCAACTATGGGAAAATACTAGGAAAACAAGAGCTGGTAGAGTACTTTCCTTCATATCTCACAATGGTATTATCAGAACATGATGTTTCATATTTGTTTTAGATCAAGTTGTAATGAATTTGTATATTCAGTCTCCATTCCACAGGGAGTCTCAGTGTATAAGAAACTGGTGGAAAAGAAAAATTAAGTATTCAATCTAAAAGTAGCATGCATGAATTGATTGAGCTAAAAGGGGGGAATGTTTATAACAAATGCAAAAGCAAATTAATAATTTTGTTATGCCTGGGATTTGGCCACAGAAAAAGGATAAATAAAATTCAAGGAGCATGTCTAAATAGTGGTGAATTAAAAATTTAACTACTTGAGGTTTTCCTCCTCTCCATGAATGAGGTTACGATGTGGTTTAATGTAGTTTCAAAAGTTAGAAAATAAGGGAATAGATAGGAAAGGGTGCTAGAGGAATTCAGGCAGGGTGATACTCAGAAAACAACAATAACAACAGAAACACAGAAAAACAGGTTTGGAATTTAGAACTCAGACTTCTGGGGACAACTAAGTCCCAAGATGCAGAGATGTGCCAGGGAAAGACATTTTCAAGCTGGACAAATACTGTTCATTTCAAGAAGTTGCATTATTTGAGCAAGACTCCTGGGCTGCAATACATGTACTTGGCATATAGAATGCTTGTCTTGAGGCTCCAGAGGCTGAGATCTGGGGACTGGCAGGTTATTTTAGAGGTGATCACAGGATGTACAATGAGGGATGGAAAAGTCAGGTAAGGAGGAAAGAAAGCTGATAAGTAGCATGTTAGTGAGCGGTTTGCCACCTTAGGTATCTTAGGCTCAATCCAATCAGGGCCACTCCAGGACAGTATAAAGAACACACCTCAGAATGTCCCTATGGAGCCTGGAAGCTAGACTATCGATCTGTATACTCCAATCTGTCATTGGTGAAGAGCCTCCTGGGACACCAATGCCCTTGCATATCCAAGACCAGATCGTATTCGCAGGACATGGGAACTGCGCACAGGCAAACTCTGGGGAGCAGGCGGGGGACCGAGTGCTCTGAAAACGGCTGCTACAGAGCTGAGGGGGTAACATTTCCCTGATGTTGATTAACCTTTGTGTATTTTATGGGACTGACATTTGAAGAAACTTAGATTCTGAATGGTTCAGTTATTTATAAAAATAGCAACTATAACTATTGATAAGTTCTAATCAGTAAACATGTGTCAAGCACCATCCTAGCTGTTCCTTATTTTTCTCCATTTAATTTGCATAGTAACACTGAAAAGTAGCTACATTTTTCTTTCCAATTTGCAAATGAGAACTCTGAGGTTTTGGGAGATAATTAGCCCAGTTTTATCAAAAGAGGGAAAAGGGGACAACTGACTCCAAATACATCTGACTGTAAAGTCTAAGCCCTCTCCATATCCCAGTTGTGTTACACAGCATATCCAATTTGACTGAGTTCCTATAAAAATAGTACAAATGGTCCAGCTGGTGGCATAAACTGAAATAAACCAGCATCTATCTAAGTCATCTCCCTATTTTAGACACTTCATTAAAATATAAAATAACCCAAAGGTGAAATTAAGATAGGAAGGAAATATGGCCTAATGGCACCACTCACTTGCCTTCCCAGAAAAGAATGGAAACTAAACCACCAAGTTTAATCATTTGTACAATCATTCTTACTGAATGTAAAAGTGCATGAAGTACATAACAGTTTTAAAAAAAGTCATTGGAAAACTAGTTAGCTTCCTCATCATCATCTAGTAAATATTTGTCAAACTTAAAAGTTCTTAAATATAGATCGCTTGTCACTCATGTATCAAACATTACCTGGCCCTCCACCCCCCCCCCGACCCCCACTTCTTTGACATGTTACCACCTAAAAAGCAACAACATTCACAAGTTCAGCCATTACCCTTCCATGCATGAGATCCACAGGCCACAGAAGTAGTGGTGGGCACAGGGAAGGGAATTAGAAGTCATAGGTCTCTTCCTGTTTAAAATTCCAGAGAGAGTGAAATATATTCTATGACCCTTTAACTTTCAGGGGTTGAGGGTAGTGGTTCTAGGTAAATTTCAGTATTTCTGTGGCCAAGATTTAGAAGAACAATGAGGCCAGTTTGTTACATTGACTAAGTTCTCTCTGGACAGTGAGTCCTTTATGGATGAGCATTGTTCTTTTTCTCCTATTTTGTTGTGGTGCCTGCCTCCTTACATGCAACTTTGATACATTTAGATGGCACCAAAGGGGATTCTGGTACCTTAGAACCTAAGTTAAAACCAACCATCTTTTTTTTTCTTTTTAAAAAATTTCAACTACACTTGATATTCAATATTGTTTTTATTAGTTTCAGGTGTATAGCATAATGATTAGACATTTATATAATTTACAAAATGATCCCTCAGATAATTCTAGTACCCACATGCACCACAAATAGTGATTATAATATTGATAGAGGCCTAGTCTACGGAATTCATGTATGGGGAGGGAAGAAAGAAGAGGGAAGGGTCCCCTCAGTCCAGCCTAGACCCTCTCCAATCCGGGACCCCTCGGGAGATGTCCTAATGCCGGTTTGGACTGGATCCATGGGATCAGGCCTAAATCGGTAGTTGGACATCACTCTCACAATCTGAGACCACTAACTGCTCACTTACCTGCCTGCCTGATCATCCCTACCTGCTCCCCCCTCCGCCAGTCTGATCACCCCTAACCACCTCTGTCTACCAGCCTGGTAGCCCCTCACTGGTTTGGTTGTCCCTAACTTCCCTCCTGTTGGCCTGGTCACCCCCAACTGCCCCCTCTGACAGCCTGGTTGCCCCTCACTGTCTCCCCTGCCAGCCTGGTTGCCCCAAGCAGCCTGCTGTTCAGTTGTTACTGTGAGGGCATCATGACCAATTTGCATATTCCCTTTTATTAGTATAGATTGACTATATTCCTTATGCTGAACTTCACATCCCTGTGACTATTCTGTAACTACCAATTTGTACTTCTTAATCATTTCATTTTTTTTCATACATCCCCATAATCGCTGTCTCCCAAAAGAAGGCTCAACAATTCTTTAATAATGAACAACACAAACGATACGCCCTTTGCAGTTTCTGGAAAATCCATGTGTCTACACTAAGGGTTTTGGCACTGGGAGATAGACAGTAGAAATTGTATCCTTCTGTCTGACATTTTTTTTTTTACTTCAGAGAGGAAAAGAGACAGTGAGGTATAGAAACATCAGTAATGAGAATCACTGATCAGCTGTCTCCTGCACAGCACCTAGTGGGGATTGAGCCCACAACCCAGGCATGTGCCCTGACCTGGAGCTGAACCTTGACCTCTTGGGTCATAGGCAGATGCTCAACGACTGAGTCACACAGAACAGGCCCATCTGACTTTTGAGTTTGGGCTCTGCCAGCTAAAAACAATGTGACCTTATAAGTTTTCTTAATCCTTGTAGTTTTTTTCATCTATTGGATGAAGTTAATAGTACTATCCTCTTTAAAATGTTGTTGTAGGAATAAATGATTAATAATATGTTAAGTCCTCAGGGCAACACATAACAAGCTGAGTACTTGAAAAATAAAATCAATAGCTTGAACACAAAAGACTGAATAAGTTAATCTCTTATAGGCACCAGAATAATTCCATATATATACATATATATGTATTATATATATATATATATATATATATATATATATATATATATACCTTCTTTGTTACTTGCCAAGCAAGACATATTTCTACAGGGAGTGGCAAAAGGAGGTTTACAGTTATGATGTGACTAACACAGTATTTATTCCTGTATTACTTATTGTAGTATTATTTTCCATATGAACTGTAAACCTACTTTTGCCCCCCCCATATATAAATTTTGTATATATGGTTTGTCATATATATATGACTGACTATATTCTAAATGTATGTATTTTAATTTTACATTTTCCTTAATTCACTCTGTCATGGGAAGCATAATTTAAAGACAAACCATTTCTAGAAATTTTATGTTTCTTGCTTCTGTATTTAACTAGTTTTGAAAATTAGGCAGCTTGTTTTCTCTGAGCCGCAGTTTAGTTTCCACTCAATGAGAATGATGACAATATCTGCTCCCTTAAAGCATTTGTGTGGTGATCACCATTAGATCTCCAAACTGCCCTAGCTGGTTTGGCTCAGCGGATAGAGCCTGCAGACTGGAGTTCCATAATGGTCAAGGACACATGCCCGGGTTGCAGGCTCAATCTCCAGTAGGGGGCATGCAGGAGGCAGCCAATCAATGATTCTCTCTCATCATTGATATTTCTATCTTTCTCTTCCTCTCCCTTCCTATCTGAAATCAATAAAAAATATTTTAAAATAAATGTAAAAATCCACAAACTTGCCATGTGACAGGTACAGAAAGAATTCATGTTTTTGTGATGACTGACATCATTAAAACTTATTTTAAATGTGATATGAAAAAATGCAGTGAAAAAATTCTTAGCTGTTCATCTTTCTCTTATTAAAATTATAAAGTGATGTAGGAGTTTAAAGCAGAGCGAAATTTTCCTGTCAGTTTGCTACAAATAACTGCAGGAGTGTGAAGTAAATGGATAATTTATCTGTAAATGTCTGAATAGAGATGTGACTTTGTGTTTGCTAAAGACTCTCGAAATATTTCAAGAGTAATTATTACTTAATTTTCCTATTTACCTTCCTATTTTAGTTACATTTCTTTATTTTTCCATTAGTATAGATAAACAAGTTAACTCTATTCCATAATGCATAAAGATCGATGATGTACTATTCCTTCAGAAACACAGGGATATAAAGCTCTGTATAATTTAGTGTGGAAGAGGTCTGATGTTTAATAACTAGTGCATCTAGGTAAGCTGTCTTAAATATGCCTTTCTATGTGTGTATTCTCTTTGAAAGTAAATGTCTTCTTTTTTATTATTCATCCATCAAAATAATCCAACATTATACCTGAAGACATATTTGTCATCTTTAATCCTCAACTTTCAATAAAAAAGTTAATCTTGAGTGTTGTGTCTATTCAGTAAGATTAGATAGGTTAATGATATCATCATGCCATAAGACTATCATTGAAATTGTTAGTATAATTCCAAACAGGCATGGGAAAGGAACCCAAGGAGTCTGAAGTGCTCTTAATTTTAGAAAAATTGTATAGAAAATGGTAAGTATTCCCAGGAAATTATTAGCCATTTATTTGCATTTTATTTGCTGGCCTGCCCTAATTAATTAGTCAATTGTTTTACCTTTTTCTCAATTATTTACCTTCTCTTTACCTTTTTCTCTCCTTCCCACTTTACTCAGCCATCTTTTCTCTCCAATACCAAAATCTTCCATAGGGGATTTCATAAATACTTTGGAATCTGGCAAATCAGAAGTTTTTATATAGCCTTAAGAAGACAACATTGAATGCATGAAATGTTTTAGAATGAATTGTAATGTCTACCACCCAGTTTCATATCAAGATAAATCATCCTATTGTCAATGACTAACTCAAATGATTCCATTTCTTGAGTTCTCTAAATAATTAAAATATTTGCTTTATGAACATTTTTCTACATAAACACACACAAATAATCTTTTACAACTTGGGTCAAACTACACATATTCCTTTGTTACTTGCCCATTTATCAATATATAGATAAAATGTTTATAAACACAAGCATATAATTATTTTTTCATTGACTCTGCAGTATTCTAGTATCTGAATGCACCATAATTTGTTTCACAGCTCTCTTCATTTACTGATATAAAAAATGCCTCAGTGAACACCTTTTTGTATATATTATTTACTTTCAGGTACTTGACTGATGATAAATTTGAGATAAATTCTCAAGTTTGGAATTGCAGGGTTTAAGGGTGTTCATATCTAACTTGTGAAACATACTGCTGAATACTCTGTCAAGAGCCTTTACTAGTTTACAGCCCCACAAATAACATATGAACTAACAATGATTACAAATTGATACTTTTTTACATCTTTAACAGTCTATTGAATTTTTTTTATTTGTGTTTTTAAAAATTACTATTTATGGTAAGTACCTCTTCTTATTTACTGGCATTCACATGTCTTTTATAGTGTGAATTGTTTGCTCAGGTTCTTATCCTCCTATTCTAGGAGGATATTTCTCTTTGTCTTACTGATTTATAGCAAAACTGTACTTATTGACCCTTTGCCTGGAAATATGTTGTAATACTTTTTCACAAATGTGTCATCTGTCTTAATATTCATCATGATATATTTTCTCTATTGAAATTAAAATAATTAAATTCAAATATATCAATATTTGACTTTTTTTTTCTGATCAAGTATCATTTGTGGATGGCCTTCCTTATCTTGACATTAAAGGAATTCAGGTTATAAGAGTCTATTTCCTCTTCATCATTTATTATGCTTTGCAAATGTTTACAAAGACCATGTACATTATTGTAATATGAAGAAAAATACAAGAAGGTAATCCTTTATAAAACTATTAAGAATCAAGTCTTTGTTTAAATGAGAACATGTGCTAATAGTTACTTTTCAGACAACAGAGGAGGATATACAAATATTAGACTTCATAAGAGAAACTTACAGTATTGACTGAGGTTACAATTTGGCACAGCTACTAGGTGTGTTCTGAAGTTCCCCTTGTAAGGTTATTACAGTAATCAAAGGTATGCTTAATGGACACAGCTAATGTCTGCCAAGTCCGTATCCACATGCTCATTATTGAACTTATCACTCCTAGAAGACCTTGAAATGGCTTTGCAATAGTTATGTCCTAACATCTAAATTAAAAATACCCTAATTAATGGGGGTCATTGGTGTCATTTTACATGATTGCTGTCTAGGCTATGTGAATGCACAGAGAAAATTACAAGTTCAGAACAGTGTTAGACAGCATTTGGTACAGTTTGAAGAGCCTTTAAATGTGTCCTTTTTTTTCTTTTAGAGAAATAAATATTTTCAGGTGTTCTTTGCATTTCCCCGATTCAACACACTGGAATCTTTTATTTCCATTACCAGTATTTGTGTTAGGATTATGTTTATAAATGAGGGAGAGGTTATGTTATTGAGATTCTAATTTTCTGAGAGAGAAGAAAAATACTTAGATCCTTTGAGTGTAATAGGAAAAGTGCTTTTGAAGCACAGAAGAAGGCCACCTAATTATGTTTAAGGAAGTTAACAAGGGAGAGCTACAAAGCTGATTGATCTTTCAACGGAGTAAATGTGAGGTGAGTGTACCTCTTAAGAGTTTGAAAATTCATTAACAGTGCCCAGTATGTGTTCTCAAAATACTAGCAGAAACACTAGGAGTGTTGATCAAAGAGTCATTAAGTATTTCCTACACACTCAGCCAATAAAACTCCATAAACTGTATTTGGCCAATAAAAATTTTTCAGTCCCTGTTATTGGCCCTCCTGGTAATTCTAGCCTTCATGAAGAAGTTGTTTCTACAGTTCTAGAAGTGAAAAACATATGGAAGTCATATTTTCAGGGATTATGGAACTCATAATTTTCTCACTACTAAAATAAAGTCTTAATAGAGGCTTCTAAGATAGTTGAAGCAGGCTAACAGCTAAGTAACTTCATGTGAATGAACTGACTCCAGTTCAAAACTTTCTTGGTGATCCTTCTGTTAAAAGATCCTCGGTAAAGAAGGTGAAAGAATTAGCTAAAAACATATGGACAAGCACAATAGTGTAGTAAAGGCCAAGGTGGGGGGGATGTGCAGGTGGAGAGAGGTGGGCAAAAGGGGGAAAAGGAAGCCATCTAGGATAGTGTCAACATTAAACATTTTAAATGAAAAAATGAAAAAAATATACTGATGTGTTTTAAATTTTAACCCTTTGTAAGGAATTTTTACACTATGCTTAACCTTATCAAAACTAAAGTAGTTCCTTGTATTTCATAACTAAGAATTCAGGAAAAATGGTGCCCGATGGGCACATCTTGCATATATGTTTTCTTAACCTTGAAAACACCAGGGCATTCATTTTAAAATGAATTTTTACATTCACATAGTGCTTGGCTCATATAAGTACTAGTATATGGGTGTCAACCTTTATACCACTCCTTTATTCCATCCTTAATGTCTATAAATTAAAATTAAAATAAACAATCATAAAAATGTAAGTGTGAATGTCCTCAGTAATATGGAACATAGATTGATTTTTCTAGAAAGCCTGAGAAAAAATGCCATATGTCATAGATGCTTATAGTTTTGATTTCAATTTTTTCTTTAAATTGGCAAATTTCTTAAAGTAAATTTACTTCAAATGAAGCTTCTCATCATTAGCATAGTGAATTTGAATCCAAACCTCACACTATATGAAAATATGAACTCAAAATAAATCAGAGCCCTGGATGTAAAAGCTAAAGCTACAAAGACCTTAGTAAAAAACAAGTGTAAACCTTTGTGACCTTGAGTTAGGCAATGGTTTATTACCTATCAAGAGCAAAGAAACAACAACAGAAATAGATAAATTGGACTTCATCAAAACTAAATACTTTGCACTTCAAAAGATACAATCAAGAAAGTAAAAAGACAACTGACAGTATAAGAAAAAATATTTGTAAATTCTATCTGATAAAGAACTTAAAAGATACACTGCTTGTGGGGTGTGAAATGATGTAGTCTCTTTGGAAAAACAGTTTCACACTTTCTTAAGTGGAAAGATCCAGCCATCCCACTCTTAGGTATACACCCAAGAGAAATGAAAACATCCAAACAAAACCTGTGCATGGAATGCAGAAGACCACCTAATTGTGTTTAAGGAAATTAAAAGGGGGTGAGCTATAAAGCTGGTTGGCCTTTTAACAGAGTAAATATGAGGTAAATATACCTCTTAAGAGTTTGAGAATGCATGAATAGTGCAAAGTAAATGTTCTCAAAATATTAGCAGAAACACTAGGAGAGTTCATCTGGAAGTTTACAGCAGCATCATTCAAATCAGACAAATTAATAAAAGCTCTACAGTAGAATATTACACAGCAGTTAAAAACAATAAAGTACTGTTACATGCTACAAATGAATGAATCTTGAAAATGTTATACTAAGTTAAAAAAAAGACATTCATTAGGGATCATTTGTTGTATGAGTACCTTTCCATGAGATATCTAGGATAGTCAAATTTACAGTGATGGAAAGTAGATTACTGGTTACCAGGCTCTGGACGAAGGGCAGAGAGGGGGGTGTAGGAAGGAAAATGACTATTAATGAGTACAGGATTTGTTTTTAAGAATGATTGAAATATTCTGAAATTACCTAGTGGTCATGGTTGTAAAACTCTGACTATACTAAAAATAATTGAACTGTATAGTTTGAAAGGGTTAATTTATTGTGTGTGAATATGGACATTCATCCATGTACCCCTAAAGTACTAGGGTGGCGTCTTCATGCTGTGAAATGAGTTGTTCTATGCCTCAGACAGAAGACAAGGGTGAATCACAGAATTCAGTTTTTTTGGAGAAAATTTCAAAATATTTTTACTCTTTATGAGTGATTAAGTTTTCTTGACCTAATGATAGGTGTTGAATTGAAAGGAAAGAAGATGCTTAAAGCCATAGATAGATAGATAGATAGATAGATAGATAGATAGATAGATAGATAGATGATAGATAGATAGATGATAGATAGATAGATAGATAAATAGATAGATAGATAGATAGATAGATAGATGATAGATAGATGCATTGGAGTCAGCATTTATAACGAGCATAACTTTTCAAGGATGCATTACCCTGGAGCAATGACTTTTAACTTGTTTTTTAAATTTTATCTTTATTGATGCCCCCGCCCCCCAATGACTTCATTCTTAACTTTCTTTGGCTGAACCTCACCATACCCGCATCTTCCAAATGCTGGGGAGTTTCCAAACTTTAATCTCATTTTTATGCTCTAAGCTTCAAATATAAATGTTTGAACCGGGTCTAGCTTCTTTGGGAAATGTATAGTTATAGCATAAGTATAAAATCAGTAACCTAATCCCCAGTAACCAACACTGTGTTGGCTCTACTGATCTGCTTGCTGTGTGAAAAGTGAAAATGAGTGGCAAAAAGTTGGAGAAAAGTAATACTTTCCAATCAATAACATTTTCCTTACTTTGACAGGGAATAAAAAAAGATATTTAACTTCCTAAACTCAAAAGTCCCAGGAATTCTGGGGGCAGTTTTTTAGGGTACATTTGAAATTTTAGGGTATCTATATTTAAATGTCTCAAAACATTTTAGGAGCTAATAGTATTGAATTATACAGCCGATGATCATTTTACAATCCTATATAATAAAAGGCTAATATGCAAATAGACCAAATGGTGGCAGAACAACTGGAACCAAACAACTGAACAAAGGTTCACAGTGATGTATGCCGACTACCAGAGAGCATGTGCAAAACATGACAGGCATCAGCCACAGCAGAGGGTGGAGCAGGTGAGTGGGGGCACCAGACTAAGATGGGGTGCAGGTCACTGTCATTGGGATGAGCCTCTGATGGTTACTGAAAATTCTTTGCTGCAGTCCCTCCCGGCACTCACATCTGCTGCTGGCTCCAGCCCCGCTCACACCTGCTGCTGGTGCTAGCCCCAAATGATCTGTGCCTTCAGCACATGGGGGCAGTGGCAGCGGTGGGAGAGGGGCTGCTAGCAGACAGGGAACCGGGGGCCACACAGGCTGAGGTGTGGAGGATGGGCCAAGACCCGCCCCTGTGCCTACCACAGTTCCTTTCAAGGTGCACGGATTTGTGCACTGGGCCCCTAGTTAATTGACAATTATTGCAATCTTTGAATTATGACAGCGTAAACATGAAATCCTTTCAAATATTAGAATCTGTAAATAAAATAAAGCTTTTTCTGGAACCCTAAAAATTACCTCTAATATTTTTATTGTTTATCTTCATTCATTCATTCCTTTATTAAGAAAATGTTTGAGTTTCTATATTATGCATGTCACTGTGCCAACTGACTCAAATTTGTGTTTTTATAAGATGAATTTATGAAACTTTTAATGAAAGTTTATTTTGCAAGAAACTACCCTGTAAATCTCAGTATAATTTTCTAAACATCAGGAAATATTTTCTTATTTGGATATTTAACAAATGTCCATGGTAATGAAAAGCTATATAATTTAGGTGAGCATGATAAAGTGTTTTTTGAGCTAAAATAAATTTCCCTTGTGGGCATACCCTTTTCTTTTAAGCAAAAGATGATTACCAGCTCATTTTAAGGTCCACTTAATACCTTGAGTAAAGAGAGCAATTTTATTTATCAACCATGTGCTGGAGTCCCAAATCTTCAGAGAATCCCAAAGCTCATTTTCAAGACAATTTTTAATTTGCATAGGATATTTGGTTCTAGTCTATGTGAAAATAAAAGCTTCTGAGTTAGGTGTATTATTTTTTTAAGCTCTGCTTTCTCTTTATTTTGAATACATATTTATGGACTTATTTTATTAAGGGATACATACATGTGTTAAAGAGCATAGAATGCATGCATTTTAAATGCACAGCTTGATATGCATATATTTTAGACACTTTATATCTAACTCTCAAAAATTCCCTCTCCTTAATCTCTCACATCCATCCTTTCTATCACCTTGACTGCATCCACCTATCCATTCATTCATTTACTAATTTAGTTCTTCAAGATATCCTATCTAATAAAACAATAATATGCAAATTGATGGTACCTCTGTTACACTCACAAGCCACGCTCACAAGCCACACCACCATCCAATCAGGAGTGAATATGCAAATAAGCCCCAAACAAGATGGCTACAGACACTGAGAGCAGGAGGGAGGCTTGGGTTTCCCCAGCAATGAAGGGAGCCAAGCTTTCCACCAGCCCCTGCTGGTCTAGGCCTCCAATCAATGCTACAAAGTTTCAATTATAGAAGATACATACTTCCCAACAGAAATGGAGGCAGCCATGAAGCTGGAGAGAACAGAGGTTAGGGTTGTCCCCAGTGATGGAGGAAGCCAAGCTTCTGCAGCCCTGGTTGGCCAAGGCCTCCGCTAAAGGCTACAAAGTTTCAATTGTAGAAGGTAAATAAATTCCAAGAGAAATGGCTACTGCTACCATATGAGCAGAAGGCTTGGCTCCGCTTTAGGCTACAAAGTTTCAAATGTATAAGGTAACTGAATCCCAGATAACAGGGCCTCTGCTTGGGTTGCTGGGGGGCATGGCCAGCCTGACCATCACAGGCCCCTCGCCCAGGCAGCCCCATGCCCCAAGGGAACCCCCACTCATGCACCAGGCTTCTGTCCTATCTAATAAAAGTGGAATATGCAGATTGATCATAATCCAACACACAAAAGGGCTGCCCCCATGTGTTCAAAGATCCTGCCCCCATGTGGAAACAAAGATGGCCACCACAAGATCACCAGCAAGGGAGGATGGTTGGGAGGGACCAGGCCTGCAAGGGAGGGCAGTTGGAGGTGATCAAATCTGCAGGGGAGGGCAGTTAGGGGTGACCAGGCTGGCAGAGGAGGGAAGTTGGGATTGACTGGGACTGCAGGGAAGGGCATTTGTGGGAGGGGGGAGGACCCAGGCCTTCAGGCCTTCAGGGGAAAGCAGTTGGGGAGAAGCAAGCCCATAAGGGAGGCCTTTGAGGGGGATCAGGCCTACAGGGGAAAGCAGTTTGGAGGGACCAGGCCCGCAGGGGAGGGAAGTTGAGGGCAAATAAGATGGCAGGGGAGCTGTTAGACATAAATCAGGTTGGCAAGGAAGTGATTAGGGGGTGATCAGGCTGGCAGGCAGAAGCTGTTAGGGGCAATCAGGAAGGCAGGCAGGTGAACAGTTGGGAGCCATCAGTCCTGTATTATGAGAGGGATGTCCAACTACCCTTTTAGGCCCAATCGGGATCAGGTCTAAATGGGCATTGGGACATCCCTCAAGGGGTCCCAGATTGGAGAGCGTGCAGGCTGGGCTGTAGGACACCTCCCCCCGCACCGCGCCCATGTACCAGGCCTCTAGTATTTAATAAAGACTAATGTGCTTGGCACATGTGAACAACACATATAATGCTTACATTGTAGGTAAGCAATACATAATACTGAACAAGAAAATTTTAAAAAGTTGTTAGTTAAGAAAGTAAAATGAGAGGTTAAAGAGCAAATGGCTTGGGTGTAGGTGTTGTGAGAGAGGGATCCATATAACTTAACCCAGTTAAACAGAAGGACAAGTCATACAAAAGTTTGAAGAAGGTCCTAGGCCCTGAGGTGGGAATTCATTGCCTGTTCAAAGAAGAAAAAGACCAGGAAAGCTGAAGTTTAGAAAATGATAGGGGCAGTGATCTGTGATAATGTGATGGAGAGGCCAATGCAGGGTCAAGTCACTGGGCTCTTACTGGATGAAGTTTGGATTTCTATTTGAACACAGAGAAAAGCCATTAGATTTAATGTAGAAGAAAACTTACATGATTTGATTTGTATTTTTAGAAATTCACTTTGTGTGTCATATGCAAATTTAAATCAGGGAGGCCAATTGGAGATTATTTCAAAGTCTATTATAGTGGTTGGACAAATGCGCAATCAATGGAGATAGAGAGAGGTATACGTCCTACCTATAATTTGGATATAGGCAATAGGCCTTGTTGGGGATGGTGTTAGGTGGTGCAGTGGGAGAGGGTGAAATTAATTAAGGCACCCAGGTGCTCATTTTGCCAACAGGGAAGGTGATATTGCCATTTATAGAGCATGAGATGATTGGGGAGGGGATGGATTCAGGATTGGGGACCATCATCTCCTGCCTAGACTGTTAGAACAACTACCTTAATGGTGTCTACCTTCTGGCATATTCCCAACAATTCATTCTAGAAATTTTTCATTTTTATCAAAACTGATTCCAAAGAAGAGAAAATTTTTAACAGATCAAAAATTAAAGAAATGATTTTCAAAGCCTTGTCTTAAAAATAGGTTTAGGGTTCATATGTATTTGGAAGGAATTCTGTAATTTATCATGGTGAAGATAAATTTTACATTTAATAACAGAAACAATAAGATGCAGAACTTTTTAATTTTATGAAATTATCAAGTCCATTATTCAAAGTCTGACAGTTAACATAAGCACAGATCATCTCACCTATAAGTGTAAATATCCTTAAAAAATAATAGCACATTGAGTTGGAGAGGGTAATAAAAATGAAATAGTAAGAATTGTAGCACTAATTTATGCACAAATGTGTGATATGTGTTCACATACAGACATACACTCATAGCATACAACATATGTCAATATTTAGTTATAAGGATGCAAGAAAATAATTTTCTTTTAATATTTTAAAATGTTTTTCAATATTCTATGCAGTGATACATTATGTCTATAGTAAGAAAAGGGAGTTATAGGGTTATATAATAAAATAAAATATTATCTTAAGCCTTAATCAATTATGGTTTTTGTCCTGGCCAGTGTGGCTCAGTTGGTTGACCCCAAATTCAATTCCCAGTCAGGGCACATACTTAGGTTCCTGGTTGAGGTGTGTCTGATCAATATTTCTCTCTCTCTATTCCTCCCCTTCTTCTCTCTCAAGTCAATAAAAATGTATTTTTTTAAATTGTTGCTTTCCACATTTAATAAATCTTCATAGGATCTATTTTTTCTTTTTGGTGTATTTACTAAAAAATAACTTCCCAATGAAATTTCTAATAAATACGTTCAGTAGCTAATAAACCCTCTACCCACAAAGCCCAATACTCAAGACTGTTGTGTTGTACAATTCCGGAGGGCATCCTCGTGTTATAAAATATAAAATTCTATATTGTATTCCACAAGGAGTAAAACTATACACATGGAATTTATATGAATGGACCCTCCCAAGTCATGCGGCTGATAGTTGGGGTGCTATAAGACATTTCCTGGTTTTTATTCTTTCTGCCTCATTTATAATCCTTACTCTAACTATGATAGGCAACAAATAATGATTTCCCTTGTTCTGTTTGCAGTGAAAACTATTGTTTGATTCATCAAAATATTCTAATAAGAAACTTTCCATGACCATCACGGGAATCACAGTTTAATACATAGTGTATTACCCATGTATACTCAGGAAACTTTAGTAATGGTGTAAGTAAAATAGATCACATCATCATATGTATCTAGAACAAAATGAAAATCACTGTGCCCTGAAAATAAAATTATTAAGGATTGGGGAATCTTTCAATCTGTAAGTTTATAGTCCAAACTGAGAAATCTAAAGCACTTGAGTTTCAAAGATCTCTCATTTACATTATATTTTTCTTTAATTTTTTTTAAATTCATATAACACAAAATTGACCATTTTTTAAAGTGAAGAATTCAGTGGCATTTAGTGTGCATTTACAATGTTGTGCAGCAACCACCTCTATCTAGTTCCAGAACATCTCAACATCCCAAAATAAAGCCTGGTGCTCTAAGCAGTGGAAATTGTTCACTCTTATCTGTCTAACATAAATGATCATAACAATAAACCTGAAAATTCTAAATGGTGGAAATATTAGTATTACCTTTAAAAAAGTATCTACAAAAGTGATTCTCAAACTTTAGTGTGTATCAGCATCACATGAAGGGCTTGTTAAGTCACACATTGCTGGGCCCCACCCCAGAGGTGTTGATTCAGCAGGGTGGAGCCTGGGAATGTGCATTTCTAACAAGTTCCTATGGTATGCTGATGTTGCTGGTCTGAGGACCACACTTTGGTAACTACTGATCTATAAACTCAGAAACAGCTGAATTACAAGTTTTGACTCTGTGTTTAAGTCTCCTGCTCTTTGTAGAGAAAGCAAATGCTCATTTGGAGGCAGCTGGTGATGCTAAAACCCAACAGTGGGGATTACCCCAAAATTTGTTTGAATTAAATCTCCTAGCCTCACTTCAGGGAAATTGCAAATGTTAACTTGGTTTTGGAGTGAAGCCCCTTTCAAAAGCTTAAACATCAGGCTTAGCCATAGATTTAGGGGGTTGTATACAAAAGAAGGGGACTTGATTCATGTTGATTTAAATTCAATTAGCATGGAAGACCCAAGGGTCTCTAAGTTCTGTCTTGAAGAAAGAAATACAAAAGCTCAACACTGTGGCCCTGCCCTTCCTATCATCTTGATGGCTTGTAAAGTTTTAGCTACAAGAGGCCAAACTCCACCCAACAACCACCAATTTCTAGGCCTGAACTATTATAATGACAAGAATCTCAGCTTCAAAGAGTCAGGAGGTTGAGCACAGTATGGGTATTGCTTAACACTAATTTTTTAAATAACTGATATTTATTTTTAACCTTAATTCTGATTGCAATATATTTGACTTACAATAAATAATAGGCGATTGAAGGGCACAATTTTGGTAAGTTTTGATATATATACTAGTATATACACAGAAAATCATTACCACAATTACGATAGTTTAAGTACCTACCACCCCAAGATGTCTTTGTGCCCTTTTGTGATTCCTTCCTCTTGTACTTCCCTATCTTCTTATCCACCAGAAAATCACCAATCTGTTTTTTATCACTATACATTAGTTTGAATTTTCTATGATGTTATATAAATAAATGCATACAGTACACACTAAAAAAAAAAAAAAAGGCAATGAGCAAAACAAACAAATGAAACATCCAGAGCACTTCATTTCTTTACATAACAAGTGCATTCAGAGGTTGACCCTTAGGTGAAAATCAAATTTATTTTTGCTAGAGCATTTATCCTGTTTTCCACAGACAATAGATCATCTTTCATTCTCTATAGTTTCAAAATCCTTAATACAGTGCAAATGATCCTACTATGTAGTGTCATACTTGAACAGGGAGTTTCATGTTTCTAGGACTTTTTTGAAAGCAAGATATACTTGAGGACAAAAAACACAAACAACAACAAAAATAAAACAACAACAAAAATGCTGGCTACTCCCTAACATAAGAGCTTCAACTGCCCTTGGACCTCAGCTCTCCATCAGGCAAGCATTCAGAAAAATTCTATTGCTTGGGGACCACAGGAAAAGTTCTCAACGAAGATGTCAGCTTTTAACTACACTCACAGTTTCTCTAACTTTTATAAGCCACAGAAATTAAACTGTTTTCAAGAAAGGCCGACATATATTTGACACGATTGCAATTAAAGTAGTCTAACTTGTAGCACACAGGCTTTGTAAATGTTAAGAACAATGGATCAAGAGAGGCAATTAACATAATTCCAAACCATTCTTTCAAAAGCTCACTCTGCTTGCCCTTTCAGCAAAGGAAGCTTTTCTGTAATATTCTCTGACCTGAATACAGTCCATTATAATTCTGAAGACTCTGATAGGGTTTCAGCTAGAATCTATAACCTCTGGTTAATTGTGGTGTATTACACATTTTGTGGATAAAATACATTTGGGCAAAGGTAGATAATCCTATTCATGTTAATTCACCACTGACATTCACCGTTCCACTCAATTTTCAGTGATGATATCCCTTGCATTTCAGTAAGCCCATTTTAATTAATATCTCCACACCTCTTTAAATACCAGTTTCCATTTTCCATGCCAGCTTTAAATTAAGGCAGTTTAAGGTCTATTAGAAGAGCCCCTCTTCTGGGATTTCCAAGAATCAACCTTCCCTTTCATTTGATTAAATAAATAAATAAATAAATAAATAAATAAATACTAGGCATTGAAAATTCTCCTTTACATAGAGCATTCTAGCCATTCTAGTCACATCAGACAACTTTGTTTCTTCTCTGGTCTAAGGCTAGAAGAGGTGGTGCCCACAAGGGAAGATGGGTTAACTAATGTTCAGTAACATCAAATATCCTTAAGTCTGGAACTCAAACAGTCTTAGGGGATGAAGTCATGGTCCAGGTGAAGGTGGGTGCTGGATGGTAAAACCAAACTTCCAGGACCAGCCTTGTCTAAAGCAAGGGAGGTCATGCGAGTTCACATTAGAGGCTTAGATGAATTTTATAATTCAGCCTGGCTCCTCATCAATGTCTAAAAGCTTTCCAACAAAATGAATCCCCCCACCTTATTTAGATCCAAAGAAAACATGCTCAGAGGCATTCTAGTTTAAGGATGTACAACCGGTGGGTCTGGCTTCTCCATTTCCTCATCTGTGCAGGGGATCAGAGAGCTCTTACCTGGGAGACTTTGCTTAGTTAGCATAAAGATTAGTACATATCAGTACAAAGGAAGTGCTCAATAAATGTTATTTTCTTTAACATTGCTTTTAACAAGATACCCTCCTTGACCTAACCCTAACCCTAAGCCCTCTAGGCCTTGACCTTGGTGTCTTCTTGTCAAGCCTGTATTACCTAATAATAGAAGCAAAGATTTTGCTAGTCAGTTTAGAAAGCACCCCCACACCTTAATACCTAATCACCTTCAATATCTGATCAAATTCCTTATACCTGGCATCAGTTCATCCTTGCCTGCTGTGAGAAAAAATAATTTCAAACCACCTTAGCCACCATACCCCCTTACCCTCCATGTTTCCTCCAAGTAATTTTCCATCCAATAACCCCACCATGCCCCTTCAGTATAAATTCCTACTTGTCCTTGCTTTATTCAGAATTGTACCCGGCTCTACACTGACATCTCCTTTCCTCGATTGCAATAGTTCCTGAATAAAACCTGTTTTTACAACTTTAACATCTGTCCAGCTGTGAGTTCTCTAACATTGCTGCTATTGCCATTATTATTTTAAAAGTTGTACTTTATATACCTTTGCATGTTGGTCACAATTCTGGGAAATAAATTAAAAACAAAATTAGTTTCCTCTGTTTTCTCTTTACTTCTTTGTTTCTTTAGGTTAGTTTTAGTCTCATTAAAAGTCATATTTTTCTCCTTGTATTTCTCACAGGCTTATTAACTGTGTATTTTTTTTTTAATCTGTGTTTTTATTTTTGCACCTGAGAGGTCGGTGGATACATATCCTTGAATTAAAATTCACAGACACATCCTAAAAATGGAACCCAGCTGCTAGTTAGAATATGGGCTATAGAAGACTCACTTTTATAACAAATCAAAAGTTAAGATAGAATTCATTCCTATAAAAATGCATGTTTAAGCACCCAATTTCAGCAAGGAACTTTGTTTTCTAAGAATGAACCAGACACAGGCTTAATATTTAATGGATGCAAGACATACTGGGTTAAGTATTCTATTCTAAAAGAGGTAACTTATTTGCTGTTCTAGTTATAAAATTCTTTTGAAGCATTGAGCTCTTACTGAGGTAATTGTCTAAAAACTGTTAATTTTTATTTCCTCAAAGACATATTAAGGGATTCTTGCAAAACAAGGTCCAACAAGGCAACTAAAAGGAGTAGAGACAACAGCACTCTCAGAAAGCTCACCATAGTAAGCAGGCACTAGGTTGCGATTCAAAGTCCAGCTTGTGGGCCATCGGCATTGCATCCCTTAGGTGCAGGTAGGAATGCAGAATCTCAGGCCCAGACCTACTCAGTCAAGATCGGCATCTTCACAAGAACACCCAGGGACTTGTATGCACATGAACATTTGAAAAGTCCTCATCTGAAAGAGATCTGTGTTCTTAACTTGGTTAACTCTCATATTTCAGTGATGCTCCATTCTCTCTCCCTAACACATTGGGGAGGAGAGCAGGACTAAGCCCAAAGGCAAAAATGGTGGCAGACCATCACGCGGTCCGACACGAATGTACTTAGAACCTGCTGTGAGTGCTCTGAAGGCCAGTGGTTTCCCCGTTTTGATCTGTCATGAGCCTGACATCAGTCCCAAGAACCTGGTCCATGTGGGTCATTTTGAAATATAGCTCTATCAGGGTGTTGCCAATGGGCGGACAGGAGGTGGAGACACAGGTCTTTCCCCCAAATACATATTCCAATTTCCTGACTGGAAAGTGGTGGGGTGGGGGGTTATAAACATCAAAAAGACAACAGTACTGAAAACATGGAAGTTCACGAAATCCGCTTTAGGCAGCTAAGTCTTGCTTAACAAAATAGCACACTTGGTTGCTTGTGCAGCAGAAATGCATTTTCTTAGAGACAGGAAGTCCAAATCAGGGGATAAGAAGGTTTGGTTTCTCCAGAGGTCTTTCTCATTCACTTGCAGATGGCTGACTTCTTGCTGTGTCCTCACATGGCCTTACCTCTGTGCATATATCCCTGCTCTTTCTTCTTCCCCTCATAAGGACAGCAGTCCTTTTGAATTAGGGCCCCGCTGCTATGACCTCATTTAACCTTCATTACCTCTTTAAAAGCCCTATCTCAAAATACAGTCACATTGGGGGTTAGGGCTTCAAGGTATACACTTCTGGGGGACACAGTTCAATGCATAGCATTAACCATGTACATAATAAAACACGAGTCCTGGTTCCATACAGATTTTTAAAATAATCAAGTGAAAAACAAACACCAAAGCAATTTATAACCATTGGCTGATGGAAAGACAGATCACTACTAGGGTGTCCCATGCCAACATTCCCCCAAATAATTTTGATAGCTATTTCTTCATCCCTCCCCCACTCCTCTGGAGGCCATTTCAGGCAGGTACCATGCCTGGAGTTCTGTTTTAAATGTATTTGAACTTTTCTACAGTTCTCAGTGCAGAGGCTTACGTGAACCACCATGTATTGAATCACGTCTTACAAAGTTTCAACTATTTTTATACAGACAGTTATTCTCTTCACTGCAACACCAAAGGGTCATTTCCAATACCGGATTGTCTGGGCAAACTTAGTGTCAACATTTTTATTTTGGTGGAGGTTGGGGAAGATGTGAAATGTTACAATTTCAAAATTGGAAGTGTCTAAGTGGTCACCTCATTCAACACTTCCATTTCACAGAGTTGGTCTGGAATATCCAATAATATTTAATATTTAGTCCATGACCACTTAGCTAGGAAAAACTGGAACCGAGGACTTTTGACTTTATATGTCTCTTGAACCTTATTTATGATGTTACATACACAGATGTCAGTCTGAACAACTTGACTTAATACCCCACTAATGTGAAAACTTTATGATGTCAGGTAAGCGAGCTATAAGCTTTACTGCACTGGCCACACATGTGTAACTATGTGATTTCTTCCCTATGCAATCCTGCAGGGCTGACTATAAGTGCTCTTGAAAATAGAAAGAAAAAAATACAAAAACAAAAGGCTCATGCTGTCTTCCATAAGAAATGGCTGTGGTCTCAGGTTTGCTTTCCTGATTTTCCTTAACTCTTTGTAATGCCATTGAGGCCTCTTAGGATGGACTGGTATTATTTCTGTTGGGATTCCCTTCTTGTTTGGACCATTATGATATCCTGTATAATAAAAGAGAAACATGCAAATTTGACCGTACCTTTGCTCCTGGTCGGCTATGCTACCAGCCAATCAGGAGCAGGAGCAGGGCCAAGTGGCATGAGTGCCAGGCCCCAGAGGTGGAGATGAAATGGCAGTAGCGGCGAGCACCCCACCCTCGGGCGCTGTGAGGGGAAGTGGTGGCGAGAGCCCAGCCCCCGGGGCCGGGTGGTCGCAGGCAGCCAGGGCTGAGCTGAGCAGGACCTAAAGCCTCGCCAGAGGCTTTAGGGCTTGGGAAGGCTTGGGGTGAGCCATCAGTTGGACATCTCCTGAGGACTCCCAGTATGTGAGAGGGGGCAGGTTCGGTTGAGGGACCCACCCCCAGTGCACAAATTTCATGCACTGGGCCCCTAATTATTATATAAGAAAGAGGATCAAAATGACACACACCCTCCTAAGAAGATCCCTAAGGCAGGCTACATTCAGAACAGTGCAGTACATGATCTGATAATTGTTTTAATCTCTACTAATTAATAATAACCCAACTCATTTAGTATAAGCCTTGGGGGAATTCTCTATTGCTGCTGCTCAAAGCTAAGTAGATCCTACATCATCCCCCTTTGAATTCTAAATGGTTTTTTATATTTGATAGCTCCAGTGTAGTTATCACCATTAGCAAAGGAAGCAGATCATTTTTTGTTCTTAAAACTTTGGCATAATTTTACAAATTAAATGATACTCATGGCAAGTAAAATAACTTTCATCTATTAAAAGATATTTTGGGGCCTGAAAATTTAATAAAAATATAATGTTATATAACTTAGACCAAAAGCTCATCCTCTACTTTCACAGGCTCCCAAATGCACACATACCAGCTGATGCTGGTATCTACAGATTCCACACTGTACTTGCATGAAGGTTCTGGCTTTTATAGATGAGACTTTTAAGTTAGTATGACAATTCTGTATTTTGAAATTAAAATTTGTGAACCTGAACAAAATGGTGTAAGTGGCTGAGAGCAGCACTGATTTTACAGACTCTGGTAAACGTCAATGGGAATCTTAAATTGTCTTTAATCTAATTTACATCAAAATTAATTTTGCAGAAAGTGAGCAGAGGAAACCCTTGAATTTGTACATTTAATATTCAAAGTTTTATTGTGAGTGGCCACTAGGACCTATTGCACATTGATATTTGGCCTTGTGAATATCCTAACACTTTGTAAGGCCATAAAGGAATGAGGCAATGAGTAAACCTGGCCCAGCCACTGGCCCAGTATCTGCTTTTAAATGAGAATTTGTTTTCCTTTACTCCTTATCATGTTGATACTAAATATGCTACTACCACTAAATAACTTCGTTTCTTTGTGAAAAATATGCCTTTAAGAAAAGCCAAAGGCCAGCTAGTGTTGGTAAAGTAATCCAGAAAGATGACACTATTTTTTAAGTATATTTTTAATGATTTCAAAGAAGAAGGGTAAGAGAAAGAGAGATAGAAATATCAATGATGAGAGAATATCACTCATCTGTTGTCTCCTGCATGCTCTCTACTTGGGATCCAGCCAACAATCCAGGCATGTGCCCTGACCAGGAATTGCACTATGACCCTCCTGGTTCATGGGTCAACACTCAACCACTGACTCACAACAGCCAGACCAGAAAGATGATTCTTGAGACATTTTTTGTGTGATACCAAGGGCATGTCAACTCTATAGATCAGATAATAAAACCAATATAATAAATGTCTATGACCCAGGTTAACTGATGTGATTAGTCAATGAGCCTTGCTTATTCACTCAAAGGTCTGCATGCATTCATTCAGCAACCAGTTATGGAAGCTGAGGTCCTGAGTTGGGTGCTGGAGTGGATTAGAATCTGGTGTTGAGAGGTATTACCAAACTGTCAAATTTGTGTAGAGAGGAACCAATAAGCTTCATTCCAGAGGAACTAGAAAGATCTCATGGAGACAGAGTGCAAATTTGAATTTAAAGAGAGAGAACAATAAGAGCAGAGTGAACAATAAGAAAAAATACTATTTGGACACTAAAAAATTGTAAGGAGCAGGGGCCACTTCCAATTTAGGACACAGTGGAGGTAATGTGCCTCTTCAGAAGCGTATCAGCATTGGGACTCAGAGGAGAGGGACTTAGCTGAACTTGGAATTCTTGTATGTGACAGTTTACCTGAGACTTGAGAGAAAAAGAAAAAGCATCTGGGTTAAGAAAGCAAGAACTTTATAGTATGAAAATGAGGTAATAATATGGTCAGGGAGACATAAACCAACTTGCTATACTGTGAACTAGAAACTGCTCATTATTAATGGAGTGAAATATGTGTAGAGCATCCTGCAAAGTGGAGAGATTGGAATTTTTCTCAATTCCCTCACCTCTTGAGCAATTCTGGAAGAGCAGCTGAACTGTGACACCTGAGCTGTGCACACTTCCAGATCAGTAAATTGTTCATGTAGTGGCACCAGCATATGAGGGGCATCTGAAAGGATGCAGATGTAGGTCCTAGAACACCCATTTAGATATGCATCCAGAAGAGCATTGCTAATAGTTTTGGAATCATCTTGGCTCCAAAAAGTGAACAAAAGACCCAAGGATCACATTGGAAACATGGCCATAGCATGGGTAAGAATAAGCAGTGGAAGCAACGGAAGGGTGAGTTCTTCTGAGTAGAAATATCAAGAGTAATGCTTTCTTGGGAATTATAGGAAGGTAAAGAAATGCTTAAAATAGGAAGGAAGAGGTGTTATCTCTAGATTAATCCTGCTGATATTCAGGAAAATAATTCCTCCACCAAAAATGAAAATCCAGGAAGATCTATTTTGTAAGATCAGAATGTGGTTACCTTTTGGTGGAGAGGTAATTGGTAATTCAGGAAGCTTTTGCTAGTGTACTAAAAATACTGTCTCAATATTGGTAGTAATCACATGAGTGTGCGTGTGTGTGTGTGTGTGTGTGTGTGTGTGTGTGTGTGTGTGTGTAAGGTCAATAAGATGTACACAACTAAGATTTACATTCTCTACTGTATGAAAGTTATACCTAAATAAAAAGTAAAATTCAGAAAAGAAGAAACTAAAGATAAATGATTCACAATCCTGGTTCTGAATACCACTGTGGACCTGACTTAGGTATTCAACACACATTTATGGAATTTCCACTTGACCCATGTCACCAGACCGGTTGCTATTCCTTCACAGTTTGGCTTCATCACATTTTGCCACTTTATTATAATCCTTTTATCTGAACTTGCATCATTAAAAAAAACTTAAAGTAAAAGAAAAAAAGGTATTTAAAATGATTAATAATAAACCAATTTCAGAAGTCTTTTTCCTGCAGGCAATTTATAAAGGCATATGGAAACCAATATTGTTTTTCTCTGCTAGAGTGCTTCGTTTCATTTCTCTAAGGCCCTTATATTTGTGCCCTGGAAACGCTCATTTGAATGCAGGTGTGAGGATGCATAAGCTTCTTAGCAGTGACTCAGAGTGCTGACGGATCCCTTTTTATAATTTTTCCAGACAGAGAGGAATGGTTCAGCATGTTAAGTAGTTACAAATGGTATAATTCAGTCCTAAATGGCTGTTCCACATGATTGCCTGGTCCCACTAAATTTCTGTACCTTAAATGTCATGTTAATCCACTGAAATTCTACTTCTCTCAACTAAAGAGGGAATAGGTCAAATAAAGAATTGTCCCAAGTTCAAAATCCAAAATTGAAAATTCACCTTTGAAGCATTTCAAGGTTACCTCTAGGAATACAGTAGGAAATGAGCAGGAATTACATTATGATATTCCAGCAAGCTCAAGAATGGAAGGGATGCTCTTTGTTCAAAGGAAGCACAAAGTTTGTTTGTTTAGCAGTGAGGTATCCTGGAGAGCATATGTTAATTTTATGGAACTCCTCCTTGGCCAGGCATGTAGTTAGGTCAAGGGTCCTAAAAGCAGAGATCACATTGGTGATTCTTAAGCCAGTGCTGTATTGAGGGAGGCTTTAAGAGGGAATATGTGTGGGAATTAACAAATCAAGATGGGGTAGGGAAAGTAGGTTGGCAAGGATGTGGTTTCAGCTGAAGATTAGACCTCACCTAACCCCAAAGGGCGATCTGCAGTATGCAAAGTACCACAGAGTCCCAACCTTAGGTAAAAGTATCAAAGGCAACCTTGATGCTACTCTGAGTCAGTCACTGGCTATAGGCCAGCCCTAGGTGTACAGTATTATTACCTCCCAAGTATATCTAGGCAAGGAAGCACCTGTCAGCTGAGGGTAATTCTCAGAAAAGGGGCTCTGAGTTGTTAGTACCTGATACACATAGGATAGACCCACTGGAATTACATTATGATATTCCTGCAAGCACAAAAATGGAAATGGCATATGGAAACCAATATTGTTTTTCTCTGCTAGAGTGCTTCATTCCATTTCTCTAATGCCATCTTAGTTTCATCTTTCATGTTCACTTCCCATAACTAAATGGTCACCCAGTCACTTTTGTAGAGGGATGGAATGGGCACCAACTGAATAAACACTGGGCTTGCCTGACAATGAAATGCCTGCCAAACTTTTTCAACTCAGCTTACGGCAGTGGTGTGCTGGCAAGTGATTAAAAACCAGCTCTGGGGTTGAGGAGGAGGAGAGATGCCCTGATGTCTACTATTTGCTGAGGTCTGTCATTCTCGAAGCATGGCCAACTGCAATCTGTCAGTGTGATTCACTAAATGTGGAGTTAGGAAACAATGAGCAAAATCAGCTTTTGCGAGCTGGGATGAATTGGTTCCAGCATAACATTGTCTTACAGCACTCGCAATTTCTTGTCTACCCTTGCAAATAAAGTTTCTCCGTCAATATACCTGAATGATTGCTGAGATACAGACGTTTGCAAAAGAGGAGTCCAGATCTCTCAAGTTCACATTCAGAGTTCAGAGGACAAATATCCAATAGCTATTCTCTATGGATGGTATGGTA
Organism: Antrozous pallidus; assembly: GCA_027563665.1. NCBI lineage: Eukaryota > Metazoa > Chordata > Mammalia > Chiroptera > Vespertilionidae > Antrozous > Antrozous pallidus. The sequence continues at coordinate 27,434,527 of CM050518.1, forward strand.
CAGCAAATCTAGGGTAACCAACCATCCTGGCTTGCCTGGTACTATCACAATTTGGGCCCAGAAAGGCACTCTTGCATCCCAAGAAACTCCTCAATCCCCAGCAAACCTGGCCTATAAGTCACTCCAGCAGACCTCCTAAAGTGCTACTTGTTTTAACACTTCACCCTCCTCCCCGGCTGTTCATAGTAACTATTATCTGTATCATAGGATTCCAATAAAAATTTAATCTCATAGACATCTTTAATTTAGGATGTAAAAAATTTTAACTAATTACATTTCTTCCAAAACTTCCTTGGTCGGTTCAGAAATGGACCAACCAAGGAAGATTTTGAAGTCATCCTAGTTTCATCTTTCATGCTCACCTCCCATAACTAAATGGTCACCCAGTCACCTTTGTTTTCAGCTATTGGCCAGAACTAGTCACAGATTTCCAATTGAACAGCAAGAAGACCTTGGGAATATAGAAAAGAATATGGGACATTTAGCTAGCATGGTGATCTTAGCTACATAAATGTTTACTATGGGCTGGACCCTTCATTAAGTGCTGACAAAGATCTGAAAAAGACAGATAAGACCCCTACCCTCAAAGAGGTACAGTCCTCCACAGAAGAGTCTGAATAACCTTTTTAAAATGCAGGTTGTTCATATTAGTCTCTGCTTAAAAGCTCATAAATCATTTCTGATCATTGGTGGTATAAAGCTCTAACTCCTTATTATAGCATTGATTAGCCTCCTTGATCATGACCTACTTCCTGATTAGCCTTAATTCTCACTGTCTTCCTACAAACATCCAGGTTTGGTCATACAGGAAGTGTTTGCAGTACCTTGTGACATGTTAATTTTGACCTCTATGCCTTTGCACAAACAGTTCCCTCTGCCTGAAATGCTACCTACAGCCACATATCAAACTCATCCTTAAAGTCCTATCTTGAAGATCTCCTTTTTGAAATTGTCTATAACTCATTTCAATAGAGTTCCAACTGTAGCTCCATTATTTTCCCCTATAATTTATGCTCACTGAACTAGAAGCTCTGTAAGAGCTTAAATGACATTTGATTAAAAAAAACCACAGCACTTATCAGAGTGCCTGACACATAGTAGGTGCCCCAAAATCACTATTAAAGTGTATTAAGTTGACACTGCTTTCAACTTACTTATCTCATATTTCTTCCCCTGAAAAAAATCCAGAGAACATGACATATTTTTCACACACATTTAGCATAAATGCTAAGATGGTCCTACATTAATGTTGGACAATGGAAAGAAAATCCTAAAAAAGGAACAATATTCCAATAAGTTAATAATGTAAACCACAAATAGGACTCAGAAATCCTCTCAAAAATACTTTTGAGATTATTGTGGTCATCATATCATCAATGGGGCCAAATTGCATGGTTGCATGATGCAAAGTTTAGACTCCCTGAACTCCTCTCTCTTAGAACAGTAATCTATTATTGCCTCAGGAATATAATTTTGAAGTGGAGTTGCATTAACCATGCCCTTTTATGTTCTGTTATTCTAGTGTTTTGATGTCTGGGGCCTTGTTGACCTTTGAAAGACTTCCCTTCCCATGGTTAGCTGATTCCTAGAATAGTAAACAACTCAAGTTAGAGGTTCATATGCAAACCAACCAACCCAGAACTGTTTGTGAAAGGGCTGCCATGATTCCGCTTTGCACTTATGTCCTTACTAGGTAACTTCCCCCCTGACCCCCTTGCTCTGGGTTTGACCAAAGGGAAAATAGTTGATGTAATGCCAGCAGAGGTTTTTAAAGTTCTTGTCCATTGGGGGTTACCCTTTCTTGCAGTGAGAGTCTTTTTGCTCTGGCCAGCCTACTGGAAGATACAAGATTTCTTGGAGAGAGGCCTCAGATAGTCTAAATGAGGCCCCGGACACTGAGTGAGGCCATCCTTGGCTGCTGCTGAGCCACCCAGACCAAATCTGCCCAGTCAGTCCACAGGACAGTGAGAAATAATAAATATTTATTGTACCATTTTCTTCCATACATCTTTCAGGTTGTTAATAAAGTCTACTGTCAAACTATCAGTAGAAAAATTTTCATAGATTGTGCAGATCTCAAGATACAGGCCAGCTGGAGTCCTCTAGTTGCCCAATTCTTTGTTATGGGAAAAATTGAAAAAAATCATAGTTCAAACTTTCTCAGAAGTTTATAAGAAAAAAATCTATTGTATACTTAATTTATTTCCATACCATAGTCTCAAAATACAACTGTAAACATAGTCAAGGTATTACTATTTATTATCCACACACTCCTATACTTATAATTAATTAAAAATGATCAATCATATATGTGAATATTGAGAAATTAAGATGCACAGTCAGGTATTATCATATCAATGCCAATAACAAATTCCCCTAGCACATAAGGCCTTAAAACTATAGGCAGCTATTTAACTTATACTTCTTTTTTGTAGTTTTGCTGTATGTTTCTCAGTTCTGCTCCATGTGTTTCCTTTTCTGGCAGGTTAGCCTAGGCCAGTGGTCGGAAAATTGGAGCTTGCGAGCCACATGCAGCTCTTTGGCCCCTTGACTGTGGCTCTTCCACAAAATACCACACCCTTGGCAAGTCTATTTTGCAGAAGTGGCATTAGAAGAAGTTTAAGTTTAAAATAATTGGCTCTCAAAGGAAATTTCAATCATTGTACTGTTGATATTTGGCTTGTGGAATTTGCTGACCACTGGCCTAGGCACATCCTTCTCATGGCAGTGTCCAAGGCAATTCTAAGAACAAGCCCAGTTGTACGGAAATTCATACCTCTGATTGTCAAACCTGCCAACATCTAATTTCCCAATTTGAGTCACATTGCTGAGTCCAAGGCCAAAGTGGAAGGCAATTATAAAGTTACATGTCCAAGGGCATGATTACAGGAGTGTGGTAGTGGTGAAGAACTAGTACCAGTAAGGTAATCAATCTTCTAACAAAGAAAATACCAGCAAGTATACCTAAAGGAAAACAGGTGCTCTGAAAAACTTGAATAATATCCTATCATTTGTCATAATGCCTGGGAATCCAGACTTATTAAATTATTTCTATAGAGCTAATATTTATTCCCATGAAAATGTGATTGCTATAAGAAATTTCCTCAGATCTATAAATGAATATCTATCTTATTATTGATCTACTCAATTGTGATTATGTAGAATAGGCTTGAAGAAGAGTTTAAATCATTTCTTTAACTTACCCTGGAAAATAATAAGAAACTGATTTTTTTTTTCTCAGAATCCAGGCCATGGTTGGTTTCTTTTATGATAACCCTCAGTGGAAACAGACGAAGAACAAAATAAAATTCAGAGAAATAACTGGTAACAAGGAAAAGCAGTTTCCTCAATGAATTCAAACTAATTTCTGTAGTCTGGACAGTCTTTTAAACAATATTAGATGAAAATCATTTATATAGAACTTTTTTTAGGCAATATATTTCCTCCTCTTATAAAACATTTAGATGTGTTTTCCATCATAACTTCTAATTGTGGCACTTGTGACCAATCAATGCTTTTTTTGATTCCCATTTATTATTTAGGGGATGACATTTTTTTACTAATTTTGAGGAGTCAAAAGTTTTGTTCCTTTCTCTCACTGTGCTTCAGCAGATCAAGGGTTGCTCAGATCTGATCATTTGTGACTTCACACCCTGGAATATCACTTTAATCTCCCTCAAGAGGATTTATTATATAGAAATGACTATCTCATGCTACCCAAAGGATGTTGAACTATTCAATAAAAATATAAATGGCAGATATAAAATGTGCCAACCATTGGATTGGGGTCTAGAAAACACACACACACACACACACACACACACACACACACACACACACACATACACACACGTATGCATTGTCCTTGCCCTAACTAAGATATTAATCAGTGAAGGCAAAGAAATGAGTTTACCAAAAATAACTTACAATGGCTTAAAAAGGTTAAGATTCTGAGTTAATTGTGAGTAGGCTTTATTAGAATACAGAGATGAAAGAGATTCCCATAGGCTGAAGAGGTCAGGTTTATTAGATACAGGGAACAGTTTTTTAAGGCATGTCCCCAAAGGTGGAGGATCCCACAGCCCGCAGATTGCATGGCCCAGATATCAGGAGAATCTGGTATACATAAAAGCACAAATGGTTTGCACAGGACAACCAAAAACAGTTGTGATGAGCTCCTTTTCACTTTAACTATGAAAGCAAAGAGGGAAGACAGAGGGGGGAAAGCTAAAGTAACTGATAATCTATAAATTAGCTAAGAGAAGGTAATTAGTATGCTTTATTATCCATGCATTCACTTTTAGCCATTTAGATTTATTTTAATATTAAGGCTCATAAAATAAAATAGGACATCATATCGTGAGGGAATTTTCAATGTTTTTTTTTTCCCTTTTGTCAGGTTAAGATTGTTAGGTCTCAAAGAATACTTAAAGCTTCCTTATAACTCAACAGGGTTGTTTACAAGATTCTGAAAAATATTAATCTCTGATATGTCTACAGATAATACATGATTTGATTTTTATGTAATTCCTTAATAGTGTTTGTTGTCAACATTCAGTTTTTTCACCTCCATCTCCTCTTCCCTTTCCATGACCTGGTTCTACAGAATTAAAATTGTTCTTCAATATTCCTTCTTCCTTCAGTGCACTCTATTTGTTACTCATTGAACTATAGGTCTTATTCACTACCACATAGTTTTTAAAATTTCAGATGGAAATTTAGGGAGGTAGATGGTTATTAAATATGACATATGGTTATTCATTTAATTAAAAAAATAAAACAAGTGTAGTAGAAAATATATTCCCATGTTTAACTTTAGCTAGATAAAGTACTGTATAAAACACATGAATGCTTAAAAATACTACCAGGAGAGATGAGTAATGAATTGTTTTCATATTCTTTATAGACACATATTCAATAAGTATTTCTAAAATCAGCTTGCATCATTTAAGTATATACACACACAAACACACACATAGTTCTAATAAACATTAGAAAATAATAAATTTAAACTATCATCTTGAAATACTATCTGAAAGTATGTCAGTGTTAAGTGTTATCTCCAAATCTTTTGGTAAAACTGAAAAAAAGCATTTTTAAACTATATTTAGAATTAGAAATGTCTGGTCAGAGAGAGTTCTTTTATTCTCCTTGGCCTTTTATTTATTACTTTACACTTTAATCGACCCAGGCTGGAGGAATTTCATCAATAACAAAGATGGGCTCTTAGGAATGCCTTGAACAGCATAACATAGCCTCTCAACTCCTTAATGGCATTCTTTTATTAAGATATGAAATCAGGTTAAGTGCTTCAAGAGGACAGGCTAACCCACTGCCTTTGATGAAAATAAAGCAGAAATGCCCCACAACTATCAGATGTTTTTTGTGTGTTTTTTTTTACATACTAATTGGATCAACAGTGAAGTTAAAATTAAAGAAATTATATTTCTAAACCATTTTTAAAAAGTGTATTGCACCTGAATTTATGAAAGTACTAAAGGCCCAGTGCACGAATTGATGCACTGGTGGGTTCCCTCAGCCTGGCCTGTGGGGATTGGACCAAAACTGGCTCCCTGATATCCCCCAAGGAGTCCCAGACTGCAAGAGGGTGGTTCTTAGCTACTGCACCCTGGAATCGGGCTCCCTCTTCTCTGGTTCCAGGTGCGTCACCCGAGAACCGCAGCTGCCAAGTCACTGTAACTCGTGCATTGATCGTCTGCTCCCTGGTGGTCAGTGCACATCATAGCTTCTGGCTGGTTAGCCTGTCGGCTGGTTGCTAAGGCATTTATATGTATTGATATGACATTTTAATGGGGTATTTTTTATTGTATTATATAAATTAGTTTTTGGTATTTATGCCTTAATTAATATGCAAATGAGGCTGGGGGTTTGTTTCTTCACCAATTTGATCAGACAGTTTAGAATAGTGACTAAAATAAGTCTTGTAGTTATTTTCATTATGAAATAGAGGCACAGAAACAGTCAGTATAGACCACAGTCCCTGGAGGTAAAGTAGATATCAACTCTTACGTGATATTGAGCCCAAGGGAAATCAAATCAAGACAATTACAGGTCCATATTTCACTTTGAAGTGTGATCTAGCTTACCATGTAAGTAAGTCAGATCAGTGTGAATGCCCTCTATTAGCACTCGGGCAAGTAGAGAAAAGCTAGGACTTTTCTCACTTATGGTGAGTCAAGTCTGATCAACAAATGGATGAAAAATCTTGGAACAGGAGAACTTATCCAGATGATGTTCTAAGATTGGGTCACTGCTTAATCCTGATGTAGTTCAAAGGACAAAATGAATATTCTATACACATACCATGACTTGCCTTTGCCAAGTTCGTGCCTGAGTTGAGATAGAAACAAAGGAAGCACAGGGACTCTAACCATTGACATATTCTGTGGGCAGGATAGCCAGTTTCCATGGCAAAAGGAAAACTGTTGTTGGGATTCTAGATATTGTCTAGTTTACTGTTCCTGTCTATTTCTGAGTCTGGCTGGTGCTAAGTATAAGCTTAGTGTTTTAAAATGCTTTACTAGAATGTCCAAGACAGCTATTTCTTCTTGCCTAATATTTGAAGAAGCACAGTTTATTAATGTTCATCAGTTGCATATATATTAACACAAGAATATAAGAAGCTGATTTTTCTATTGCATTTGTGTATATGTGCAGAGAAGTCCCCATTTGGTATAGTATCAGATATAAGCAGTGAGGAACTCTGTTTAACTGTTATTGTATCTCTCTAACCCAAGCATCTGTTGGTGTCTTACTCGTATTTCCCTTACCATTTCATTGCACTTGGACTTCTGCCAGCCTCAGTACCTTTTTGGCTGAAATGATTTTTCTGTGTTCAGAGTCTGCTCAGTGCCTAGCAAGTTGAAAGTGCTACAGATAAATGTCACCTGGAAACAGCCTTCAACCAATGACTGAAAGGATTGGTGGATAAATATCTCAACTCCCTTGCAGCTCAGGTGGAAAAACTCTGAAGCTTATATTTGACCCTGTCCCCCAAGTTTCCAGTGGGATGGATTCTGGATGACACAGTGGTAACTGGTGTGATAACACTTCCTTTGTTGACCTCATCCCTCCTTGTCTCATGTTCCCACACCTCTACCTTCCCCATACCTCTAAAACTATTTCTTGGGACATCTTTCAAGATAAACTACTTTCATGCAAATTCTTGCCTCCTGGGCAGCTTGCACTGAAATACCCCCACCACCAAGGGTTTTGTGACGAAAAAGTATTAAGAATATTAGAGTCATTCCTAATGACTCTAACATTTTATGATCTTAGGAGTCCTAGTCTTAGCTTTAGCATTTTTAACAGAGTGCTCTCTGGCTCTGGATTCTGTCTCTTTTGCTGGGTAAACTAACTGCGAGAGACTTCTGAGATCTAATCTATAAGCTTCAAACACAAATCAGACTTTAAAAACAAAGTCTTAGATGAAATTCTAAAAAAGATCCCCATTTATCTTATTCCTCTTTTGCCAATGAAATGATGTTCATCAACCACAGACTGCAAAATGCAAATGCTCAATTACCCTGCAATCACAGGCTTAAAGAGGCAGGGCATTCTTGGCATTGGTTTTGTTTTTATTTGATCATGGTCTGAAAGCCATGAAGGAAACTATTGCTCTAATCACCCATTGAAAATTGAGAGTCTTGCTCAGAGAGAAACAACAAACAAACATTTATAAAGTTCTTTATGCCCCAGGGAGTGCAGAGTAAAGCTTGACTAGCAGAGATCAAAGTGAAACTCAAAGTGAGACCATTTAGAATTTGAGCATTTTATATAGGGGTCAGGAGGATTACTTGGCCAAAGTCTCTTGTCCATGAATATCTGTTGATGGGAGTGTAAATTGATACAACCACTTTAGAAAATAGATGTATTGTTTTAAAATACAAAATATACTTAGAAATAGTCTAATGTCCAATCACTTAGAAAGGATCTATAAAACTTGCAGTTGGTTTACAGAATGGAATAATGTACAGCATTAAAAGGAACTTCAGCCATACACATTAATAGCACTCTTTTAATAGCCTAATGTTATGCAAATACAGGTCCATTTCTCAGTTCCTAGGAAAAGGCCTTGAAAAAGCCATCTACATTGCTGTCTCTTTTCTCATGGGACATCATCTCCTAAGTGTTCAGTTGAACAGCTGTCCTCATTACACCAAAGAGATTGCATCCATCAAGATCACTGATGACCTCCATGTTGCCAAATTTAAAAATGATGTTACTGTCTTATCTTGTTTAGCTACTCAGCAGTTTTCAATAGACGTGGCCATGCCTCTCAACTGAAAATATTATCTTCTGATGGTTTTTAGGTTTTTGCACTTTTCTGTTTTCCTCTACTTTAATGAACATTTTTTCTCAATATACTTTTGCTGGTCCATTTCCTTTTATATTGGGATATATCAAGAATTCTTTCCTGAGTCATTTTCTCCATTTGTATAGTTTATCCTCCATTGCCTATTGCCTTAAGTATCTATAATAATAAAATGTTAATATGCTAATTAGACCAATGTCTTCCGGACATCATTCTGGACATCCTTCCTGATGAAGCCAGAGTGGAGGAAAGTCAGCCTGGATTCCGGGTGCTTGAAGGAAGCTGGGGGAAGGAAGGCCCACACTTGCATGAATTTTCATGCATCAGGCCCCTAGCTTAACATATAAATCCTAATGATTTCTAAGTCTAAGTCTCCAACAATGACCCTTTTTCAAAACACTAGACTCAAATACCTACTTCCTAGATTTACACATAAATGTAGGACCCGCGTCATGAGTGTGGGGTTCTGTGGAAAAAATAGAAGACCCACTCCACCCCTGCCCCGGGTAAAGAGCATGACAAGAAGAAGGTCCAATAGTACAAAAGAACTAAAGGTCCAAATAATCTTGAGTTTCTGGAAAAACTACAAAAAAGCCTATGAAACAGAGATTAGGAGTATAAAAAACAGAGTGGACTAAGAAAATTCCACTCTGTCTTTCATGCTGGATGACTAAAAGACATCTCAAACTTTAAGTTTCATAAAGTATTCTTACTCCCCCTGCTTCCTTCCTTTCCAAATCACCTTCCCTAGTTTTAGTCACAATCTATAAAATCACCAGTTACTCAAGTAAAGTAAAAAATTAGAGTTAGCCTTTATTCTCTGTTTCCTCCCTCAGTGTGACATACAGCATTACGGCCACAAAGCATATCCCCAGGTTGTTCACTCTCCATCTACCACTACCCTTGTAGTTCAAATCACTACCATCTCTTGCCTGGACTAATGAAGCTCTTTGTTAACTGGATTCCTCTTATTTTTCCATAATCTATTTTATAAACAGCCCATATAGAGATCTTTTAAAGACATGAATAGATACTTACCGTTTCCTACAAAATGTACTCCATTATGCTTCCCTATTCTTTGCATGAAATTCAAATTCCTACCATGGTTTCCAAACTTCTATATGACCTGATATCTATGTATCCCTCCAAACTCTTCTTAGTCCACTCTGTCTTTCATGCCCCTAATCTCTGTCTCACAGGATTTTTTTTGTAGTTTTCCCAGAATCCCAGGATTACTTGGACCTTTAGGTCTTTTGTACTAATGGACCTTCTTATCCTGCTCTTTACCTGGGGTGGGGGTAGGGTGGGTCTTTTATTTTTTCATACAGATCTTAGCTTAAGTGTTCCCCCCTCAAAGAGTCATTGCCTAATCACCCCCCCCAATCTATCTTATTATTTTAACAGGTATCCCACTTTAATTTCTTCACATAATTTTTCTTGTTTCTTTGTTTTTTACTAGTAGCCCTGCGCATGAACCCATGCGCCAGTAGGTCACTGCTGCCCTCCTGTAGCTCTCCAACTGCTGCCCTGTCTTCCTGTAGCCCTCCCCCATGGCACCCCCAAACTCTCCCTCATAGCTTGCTGCCCTGCCCCCTCCTGTAGCTCTCCCCTCCCCGCTTGTTGTTTGCTGCCCCACCCTCCTGCTGATCCATGATCTGGTCCTTACAAGGTCGATCTTACCCCCTCATGGCTAATTAGCATATTCCCCTCTTAATATATAGGATTGCCAGTCTTCTCCCCCTGAGATGTCAGTTCCATGAGAACTGGGACTTCATTTGTTTCATTAATGTTGTGTTTGCAATATCTAGAATAGATCCTGGAACAAGGTAGGTACTTAGTAAATATGTGTTGATTGAATGAGTAAATTGACAAATGAATCAGCTTGGTAGTTCAGTTGTGTTCCCTCTGACTTGTTGTGCCTGTATGTATACTAGTATATCTGTGGATATATCTACCCACATGCAAAAACACATATGTACATATATTTACATACCATGGTAGATACTGGCATTACATCCTTAACATTCATATTACATAGCAGCTATGGATTTAGAGTGCAACTGACCCACCACAGTAACAGAGGGGTCCCCTAATTGGTTTAGAGCTAATCTTTCCCACTGTCCATAATTTTGATTCAGCAATGGGCATATAACCCAGAACTCCAGGATTGTGTTCAATGTTTGAGGAAGAGAAGCCCTTATTTTGATTCTTAGTCTGACCTGGGCAGCATCTAGTTCTAGTTTCTGCTGACATTAAAGTGGACAACCAAGAGGAGAACATGTTTAGACATGAAGCATACATTACAGAAGGCGGGACGGAGAGAAAAACACCAACTGGTCTCCTGCTGACTTGGATGAGCTACTGGATTATGCCTGAAGCCTCAGTGCTGGGCTTCCTTGGCAATCATTTCTTTCATTGGTCAATCCAGTATGAGCTGAATTTTCTGTTACTTTCAAGTAAAACATGGTAATTGACACTGGTACTAAATTCTAATCACTGATAGCATTTTGGGTGTATTTCCTTTCATTAATTTTTAATGCTGTTAAAAAGAAAGATAGTTGCAATTGGAATGCATATATACTTTTGTGAACTATTTTGTCTACTATTTTCATTCTAATATTTACCTTTACAACCCTAATCTTGTTGGTTATGTAAATATCCTTTGCTTGAACACATTATAACTGAACAATTTTTCCATTATTTTGTATAAATAGGGTATTACCATTCTCATGTTTTTATTTCATTTTTTAAATATATTTTTATTGATTTCAGAGAGAAAGGGAGAGAGAGAAAGAGACAGAAACATCAATGGTGAGAATCATTGACCAGTTGCCTCCTGTATGCCCCCTATTGGGATAGAGCTCACAAACTGAGCATGTGCCCTTGCCTGGAATCTAACCAGCACCTTTCAGTCCACAGGCCGACACTCTATCCACGGAGCCAAACCTGCTAGGGCTCTTCTCATGTTATGATTAATTTCCTTAATACTTATTTCTCAGAAATCATTAGGTTAATGTATATAGAAATTACTGACTAAAACACATGCCAACTTGCTTTTTAAAATTATTTTAATACTTTAAAAACCATCAGTACACTGACAGTATTAAACTTTGTCACAATTTTACTTTTTACAAAAATTTAGTAACTAGTTTCTGGTGGTGAAAACTTCTCCAAAACATGCCTCCTTCATCCCTCTCCAGAGCCTCCATTCCTCCTTCACTGATGTGAAGTGCTCAGGATGCTATAAGTCACATTGTCTTTCATTTTGTGTATTGGCTGTTCCACATCCTCTGTCAGCCTACAGGAAGAAAAGCAAGGCTTTCTCAGGACACTCCCTTAGAAGGAGGCAGCACTAAAAACACCTGAATCAAAGTGACTGAGGAATCACCCCAATAATCACATTTTGGATTTGAAAATATTATCAACTTAATACACCAATAATTGAATTCACACTTTGTTTTAATTTGAATCTCTCTGATGACTGAAGGATTTGGATAATTTATGATCTGTATTTTACTACTGACATTAATTCTTTTGGGAACTATTTGTCACTTTGTAGTTGGAAATTACAGCCATTCTCTGGACTCATTGTGGCAGATGTTGTCAGTGTCCTAGTACTATCTTCTGGGTTCTCATCATTTCTGTGTACGCAGGTCAATAACTTTCTCAGTAAACAATTGAAGTTCTCTGCCTGAGGACTTTGTTGCTGGTACACACTGGGCCCAAGTATGGGATGAACAGGAAGTGGTTAAGTCAAAAGTCATCTCTCAAAACCCTGAAACATTCATCAATCAAAGTGATACCCCAGCTTCCTTATCCCTCATATGAGATGACACTAGACTTGTGTTTTACAGTCTCATCCAGAGCACGCCAGTAGGATTAAGTTCCAATTGTCCACAGTGGCAATTTGTTTGATGATTCACACAATGTTGTCTGTCTTCCTTTCCCTGTATTAGTCTCCAGTTCTGTATTGACGTGTGTTGACATCACCTTCCAAACAAATTCTGTACCCAAACCTGTCTTTAGGGAATCCAATTTAAGATACGCATTATATGAGACTTACTGTAGAGTAATGATAAAGGCTTTAAAAAAATAATCAAACATTTGAAATCTTCCCTACTCTGTAAAAAAATCATCAAAGCATTTAACTTTCCTTTGGAAAAAAAGAGAAGTGTTTTATCCAATGTACATGAACCTTTTAAAATTCTTAAATCACTTTCAAGAAAAAGGAGCAAAGGAGAAGCCAAGATGGCGGCATAGTTAAACACCTAGGCTTTTGCCCCGCACAACAATTTTGAGAATACAACTAAAGGACAAAATGGACATTGTCCAGAACCTTGGGAAGGCTGGCTAACTGTTAGTTCTGAAATTAGAGGGACACAGAAGTGCATACAGATAATCAGAGCCTCTGCAAAGCCTAAGTAAGGTAGGAGACTCGTGCATGCGCAGAGCCGGAGAAAACAGGGTGTCTGAGCACCTGGCAGGGGTGCTCTAGCAGAAAGGAGACAAAAACTCCAGGCTGCACTGAACCCAGTTCAGTTTGCACTAAAAAACCTAGGGAATCCAGACCCTTATGGGGAGAATCTGGACTGTGGGTGGAATTCCAGGGGAAGAGACAAAGGCAGAGCTCCGGAAGCATGCGCGCAAGTGCATGCAGAGAGGACGAACTGGGCCACTGGCAGAGTCTGGCAGGAGAAAGGAGCTCCAGGAAGCGCTGTGAGGCAGAATCTTGGGGGAATAGCCAGAGGAGGAGCTCTGGGGGCGCGCTCGGGGGCTCACAGTGAGGGTGATCTGTTGACTGTGTGGCTAGTGTCTTGCAGAAGGGAGAAAGGAGTTCCGACTGCATGGAACCCAGGTGCCAGGCGAAAATATGAGATTCCGGATTCATTGGAGACTGGATGGTCTGGTGGCAGGTAAAACTCAAGGGTGGCTTTCTCCCAGAGGTGCTTGTAGCGATTGTCCATGGATGCTAGGACCCGGAGATCTCATGGGGCGGGGCTGACTGGAAACCAAGGCTGTCTGTTTCAACCTGAAACTCTGCCCCACCTGGAAACTCCACCCCATTCAAGCTGAGCACAGAGACTTTGGCAAAATTTCAAGTCTTGGCACATAAGCCTGTCTCCCAGCATAGACATAGCTGATCCCCACAGCCAGTTCACCTGGAGGTCAATTCTTCCCAGTGATACCAACAACAATCAAGACTTATCTGCAACAAGGCTGTACACACAGTCCACAAAGGGGTGCACCAAGTGTGTCCACCTTAGGTAACAGGGGAGGCCGAAATACCTAGCACACAAAGCTATCCTACCAACTCAGGGAAGCAGTGAAAATGCAGAGAGAAAGAAACAAATCACAAACAAAAGAAATGGAGGAAAACAAACGACTGGATGTAGAGTTCAAAACCATGGTTATAAGGTTTTTCAAGAGGCTCCTAGCAAAGGCTGATAAGTTTAGCAAGTCCCTTGAGGATATGAGCGAGACCCTCGAGGATATGAAAAAGGACCAACTAGAAATTAAACATACACTAACTGAAATAAAAAAATATTATACAGAGACCCAACAGCAGACTAGAGGACTGCCAGAATCAAATCAAAGACTTGAAATACCAAGAGAAAAAAAAAAAAAAACAAACAAACAAAAACAAACCCACACACACTCAACCAGAAAAGAAAAAAGAATCCAAAAATTTGAGGATAGTGTAAGAAGCCTCTGGGACAACTTCAAGCATACCGACATCAGAATTATGGGGGTGCCAGAAAAAGAGAGAGAGCAAGATACTGAAAACCTATTTGAAGAAATAATGACTGAAAACTTCCCCCACCTGGTGAAACAAATAGATTTACAAGTCTAGGAAGCACACAGAGCCCCAAACAAAAGGAATCCAAAGAGGACCACATCAAGACACATCATAATTAAAATGCCAAGAGCAAAAGACAAAGAGAGAATATTAAAAGCTGCAAGAGAAAAATTGTTAGTTACCTACAAGGGAGCACCCACACACTTGTCAGCTGCTTTCTCAACAGAAACTATGCAGGCCAGAAGAGAGTGGCAAAAATATTCAAAGTGATGAGTAGTAAGAACCTACAACTAAGATTACTCTACTCAGTGAAGCTATCATTCAGAATTGAAGGTTAGATAGAGTTTCACAGATGAGAAGAAGTTAAAGGAGTTCATCAACACCAAACCAGTATTATATGAAATGCTGAAAGGTATTCTTTAAGAAGAAGAAAAAGGAGAAAACGGCAGCTGCTTCAAATTAGAGCATGGATGGAACTGAAAAGCATTATGCTAAGTGAAATAAGCCAGTCAAAGAAAGATAAGTATCATATGATCTCACTCATTTATGGAATATAATGAACAACATAAACTGATTAACAAAAACAGATCCAGTGACAGAGAAGCATTGACTGTAAAACCTCAGAGGGAAGGTAGGGGAGGATGCGGGTAAGCGGAAGAGATCAACCAAAGGACTTTTATGCATGCATATAAGCCTGATCAATGGACATGGACACCAGGGGGGATTGGAAGGGATGATGCCTGATGAGGACACATATGTAATACCTTCATCAATAAAGAAATTTTTAAAAAAGAAAAAGGAGCAAAAATAACTAATGATTTGTTATCATTTTTAAGCTAAAAGAAGCATTTCTTTGTTATGTATGTGGCTTCAGAACTTAGTTTGTTTTTCCCCGTGGGTATTTGTTTGAGCTTTGAGAAGTACAAATTTATTTCTCCCTAGGCTTTAATCACCATGCTTTAAGAAAATCTTTTGAAATGAAGGCAGCATATGTTGCAATAACTAGGCCCTTTCATGAAATTTATCCCTTAAGAAAAGCCCACACAGTAACTGATTTTTGACCTCAGTTCAAACAGAATTTTGGCTAGAAAATTCTCAGAGGTAAAATACTAAGAGTAATGGGAACTTTTTGTATTTTAAAGTTTTCCAACAACTACAATACATTTTATCCCGCATATATTTGGTTTGGGCTGTTTGAAGTTCATGCAGAGTTTAGATGGCGTTTTATAGATTGCCTGAACAGTCTGTTTTCCCAGTATATATTACCACCCATTTTGAAGATTGATAACCTAAGAAGAAGTTCTTCTTTTAAAGAAAAGTCTGTTGTTAAAACAATATCACAGTTTTACATGCATGTCTTTGTGAATGCTGCATTTTAGAACTTCTAACTCTAGATTTCCAATTTTGGTGATATCTAAAATTCAATTGATCATAAATTGTTTTTCAAGTATAAATTTACTTCAAAGCCACAGCTTTGACTGCTAAATCATAGCTACACAGTGTCTTTAAAAAGTTTTAACAACTTCAAATGGGTATTTCAATGTTAGTGGCAGAATAGGAGCATATACCACCTACTAATAATGATTATTGCTTAGCCTATCTTACCTAATAATAGAAAACATATAAATTGACTGTACCTCTGCCACACCCACAGCCAATCAGGAGTGATTATTCAAATTAATCTGACAAAGATGTTGGGTTAATTTACATATGCAGGCACAGAGTGGCGGGGGTGGGTGAGGGGGGAAGAGGTGGGACACCAGCTATGAGGAGGGGACATGGCTGAGGGAGCTACAGGACCGGTGCTCCACCAGGGAACAAGGACATTTGGACTCCCAGGTGCCCAGGAGCAAGGACTTGCAAGCTCCCAGGTGGCTGGGAGCGAAGCCAGGGGAAGGAAGGCCTATTCTTACAAGAATATCATGCAATGAGCCTCAACTCTTAAATAAAACAGTTTTTGATATATACCAGTGATGTTACAATTTCATGGGCATTGTGATGTACATTCAAAATGTTTTGAATTTGGAAGGCAGATTTTGCCACCACAGTTTAGAGAGGTCTTCCACCAAGATCTTAATGTTATTGTAGAATATTCAATTTAAAAACATGCCCTCAAAAGTCAGGCTATCTTCAAGGGCAAAATGAAGCGGAAATCTGGGTGTCTGGATAATTTAGGCTAAAAGCTGTTAATGTAATTGAGTGAAAGGGTTCAAGAGAGGTGTTGAGATGAAATCAAATCACCACAGACCTTTATCAGAGTCCTCCTCCTCTACTTTAACTGTAATACCCTTTCCAAACTCCCATTGTTTGCTCCCAGTCTTGACCCATCCTCTGTGGAGGTCCAGGTTTAAAAACACACAAATCAAGAGGCTACCCTGGAAGGCACTAGTCTTTAGCTGTCTGAAAGTTCTCTCTAGTGTTTACAAAACGAATGCTCACTTAATGCCAAAATGCCAGCTTCACAAGTTTATGCTACTTACTACTCCTCCATACTATTTTAAGATTTGTACCATAATGGACATTGAGAAAGACTAAATGTAATTAATCAAGTTACCCAGCGTACGCCAAAACTACAAGTTCATGCATGTTTTCTCCACCCAGAAATTCTACATTTTGTCTATTGCATACTAATGTGAGCACAGCCTCCCTTAAGTACAAATGATGACAGTGAAATTATAATATCAACATATTCTTAGGTTGGTAGGATCAAAGGAGTCTTCTATATAGATGCTATATTTCCTGAGTATGTGGTTTTTAAAACTCAGAAGCGATTTATATTCTATTGTAAGTGAGGCCTAGGCCTAGAAAATCTACAGCAGGCTTCATAGCCCTGAAGTACTTTGGTAGGTAGTCATGCATCATAGCCAATTGTGCACTAAGTTTGTACCTCATCAGGAACATTACAAGAAAATTCAGTAATGTTTATTTATTAAATCCAGTGTAGTAATTACCAACCAAGCAAAACAGAGCTAAAATATATTCCATGGAAAATACAACTGCTTAACAGGTGTACAATGGAAATATAATGTTTATTTGATGATATTTAAATAATAACCATCATCTCATTCATAGTCATGAGATTTCTAAGAATTGTTGTCTTTTAAATTTCCAAGAGGAATCATGGATCATTACCCAAACCTGTTTGACCTGGAAGGTGCTGGAGTACCTACTGTCATGTTTATTGAAAACAAGAATGTTTTGATGAAGTGTACATTTAGTTCACATGATGAAACATCGAGATAAGCTGGGGTGTTTGGTTCATTCATTCAGTTGATACATTAAGCAGAAAATGTTTATATTTAATGATGTCTCCGTCGATTGATAAGGCACAAGCTTCATCTCAAACGAATATAGCTCATAGCAGACGGTGGCCTATTGTAAGGCAGTAAACTATACTATGTAAAATTACAAACAAGTTAGTGTCCTAAAACTAATTTTAAAAATTAGGAAATAATAATTTAATGCAGAGGGCTAGGAGCAGGATAGAAGGAGTCAATGGGGGGAAAAGGAAGAAATCTGTAATACTTTCAATAACAAAAATACATGAAAAAGAAATAATAATTTAAAAACACATTATATTTTAATTATATAACTGGAAGCAAATAAAAACATGAAACATTTGAACTGTTGAGTTTTACTCATTTTTATTTTTTAGATACATAAGGTTTATATTCTTTCTTGTAGAACAAGCCAAGAATAGGGATTAAGGGCTGGTGTGGTGGCTTCCATCATTGGGGGCCCAAGCCTCTTGTAAGTTTCTGCTCTGTCATGCTTAGCAACAACTTTCACCTGCAAGGCTGCTTTATGGTTCAAAATGGCAGTTGGTGCATCAGCCTTGACCTCTGCATTGCAGGCATCAGTAAGGAGAAAGGTAAGGAAGATAAAAGCAAAGACCTCCTGTCTATACTCTCTTGAAAAAAAAAATCTTCCTTCAAGTTTCACCATATAACTTTTGCTTATATCACATTAGTCAGAGGTTAGTCACATGGCTAAACCCATTCTTTTAACTGATTATGTTGCCACCATGAGTAAAAATGGGGTATGCTGCTGAAGGAAAAGAAGGGAAAGGATATTGGCTGAGCAAATATACCGTATATTTTCCATTTGCCCATTCTGACCCAGTTTCCAACTTTTCCCACCCTGTTATGTGCCTGGAGGACAGACCTCTGTGCCCCAGGGGACAGATGCCAGTCAAACTTCATTCAACCCCTGGCTTCCCTTTTTGTTTGGACAATGAAATTAACCAACAGGATATTGAAAAGTGGGAAGAGGGAAATGATGGGTCTTTATTTCCCTTGTCCTGGATCAAACCTCAGCCCTTACAGATAGGAACTAAATTATTTTTCAAATGAGACCTTTTAACTTGATTTGTTTTTCTTCACAAGTTTATGCTACTTACTACTCCTCCATACTATTTTAAGAAAATTAGAATTACTTTCTAATTTGTAAGCAAACTTTTTAATTTTTTGTATGAATAAATGCAACTTTATCAGTTGACACAAGGACTCTTCCAATTAAGCATTATTTATAAACTAGAAGTCCAATGCACGAAGATTTGTACCATAATGGACCTTCCTTTCCCTGGCTGCCGGAACCGCCTTGGCTCTGGCCAGAGCTGCCTTTCCACCTTCCTAAACTGCTCAGAGGCCCAGAGCAGCCAGGGACTGTGCCGAATGCCTGCATTGTCACCATGTCAATGACACAAGCATCACACGCAGCCCCTGGCCTCTGGGCGCTCATGTATGCAAATTAACCCACCAACTTTGGGTTAATTTGCATACTCACTCCTGATTGGCTGGTCAATTAGCATGTTACTCTCTTATTAGGTAGATTAGTTACCTTCCTACCCTGTTATTTAACATAATATGTACACTCTTTTTTCTTTCCTTTTTTATTTTTTAGCTACAAGGCTTATAGGTCCCTTTGGTTTGTACAATCCGAGCCACTAAGAAGATATAATTTCATGCAAGTGGTAGAGGTAATGCCAATGCCATTAATGGCCCACAGATTAGTCAGCAACATGTATCTCGTAAAGCCAAAAGACTGTTTACTTAATAAAGCCAGACCTCAATTATGTACTATTCCTGGTTTAAAATTTATTCTGGTTAGTAAAAGTAGTGTATTACCCCAAATGTTATCAAAGGTAGGAATCTGATATTAGAAATATTCCAGAAATAATTTCATTTTAGGTATTATTAATGCTAAGATTACCCCCATGCGAAGCCTAACTGCTTAGAATTTCGGTGATAATATTTAAATTGGGATTATGCTTATTAAAAATGCCACCCATTTTTTTTGAAAGATCAATTTCACGTCCACAGAGGAGTCAGTGTACTGTTTGGCAAAAAGACTACACACCATTCTGTTAGGCGGGCTGGCTTCATGCACACATTATTACTATCCCGCCAGAGCAAACGAGATTGCCTTGGAACAGTTCCTACCTAAATATGGAACAAGAGAGAGAAAAGGATTGAAGCGCCAGGGACACTTAGCCTGCTTTGGTCCTTATTGAGAGTTATGTACTTTTTCCATTCCCAAACTCCCCAGGTACATTCCTGCTTTACCTGGCTATAGGTAAAGCATTGCTCCCTGTAAAGCTGCAGCTTTCAAAGGTAGCCACACATTTAGGTCACTGGGCAGCTTTTCAATTCCCCATGCCCACATTGCACCGCAGCACAAGTACATCAGAATCTTAGAGTGAGGCCTGACCAGTAGGGCTTGCATATTAGAATTTTTAAGGTACCCCTGGTAATTGCAATGAGTAGCCAAGGTTGAGAACCACTGCTATAAAAAAGATGAGACTCCAGACGTGATTTGTATGGGACCTTGGCTTGAGCTTTTAGAGGCAGCACTTTCAAGGGCACACTTTCTCCCTCCTGGTTGGTCTTATGTATTCTCTAGAGAGGTCATGTATTCACACTTTCTATAAGTTGCCAGCTTTCAATTCTCATTGTTTCTTTCCATTGTGACAAATGAAAAAGAAGTATAAACATTTTGTTTTAATGATAATGTAGGGCCATCACATGTCAGGGTAGAATATGGCATATGATCTTATCATAAATATTATAGGATCTATTTGATCATCAGGGCTTCATCAAAAGCACTAGAAATTACTTGAATTGGAAAGAAACAGACTATAATTTCCATTTATGTCCCAAATAATTAGTCACTGACAACTAAGACAATTCTTAACAATAAAAATGAATAAAATTTTCTCTATTCCATCAAAATAAGTATATATGTTCAGGAAGAATTAAAAAATCATTATATGCAAGAGACAGTAAGTCATAGCACGATTTTATAAATGGAAAGAAATTTAATGAGTGACCATTAATTTCTGTTGATATGCTGGGAAACTCATCTTTGTATGATCAAAGATTTACATAGAAATAATCTAAACATCTAGGTTAATGCTGAAGTAGAAAATTTTCTCAAAGCTAATGGGTCCAATCATTCAGGTGTCCTCCAGTTTTCCTCGACCTGATCCTCTAATCACATTTGTGTCTTCTCCCCCAGTATAATTATTTTGTTTTATCCAAATCCCAAAGACTTCTACCTGTTGGTTGATATTATGCAAAAGGGCTGGAAAAAGACACAAGTAAAAGGGAATTGTGGTACATTCCACACAGTGCATTTGAAATGTCCAAATGTTTAGAAAATACTTGTTCAGCTACTCTGAAAGAATATTAAATATGTCGGGTAAATTTGTATCAATATCACATGAGAAAATGGACAATATGAGATGCCATCAAAAGAAAAAAGCAATCCCAAGAGACTTTGCCATAAAACTGTTTTTAAGGCTTGTCAATCTAAGAGGAAGAGTTTACTTAATGCAGCAATACATGTCTCAGCGATTTCACATGAAGAAGATCCTGCCATATGCTGAATTTGAATTTAGCTTCTGAGCTAATATGGAAAAACAACAGATAATATAAATATTGTCAAACAAGAATTCAGAAGCTAAACAATAGCTTTTGCTAATCCTAACAGCACCTTATTGAGGTATAAATTATACACAGATAATGCAAAGCTTAATTTGGCAATTGCACATAACCATGAAACCACCTAGATCAAGGTATAAAACATTTCACCTCTCTAGAAAGTTCTCCACAAGGAATTATGGAATATGTTCTCTTTTGTAACTCAGGTCTCCTAGAAAACATGATTTTTCCATTTTGTGGAATGGATCAGTATTTTATTTCTATTTATAGCTGAGTAGTATTCCATTATATGATATAGCATAATTTGTTGTTCATTAGTCAATGGACATTTGAGTTGTTTCCATTTTTAGACTATTACAAGTAAAAGTGTTACTAATATTCTTTTACAAACAGTTATATCAATATGTTTTACCCTTTCTGGGTAAATACTTAGAATTTCTGGGCCAGAGAATAGGTGGGTTTCTTTGGAACATTATTAGAAACTATTAAAATTTTTCCTAGGAAGTGTTACATTTTCTGTCACCATTGCCTGAGAGTTCAGTTATTCTACATTTTTGTAAACACTTGGTCTTATTAGTATTTTTTTATTTTAGTCATTTTAATGAGTATATAGTTATAGAATAGCTTTTGGAGAATTACTAAGGCTCTTATTTTATTTTTATTAAGGTTCTTACTTTGTTTTTCTGGGTTCATTTGCTTAACTTTTTCTTTATTTTTAATTTTTATTTTTAAACATTTCCATTCCCTAAATACTATCAGCAGTTACAGACAAGATTAAAAAGTAATTCTCACAGAAACAGGCACATAGTCTTACATTTTAAAAATTAAAGAACCTTCAAGGACTGAGAACTTTGTAGATCATAAAACAAGATTTCTGGACACAAAATTGTTGCCTTATTTCAAGAGATTATTCCAACTTGAATCATTTACTGATCCTTGTTCAATGAAGTTTTTGGAATTTCATTAAAACTTCAATAGCAAATGTAAATAGTGAGAACCATATCTAAATCCTGCCTTGCAATAGCAGAAACCAAAAGCAAACCCAAAATTGCCTTTTTCACACTTGTAGGAGTGTGCCATTTAAATTTTGTAACTACTGTATCACAAGAAACAGTAAGAGGCACTCAGGCTGCAAAATCCCCCTGATTCTGATAACTGATTTATCTGTGGCCTACTCTTGGACATGTTGAGACAAAGTGGCTTCTAAAGCCTTAGCCCTGCTCCCCAGAACACAGTTATAGATGTGAATCAGACTGTTTTCAGGGAATCTCACCTCAATGAAGGATGCAGCTCAGGAATAGCTGCCTTCTGGACACCTCACCTCCTTGTTCACCAACCTTAGTTTATTCTGAATTCTCAATATCTCCCTGAGGTGATTAACACATAATCACCATGAAATCAATATAAAACTGCTATAACAGCTATAAAACTTACAACCTGGGTGGGGAGCTGGGAGTATAGGACCAGATGTTAAATGTCTGATGCCTGGGGATGGTAGGTAGGGGGTAGGGGAATGGCTCTGGCACCTGGCTTTGGGCCTAGAATTCAATCCACCACACATATATGCCAAATAGCAAATATCCAATATAAAAGTGTGTGTGTGTGTGTGTGTGTGTGTGTGTGTGTGTGTGTGTGTGAGAGAGAGAGAGAGAGAGAGAGAGAGAGAGAGAGAGAGAGATGTTCAGTTTTCTGTCTCTTTCCTGTGAACATTTTGAATCAAGATAAAAGGACAGAGGCAGGAATGTAAGTATCATCACAGGGAAGACCAAGCCATTGCACTCTCCTAGGCATTGCATTATTTGTAAATGCCTAGTACCATATAGGAACTATTCTGTTTGCAGGGCCAGCTCAAATTGCAATGCTGACAGAACTTCCCAGAAATTCACCAGGTATTGATCTCTCTACTCCTTCTTCTCCTTCATCTATCCACTTCACTAAAACTCCAGCACTCCAAAAACTGAAGGATGTCTTTGCAGAGAAATGACTAAAACTGAATAAGGAGAATAGAACTTCAAGGTCTTCTCTCTGTAGTCATCAAAGAAAGAGCTCTAAACCTGGATGTGGAAGATGCCAAATCAACCACAAATAATACTAAAAGCATTGCCCACGTAACAAGCACACTAATTATTCAGGAAAGTTGGTGTCTACACCGGATGAAATCCTTGAGAGCTTCCTGTTATGGCCAATATTAACTACTAGTTGCTGAATCATGGGGAGGGACTGGTGACCAAGGCAGTGATCATGCCCTCCAGAGAGTCTGGGAAGCAAGTATTTACTAACTGGCATAAAAGGATTTCAATTTCTATCTAATAAAAGAGTAATATGAAAATTTGACCGTACCTTCACCACACCCACAAACCATGCCCACAGCCACGCCCACCAGCCAAGAAGGAGCAGATTATGCAAATAAACCCCAACCAACATGGCTGCCACCACTGAGAGCAGAAGGAAGGCTTGGGTTTCCCCAGCAACAGAGGAAGCCAAGCTTTCTGCCTCCCTAGGCCTCCACTCAATGTTACAAAGTTTCAATTATAAAAAATACAGAAATGGCGGCATTCACTGAGCTGGAGAGAACAGAGGCTTGGGTTTCCCTGGCAATAGAGGAAGCCAAGCTTTCAGCCTGCCATTGCTGGCCGAGGCCTTCACTCTAGGCTACAATGTTTCAAACAGAAATGGTTGCTGCCCCAGAGTGAGCAGAAGGCTTGGCTCCGTTCAATTCTATAAAGTTTCAATTATAGATATAGATTAATCCCAGATCCCAGGGCCTCCATTTGATTCCCTGGGGGGCATGGCCAGCCTGCAAACCTCCACAGGCCCCTCACCCAGGCTGCCTCTCACCCCAAGGGAACCCCCACCCTGATCTGGGACACTCTTCAGGGCAAACCAGCTGGCCCCAACCCATGCACCAGGCCTCTATCCTATCTAATAAAAGAGTAATTTGCAGATTGACCATCACTCCAACACACAAGAGGGCTGCCTTCATGTGGTCAAAGATCCTGCCCCATGTGGATACAAGATGGCTACCACAAGATGGGGCTTTGGGAGATTCCAGGTCCTGCAAGGGAGGGCAGTAGTGGGCGATCAGGCCAGCAGGGGAGGGCAGTTGGGAGGGACCAGGCCTGCAAGGGAGGCTAGTTGGGGGCAATCAAACCTGCAGGGGAGGGCAGTTAGGGGTGACCAGGCTGGCAGAAGAGGCAAGTTGGGAGCAAATAGGCTGGCAGGGGAGCAGTTAGACATCAATTAGGCTGGCAGGGTAGTGGTTAGCGGGTGTTCAGGCTGGCAGGCAGAAGTGGTTAGGGGCAATCAGGGAGGCAGGCAGGTGAGCAGTTTGGAGCCAGCAGTCCTGGATTGTGAGAAGGATGTCTGATTACCCGGGATCGGGCCTAAACGGGCAATTGGACATCCCTCGAGGGGTCCCAGATTGGAGAGGGTGCAGGCTGGGCTAAGGGACATCCCCCGCCCCCCTTTACATGAATTTCATGCATGGGGCCTCTAGTATTTATATAATTGGTTAGAAATGACAGTCTTACTAACCTGACTTAAGGATCAAAGCTCCTTTTAACTATAGCCTTTCATGAATGCCAAGACTCTCCCTCTCAGTTTGGATCTCCTACTCTCCACCTCAGAAGTAGACACTCTTACCGAAACACAAAATATTTTTTTCTACTGAAAAATATAAGGCCTGCAACAAGGATTCTAGCCTAAGTAGTTCTTTGGGAGCTGATCTCAGAAAATACTTGTATGGGAATGAGACAGTGAGAAAGGGAAGAGAAGAGAATGGAAGGGAGACAATGAAAGTTCTACTGCTGAGCAGTTACTACTGTGGGCAACTGGGGTTTCATCATTTGGGAATGGGAACCTCAGGAGTGAGAAGGTGGGTGTCTACTCAGTAACTCCTATGGGTTATTCTGAGAGCTGTTTCTGCGAGAGCTCACTTCCCAGCCCTCAGGCAAAAGGACCAGGTACAGGGGCTGGGAAATAGCAGGTGTGTGTAGGAACTAAAGGATCACACCCTCCAAATAAAACACCTCTGTTACACCTTTATAAGAAATAATGACCATCAAAAAGGCAAGTTCAGTATATATTTTGGCTGAAGACAAGAAGGAGAATAAACTTCCATAAATATAAAAACCGTTCCTCATAAATTAGAAAAAATAATAATAATTATGGGGTTATTTTCCCTCTTCAACCCAGTCTGTGCTGCTCTGATCTTTCAGTGAATGAGACCTAATAGTAGATTGCTTCCAGGAGAAAAAATATTTTCCCCCCACAGTGTTAGTTACAGTCGACCTGAAGGTAAAATCCTTACTCTTCAGTTATACTAAATTGAAAACCCACAATTTTGCAAGAGAGAAATTTATGAGTGATTTGTGGTGAAATTCAGTCACAAATATTTCAAGAAATTAAACTTGATTCAATTTTTCCTGTTATCACAGACCTTATTCTGTGCAACTCATTAATGTGTGTGGTGTGTCCATTCCATATGTCATTCCCTGTTATAATATCTAAACTGCCAAACTGATGGGTATTTCCTTTTGTCTGATTCTGGTAAAAAATTCAGTATTCTGACAGAGAGAAAAAGAGATACAAGTTGATATAGAGCTAGAGATAAAGACAGAGAGAATGAGTCATCAGCTGGGATTCTCCAACCACTTACGTGCAGGGAATTGTTCTTTTAATTTATTATGCATGATGAACTTTATGTGAGGTACACAAGAAATCATAGAAAAAAAAAACTTATAGGGAAAGCACTGGTTTAAAGTTTGATTCTAAGAACATATTCAAAATAGCTTGATGGTCCAGGGAATGAAGGGGGAGTTTGCGGGGAGAGGGAGAGTATGAGTCAGGGCTTGGTTTAGTAACAAAAATCAAACATTGTACAGTCTCTTGGCCATCTGGACCTTCCAGTGGGTCCTGAACAGGCCCTCTGCTTCTTCATTAGTAATTGGCTACAAAAATGAGAATACATAAAAGCAAGCACTGCCAACCTGGACCTAGACATTCTTCTTTGATTCCACTTTATCTGTGTTCAACATAAGCCAACAGTAGCTAAGAGAAGAGGTTCACTTCATGTGCTTCACTGGCCTGCTCATTCCCCTTTTTAGCATCTTTCGGTCTTCAGGAATTTTATCTTCCTTCCCTCCCTGCTTCACTGAAAACCATTTGCTGAGAAATGTTAAAATACCTCCTTTTCTTGGAATCTATTATTTTGCCAATGGTTACTTCTTGGTCAACATTCAGAGCCTGGCAAAACCCATCAACTTATTCTACTAATATTGATAAGAGCCCATACACTGAGTTAGGTTTTGAGCTTATAAAGCTAAGCAATACCAGATACAGCCACTGGTCTCATGGTGTTTACAGTCTAGTGATGTAAACTGGACTCAAGTAAATGTAAATGAACAAAAGGAAATAAGTGCTCTGAAGTATAGAGGTTCAGTTCTATTTAATATGTACATATAACATGATGGATGATAGATGATAGATAGATGATAGATAGATAGATAGATAGATAGATAGATAGATAGATAAAAATTGATCCTGGAGGCAGGGTTGTGGGGTAGTAGGAAGTCTTATCTGAGGAACTGGCATTTGCACTGAGACCTGATGGTAGATGAAAAGCTTAACCAAGAGAGGAAATGAAAGAGAAGGATCAGTCTCAATGGAGGAGATCTCTTCCCGCCAGAGAACAGGAAAAGGGTAACAAATGATCTAAAGAAATAAGTGGAGCCAGAACATGCAGAGCCTTCAAGGGTTTTGGTCTTGCTATTCAGAGCAATGAAAGCTACTGAAGGATGTTAAACCTGGGGCTCACTTGATGCTCTAGTTACTGTGCAAACACTTTCAGTGTGGCATGGAGACAAGGCCAGAGAGGAGCACAGGTGAATGTGGGGTTAGGAGAGGAGGGAAAGCATCAGGGCAGACAGACTAAAGAGGTTCAAAAAGAGAGAAATGAATGCATGAGGACATTGTGGGTTGGATTCTAGAAATGACACTTCAGAATCTAGAGTCAGGTAAAATGGGCTGGAAGAGAAAAGTACAAATAATGACTCCTAAGTTCCCAGCATGTAAAGCTGGATCAATAAAGGTGTCACTATTTAAAACAAGGAAGCACTGCTTTTACAATGCATGTAACACATCTCGATGCAAGAAGAATTTTCTGTGTCTCCAGGTTTTATAAGGAATAACTGCTATATCCAAAACTGAGATGGGCAATTAGATCCTTCCTTTGATAATATCCACGTCCAAAAGTATCATAGTTGTTTATTTTAAAAAGTAATCCTAGAGTCAGCTGTAGGGCTTCAGTGAACACAAAAGCAAGCCATGAGCAGACAGAATGAGCACAGAAAATAAACTACTTGATGCTCAGTAGCCTGAAGAAACAATAAGCTGGTTTTATTACAAGTTGGGGGAAATGAGTAAGTTCTGTGAAGTGACAGCCTGCCATTTCAGATTTTTCAGAGAGGGATTGAGGTTATTATTGTAGAAATGTATGCATTTGTTTTTTCAGTGGGCCATTTCACCCATAACTGTTAATTAATGCCCATCCTTGATTTCTGCCTAGGAGGTGCAATTATAAATCTTCAGATATGTAGAGCAAATTATGCTATCTGGAAACAGCAAAGCAGAGATAAGGCAAAGCCATTGCCAGAAAATAATATTCAGAAAAACACAGCTGAATTTAAAATAACTCATTTTTATGGCATAAAAATCCACTTATTTGAAAAATAGAAATTTTATTTTTGTCACGAGGGTTTATGACACTAGTCATTTTCTATAAACATACAGCTTAAACAAGAAACACCCAGAATACAACAATGGTCATGTTGTTTATTATAATATCATCAACTGAGAGTTTCAGCCACAGATTTGAGATTTGTCAGTCGTGTCCTGAATATACTTATCTTTGTAGCAAGATCTATTTAGGAGGTGACTGAGCTTTGAAACACAGGTGGTGTTACATTAATTTTCTCCCAGAACTTAAGTATATCATACAGGTTTCCATGTAGAATCAGTGGTTTTCTTGACAATATAAAAAAAATACCTCTGAACTCTGATTTATTCCCAAAACACAGTTTAGAAAGTAATTTGTGAATGGATCACGTTAACAAAATACTAGAAAAATTCACTGGAATGAACCATTGGTGTCCAGTAGAAATGATCACCAGACCAGGAGATTATCCTTGCTTCCTAGATTTTATACGACTATGCAGACATGTTGAATGGATTTTTTTAATGCTCTGCAACATGTCAGGGAGGGGAAGAAATTCATTTTTCAATAACTTAGATAAAGCTACCATTTGGATTCCATTTACAGCTATCTGGAAATTTGTTTTGCAATGGTGATATACAAATAATGCAATATTTAGATTTCTTCTTGAATGAAGATTTTGCCAACTTAGGCAGGTTACTTTACTTCTTGAGCTTCAACCTCTCTATCTGTAATAAATGGTGTGATCTCACTCTACTCACAAAATCATTTTGAAAATTAAATAGGAAAGTACACATGAATTTGTACAGTATAAAAGAAATACCCAATAAGATTAGCTGTTCCACTAGCAATACTAAATCAATATATCTTAAAAGTAAGTCCACTATCGTTGTTTACTCAATGCACTCTTCCAAGGTTTTTCATTTTGGACGGAAATTTGCTTCTGTTTGAATACCTTCTTCTTTCCTGCCACCCCCATCCAACCCATTTTTAATACCAATGTATTGTCATGAAAGTGTATGATAGTAGTCACTTCTTAGAAACATATAGCTTAAATAAGAAACAGCCAGAACAAATATACAAATATAACTTGTATTTATATTTACTGCCTATCCCTACACATACTATACTAGTTCAAATCTTTTTTTCTCTCTCTCCTTAAAAATTGCATCTGCTTTCTAGCTGGCCTCCCTAGCTCTCCTCTCCAAGTATGAGTGCATACAAAATGGAGCTGCCAGATTCACCTTCCACTGACACACTTTGAGTCATACCCCAGTCCTGCTCAGAAACCACCAGTGGTTTTTCATTTCCATCCAAGAAAGCCTGGCACATAAATCTTTCCACTGTCTTATCCTCAATTCACCTTCTTCAGCCTGATCTCCCACATTAATGCCCCCCAATATAAACTCCCTCCAGCCAAAATGACCAGTATACCATTCCAGAAATATCTTGTATTTTCCTGATTCCACGACTTGGCTCAATCTATTCTTCCACCTGGGATGCCTTTCTTATTCTCAACATATTCCTACACATTTTTTAATGTCACTTCAAATATCACCTCTCTTACTTCCAAAGGGCAAGTGTTTATTCCCTTTTCTAACTCCATTGCACTAAACATTTTTTACAATATTTTCCACAATATAGTTTTGCATTCAAATAATTTTTAGGTATATATTATTCATCTTTCCAGATTGCCATCTCCTTGACAAAGGAGACTGTGTTTTATTTATGTTGTATAACCTTCCACGTCTTGCTCAGTGCCAGATGTTCAAGAGAATGTTAATGGGTACATGAACATAAAAGTTTGTATCAAATCTACTTAGTGACTTTTAACTTTGTTACCCATGCCCTCTCTTTATGAAACATGGTTTTGCTTTTCAACTATTTAGTTTTTTTAAAAAAATATATCTTGTTTTATTGGTTTCAGAGAGAGAGGAAGGGAGAGGGAGAGAGAGAAAGAAACATGTGTGTGAGAAACAATGATGAGAGGATGATTGATTGGTTGCCTCCTGCATATCCCGTACTGGAGATAGAGCCCACAACCCAGGCATATGTCCTGACCAGGAATTGAACAGTGACCACTGACCACCTGGTTCATGGATTGATCTTCAACCACTAAGCAATGCCAGATGGGCTCACCATTTTGTCTTTTATTGAGAAGAAGACTCTATCTAATGGATACATTTGAAGTTCATGTGCTATACCGGTTTTGGGAACACTTCATGCAATAAAGAGTATTTTGCAAGGAACATCTGCAAAAACTGATCATGCTCTAATGGGGGTCAGTGTCCATAATGCCTGGTGATTCAAGTTCTTTCCAGCTTCTTGTCACACTGATAGGAATACAACTTGAAGAAAATTTTAGCAACCACTTCTATGTATACAGCACCTTCTAATTTCCAAAGTAACTTCCCAGCTCTTATGTTGTACATGACCCTTAAATAGAAAAGCAGAAACAAGTACCCTGATCACTACTTGAAAGAGGAGAAAAAATGCCTTCCTAAGAAGAATAAGTGGCTTACCCAAGGTCACAAAGCTAGGAAGTAATAGAAGTGGAAGCAGAATTGAATCTGTCTCCTAGATGCTGACTGTGTGTTTCTTCCTTTCAGTATCACTTTGGATTCTCCACTATTTTATTCAGCCAACTCCCAAGCTTTCTAGGGTCCTGGAATGCTCCTTTATAGTATACAGTCATGTTTATGCTGCACCTCCCCTTTCTCCCCTAGTTTGGAGAGAAGTTTGGTTTCAGCTGTTATACCTTGCAACAGCTTTACTCTCACCTGCTTTTTTTTCCCTTTCACATAATTTAAGTTCTATCCTGGTTATGATGTGCCTTTCCACTTTTTGAGAGAATTTGCATATAATAGAACGAGGGCACCATTAGATGGATTTGGACAAATGCATATACATTGTTGTATTCTTATTACAGTCACCTGATCTCACTCATATGTGGAATATAATGAACAAAATAAACTGATGAACAAAATTGATCCAGAGACATAGAACCATGGACCAGAAGGTCAAATCTCAGAGCAAAGGTAGGGGCCGAGTGTGAGTGGGAAGAGAGCAACCAAAGCATAATCCCTGGGCACAGACAATAGGGTGGACATCTGTAATACTTTCAACAATAAAGATTTTTTTTAAAATTAGAATATTTGCAGCACCCTCAGAAGTTCTTTGTACCCCACAGTAGCCCATTCCCATTGAGAGCCACCACTGACCACCTCTCTGTCTGCCTATCATTGAAAGCTGTGCTCCATATAATTTGTTTTTAAGTCAGATCACTCCAGACTTTGCTAAGATTCCCTGCCCACTTAGGACAAAAGACCACGTCCTCCAAAGGGCCCACAAAGATCTGGGCACTCTGCCTTCACATGACCCTTTTACCTCACTCCCTACTCTCCTGGAACATTTCCCATGTCCCTCCTTCACATTATTTTCTCTACACCTTCTCAACTTGAATATGCATAAGAGACCCCAGAGGACATTCTTTAAAAGGATATTTTGATTCCATAGATGTGAAGTGGAGACTTGGCATTTCTAACAAGCTCCTAGATAATGCTGACACAATTTGACTAGTGAGAAGCGTGGACATTTAACCCCAGTGTAAGGGCAGAGACTGGCATGTTTTGTTAACCACTGTGTTCTCAGTGTCCTGATAGTGCCTCCCACATAGTAGCTGTTCAATAGGCAGTTGATGGCCAAATGAGTACATGAATGGATGAATTTTAAACATGGCAAATGAAGCATAGCTTGCTGAGTTCCTGTTTTCACTGATTGACTTTGCAGCCGCAGCTGTGGGCAGGTTAGTTATCTTTGGGCCTCAATTTCCTGATCTGCACAAAGGGCACTGAACATCACCTCTGAGTCCTTCCTGGTTCAAAGTATATTATTCCAAGAAGTGTGTGAGAAACAATAATTCCCTAGCATCTGAAAAATAGTTCTCCCAACCAACTTGGAAAGAAAGGCAATTTTGCAAATGTCACAGAAGCTCTTCTATTTTTTTTTCTTAAGTGCTGTTCTTTCTGCCTGCTCTCAACAATTTCCAGTCAAGAGCATCCAGCAATGTGATTTCAGAACAGTTGTCTGCTGAAACTTACAGAGGGAAAGAGAGGACCCAGACATATTGATGGCCATGAGGAATTTTAAGCAAATCCACATAATATCCAGTGAGATATTTAACAACAGAAGCCTTGCTAATGTGGATAATGTGGAAGGAACACACACATTGCTTAAAATGACCAAAAATGGCTGCCGGTTTCCCCAGCCTATTGCTAATCTTACCACTACTTGTGTGTTTCACTGGCTGGGGTTCAAGAAGTTGTGACCTTTCTGCTTAGGCAAAGACTCTGGGGATACCTAGGGCATGAGTAGATTGTCACATGGCCAAGTCCATGTCTATGAAAGAACAGGTCATGGAAACACAGAAGCCTGGGAACCATTCACTTCAGGGTCAGTCTACTTGGTCATTCAAAGAGAAAACAAATAGCATTAAGGAGAGAAGAGGACTCATGTCCATCTGAGGCATTTATATATGGGTTAAATAAATGAGCTCCTGTGTAGATAGAACCTCCCAGGCCCAGTGCTCCTACTACAGAAAGTGTTTTCAGTCTATCCCAAATCCTCCATCTGCAGGAGGAAAAGTACTCACAGCTGGGTAATGAAGCCACATCTGTGTCCTGCAGCTAGCTGAAGGCACCTCATTCCTCTTTAACTAATCTTAATTGTCCTGCTATTTCCAAATTTCATGCAAATGTAGAAAGGGAAGTTTGAAAAGAAAGTTATAACTCAAAACGCTTCTTGCTTTCCAGATCTGAGACATTACTTTGGAGGTCAGAGTTGATTCAATACTTAATTATTAAACCATCACATGAGTGCTCGCTTTGGCAGCACATATACTAAAATTGGAACCACATAGGGGTTATCTTTTTCTATAAGAAGAAATTCCTCTACCTTTCATCATTGCCTCAAATTTCTGTTCTCTGAGCCTCCTGAGCCAAATTTCAGTATCAAGGACAGTCATGGGTGCCTTTGGAAAAAGCAGAGCCAGCTGGTTTTCCTGTCCTAGCCTGTTTCAATTGAACTGAGTACCATGAAAGCTAAAGTCATTACCATGTAAAAATCCCTGTTCCCCAAAGGCCAGCTTTATTTCTCACACACATAAAAGAATCAGCACACATTTAAGAGCATGACATCAGCACGATTGGTGGACTAGGAAGTCCATCACTTGCCACTTCAAAACAACAACAACAACAACAACAACAATGATTGACAGCTGCTTACTGATGAAAACTGCTCTGAGAGAGCTCTGGAGGACAATGCAGGAACTATAGTAACCCAGTGGAGCACAAAAATCAAAGGGGGCTACACGAGAAAGTATAGGCAGCGTTTTTAGCTGTGTCAGCCTATCCCCCAGATCCCTTGCTGCCAAAAGGGATCCCTTAGGCTGTGACCTCCCCCTTTGGAGGAAAAGGAGAACAGAAGACCTCAGTTGCTTTCACCACCAAGGATTCAAGCATCCTTAGGGACTCTCATGGATATCCAAAGCTTTTGCTGCTAAGGACTCCCTGAGTTTTTGCCTATGCTAATCTCAGCGGATGGAGACGCCCAGAATCCATGTCACCAAGCCCCCCAGAAAAGGAGCCAATGTTGGGACCCCAAACACGGCAGCCCTGGCCTTGCACCTGAACACCCACACTATCGATGGTTAGGTATGAAGAAAATGGACATTGATGGGGATTGAACGAAGGTTTAATACAGTATAACCCAAAGCAGTATAGTCCAAAAGGACCCCCTACTGACTCTCCAGGATTAAAGAGCCCCGAACAAGTATGCGTTATTTACCCTGATTAGGATACATTTTGAAAGCCAGGATTCAAACATAACAAGAAATCGACCTGCAATTGCTTCAAGCAATGTTTAGGGAGTGAACCAAGGTGAAGACTAACAAAAGGACCAGGGTCACTTGACTGGACTCTTCACTGAGCCTAGCACCAAAGTGGGTAAAATGGTCAGGAGCTGGAGAAGATAAGATTCTGGACTCCTTCACATGGGAACCCCATTAACTGTGGCACTGAAATTCATGGCATGGGATACAATTAGATGGGAAGAACATAAACTGTGTTCTACAAATGAAAGGGTTGAGAGGATTATGAAAGTTGGAATGTTTAAACCATCTTCTGCAAATAACTGTGTATTCTTTATTGAATGTTTTGTGGGAAAGCAATTCTGTCTAGCTGGCGAACACTTACCCTACCAAGTGTTGTAAATGCAAAACTGTTAATAAAGTCAGAATGGAGGCTATAATTAAGGAAATACTAATAAAATAAAATAAACCATTATAGAAGGCATGGAGCAAATTTTGAATTTTATTCAATTAGTACTCAAAATATAAATATATTATTTTATTGAAAATAATATTGTACACCCTGTCCTGCACTTTCAGGGGTCAGTCAGCATGTCTCCATTTCATCATATTTCTTTCTTTACCTGGGTTTATTGGTCAGTCATTCAATCGCCACAGTCATTTACAGCACTGTTTGTAAGACTAGAGGAATCAGCAGTGTCTGACATAGAGCACCTCTGTGTGTCCAGAGGGAATGGAGCTTAGCGACCCTTGCCATGGATCCCTCCCCTTTGCAAATTATTTTGAAGTTTTTTTCCTACCATGTATTCCTCTGCTCCAGGACCTTCAAAGGCTCTCTGATGCCTCTGGTAAGAAATCTAAACATCTTGGAATGGCATCAAAACCTCTTTCAATGTTTGGAGGGGGATAGTGGTTTACAGCACAACCAAATGTTGGGCCCAAATACCAACCCAGATGAGGTTGGCTCTAAGCCTTAATTCCTCATTTATATGTATATAGCCTCTCATACAATCTATGTTTAATACAAAAATACTTAAGCAAGGTAAAGTCCTTACTACTTACAATAGAAGAGACAGTGGAAAACAATTAGGGTGTCTTTTTCTTTTCTTTAAATATATTTTATTGATTTTTTACATAGCAGAAGGGAGAGGGATAGAAAGTCAGAAACATCGATGAGAGACATGGATCAGCTGCCTCTTGCACGCCCCCTACTGGGGATGTGCCCGCAGCCAAGGTACATGCCCTTGCCAGAATCGAACCCGGGACCCTTCAGTCCACAGTCTGACACTCTATCCACTGAGCCAAACCGGTCTCGGCATAGGGTGTCTTTTTCTTCTCAACGGTAAAGAAAGATCTGTATACCTTTTCTTTCCATGTGTCTGTATGTATGACACATGTGCACTCTGCAGAACCAGG
Source organism: Antrozous pallidus (assembly GCA_027563665.1). NCBI lineage: Eukaryota > Metazoa > Chordata > Mammalia > Chiroptera > Vespertilionidae > Antrozous > Antrozous pallidus. The sequence continues at coordinate 27,469,594 of CM050518.1, forward strand.
TGGTTGTAATAATAATAATAATATGCCTCATTACATGAGCAGTGGGAGAATTATTTTAAAAATAAATATAGGAAATGAGGGCTCTAAATCATTGGTTTAGAACAGCCCTGGAAATAGGTTCTATTTTTATAAGTAAAAAACAACTCCTAGCTTCAACAGATCTATTGCAGGCATGACAATGTTGCCTTTATTAGCTGTCTGTCAACAACAGGGAGAAGGTGGGAATAATTTGAGTCATTAGTTATATCTGACACAACCTCCACCCTACATTTCATCAGTGAGGGTCTATGATGAGGTGTGCTCCAGTAGTTTGGAAACATTTAAAAGGAAAATTAGGACTAGGGGGGTAATTTGAAAGGGAAGGGAGGGAGTTCTCTGTAGACTCCAAATGAATTAGAAAGAAGTTTTGTGTAAATGACCCGTTCAGCTTGACAGGTACAAGGGGCAGTCTTTCTGATATAATGTGCTTCTGATTGCTGGCCGACAAGCTATTTTTTTCCTGTCCTCTAAATTATGCAGGACTTTTCCCATGTTGTGATTTACAACTGGGTTAGGTTTCCTCCACCAGTGGGTCTCGGCAGACTGCACAGTGTGTTACCAGTGAGAGACTGTGTTTTGATACAAGTTTCACCAGGTCCGGAAAGTAGAGCAATGGGAAAGTGCTATCCTGCTTTCTAGATGTGATGGTTATGACAAAGCAAGAGAATTTCAAGTTACGCTTCATGCATCAGTCAGCAAAGTTAATGGGACTTCTGTATAAATGAATTTTGCAGATAAAGGAAGGAAGAAAAGGGCTGCAAAACTGTTTTCTCAAGTAGAATATAAATAGCATCATTTACCATTTTCCTGAAGAATTGATACCATTCTTATGAACTTTACTGACTATATTGTTCTATATGTAAAATATATGAATCATTTATTTTGATATCAATCATTAATTGATTACTTCTATTGTCAAGTCACTGGGCTAATGCTGGAGGTTCAGTGATAAATAAGATTCACATAACCTCTACCCTTATGAGGGGAGGGCTGCTAAGATATGGAAGAATTTTGGTCAAATCCTAATGTGCTAATCATTTTAGGTTATTATTTTTGTTTTTCTCAAGAGTTTTTAAAATATCACTCATTTAAACAATAGAAAAGAATAAAAAGGATAAACAGGGAAAAGAAATAGGGGGAAGAAGGGAGGAAGGAAAAAAAGGATGGAAGAGGAGGGGAGGGAAGGAGAAAGAAAGGAAGAAAGGATGGAAAGAAGGAAGGAAGGAAGGTAGGGAGGAAGGAAAGGAGGGAGGGAGGGAGGAAAAAAGGGAGGGAGGGAAGAAGAGAAGGACAATTGAGTATATTATGATCCAAACATAATCTGGTCATTGGAGATAATCATCAAGCAAGACAAGTGCATCTTTCCCTGTCCTTTAAGGGAGAGACTGTAACTTATTAATCATCTTTAATTCTATAGCTCCGTTATCAGCACTGCACTAGAATAGTCACTAAAAATGTGTGGACTTGGTGACTGATTTAGTCCTTTTATTAAATGAATATAAATGGGTATGCTACTGGCTGGGAAAAGCTATCAGACAAGTTGGTTTGAAAATACATCCCAAATCAGTGGCAAACAGTTTTAAATTATTTCCCCCAGAGCATTTCTTTATTTTAGAGTCTTCATGAGATCAGGTCCTAGTTGCCTTACAAATAGTTTTATGTTCCATATAAATAAATCAAGAAAGCGGCATCTCTTTTACAACTGTGATAAACTAAAAATGAGAATTAAGAATATTGTGAAAATATTTGATGACATTTTTCAGGTAGAGGTGGTTCAGAAATTGGTTGCAAAAATAAAATGGGAACAGAAAATGTAGTTAGTTTTAGTTTATTTTTCTAGTCAAAGAATGGAGGCATTGCTCTTTGATATCAAGAAACAGGATTGTTAACCATGCTCTACAACTGAAATTAATAAAAAAATTAAATATAAACTGTAATTTAAACATTTAAAAATAAAAAAAATGTAAAAAAAGAAAATAGGATTGTTTTCCATCTCTGAATAAATATCAGATGCACCATGTGACATAATAGAAATGAGAGACAAATAAAGTAAAATAATGCTAAATACTAGTTAATTTGCAGTATGCTTCAGAATGCTTTTAACAAGGGGATTGAATCTGTCCTTACATGTTGATGCTTACAAATGTCTCTTTATTTCATATGTATATATACTTTAATTATCTTAACAATTTGCTCATCCTATCTAATAAAAAAGGAATAGGCAAATTAACTGTACCTCTGATCAAGCCATGCCCACAGCCACACCCATCAGCCAATCAGGAGCAAATTATGCAAATAAACCCCAACCAAGAAGGCTGCTGCCACTGACAGCAGGAGGAAGGCTTGGGTTTCACCAGAAATGGAGGAAGCCAAGCTTTCCACCTGCTGTTGCTGGCATAGGCCTCCACTCAGTGCTGCAAAGTTTTAATTACAGAAGATACATAATCCCAACAGGAATGGTGGCAGCCATGGAGCTAGAGAGAGCAGAGGCTAGGGATCCCCAGGTGATGAAGGAAGCCAAGCTTCTGCATCCCTAGTGCCTAGGCCTCCACTCCAGGCCAATGTTTCAATTATAGAAAGTAAATGTCCCAAAAAGAAATGGCTGTAGCCAAGGAGCAAGCAGAAGGCTTGGCTCCTCTAAAGGCTATAAGGTTTTAATTGTAGAACATAAATTAATCCCAGATTCCAGGGCCTCGCTTGGGTCACTGGGGGGCATGGCCAGCCTGAAAACCACCACAGGCTCCTCACCCAGACCACCCCATGCCCCAAAGAAACCCTCAACCTGATCTGGGACACTATTCAGGACAAACCAGCTGGCCCCCACCCATGCACCAGGCCTCCATCCTATCTAATAAAAGAGTAATATGCAGATTGACCATCACTCCAACACACAAGAGGGCTGCCCCCATGTGGTCAAAGATCCTTCCCCCATGTGGACATAAGATGGCCACCACTAAATTGCCAGCAGGGGAGCGACAGTGGGAGGTTCCAGGCCTGCAAGGGAGGGCAGTTGTGGGCGATCAGGCCTGCAGAGGAGGGAAGTTAGGAGTGACCAGGCCAGCAGAGGAGGGAAGTTGGGGGCAAACAGGCTGGCAGGGAAGCAGTTATACATCAATTAGGATGGCAGGGTAGTGGTTAGGGGTGACTAGACTGGCAGGCAGAAACAGTTAAGGGCAATCAGGGAGGCAGGCAGGTGAGCAGTTTGGAGCCAGCAGTCCTGGATTGTGAGAAGGATGTCTGCCTGCCTGTTTAGGCCCAATCCTATCAGGAGAGGGTGCAGGCTTGGCTGAGGCACATCCCCCATCCCCCATGCACAAATTTTGTGCACTGGGCCTCTAATTAAACATAAGGAAGGCTGACTGTCTCCATGGAATATCAATCCCCCAATACAAATAACAGCTCCAGTCATTTATTGGTACATCTAAAAACAGTACAAGTATTTTGTCATCCAGAAAATAGAGACACTAGTCAATGATTCTGATTAATTTAATATTAATTCAGGTGGCCTTTAGTGTTCCACTTTTTAAATTACTCTACCGAGCATTCCACAGTCATGCAAAGGTAGTCTTCATAGCTTGATACACCTTTCTACATTAGAAAGTTAATAGTATCTTTTCTTTTCTTTTTTAAGTTCCAACCAAAATATAACTACTGTCTATTTAAAAAATACATTAAATGCTAATATTTGGAAATTACATCTAGATACCACTGCTCTATTGGGATCAATTCCCATTATAGAAAAGTATACTGGGATTACAGGAAGGTCCTTTTATTTTTGGAACATCTACTTGTCAAAACGCTAACTTAAGAGCTTTTACTTTATATAACTGATTGTTAGGTATATTCAATCTTTATCCAGATATTCTTCATGTCACAGGTATGGATATGTCTTCATACTGCTTTTTTGAGAAAGCAATTTAATTCCACAATAATTACTCATGCTGCAGGCCCAAATGACTCTGTAATACCCATCAGTCAAAATTCCTGACACTGTTGCTTACTAAACACTATGGGGAAGGAGGTTTGTGAATTTCTATGTAAGACTCTCCTCTTTTTCTTTCTCATAGATCCATTAATTTCAAAGATTTTCTCATAAGTGATGAAAGTACAACACAAGTTTAAGAGAAGAGTCAACACAACCTCCATGAGGAGAAGGGTCCACTGCGTCCAGCTGCAGAAGTCACTTACTAGTGGTAAGAAACTTACTTTGAGAAAGGAGAAGTGGGCATGCTTAGGATTTCTGAAATCAGTGACATATTAGAAGGCAGACCATCTAGATTTACTGAGAAGAAAGAAAGTCTGAAATCTGTTGAGGTTATTCCCAATCTATTGAGGTTATTCCCAATGGCTTTTCTTAAGAAATGTCCCTGGACTTAAGGAAGAGAGGATTTGAACTTCAGGCACTCACATTTCATGCATATATGAATATAACAATATGGTATGAATTTTCATCCCATCCATATTTATAGAAAAGATGTGTGCTCTATATTGTAGCCCCTCCCTATCATGTGATAATTCCAGAAATCAAATGTCCCTTGCTGTGTATGTGTTCAAAGATGGCTGCCATCAAGCCGTTCCTTCTCTGTGCATGACACCCCTCATGGAGAGAAGGCATCTATTTTTCCACTCCTTACAATCTGGGCTGGTGGGTGGCTGTGTTGAACCATAGCATATGGTAAAAGTGATGCTCTCCAGCTCTGGGTCTAGTTTATAAGAGAACTGGTACTTTCTGTTTCTTGCTTCTTGGAGTGCAAAATTGCCATATAGGGAGGCATAGGCTAGTCTGCTGTGGAAAGAGGCCACAGTGGGAGCACTGAGATACCAGGCATGTGCATGAGGATCATCTGGGATGCCTAGCCCATGTGAGCCTTCAGATAACTTCAGTTCTAACTACCATTTTACAGAAACAATGTGAGACACCCCAAATGAAAAACGCCCCACAAAGCCCAGTTAGCCTTTTAGGCTGTGGTGGGGTTTGCTGTATAGCAACAGACAACTGGAACATGCCATCCTAGTGAAACAGTATGAGCCACAGAGAACTGGGAGACCAGGGTGACTACAGACCAGACAGGGCAGCATAAGATCAAGATTTCAAACACAGAGGCGCGCGCGCGCACACACACACACACACACACACACACACACACACACAGGTGTAAACTGGTGGTTTTCCTCCACATTGCTTCTTGTAAATCTATAAACTTCCTTTTCCTTGAAAAAATTTATTTCATTATAAGCTATGCAAAACATTTGGAAACTGGAGATGAAAAAAAAACATTCTCCCTCTTTACATTACTGTAGTTAGCTATTTGTTAATTTCCCATCAGACCCCTCCCCAACCTCCCTCCTTCCATCATATGAATTATGTTTTACTTCATTAAAATTATAGCCAAAGATGAATCTAGTTTTAGTGGTGCCTGAAACTTGTGAAATTAAAATAACATTACCTAAAATCCTTCTTTTTACAGAAGTCTACCACCATATGAAACACACAGCTGCCAGCTCTAAGAGCTCTGGAAGGCCTTGTGTAAATGTGAGGCCCTGTAACCTAGCTTCACCAGCTTCATAGTAAACCACTGTTGACTGTAATGCATATATACACTTACATACTGTTATTTGGTCATATTATATTAAAGTGATTTTCCAGGTTAAAGTCCAGCCTTTATAATGGGAGCTTTAACAGTTTCATATTTTTTCTTTTGAGGTAGGGCACTCTAATTGCCCTAATGCAAGTTTTTGAACCTTGGAGCTACTGATGTTTGAGTTTAGGTAATTATTTATTGTGGGAATTGTCCTGTGCTTTACCAAATGACTCATTCATAAGGGCGAAATTAGCTCTCCCCTTGAGAGCCACTGCCCAAATAAATACCTTACTATGGTAACTTATATTATTTTCTTTTTTACCATTATAACTGAGACATATTTCATAAATATGATTTTATTCATTTTTAACTTTTCCCCAAGTTAAACTTTTAGAAATAGAATTATTATGTTAAAGAGAATGGCACTGACATGTCTTTTGATGTATACTGCCAAATTCATCTCCTAAAGACTTATAGTTACCTGAAATACAGGGCAACACATTATACCATAGATGTAGATGTATTTAAAATTAAATATTATACTTAATTATAAAAATAGTAGTGTATAGCTAAACTATATAATATACTTAGGATATCATAATTAAAGCCATGTATTTTGCTAATAAAATTTCCATTGTTCTCTGAGAATCTATCCTTTCACGGAATGGTCAGCAAAAAATCTAGATTGACTCTTTCCTTTTTAAAAGGAAAATATATATATTGGAAAAGAATGTCTCTGTTTCCATCAACCTAGAGAAAGGACTTGAAGATACTATTCTAGTTGTTTTTCGTACCATCTGCTTGGGTTAGCCCTTCACAGAGAAACATCTGTATTTGAATTCAGAAAGCAAATGGCAAAACTGTTTTGACATAACTGACTTCTAGGATGGGAAAACCTAAGCTTCGTGCTCTGCTTCTTTCATGAATAGAAAAGACACCCGTCAGGATGCATCATTAACTGCAGCCCCTTTTCCCCTTGCCATCACTAAAAAGCCCCACAATCCCTCCCCACCCAAAGATAACCAAAGATCTCAGTTGCTTGATGTCAGGAATAGAACAGAAAAAAAATGGTGTTCTGCTCTCTGATGCCTATTGCGAACACCTCCTCTCTGGAGGGCAGCTCTCAACAGTAGCCCTCTTTCCCAGATGATTGGAAAAACTGACTCGTGTAGTTTCACTCCAGTTCCACACTATTAAAGGAGGAGGGCAGATCCCTGTCAGAGGGCAAGGCCCACAAGCTTTGCTTTTAAGGAGTTCAGGAGCCCTTCCAACAGCACTGCCTTCTTCACTCCTGCTCCAGGTATGATCAGAGCTCCAAGCCACTTGAAGGGCAGGTGTACCTGCTGGAGGAATTGACTGAGTCCAGGTATCAGAGAGCTTAAAGCCTGTTACACAAGGAATATTCCACAACAGTTCACATTCACATATAGCATTTCTCAAAGTGATAAAAAGAGCATTTCCTTCCTCCCTCCCACCCTCTCTCTCTTCCTTCTTTCCTTTCTCAAGTCCCTTTCTTTCTCTTTCTTTCCTCCCTCACACTGTCCCCCTTCTTCCTCTGAAGTTTTTACCAAAATTAATAAAACATGGATTGTCTTTTAAAGTTAATCTACTCTCATCTACTAGTACACTCTGAAATTCCACAAATGGCTTTATGGCTTTACTCTATTTCTGTTTAATGTGAATCTTCAGAATCAGTTAACAAAAACCTACCATATTTACTTCCCAAACATATCCCTGATAAAAGCTGACATAAATGGAGCAGTTAGGGCAGGAAAATGAAAAACAAAGAAAGGAACATAAGAACCTCTCTAGCAACACCCTGGACGGGGAGGTTGGTGTGAAATGCAGGTGGCATGCACCACAGGCCTGGAGAGATTGCTTCCCTACCAGCTGCCCAGCAAACAAAATGTGTACATGATCTGGCTTTCAATGGGCACGATTATGCAGTGCCTGTGTACTTAGTAATTGATAAAACAGCTTTGTTGCTGAAGGATCTGATATTACTAATAGCTCAGAAAAACTCAATAGGTTTCCAATTTAAATGCTCCTTTTGTGATTTAAATAGAAACATTCTCAAAATGCAGGCAACAAAGAATTAGTTCATATAACATTCTAGATCAGCAAATAAGGCACTTTTTAGACTAAAGTAGGAAACAAAATGCTAATATCACAAAGAAGGTAATAGGCCTCTTTATATCTAAGTTTACTTATTATCTGGACTTTGGTAGTAGGCTAAGCAGAACTTTGTGGATCAAATTTCACCATAAAACTCACTATTTTATATTGTACATATTATTTTTCATTTCTAGTTTTTAAATTATAGCCAAGTGAAATAGAACTAAAAGCTGTAAAACAAAATAACTTCTGAATGAACAAATTCGTGGGCTCTAAAATATTGATGAGTGGTAACAACTTTGTTTTTGACATAATATTATCAAAACATTTTTAAGATTTGTATTTTTTTTTAATCTGGAAGAGTTTTGGTGAGCTATTTAAAATCTTCATATACTCTTTTGTCTATTGTCTTTCCCTCCTACTCACAATCTCCCAGCATGGTCAGGATTAATTTTTAAATGTATAAGGTGGGGAGATTTAGAGGTGGAAGTAATATTGCTGAAATTTTGTAGGTGAGTATTAATTTGTATGAGCACTACATACACAGTGGCTTATAAGTACAACCAGAACATTGTCTTAATTTACTAGTAGGGAGTATTTTAGGTATATGTAATATACTTACATGTTAACTTTAACATCACATTCTAATTACAATCATTATGCTGTGCCAGTTTTGTTCAAAAAGTAAATTTATTTAACCTAGTTGCTTTCAAGTAGAATTGAAACACCATAAAACATGTGTCAATTTTATTCACCCGTTTCTCTGGAGACATGAGTAAATACTGCAAGTATGATTTAGTGTGATGTTTATCTCCATAATACTAGCAAAAAGTTACTGAGTCCTTTTTTACGTGAGTTTAAATAACTGCTGACCATGTGCACATACCTCTATTAAAACTTCTATTTTCATTCATTATTTGTACACTCTTCCTTAACAAAAGACCATGACCTAGCTGTTTTTCAAAAGTCTTTGAATTGCTTTTCTGACTTGGGTTCTTCTTTACATCAGGGCCCAATTTAATTTCCATTGCTGATTGTCATCTAAGCAAAAAGTCCCATCCTATGTGAACAGACAAATCAATGGAATAGGATAGAAACCCCCAAGTAAACAAAACATACAAGAATCTGCATTATAACAATGGTGACATAAATATGTAATGAAAAAAAAAAATGGAACCCTACCTCATACTTTTGACATATAAAAAACCAGTGTTTAAATAGAAAAGCTTAAAACATTAAATGTATTAATAACTACTGGCCCAGTGCACAAAATTCGTGCATGGGGAGTGGCCCTCAGCCTGGCCTGCATCTTCTCCAATCTGGGACCCCTGTGGGATTGGGCCTAAACCAGCATTCGGACAACCCCCTCACAATGTGGGACTACTAGCTTCTAGCCACTCACCTGCCTGCCTACTTGATCTCCCCTAACCACTCTGCTTGCTGGCCTGCTTGCCCCCAACTGCAATCCCCATAAGCCTGACCCCCCCCCAACTGCCCTTCCCTCCTGGCCTGATCACCCCTAATCCCTTCAGCCTCAGCACCGCCACTGTGGCTTTGTCAAGAAGAACATCTTGGAAAGTATCATGGTCTAATTATCATATTACCCTTTTATTAATATAGATAGGATATGACATACTGCCATAATTATAACATATCTACCAGCATTATTCTATGAGAATACGTACTTCATGTGATAGGAAGGCATCTAATTCATTACATTGTATTTGTTGTAAGTAGCCATAATATACACCCTATGACTTCCCTTCCTGATTTGGGAATGGTTCCCCAGTTCTTTGACATTTCCTGTTGCTTAATGTATTTTTTTTTTATCATTCAGTGTAACTTTATTTACTGTTTATTGCACATGATTTGAGGTCTTTAATTTCTAACCACCAAAGATTCAAAGGACTATTTATTCCCATGAAGTTTAACATTAGTGGATTTGAGTATTTGTGTTTTTATTGTAAACAGCTGAATTATTATTCACATTGTCAAAGATCCTGAACTCATAAACGTGGACCATGCACATGCTGTCAGCAAGCAAGGAAGCCACTCTGCAAGCACATAGATATTCTGCATAAGGAGAAAAGTCATAGCATAACATTTAATGTCCAACTTGAGACATCTTAGAATGTTTTATATATTGACTTCATAATTGATATAGTATTGGTGACAGGGTTGACCTGGTTTCGGAAGGATTATTCCTGAAATAATTAAGGAAAAGGGGGCTTAATCTTTCTTCTTGGTTGCTTACTCCTCCCCAGCACCTTCATCTTTTTTCTCGTCCTCAGCTTCTTGGGCATCTTCTCCTTCACCTTCACCTCCTTCTTCCTCCTTGTGTCCTCACATTCTTCCTTGGCACATTCTTCCTCTTCCTCTCCTTCCTCTTCCTCAGCATCTTCCTTCTCCTTCTCTGTCAGAAGGGGGTTCATTCTTAGCTTCCTCAGCTTTTGCAGCATCAGTGGTCTCTTCCACCTCGATCTGCTACTCCTGGTGATGGCTAGTGTATTAAGAAGGGAAGAAGCGAGCGGACATCAAGTAGAAGCTGGTCTGTAAACCACCGTAGGCAGATCGAACAAAGACTTGGGAACTCTGGGAATAGCCACTGGCTATGCTTCCTATGCTGGTGAAACTTAGCCCAGTCTCCTCACCTTCCAAGAGTTTCTTGTAAGCTGCACTATCAATGTCCAAAGCCATCTCCACATTGAGGAGATTCTTTTTAATATTGTGCCATTTCACTCTTTGTAGTTCTCAATTCTTTCTAATTTGTTGATTGTGTCCTGCATAGCACTAACATCTGCATTCTACCTATCATTCAGCTATTGTAGCTGATTTCTCAGCACTCCATCCATGCCCCAGCTTGCTTCCATCTTCAGGGTCTTGGCCTTGAGCAGTCAGCGGCTCTTGAACACCTAGTCCTTGGCAGCGCGCACCATGTAGGTGTTCTTGGCAGTGCTCTTGGTCAGCAAGATGAAGTGGCTTTTGTACCATTCTTCGGCATTCTGCATGTTCTTGGCAGCCAGCTTCTAGTACTGGGCATGGATGTCCTTGAGCATAGTGGAGAGGTTGGACTTGGAGAACATGTCCATCTCCATGGAGATCTGAGCATACTGGATCTGCGCCTGCAGCTCGGTGATCTCATCTTTGTGCACCTTTTTCAGAAAGGCAATTTCGTCCATCAGGCTGTCGATGAACTTTTCCAGCTCAGTGTTGGCGAGAGCTGCCTCATCTGTACCTTTGCTCACCTCCATCAGCCAGACCTCTGCATCTTCATGGTGTAGCACCATCTATATATATAAATGCCTAAGTGACCATTATGACCAGGTTCAGCTTGCAGGTTGATCTCAGCCACTTTAGAGCCTCCGGTGCCTCCTAACTGCCCACTTTCCTCTCCTCACCAGGGACTGGGCATGGTGGGCTGGAGCACAGGCATCCCATTTTCATCAAAATGTTTAACCTGGGCCTGCTCCACCAGTGTCTGCAGGTGGCCTGAGGGCAGACAGTGATCCTAGAGACCCTGACCACCCCCACCTGCCCAGGCTCCCAATCACTGCCCAGGCTCTCCAGGCATGTCAGGCACTGCCTGGCCCCAATTGCCGCTCAGACCCCGTGGGCAGCATCAGGTGCTGCATGCTGGAACTGCCCTGTCCCTATTGCTGCCTGGACTCCACGAGGGGCATCAGGTGCTGTCCTTGCTGCCTCCCCGGGTCCCTGATAGCTGCTGGGACCCCACAGGCAATGTCAGGAGCTGCCTACCCTGCCTGTATATGCAAATTTACCCACCATCTTTGTTGGGTTTATTTGCATATCACTCCTGATTGGTTGTGGGTGTTGCAGAGGTATAGTCAATTAGCATCTTTCTTTATTAGTGTAGATAGGCAAAAAAAATGTAATTGATGGATTGAAAAGTAAAGACAGAATAGTTGAAAAATGCAATTCACAATTTCGATTTAGTAAGTATTATACATTATGTTCAAGCATGTGTGAGGATTTATAAAACTTGAGCATATCTTAGCAATAAAGTTAATGTTATTAAATTTCATTGCATTTGTTACACATTGAACACATTCTTTGATTCCAATAAAATTTAATTTAAATAAATAATCAAAACTTGCAACAAATACCCCATTTCTTTTATAAATACAGAAAGACCCTTCTAAACAGTTTATGGGGCAAAGTAGAAATCATAACGGAAATATGTTAAGATGAATGATAGCCCACATACTATGAATGAAAGTTTTAAAATAATACTTTAGAAAAATTAAATATTTACATTAGAGAATAAGGCAAGTTTGAAATTAAAGAGTGCTGCATTCAATTTAGAAATTGGAAAAAATATAACTAAAAATACTAAAGTGTATAAGGAACATTTTATGAATCAATTAGAAATAAATTTACAAACAACTCAATAGAAATAAAAATAATGGGCAGATACTGAAGAGATAGTTCTTAGAAATGAAACCTGAATAATCATGTGAAAAGATGGTCAATTTTATTAGTATATAGAGCATCCATATTTAACCATCTATATATATAAAAGCCTAAGTGACCATTATGACCAGAGGACAGGATGACTGGATGACTGGCTTGTAGCTATGATACACTCTGACCATCAGAGGGCAGATGCTCAGTGCAGGAGCTGTCCCCTGGCGGTCAGTGTGCTCCCACAGCCAACCTCCTGCAGCTGTCCAATTTCCCATGGTCCCTCCTCCTGGCTTGCTGGCCCCAAGTGACCCCAATCACTGAGGGACCCCACCTGTGCAGAATTTCATGCACAGGGCCTCTAGAACCAAAATGTGATTTTACACTCACTTGATTGAAAAGCTTGACCCTAAGTATTAGCAAATATTTGGGGCAACAATAATTCTCACCCTCTCATGATGGTAAGATAAATTATACAACCTTTTTGAAAAAGTTAATAATTATGTAGCTACATTGAAAATACCCACAGCACATGATGTAGGAATTTGAGTCATAACTACACTGTAAAAGTTATAGAACTTTTGAAAACATGTACATTGGAGGACATTGACAAGAATATCCATAAGCCACATTGTTTGAAATAGTAAAAAAAAATTGATGGACACATCAATGTCTATCACTAGGACAAATATATTATTATAGTGTATTCCTACAATGGCACATCACACAAGTGACAATGAAAGAACTACTGTTCTATGCAATCAATATGGATCATTTAAAAAAGAACATTCTAAGGATGAAGCACTTTAGAGAAAAAAATATACTATATGTTTCTATTTAATATCTATCTATATAAAAGACTAATATGCTAAGTGTCTGACTGTTCGACCAGTAGCTATGATGCAATCACCAGGGGGAAGATGCTCAATGCACGTAAATGGAAACATGGAACAGACTGATGAATCTCAGAGGGAAGTGGGGAAGGAGGAGTGTGGGAAGAGATTAACCAAAGATCTTATATGTATACTAGAGGCCTTGTGCATGGATTGGATTCTTACACAGGTGGGGTCCCTTGGCCTGGCCTGCACCCTTTTATAATCCAGGATCCCTCAGGGGATGTCAGGCTGCCAGTTTTGGCCCAATCCGCACAGGCCAGCCTGAAGGACCACCTCCTAGTACACAAATCAGTGAGCTAGGCCTCTAGTATAAAATAATACGGTATTTAGGAATATATACATTTATATATAATTGTTCTATTTAGGAATATATACATATGTAGAAGTGGTAGAAGTATAAAGCGAAAAGAGGATCATAAATAAAATGTAGTATCATGATAGAAGTGTCAGCGATGGGTTTGGAAGGGGTCTACATGAGATTCTAGGTTTCTGGTGACATCCTTCATTATCATAAACTTGCTCTACAGAGAGCAAGTTGACAATATGTACTAAAATTGCCAAATCATATACCCTTATAAGAATGAATACTGCAAAAATAATTGCACACAGGCACAATAATATGTAGCCAGAGTTATTCACCACAACTATTTATGATAATACAATGCTAGAAACATTCTAAATTCTTTCACTTTGACAGTGGTCCACAAACTTAGGCTTGCGAGACTCTCGATTCCAATAATTATAGGCTGTTGTTGTTCCTTGTAATTAATGCCCTATCCCAGTGGTCGGCAAACTCATTAGTCAACAGAGCGGCAAACTGTGGCTTGCAAGCCACATGTAGCTCGCGAGCTGCAGTTTGCCGACCAGTGCACAAAGAGGTTGGCAGAATATGATAGGAATTATTCCTGCAATGAAATTATTCCAATGGAGCTATATAAAAGATTGCTGAAGTTCTTCATGAATTAATACATAAAGACCTTGAAGACATTGTTAAGTGAAAAAAAAGTTTTAAAAATGTGCATTATAAAGATAGATGAGAAATATATATTTAAATATGTATGTAAATTCAAAATAATATATTTTAAATATATGCAAATTAACACCAGTGTTAAAGGGGAAGTAAGCAGGGTGGTCAGGAGACAAAAAAGAGGGGCTTTCACTATTTATCATCTAACACAATTTCTATGTTGAAGGTTATGAAAATTTTAGGAGGAAACAGGATGGCTGGAGTAGTATGTGAGAGAGACTGGTTTCAGCATTCATCATTTATCAGCTCTTTTTAAATTTTGCAATGCAATATAATGTTTATATTAACTACTCATAAAATAAACAAAATGACTAAAACAATCAACACAGCCATCCAGTTCCCATTCATCAGGATTCTGTCAAGAGATTGAACAAAATATGTGTCAATGATTAGTGGAATGCCATAGAAAAGCACTTCCTTAAAAAGAAATGGGACTTTATTTGTAAAAGGATATTTAAAGTGATAGGGCTATTCCAACCACTACAAATATCCCTGGGGCATATGTTGGAAATCGTGGGGGCAAGACTTGCTGCTCATACACTCTTGAAAGACAAGGAGTAAAATTCATTTATGATCACACAAGAGAAAATTAAAATTTTCTTTTTCTCATCCTATCTAATAAAAGAGTGATATGCAAATTAACCATCACTCTGCAACACCCAAAAGCCATGCCCACCAGTCAATCAGGAGTGGGTATGCAAATTAACCCCCAACCAAGATGGCTGCAGCCATGGAGAGCAGTTGGGAGACTTGGATTTCCCTAGAGATGGAGGAAGCCAAGCTTTCTACCTTCCCTTGCCAGCTCAGGCATCCACTCAATGCTACAAAGTTTCAATTATAAAACATAAATATACCCTAACAGAAATTGCTGCCACCATGGAGCAAGCAGGAGACTTGGCTCTGCTCTAGGCTACAAAGTTTCAATTGTAGAAGATAAATAAATCCCAGATCCCAGGGCCTCTGCTGAGGTTGCCAGGGGGCATGGCCAGCCTGCAAACCACCACAGGCCCCTTGCCCAGGCTGCCCTGTGCCCCAAAAGAACCCCAACCCTGATATGGGACACCCTTCAGGGCAAACTAGCCAGTCCCCACCCATGCACTAGGCCTCGATCGTATCTAATAAAATAGTAATGTGCAGATGGACCATCACTCTGACACACAAGTTTGCTGCCCTCATGTGGTCAAAGATCCTTCCCCCATGTGCACACAATATATATAGCCATCACAAGATGGCCAGCAGAGAGGGACCAGGCCTGCAAGGGAGGGCAGTTGTGGGTGATCAGGCCAGCAGGGAAGGGCAGTTACGAGTGAGCAGGCTGGCAGAGGAGGGAAGTTGGGGGCAACCAGGCCAGCAGGGAAGGGCAGTTGTAGGGACCCAGGCCAGCAGGGGAGGGCAGTTAGGGGTGACCAGGCCTGAAGGGGAGGGAAGTTAGGGGCAAACAGGCTGGCAGGGAATGTTTAGGGGGTTATCAGTCTGGAGGCAGAAGAGGTTAGGGGCAATCAGGAAGGCAGGCAGGCAAGCAGTTGGGAGCCAGCAGTCTTGTATTGTAAGAGGGATCCCAGAGTGTAGAGGGTGCAGGGTGGGCTGAAAGACATCCTCACCCTTCCCCACCCCCATGCACGAATTTAGTGCACTGGGCTTCTAGTAGATATATAAAACTGAAAACAGTGTCACAAAGAACACAACGTCATTTTTGTAGATATTTAAATCTTTTGGAAAATGATAAATGGATCCATAATTAAAATAATCATGATATTTCTGCAGATTTTTATAAATTTCATGATGAGAACACAATCCAAAACTTATTATCAACACTTCTTGAAATACAATAAGAACATACAAGTAAACAACATCAGATGTGTGAGCTTGTATGATAAGCATCCAATATTGAAGAGTCTAGAGTGCAAACCACCCACAAACCCAAAGTGAGAAGCCACAAGAAGACTCTGTATCTTCACAACAGAAGCATTACATCTTCAGCAGATTCTCCTCAAGCTTTCATATCGCATATTTTGAGCTCCTTTAAGATTGTGCAGGAAATACCTTTTCAATTCCTCTGGGAATTGTCACAGCCCTTTTAACCTCTCTTCTCTCACAAAGGAGACTGAGAATTGGATACATCAGATCTAATCTTGGCTGCGAGTGTCCTTGGGCAAAAAACATTACCTCTCTGGGCTTTAATGTCATTTTTGTATAGCTCTACTGTCTCTTCCAAGCCTCTCATTCTATAATGCCAGAGTGGGTGCCCGAGACTTCTGCAATTTCTACAGCCCCAGGAATAACTCCTTTCTATGTTGACACAAATCAGAGCAGCATTTCTTTGCATCTTCTCTTCTAGGATGCTTCATGAGAACACAATTCAAATAGGGCTTCACCTTCTTTTACAGAGAAGTATGAAAGTATATGGGTCCTGGCATTGATTCAGCAGATCAACAAGTTTAAGTCTGATATCTTTTCAATTCTACTGGGCAGACCCTAGAGGTCACGATGGCTGCTGCAGATGCTGACCAACAAAGGAAAGATTATTTGCATCACAAATAATCCCCCACCTTCCCTACAAGAGGCAACCACTCTTCTAATACCTAATAGATATAGCTCACTTTGCCTTTTCTGGAACCACATATAAATGGAATCACACAGTATGTAATAACTTATGTCTGACTTCATTCATTCAAAATTTTTAAACTGATGTTGAAATTCATTCATGTTGTAGTTGTTGAGTAATATTGCATTATATAAATATACCACCATGTCTTTATCCATTCTCCTGTAAATGGATGTTTAAAATGTTTCTAGTGGGGCTATTATAAATAAGGCTGCTATGAACATTCATGTACAAGTCTTTGAGTGAACCCATATGTTTTCATTTTGATGCGTAAAACCCAGAAGTTGAATTGCCGGATCTTGTGGCTGAAGTATATTCAACTTTAGAAAATTCTGCTAAGGATTCCTCTAAAAGGGCTGAAGCATTTTGCATAATTATTTTTTCAGACTGCATAATTCTGAAATTGATGCATCATTAATTCTGCATTTTTGCAGATTATTGGACACTTAATTTATATTGTTTTAATGTTGCTTTTTAAAAAGAACAAAATGCGAGGAGGAACCAAGATGGCAGCATAGGTAAACATCTATACTGCTGCCTCACACAATAATTTCAAAACTACAACTAAAAGACAAAACAGCAATCATCCAGAACCCCTGGAAAGCTGGCTGAGTGGAAATTCTACAACTAGAAGGAAAGATAAAAGGTCACTGAGACTCAGAGGAGTTGCAGAGGGCAGAGACACTGACAGAGATGCGGAGACCCGGAGACGTGCTGTTGAAATATTTAATTGAGATAATAGGGGCAGAGTTATTAAGTATGGGCATGACTTCATAATTTTATAAAAGTATGTAGCAGTTTCTATTTCCTCGTAAATTTGAGAACAATTATTATTATATAGCCCCTTCTCTATTTTATTGAACTTTAACATGCAATGATAGTAAGTGTACAACTTGATAAGTTCTTCCATATGTAAACTGCATACATATGGCCTACATTAAGAAATTGAAAATTTTCAGCATCTTATACACCCTTGTACCTCTCCCAGACTATATCAGGCCTTACAGAGAGACCTACTATTCTGATATTGATACCAAAATAATTGTACTTGTGTTTACACTTCATCTAAACAGAACCAGGCAGTTCATATTTATTTATCCTCATATGCAAGATTTCAAAAGCAATACAGAGCTTTAATTCAAGCCCAATCTTAAATTTTTATTTTGATGAAACATTTAATAAAAATAATCCTCAACATTTTGTTAAGTTCAGGAATGCACACCAGGTGATACTTAAAGAATTTGTACCCATTATCTCATTTCATCTTTTAATAATCCTTTAAGAAACATACAATTGCATCCATTTTCTGTATAATATGTTTGAGGCTAAGAGTTGGGATTAACTTGCCTATTTCACAAGGCTAGTTTGTAACTCAGCAAGAATACATATCCAGCTGTGTCTGATATCACGGCTCATGCATTACCTATTATTGGAAAATAGTATTTTATAATTGCAAATGATCAATCACCAGAGGAAATATCTAAGCAAGCACTGGAGGATGCTTATACTGCCCCTGCTTTTCTCTATTCCCTAATAAAAACTAAAGGCAAGCTGCTAGAGATGAAGTCTCAAAATGCCAACTTGACAGATGTGATTGCCAGGCATTCTGAACTAACCACGTTCTTCAGTCATTATCAACTTTTACTAGAATATTGAAACAGTAGGTGTATATTAACATTGCATCCCATATCTGGCCATATTACTGCTAATTGAGGCCATTTTATCCAATTAAAATGCAATTATTAACTCTAAGACATCAGCACACAAAATTACATAGGATATAATGAACTAAGTAACCAATGCTAGAAAAACAGCATGGGTTCAAAAAGCCCACTGTGAGAAAATTCAGTTCTTACATGAACATTTTACCTGGTTGAAAGACAGGGCTGTTCCCTGTCCAGGGAAGAATAAAGGGAAAGTAAGTCAACCCGGGGCATTCATCTGTAGGCAGCTGGAAGCAAGGAGCACTATCATCCAAGTGATTTTCTAATCCCAACTGGGAAGAAGAGAGTAATTTGTATAATGGATTGGAAAGTACAAATAGATTTTTGCATCACAGAAATAAGGTTCCAGATAAAAATAATCAAAGAAAATTTTGATAAAAATACAGGCATCCAGGAAACTTGTCATCATTAAAGAAAATGATGAAGCCAGTACTTAAATAAAATGCCGGGTCTTTGTGACAACTTGATTTATATGAATGAATATAGGAACTCAACTAGGTTTTTTAAAAAAATTCCTTTTAAATACTTTTGGAATATAAAAGAGGTAAAATTGTGTGTGAATAGATCTTAAATACCCAAGTCAATGAAGTTTTACAAAGTTAACACACTAGGGAACTGCCTACCCACATTATTTTACAGAACATATATTGTGTCCCAGGAGCCACCAACATTGTCCCATCCTTGTTAATACTCATCTCCAAAAGTAACCACTTTTCTACCTTTCTCCTCAAGGTAACTATTCATAGTAATGCAATATTTCAGTCAACATACTGATGCATTAAAAAAAATATGACAAAAAATGACAATTGTTATCCAATTCCAATTAACATTAGAGGAGTTGAACAAGTGTCATGACAATTTAGCAGTAAAGAACTGCTGCAAGAAAATCTGACATCTTCCTCTAGCCCCCAAGCAAAAAGAAAAGTTCATTTTTCATTTTTATTGATTTTTCTAAATTTCACGTCACTTAATTCAAGTGCTATGAATGGATAACACAGAATTGATTTTGCTTTGAAGTTTTTTTTTTTTTATCATATGGCAACAACACAACTAACTGTGGTTAAGACCTGAAAACTGAGTTAGCTCTTCCAGTGTCAGTATGGAGTGATTTCCCTGAGGTCTGCTTTTTAAGCGCTCCCAGTGCCCAAAAGCATTCTACAATCAGAGTTGGAATGACTTGTTTCCCCTTGGTTCAGTTTTTTAGTAGGTAAGTAATCAGCCTAATTGATATTGATTAACTGAACTTGGTCTTATCAAAATTATAATCAAATTAACTAGAATATTATCATGCAAATACTTATGACATTTCAACCTAAAATAAATGCAAACCCTGAAAATGCTTATGAATACAGTCTACTAATTATAATCGAAGAGTGTGCATTTCTGCAAAGATTAGGCTCTTTCCATAATTGGTCTGTAATTGGCTCATTTTTCCCTATCTACATATCGGTTAAGAGGATGTTTTATAAAGAGTGTATGTCCTCCTTTCCATCTTCCAACCTTCGAATTATTGTTTTTTCTACATAGATATTTGTTTGTTTTGCTTTGTCAGTAGCTTCCTCTAGACACTGGAAGGCTGTGTAAAAGCAACTGAAGGGACACATATTGCTAATCCTGTCCATGTTTTTGTTCATTTATTATTTATTATTCTGAAAGCAAGTGGTTGAATATTTAACCTATGCTCACACCTCTCCAAATATTCTCAGCAAGCCCCAAAGGCACTCTAGAACAGGAGGGGGATGTGAGGATGGGGGGCTGTGATGCTCGTAGCTTGACAGTAAACCATCACAGCCACTAGCTCCCTTTTCTGCATCCCACCCCTACTGGGGAAGAGGAAAGCTATTTCCAGAGAAAATGGAGAGGGAGTGAATTATACAGTCATATTTTTAGATGCTTTCTGAACATCATTTAACAAATCTTCAAAAGCACTGTTCACTTATACCAAACACCCAGCTCTGGCTTATAAATACTGCTCAACGAAAGTTTTAGGACTTCAATGTTTTGTATCATCTAAGTAGACCCTGCAGTGTGAAAGTTGGCTATACTTCTTAATTGCATCTTCTGCTTCATTTAACTTTACCCAACCAGATTTATAAATATTTAATCAGATCACTGCTGCCTGCTTAAAAAGGAAAAAGAATCTCTGGCTGCTCTTCTTGGCCAAACATGACTTTGAAAGACAAAGGCACACTAACAATGTTACTCTAATCCTGATTTGCATTTAGGAAAAGGTGTCACAATTGATTAGCAAAACTGAGTTATTAAAAAGTTGACTCAGACTTAGGTAGCTTGGGAAACTTAAAAAAAAAAGCATTATTTCTGTCCTGCCCATAAAATCTCAGAAAGATTAATTTGTCTCATGACTTATTGAATTTTCCAAATTGCCACAGTAATAAAGTTGTATTTAAATATTTGCTTTTCTTTAAATGTCTCCTGTAATATGAGATTACAGAATATTACAGTTGTGACTGAAGTATATAAATATAACAATCTTTATAATTTGGGGCTATAAAGGCTTTGAATATGTGACATTGAAATGAATGGGGGCTTTCTTTTTTGCTTTTATATTTTTGTTTCATTGCTGTTGTATTTTTAACTTTTAACAAAACACTGAAATGTATGCTGGAAGGTTTTATTTATTTTTTTGTCTTTTAAAATTAATAAACTACGGCAAAATCTTGAGTCTTAACACTGCCCTGCCTTATTCTATGTCATATTTGCTCAGCATGCAGGCTTCTGGGAAAAGTTTAAGACTTGCTTCTTTGCCAGAAGCCATTTCCAGCAAGTCATAACTGCAAGGGTTTCATCAAAAGATTGATGAAACTTGGGGCTCAACAAGGGAAGAGTCACATATATAATCATCTGTTGGAATGGCTAAAAGGCACTTCCCCCAAACCTGAATAGGATTATTATTTGCTACCAGATAGCTCAGGGCATCTTCATCTACATATCATTGCCTACTCTTTGTCAAACA
Source organism: Antrozous pallidus (assembly GCA_027563665.1). NCBI lineage: Eukaryota > Metazoa > Chordata > Mammalia > Chiroptera > Vespertilionidae > Antrozous > Antrozous pallidus. The sequence goes on from CM050518.1 coordinate 27,490,978, forward strand.
CTTGAACAGCAATAGGCTATTTCCCAATCTGACAATGCTGCTGTACCCTACCCTTTGAAGTGTATTATTTCCACCTTGCCTTAGGACAAATTGTGTTAATAATCAGAAAGGGTCCTGAGATAAGGAAAACTTTAGCTTCTTGAGCTGAAGCTCCTCTGACCTCCAATGCCTTTCAAAATTATTTTTCTTCTTTGGACTCTTTATATACACAGCCTTTCTCCAGATTGCTGAACCCTTTGTAATGCTGGAACAAGAATCGTGGCACTTCTCCTGGGTATCACTGGGCAGCTCTCAGGTACCCAGGGTCTCCATGTCTCACCACAAACTCCCATAAGCATCTCCTTCGCTCTCAATCCACATTAATCTGAAAGCTGACTTAAACCATCTAGATGCTGAATAAATTTCATTTGCCCTTCAGTGGACATGAAACTATGGTTTAATAACTTAAATAATATTCACTGATACCATCACTGTAGCCAACATTAGCTCAAACTCACCCCTTCCTGAGACTTTCCATGAAATCCTCACATAGTTTCATTATATTTGTTGATGACCACTGCTCTTCTCCCCCCTCCCCCCTTTTTTGGTCCTTGGGGTGGTATTCTGAATTCTCCAAAATCAAAAGCTTCCTGGGCTTTATCCATCTTCTTCCCCACCATGTCCTGATTAGATTGTCAGGATATACATTTTCACTAAGAAGCTTAGCCTGAACATTTCACCTGGTTTGACAAAAATGCCAGCTTGGCCGAAACCAGTTTGGCTCAGTGGTAGAGCGTCGGCCTTTGGACTGAAAGGTCCCGGGTTCAATTCTGGTCAAGGGCATGTACCTTGGCTGCGGGCACATCCTCAGTAGGGGTGTGTGCAAAAGGCAGTTGATCAATATCTCTCTCTCATCGATGTTTCTGACTTTCCCTTCCTCTCTGTGAAAAATCAATAAAATATTTAAAAAAAAATGCCAGCTTGATGTGGCCATACTTTAACTTGAGACTTTCTCATTTGAGAAACAGAGGCATCCTCCTGTCTTTCTTGACACAGTAGATCTGTGTCAAACAAACACAGGGGTGGAAAAAAGTAAGCTTATAGTCATTAATATGATAAATACAAGAATAAATAATAACACTAGAATAAACTATTTCATATACTAACAATTGTAAACCCACTTTTGCCAACCCTGTTTGTGCCTTCACTTAATATTATCTTATCCTCCTATATTTAAAATAATGTATAGGCAAAAAATGTTTTATTACCTTTTTTGAGATTTAGAACATTTGTTTTTTTAAACTCATATTTACTATGGTAAAGAATATTTTAATTCCTTGCTTTTAAATTACTTGTACTTAAAAGGGCACAGAGGAATACTGTACCTTCGCAAAATCAAGATTTTTATGTAGCCTTTTCCTGGTTCCCCCAAAAAGGCATTGCATTTGACTTTGATTAGGTTTATTCAGTAGAGGAGAAAGTATGGAGAATGAGAGAGTGGAATAAGAATAGCTTTAGGTTTTATTGGTCCATACAGAATGGCTTTCGTCCTCCTGGTATGGAATCCTGGAGAAGAAAAATGCTGGTGTAGCAGCTGGCAGCACAAGCAAAGCACAGAGGAGGTGGGTGTCTTAGGTTCATGTGAATTACTGGGAATGGGGGACCAGAAGGAGGAATCTGTAAGAGAATAAGGAAAGCAGGATAGAGCTGGAAAAAGAGCCAAGTGAAGATGTGGGTTCAGTTCCCGAATAATCTTAATCTGGTCCTAGGAGGATCTCTGAACTGTGAACTGCATTTTAGAATCTGCCCAGTCTTGTCTGGAAACAAGAGGGCTGGATTTTTATACCGCAGGATCTTATGTGAAATTCTTTGTAGGTGAGATTTAGGAGGTGTGGCACAGTGGGGAACTCGCTTCCATGACTGCTAAGGTGAATCCAACTGCTTAAGAACCATCTTCTAGAGGCGGTTGCTAGTTAGAGGTTTAGCATGAGTACCTCCTAGAAGCTGGGTGATTTAGGTTGAGTATCAACCACATTTGCTAAAATGGAGAGGTATCATGTTAAAAAGAAAAAGGACATATTGGCAACCCTGAACTTTGCTTGGTTTCTGTGTGATTTAAATATAATTTCACGAGAACACAGATGGCGGCATAGGTAAAACACCTATCTTGCCGTCATGCTCAGCAATTTTAATATTACAACTTAACTAAAGAACAAACACCTTCCAGAATCACCAGAAAGCTCGCCGAGTGAAAATTCAACAAATAAAAGTGAAGATAAGACACTGTGACTCGGAGGAGCGGCGGCGGACAGCGTTGAAAGATTCATGCAGAGAGAGGTTTGGAGCGCGCGCCAGTGGAGTGGGCAGGCAGCTGAAAACCGGACAGTTTTCTTGAACTGGGAGACAAAGACGTCCCACTGGACTTATTCTCCAGCTCTGGGCGAAGTCCAGGGAACCCACTATCATACGGGGTGAAAACTGGACAGTGGGAGGGCACGCTGATGCTCTGGTGCTGCAGGGGTCTGCCAGCTTGTGGAGAAGGCAGCTTGCGCAAACAGCTCAGCTGCATGACCACACAGAGAGTGCCCTGCGACTTGCCCTCTCATTCGGAAAACCATCAGTCTGCTTTGTTTTACAACCCTGGGTGAGACGTTGGGTGTGCAGACTCATTTGGGGAGAGTCTGAATTCCCCGGCAGCCGGTGGAGCTCCACAGCGGCTCTCTCAGAGGAGCTGGCAGCCATTGCTCCCAGCACAGAGTCCCTGGGGACGCATAGGGCGGAGCTAACGCTGTCTGCTTGGCTCAGAGACCCCGCCCACCCAACCTGAGCACAGCTGATCTTCACAGACAATTGGCCGGGAGGTCAACCCCTCCAAGTGCTAACAATGATTAACCTGAGCTTAATTTCAGCAAGATTGTGTAATCCATATCCACCTCAGGTAACTGGGGAGGCTGAGCCATTGTCCCTAGTAGGAAGTCTACCACAAAAAGCTAATTGAACAACTCAGGAAAGCAGCCACCATGCAGAGACATGGAAAGAAATCAGATGTGAGAGAAATGGAGGAAAAACGGAGAACTAAGATGGTGGCAAAGGTGAAACACCTATCTGGCCGTCATAATCAGCAATTTTAATACTACAACTTAACGAAAGAACAAACACCTTCCAGAATCAACAGAAAGCTCGCCGAGTGAAAATTCCACAGATAAAAGTGAAAATAAGACACTGTGACTCGGAGGAGCGGCGGCGAACAGTGTTGAAAGATTCGCACGGAGAGAGGTTTGGAGTGCGCGCCGCAGAGAGGGCGGGCGGCTGAAAACCGGCCAGTTTTCTCGAACGGGGAGACAAAGGCGTCCCACTGGACTGATTCTCCAGCTCTGGGTGAAGTCCAGAGAACCCACTATCACACGGGGTGAAAACTGGACAGTGGGAGGGCAAGCCGAAGCTCGGGTGCTGCCGGGTCTCCCGGCTTGTGGAGAAGGCAGCTCGCGCGAACAGCTCGGCTGCGTGACGGCGCAGAGAGCGCACCGCGACTTGCCTCTCATTTGGAAAACCGTCAGACTGCTTTGTTTTATGACCCTGGGTGAGACATTGCTCATGCAGACTCATTTTGGGAAAGTCTGAATTCCCTGGCAGCCGGTGGAGCTTCGTAGCGGCTCTCTCTCAGAGGTGCTGGTGGCCACTGCCCCCGCACAGAGTCCCCAGGGCCGCATAGGGCGGAGCTAACACTGTCTGCTTGGCCCGGAGACTCCGCCCACCCAACCTGAGCACAGCTGAGCTTCACAGACAATAGGCCTGGAGGTCAACCCTCCAAGTGCTAACAACCATTAACTGAGCTTAACTTCAGCAAGACTGTGCAGCCCATATCCACCTCAGGTAACCGGGGAGGCTGAGCCACTATCCCTAGTAGGAAGTCTACCACACAAAGCTAATTGACCAACTCAGGGAAGCAGCCACCATGCAGCAACATGGAAAGAAATCAGATGTGAAAGAAATGGAGGAAAAAAAACGACTGGACATGGAATTCAGAACCACGGTTATAGGGTTTTTTAAGAGGCTCCAACAAAAGATCAAGGCCTATAAAGAAATAAGCAAGACCACAAAGGAAATGAATGAGTCCTACAAGAAAATGAACAACACCCTCAAGTATATAAATGAGACCTGCAAGGAAATTATCAAGACCAACGTGGAAATGATCAAGACCAACGTGGAAATGAATGAGTCCTACAAGGAAATGAAAAAAACCCTCAAGGATATAAAGCAGACTCTCAAGGATATGAAAAAGGACCTACCAGAAATTAAGCATACACTGACTGAAACAAAAAATATTAAACAAAGACCTAAAAGTGCCCTGGAGCACCCCAAGAACCAAGTTAAAGATTTGAAATACAAAGAGGTAAAATCCACTCAGCTGAAAAAGCAAGAAACCAAAACAATCCAAAAAATTGAAGATAGTGTAAGGGGCCTCTGGGACAACCTCAAGCATACCAACATCCGAATTATAGGGGTGCCAGAAAAAGCGACAGGCCAAAACAATGAAAACCTATTTGAAGAAATAGTGACTGAAAACTTCCCACACCTGGTCAAAGAAATTGACTTAGGAGTCCAAGAAGTGCACCGAACCCCAATATATAGGAACCCTAAGAGAACCACACCAAGGCACATCATAATTAAAATGCCAAGAGCAAGAGACAAAGAGAGAATATTAAAAGCAGCAAGAGAGAAACAGTTGGTTACCTATAAGGGAACACCCATACGACTGTCAGCGGATTTCTCAACAGAAACGATGCAGGCCAGACGGGAGTGGCAAGAAATATTCAAAGTGATGAACAGCAAGAATCTACAACCAAGATTACTCTATCCAGCAAAGATATTATTCAGAATTGAAGTTCAGATGAAGTGCATCGCAGATAAGAAAAAGCTAAAGGAGTTCATCACCACCAAACCAACATTATATGAAATGCTGAAAGATATTCTTTAAGAAGAGGAAGAAGAAAAAGGTAAAGATGAAAATTATGAACAACAAATACACATCTATCAACAAATGAACATAAAAATCAAGTGAATTGATAGGCTGTTGAACAGGATAGACTGGTGAATATAACAGAGACATGGACATAGAGAGGGAATGGACTGACAATTCTTGGGGAGAAAAGGGTTGTGGGAAGTGCAGCAAAAGACTGGACAAAAATCTAGCAACAATGGGAGAGGACAGTGGGGAGGGGGCGGTGAGGGTGGAGGGTGGGATAGGTACAGGGTGGAGGGGATCTAGAGGGGGATAAAAAGGGGAAACAATGTAATTAATAAATTGAACAATAAAGATTAAAAAAAGAAATGGAGGAAAAAAAACGACTGGACATGAAATTCAAAACCACAGTTATAGGGCTTCTCAAGAGGCTCCAACAAAAGGTCGAGGCCTATAAGGAAATAAGTGAGACCGCAAAGGAAATGATCAAGACCAACGTGGAAATGAATGAGTCCTACAAGGAAATGAAGGAAACCCTCAAGGATATAAAGGAGACTCTCAAGGATATGAAAAAGGACCAACCAGAAATTAAGCCTACACTAACTGAAATAAAAAATATTATACAATGACCTAAAAGTGCTCTGGAGCACCTCCAAGAACCAAGTTAAAGATTTGAAATACAAAGAGGTAAAATCCACTCAGCTGGAAAAGCAAGAAACCAAAAGAAACCAAAAAATTGAAGATAGTGTAAAGGGCCTCTGGAACAACCTCAAGCATACCAACATCCGAATTATAGGGGTGCCAGAAAAAGAGAGAGAGCAAGACAATGAAAACCTATTTGAAGAAATAGTGACAGAAAACTTCCCACACCTGGTGAAAGAAATTGACTTAGGAGTCCAAGAAGCGCACCGATCCCCAATATATAGGAACCCTAAGAGGACCACACCAAGGCACATCATAATTAAAATGCCAAGAGCAAAAGACAAAGAGAGAATATTAAAAGCAGCAAGAGAAAAACAGATGGTTACCTATAAGGGAGCACCCATACGATTGTCAGTGCATTTCTCAACAGAAACGATGCAGGCCAGACAGGAGTGGCAAGAAATATTCAAAGTGATGAATAGCAAGAATCTTCAACCAAGATTACTCTATCCAGCAAAGCTATCATTCAGAATTGAAGGCCACATAAAGTGCTTCGCAGATAAGAAAAAGCTAAAGGAGTTCATCACCACCAAACCAATATTATATGAAATGCTGAAAGATATTCTTTAAGAAGAGGAAGAAGAAAAAGATAAAAGTGTAAATTAGGAACAACAAATACACATCTATCAACAAATGAATCTAAAAATCAAGTGAATTAATAAGCTGATGAACAGGATATACTGGTGAATGTAACAGAATCACGGACATAAGAGGGAATGGACTGACAACTCTTGGGGAGAAAGGGGGTGTTGGAAGTGCAGCAAGAGACGGGAAAAAAATCATGCAACTATGGGACTAAAGCATGAGCTCCAAAACTTATATAATAAGTAATTGAGTTAAGCTGTTTTATAATACAGACATATATAAAGTGGTTGCTCTGGACAAATATCACATCCTTTTACACATAATGGATCAGGGCATATTCAACGAGGAATTTGAAAGCTAAACATTCTCTATGACTTAATGAATGATGTTCTAATAGAGCCTTGAAACGATTGAGAAAATAAGAGTACAGATTTTTAAAAATAGTTTTCATATGGGATTTTATGGAAAAAAGCAAGATCACAACTATCTATCTATCTATCTATCTATCTATCTATCTATCTCTAAAACCCTAATATGCAAATCGACTGAACTGCGGAACAGCTGCACAACTAAACAGCTGAACAGCCAGTCGTTATGACATGTGCTGACCACCAGAGGTGTTAGCAGAATACGGGAGGTGTTGACAGCAAGCGGTAGAGCATAGAACATGGTGGGCATCAGCCAAGGTGGGATGATGGAGCAGGTCAGAGGGGGTGCCAGATAATTGAGGCAAGCTTCTGGTGGTTACTAAAAATTCTTTTCTCCCACTATGGTCCCACTGGGCACTCGCACCTACTACCATTACCATTCCTGCTCATACCCACTGCCAATGCTGGAGCCACCACTTGCACCCTCTGCTGGTATCCAGCACTGACCCCAGTCACCTCTGAGGGCTTCCTCACCTTCCCTTGTTCCTGAGGGGTGATCAGGACAGCAGCCACGGCTGATACCCACTTACGGTGCCAGCCTCAATCGCTCAGTGCTGTCAGTGGGTGCAAGCAGGAGTGGCGCCATCAGCACATGGAAGCAGTGGTAGCAGGAGCAGGGCTGTTGGCAGACAAGAAATGAGGGCCACAGCAGGAGGGGCCCAGTGGGGGCATGGAGGGTGGGCTGAGACCCACCCTTGTGCCCACCGCAACCTCCTATACCACAGTACCTTTCAAGGTACACAAATTTGTGCACTGGGCCCCTAGTCTAATAATATTTGTATATCATTTTAGTAGGTTTCTGGGGTTGCAGAAGTTTATATTTGGCTCTTAGGGTGTTTTCTGCTTTTATTTGTTCTAATAAAACTAAGTAATTATACAAAATGGAAGCAACTATACAAAGATATCCAGATCCCTAAGAGCAACTCTCTTAAAATTTTAATCATTATTAGGTATAGAGGGAGTTACAAAGGACAAAGATGGTATTTTATATTTGCTAATGATAGTATTTTATGTTTTCTTTTGTTTTTTATTTTGTATTTCCTACTCCCTCTTTCCTTTGGGGGTTCATCTACTTTACTTTTACTCTTCTTTCAGATCTCAGCTCAAAGACCCTTCATCAGAGAAGATTTTCCTTACCTTTCTCTTTCATAGGTTCCTTCCTCTGTCATACTAAATGCACTCACAACATGAAAAATCTTTGATGAATGGTATTTTGATTGAATGAATGCCTGGCCACTTTGATCATGATTCCACTTATCTATCTTGTCTAAGACTTTAGTCACTAAATGTTTTCGAATATTACACCTTTACAAGTGACTAATAGTATATAGGAGCAAACTGAAAAAAATAACACATATTGAATGTCAGGGTCATAAGGTCTCACTTTCTACAAAAAGCCGAGATCCTTCTTTTTTTTCAAATCTGAGATTGATCAAGATCCAAAGCAGTCCCAGTGTTTCTAGTTTCTAATCTGGCTAAATGCAGCTATCACTATTTGAATGTTAGGGAAATAACCTACTCACAGGCTTTAGATATATAAAAGGAAAACTACCTGTGGTGGGTTAGACTGTTATCCTGGAAGGATCACTCATTCTGCTTCATATTCTTGGGAAGACAATACCCCTGTGCTCCATGTGAGCTAGGCTTGGTCATGGGACTTGCCTTGGCTTCATCATGAACAGATTGATTAGACATTTGGCTCAACTGTGTGATGGGCTTTGACAAATGTAATATTAGCAAATGTGATGCAACAGAATCTTGACATGTGCTTCCATGGTTGAAAGTGCTATCCTAGACATGGACCATCGGTAGGAGGAGGGCAAGACTCAGAGGAGGGGCATGAGGTCCCTGTGGAGCAGAGTCACCTCTCCTAGTCCAAAAAGCTGTGATAAGTCTAGACAGCCTCCCCCAGCTGACATGGCAGGAGAGAAAATAATTTTTTTCTTTCTCTAAGCCACTGCACTGTAGGGTGTCTGTTATGCAGCAATATTTAATGTGTATATTTGTGTGTTTTTTAATGTATATGTATTTTATAGTAATTTTATATTGTCCCTCATTCAAAGCCATGTAAATTATTTCTGACTGAGGCACGGAACATTGATCTGAACCAGACGGTAGGAGAGGAGATTGGGAAGAAAGTTCTAATTACCAAGTTTCTAGACAGATCATGCATCAATTTGAGTAACTGTATGGGATACAGGAAAACACCTACATAGGAAAGCTTGCATACCTTGACACAAATTTCATGAGCTATGTATTGTTTCCTAGATAGCAATACTTTGTGCCTTGACTAACATTTTGCCTTCCATTCTCTCCCCAACCTACCCTTGACTCTTTATGAGCTGATCACTGTGAGTGAATATAGATGTCTTTTAACCTAAGATCTTGTTAATGGCAGTGTGACCTGTCGGACAGCAGCGGACCTGGGAGTTTGCTAGAAATGTCAAATCTCAGGCACCCACCCAGAATTGCAGAATCAGAACCTGATTATTGCAAGGTCCACAGGCAATAGAAATGCAAGCACACCAAAGTATACAAAACACTGCTCTGAAAGACAGTTCCTTCATATGATAAAAAGATGTGAAGTCTAATGAACAAAATAAACTAACCAACAAAACAGAAACAGACTCATAAATACAGAGAATAGACTGTCAACTGTCAGAGATGAGGGATTTGAAGGGTGGGGTGAAAAAGGTGAAGGGATTAAAACACACACACACACACACACACACACAAACACACACACACACACTAAACAAACAAACAAACAAACAAAAAACTCCAAAATATTCATAGGCAGATAACAATATGATAGCTACCAGAGAAAAAGGAGGGGAGTAGAGTAGAAGAGTATATAGAGGGGATAAATGTTAAAGGAAGGAGGCTTGACTTTCAGTAGTGCATACACAGTACAATGTACAGATGATGTATTATAGAATTACTAGAGGCCCGGTGCACAAAATTTGTGCACGGGGACAGGGAATGTCCCTTAGCTCAGCCTGCACCCTCTCCAATCTGGGACCCATTGAGGTATGTCCGACTGCCGGTCTAGGCATGATCCTTGTAGGATCAGGCCTAAACAGGCAATCGGACATCCTTCCACAATCCAGGACTGCTGCCTCCAAACTGCTCACCTGCCTGCCTCCCTGATTGCCCCTAACCGCTTCTGCCTGTCAGCCTGATCACCCACTAACCACTACTCTGCCAGCCTAATTGATTTTTAATTACTCCCCCGCCAGCCTATTTGACCCCAACTTCCCTCCTCTGCTGGCCTGGTCACCCCTAACTGCCCTCCCCTGCAGGATTGATCGCCTCCAACTACCCTCCCTTGCAGGCCTGGAACCTCATACCTGCCCTCACTGCTGGCCATCTTGTGGTGGCCATCTTGTGTCCACATGGGGGCAGGATCTTTGACCACATGGAGGCAGCTCTCTTGTGTGTTGGGGTGATGGTCAATCTCCAAATTAATCTTTTATTAGATAGGATAGAGGCCTGGTGCATGGGTGTTGGCCAGCTGCTTTGCCCTGAAGGGTGTCCCAGATCAGGGTGGGGGTTCCCTTGGAGTGAGGGGTGGCCTGGGGGAGGGGCCTGTGGAGGTTTGCAGACCAGCCATGACCCCCAGGGAACCAAGTGGAGGCCTGGGATCTGGGATTAATCTATGTCTACAATTGAAACTATGTAGCCTGGAGTGGAGCCAAGCCTTCTGCTCACTCTGGGGCGGCAGCCATTTCTGTTTGAAACTTTGTAGCCTAGAGTGGAGGCCTAGGCCAGCAATGGCAGACTGAAAGCTTGGCTTCTTCCATTGCCAGGGAAACCCAAACCTCTGTTCTCTCAAGCTCAGTGGCTGCCGCCATTTCTGTATCTTTAATAATTGAAACTTTGTAACATTGAGTGGAGGCCTAGGCCCACAATGGCAGGCAGAAAGCTTGGCTTCCTCTGTTGCTGAGGAAACCCAAGCCTTCCTCCTGTTCTCAGTGGTGGCAGACATTTGGTTGGGGTTTATTTGCCAAATCTGCTCCTGATTGGCTGGTGGGCGTGGCTGGTGGGCATAGCTTTTGGGTGTGGCAAAGGTATGGTCAATTTGCACATTACTCTTTTATTAGATAGGATATATCTGAGACCTATACATAATAACCAACTAGAGGCCCGGTGCCTGAAATTCGTGCACAGGAGGGAGGGTGTCCCTCAGCCCAGCCTGCACCCTCTCCAATCTGGGAACCTTTGAGGGATGTCCAACTGCCTGTTTCAGCCTGATCCCAGTAGTACTGGGTCTAAACGGGCAGTTAGACATCACTCTCACAATCTAGGACTGCTGGCTCCCATCTGCTTGCCTGCCTGCCTTCCTAACTGCTTCTGCCTGCTAGCCTGATTATCCCCTAACCACTCCCCTGCCAGCCTGATTGATACCTAACTGCTTCCCTGGAGGCCTGGTCACCTCCAATTACTCTCTCCTACAGGTCTGAGTCCCCCACAACTGCCCTTCCCTGCAGTCCTGGTTATCTCCAACTTCCCTCCTCTGTAGGCCTGGTCACCTCTAACTGCCCTCCCCTGTAGGCTTGTTTGCCCCCAAGTACCCTCCCCTGATGGCCTATCTCCCACAACTGCCCTCCCCTGCTGACCTGGTTGCCCACAACTTCACTCCCTTGCAGGCCTGGACCCTCCCAACTATCCTCCCCTGTTGGCCATCTTGTAGGGACCATCTTTTGTTCACATAGGGGCAGCCACCTTGTATGTTGGAGTGCTTACAAGTTTGCATATTACTCTTTTATTAGAAAGGATAGAGGCCTGGTGCATCTGGGATGGGGGGTAGCTTATTTGCCCTGAAGGGTGTCCCAGATCAGGTGGGGGTTCCCTTTGGGGGTGGACAGCCTGGACGAGGGGCCTATGGTGGTATGCAGGCTGGCCACACTCCTGGCAACCCATTGGAGGCCCTGGTATCTGGGATTTATTTATCTTCTATAATTGAAACTTTGTAGCCTTGAGTGGAGGCCTAGGCCAGCCAGAGTATGTGGAAAGCTTCGCTTCCTCCATTGCCAGGGAAACCCAAGCCTCCTGCTCACTCTGTGGCTGCAGTCATCTTAGTTAGGGTTAATTTGCATACTTGCTCCTGATTGGATGATGGGTATGGCTTGTGGGTGTAGCAGAGTGGTCATTAATTTGCATATTACTCTTTTATTAGATACGACTAGAGGGCTGGGGCACAAGATTTGTGCACTGGGATGGAGGGTCCTTCAGCCCAGTCTGTGCCCTCTCGCAGTCTGGGAGCCCTCAGGGGATGTCTGACTGCTGGCTTAGGCCCACCACCCTCGCTGTGCTCACCAGCCATGTGCCTGGTTTTTGGCTGAGCAGTGCTCCCCCTGTGGGCATGCACTGACCACCAGGGGCAGCTCCTGAATTGAGCATCTTTCCTCTGGTGGTCAGTGCACATTATAGCAACCAGTCATTCTGTCATTTGTCAATTTGTTTATTAGCCTTTTATTATATAGGATGTCACCCAAATATATTCAATAAAAATTATAAAAAGAAATTATATTATAAGCTAATATCCAAAATTCAGGAGGCATCTCTATATAACTGAAATAAAGTGATATTACTCACAATGTGGTCTATGGGAGAGCAGCTTTAGCATCACCTGGGTACTTGTTAGAAACCCAGGACTGCAGCCCACTCTGCATTACTGTGAAAGGATATGTTCCCACAAGATCCTCAAGTAATTTGTATAAATGTTAAAATTTGAGAAGCACATCTCTAAAATTTCCTTTCTAAGGGTTTACTTTACATTTAAAGCAAAAGATAATAATACAAGGATATTCATTCAAAATATCAAACAGGATATATCATGAGGCTAACACATCACTTTAACTTTTAGCTAAGACTTTTATTATTAGAGCAAAAGCAACACTAAAAAAGACTAGAAAGAGCTTTACTCTGTGAGACAAAATATTGTTTAAAGATTGGATTTTATTTTTTATTATGATAGATCATCTTTCTTCTTAACTATAAAGTTTAAATGCTTTTGTTTCTTCAGCTCTGATAGTGCTTTATCAATTCCTTTGAAAGTCTTTTGGCTCCATCCTCTTCCAGGAGGTTTGGAGCACGCTATTGTATTTCAGAGGTTAGTTAATGACAACAACTGGCAGAAAGGAAATCAAATTCTTACAATACTTTAATGGGAATGTAACTCTTGGTATCAGCATCTGTTTTATATTTTGTATGTCTTCATTCTTAACTGTCCAATGATTTCCCATATACTTGATGATTTAAATAAAGATAACTATGCTGTAAGAAAATGTAACTTGTCTTACCACACAACTTTCTATGAAGAGAGTGTTAACTGTGTGTTGTGATGTCACTTAATAGATTATCTATTTTGTATATAAATGAGTAAGTGTATATGTGTGCCTTGGATTACTGCATAACATACATCTATGCAGCCAAGGGCTCTAATATTGAATGCACAGCTTAATGGAATTGTTCAGAGCTGGACTCCTGTGTGACCTCTTCCAAGATAAAAGAATATGTTCATTACCCCTGACGGTTTCTTCTTATCTCTTCTCTTTGATTAATATTTCCTGTTCTTCATGTCATATGCATGGAATAATACAAGTATTTGTCTATGTCTCAAGTATATATTGAACCTTTTTGTTTAATACTAACAGTAAAGAAAAAGGAAGGAAAAGTTAACATCACATGAGTTCTCCAAGAACCTTAAAATAGTTTATATAAAAAAATATTTTGGATAAGTTTTAGTAGGTTTATATTTACAAAGGTTCAGTACCTCCCTCAAGCAAACCAGATAGGAAAAGGAGATTAAATATTTAGTAAAAATAAATGTTTGCCGAAACCGGTTGGCTCAGTGGATAGAGAGTCAATCTGCAGACTGAAGGGTCCCAGGTTCGATTCCGGTCAAGGACATGTATCTTGGTTGCAGGCACAACCCCAGTAGAGGATGTGCAGGAGGCAGCTGATCGATGTTTCTCTCTCACTGGTGTTTCTAACTCTCTATCTCTCTACCTTCCTCTCTGTAAAAAATCAATAAAATATATTTAAAAATAAATAAATAAATGTTTTAAACTGTCATATGTTTTAAAGTTTGATAGTTTTAAAAATTAATTAAAATAGCTTAATAATTGTAAATATAACATTTATGTTTAAATCTTGATTTTATTATAATGAAATATTGACTTATTTACATAAGTTTTTCATAAATTTTCACTCTCAGTGAATCAGAAATGTACTAAAAACGATGATTTCACACTTAAATCATAGATTTGTAACTAAAACTTCATCACTGTTTTAATTCAAAAAGCACTAATCACTTAAATCCGAAATCTAATAAATATTGTAGCCATATGGACTAAAATTTTAGAATACATACTTTTTTTTCCAAGCTTCTATTTAAAATATGATTGGTCTAGGTTAGGTGACTACATGATAAAAACCCTCTTCTTTAGAAAAAGTTCTGTGGAAGTTTAATTAACTTCTGCAGAACAGCAATTAAAAATAAATTCAATTCTGTGACAATGGATTTTCACATTGTAGTTTTAAAAAGAATGTTATTATCCTTTTAAAATAATGCAGACAATTAATTTTGTTATGAATACACAGGATTAGATTTAGCTGGTGGAAATTTTCTAACATAGAAGTAACCTGTCCCCAGTTCTGAAATCATTTGGTTGACAGAATAAACAACCTCATTATATTTGACACCCGATTCATTCTAATATATTATCAGTACAATGATCTGTGGGACTCATCCCTAGGAGACAAAAATAATGACTCGCACATCCCTAGAAATCTTCTCAGGCTCTTTGCCCCTTTTTAACCAAAAAACCTACATTAATCAGTCAATTAAGGCATTATGTAGTCCTCCACTGCGGGTCATAAATTATAATCATTACCAGACATGATAGTGAAAAAGTGTTTCATAATGTAGTCCCTCAAAAGAAAGCAGAAATATAAGCAAGGACAAAAGAAACAATGTCTTTCTGTGCTTACAAAAGTCATTAAAAGGCCTAATGAGGTAACATCAGATGGAGTAGCTTGGAAAATAACATATATTCCTGAGTCTTCATAAAAAAAAAAAACCTAAATAGAAATGAACATCACTGTCTTCATATTGTATTTTAACTGATCTCTTCTATCTTTTTTTCAGCCACTGCCTTTCCTAGAGGGTACATTTGTCTAAACAGTATTAGGTTCATTAGCTGATACATTTACTCTCTCTTTAATTTATTTTCATTGTATTTTATAAGCATAAAGAATAATATGGTTTGATGGATAACATTAACTAGATTTCTTTTAGTATACAAACAGGACGGGAAATATAGATTGCCTCTGCTTTCTACCTCAGACTGATTGAATCTTACTGAAAGATTTTTCATTTGAATTTGTCTTTATTTCCAATGCACCTGAAAAATAGGTTCAATAATCTCTTCAGTACAAAATGATCACTTCATTCTCAAGTTGTCTTAGAAGGATCACTGCTCTCTCACGTGAAATGTGTTTTGGAAGCATTCTGAATAGGGCACCATTTCTGTCACTCCACTGGACATCGGCAGGGGGCAGGTGTGATTTCTCTCTGCAGCAGTATAGTGCGAAGACCCAAACTAGAGTATTGGATACCAGTGAAGTTTCAGCATTGAACTGCTACTGCTGCAAAAAGGTTAGGCCTTGATGGCCAATGAATTATAGTTTTTTTTTACTGACATTAAGAAAAAATAAAATTCAAATTTAAGGGGGTAATTTATACAAAGGAGGGGAAGAGAGAGTTGTTTGCTCCAGGTACAGGTAACAAGGGAATACATTAGCAAAAATATTTTCTAAAAAAGTTATAACTGGAAGTTGGTTGTTTTTATATCATCCTTTCCTGGCAATTGTTAATATGTCAGTAATAAAATATCACCCCTCAGAAAATATGTATATTTGTTGGTTTTACTATTCAACTATTTTCTGGGTTACTGATGCACATGCAAAAATACATATATATACACTAGAGGCTTGGTGCACAAAATTCATGCATCTAGGGGGGAGGTTCCTCAGCCTGCACCCTCTCCAATCTGACCCCTCGAGAGATGTCTTACTTGCTATTGGCTTCCTCCATTGCCGGGGAAACCCAAGCCCCCTGCTAGTGTTAATTTGCATACTTGCTCCTGATTGGCTGGTGGACGTAGCTTGTGGGCATAGTGGAGGTATGGTTAATTTGCATGTTTCTCTTTTATCAGTGTAGATGTGTGTGTGTATATACGTATGTGTGTGTGTGTGTGTGTATATATATATATATAAAATATATTTATATATAAATATATATTAAAATTATATTATTTATATATTATATTTACATATATTTATATACTGTAATATATAATATATACATTTATTATTTTAAAATTATATTTATTTCTATATATTTAAATTAAATATGTATTTGTATGTATTTATGTATGCTTATATGCCTATTTTTAAATGAGCATATTTTTATTATTTTAGTTTATTATTTTAATAACCATTGCATTCTACCTGGAAGTTCTTTTGAGAACTCTTACTTACAGGTGACCCCTGACACATAACTGACATAAACAGACTCAACACCACACGTTTGTTTTCAGGACAAAAAGCACGTAACTGGCTTGAATTCACTCATTTTCAAAGGCCAGGTCTCCAGCCTTTGTAGCATTATGCCAGAATTTAAACAGTTGACTAGACATAAGAAAAGATTGTACAATGATGGTCAAAATAAAGAAACAAAACTTGAACCACTTCCAGTCTATCACTTGCTGTGTGACCACTTGGTAATTTATCTGTGTTTAAAATTTAAAGCAGTGAAAGCATGGACTTGAGATGTTATTTACTTGTGGATAAGTCAAACTTTTAGTATATATCTGAATGTTCATTGTATTTTGGATTGCCATTTGAATTCAAATCCCCATATTGTTTTACTTATAACACATTCAAAATTAATTAAAGCTCAGTATTTGGTAAGGTTGACTCCATAAATCTGTTACCCCCACTAATAGATTTGGGATACAAGTTTTTAAATTAGGTAGAGATTATTTTTTGTTAATTCTATCATTTTCTGATTAATTCTCCTGTCTTCAATATTTTTAACTTAAACTAATTGAAAAACATGAAAATTTTCTTAGACACCACAGTATATACAGCTATCAAAATATGCTGGCATAACTGTGACCCTTCCCTTTGGAAATGAACTGTGATAAAATAATACAGAGGCTAGTATAGCAGCTCTAGGATAAAGGGTGTTAGATGCAAGAGGAGTCTACTTAGATTGTGCAGATCTCAAAATTACAAACAAAAATAAAAAGGGAGATACATAAATTTCCAATACTGAAGAAAGAGTATTTGATAATGGTATATTTCCTATTCCATTCATTTTGTATTATATTTATTGATGTATATTATTAAACCATTTATTTTCAAATACTGCATTCTTAACCTCTTTATAATGGCTGCATTAAATTCTCTTTCCAACTCCCAGCATAAATCTTTCCAATCCCTTCCTCTTGGTAGGCAATATATATTTCCTCATATCGACCCTCATGAGCAGCTCCAGCTTACAACGTACTTGTAAAGAACTTTGTTTGCCCTGCATTTCAAATCTACTATTTCTCATATATTCACTGAGTCCTGCTTCTTGGCTTGAATCTTAGGTGATGGATAATTGGCTCTTGATGGATACTGATCTCTGTTATTTCTTTTCTACCTAGACTTTGATTCTTGCTTACTGCTGATTGTGGCACCTGGGAAATCATACTCCTTAAAACTTTCATTATCCTAAAGGGCTTGTAATATATTACTTAATTGTGATCTTTGGCAACTCTTACTTCCCAGTTACTTCTCAGTTACTGTTACTTTCTCAGATTCCAACAATCTTGAAGTAACTGCCAATTTATTGATATCAATCAATTTTTACCTAGTGTGACCATTGTCACCTCACAATTTATTTTTGAAACCATGAAGTTAGTGAGAAGTTTTTGACTAAGATATTGGTTTTATTATATAATTATACTAATACAATAGTCTATTAAAATTAGTTTTTGAGATAAAATTCTGATAATAATATCCTATTAAAAATGAAAAATTGGGAGCCAATACAAAATGGATACCAGGTGTTATCTGAAGTTACAACAGATAAAATGAGGTAAAAGGTTACCCTTTCCATAATTTCCTTTGGCTTAAAGAAAGCATTTTTAGATTAGTTGTGGTTAGTTAGATGGATTATTTGAATTCTATCTTTGTTGGCAATTCACATTATAAATAGCCAGCCAACACATAGAAATTCACTTACTATGGGCCAATTGGCCTTTTAAAAACATCTATAATTATAGCTTAATTAAAGCTCAGATTTTTCCTGATATGTGCTTCGGTTTTTTAAAATGTATCATTTTCAAGTTCATTATTCTTAAAGAAGTTCTTTGTTAGTTGGTATGTGAAAATGTGGAATCTTCATGTTCAATATAAAGAATACCATAAAAATGTTGACATAAATCATTTTACATTGGAAAAAGAGGTTGCTTAAAGAAAATCTTCTACTGTGTCAAAGACAATTCTGTGTAGAGAAAACAATGTATATTAGATAAGGAAGTTCAATTGAGATAAGTTTCCAGTCCACAGAGCTAACACTGTAGGTTAGATATACTGGCCAGATACTAACAAGTAATTTCTAAAAATCAAAAATTTAAGGTAAATATTTTTTTTAAATTCTTGCAAACCAAGAAGACAACCAAAAATCAGATAATGATTTATTGGCTCCAGTGTTATACTAACCAAGTTATGAATGGCCAGTAGCTGAGGAGTAAAAAAGGAACAAGGAAAGAGAAACCGGGGAAACACATAGACCCAATGCAAATATTTTTGTCCAAATACGAGTTAAAGCTTGACATTCAAAACAGCAAGTTAAATTCTCTATCTTTGCCAAGTTATTCCCTCAAGAAAAATGGAAAAAATCACTTTCCCAGTTGTCCATTTGACAGATTCCTCCAATAATAATGACAAGTAATTTCCATGTAATCCAAGCCATCTTTAATTAAATCATTACCCCATTCACTCCCTTAAAGACCAACTAGTTTCTCCAAACAGATGTGACATAATTATCACCTCCAAAGGGATTCCTTTCAACTGAGACAACTGTATTTTCCCTCCTTGCTCTCTTAGGTGCTAAAATTTCCAGTGGGCTCTTGGAGGAGAGTTCATCTCATTGAACAATTTGACAATTTCAGAAACTTGTCCCCATCACATCTAGAAAAACAGGATATATTTTATGAAACATTTCACTTGATATCACAGGAATGAGAAATTTGTTAATGCAAAGATTTCAGAAGTTTTTATGTTTGTATTAGAAATAAACACCACATAGACGAACAGGTGCCATTTCTTTAATTATTTCTACTCCTTCCCTCCACTAATTGGAGAAGAACATAGACATTTCATTGCTGCTTTATTCATTGGTTGCATTAATTCAAAATGTCTCCAGAGGGGTAACTAAACCCATTTCTATTCCTTCCATCCAAAACTGTTTCCCTAATAGTCACAGGTGGTTGACATAGAGCAAGCTGCTGAGTCTCAAGCATGCTCTTTGCTCAAAGAGGAGACAACAGACTGAAGAAAGTGCAATGGACTGGGAAACACTGTCAGAAGCCTGGGGCAAGAAGAATTGCCATTGGTACACCTTGAGAATAGCTTCTTTCTTTACCACAGTAAGAACTACCCAATGTCCTCCTTTTTGAGAGAAAAGACACAAAAGAGCCACTTCTCAATGCTACTTTGGCAATACCAGACAATTCAGTGGTACCCTACTTTCAATACTTTTTGGAGAATAAGTATTTTAGATGGCACCCAGATGTTTTTATTTTGCTTTATTTTGTCTTCCTGATGATTACACTGCGTTTTTAAGGTGAGATCAGAGAAAAACATCTGAGAAACAGGAAAGGAAGAAACTAGGGGCAGGAAAAGAGGAGAAGGGGTAAGGGGGCTGAAGCATACTCATTGTTTTTAAATTATGTGAATTTCAAGTATAACTGTAAAACATCTTGTGGCCCAGGTAACAACTAAACTAAAACTTACAAGGAATCTCACTTTTGATTTTTGTTTATCAGAGAGCATTTTTCAGTGGCATCTGCCATTATTTTTGGTATTTCCAGACATCTGGGAGCTTTTCCTGTGTCTCTCCACATATAAGTTAGGTGTGGCTTGCTTTAATAAGGAAATGTCAGCAAAAGTGGCCTGCGTCACTTCGAGGAGGACACTTGAAGAATAAGTCTGTGATTGGTCACTTGCCCTTTTCTTCTGCCACAGCGACTGGCAACACAACAAATGGTGGCTGCTCCATCACAGGGCCCTCAGAGAGAAGGTATAGAGCGCAGTTGCTCTGTCCTGCTTGTGGCATGAATCATCCCGCAGTTGCTCTGTCTTGCTTGTGGCATGAATCATCCCCTCATCCAGCATCTCCACACTTCATGTGCTACCTGCCTGTTAGTTACTTAGTAGCTATGTTAGTAATCAGACCAGCCAGGAGGGAGGGAAGGAAGGAGGAAATCACAATTCACATGTAACTTTTATAACAGTATGTTGTTATACTTATTCTATTTTATTATAAGTTATTGCTGTTAATCTCTTACTGTGCCTACTTTATAAATTAAAGTTTATCACAGGTATGTATGTATGTACAGGAAAAAATACAATAGATGTAGAGTTTGGTACCATTTGCATTTTTAGGCATCCCCGGGGGTGGCTTGCAAACATATCCCTAGAAGGTAGGAGGGGACCACTGTACAGTGAAGCTTGATTGAGAAATATACATATTGTATTAAGTTTTTTGGCAAAACCCAATTAAGACTATGTCTTTCATGTGAAATCCTGATGCCCCTCGACTCTATCTATCCCTGCTCCAAGCCTAGAGACAAAAACGCAGCACAATGTAGGAAAAATAGAAAGACGGGGATTGGAAACAGTGACACAGCTGGTCACATTATTTTCTCCCCTGCAAGATTATTAGTGAGGTAATTTATAAATTAACTGAGTAAATAAAACTTTTCTATTCAACTTTCATAGAATTTTAAAAGTTTTATGAAATGTTTCAGTTTCTTAATATTTAAATAAGAAATGTACTTCCATATTTCAAAAAGTAAAGCCAAAGTAACCCCTGATTCTATCAACTAAGGTCCTAACCCTCAATTCCTAAACTTTAGTTTTTTACACTAAAGTATGATTCCAGAAATTATTTAGATGAATATACAAATATATATATAAATTTAATGGCATCAGACTAGATATATTGTCATACTTTCAAATATCATTTTTTATATTTACACTATTTGTAAATATGTGATATCGAAATCATTTTGATTTTGCAAAGAATGGGGAAAATAAAAGGATAGGAGTTGATTAAAAGTTTGTGAGATTAGAAATAAAGTAACTTTCTTTTTTCTCCATATTCATGCAATAAATTGTCCATGTGCCTGTGCATAGGGTTCAATAGTAAAGAAAAAAAACAAGCGCTGATATTTTTCCAAGATTTACTCTGTACATTCATGTAGCAGAGGGGAAGGTGTCTGCTAACTCTTCAGGTAAGAGAGAAGGGGAAAGAGTTGTGGAAGAGGCAATATCAAGGAGGAGGTGATGTTGAATTCTGTGTAGGAGGAGGGCAGAGGCATCCTTTCAGGAATCCCAGGGGAAGAAAAAGCCATGTGCGCTGTCTCTACGAAGTAGAGATAAAATAGCCTGTCCAAGCAGCCACCAGTTTTAGTTAGAGATGTGAATATCATTTTAACAAACTTGGACACACAGTACTGTTGGAGCTGTGCTGGAGGAAATGTCTAGTCAGATCGGTGGTTAGAAAGATTACTTCCTAGTATTCTATTACTACGAGTGCCTTTTTTAGTTCCCTATCCAAAGTGCTTTCCCCTCTACAAACTAAGTTGACCATATTAACCTCTAAGGTGGGTCTCATTTTGCCATTGCCCTGGTAAACTAAGGTGCTAAGATCCATACATAGCTCATAGCTGGTTAGTGGAAGATTCACACGCTCCTTCCTCTGTTCAACAGAGCCCGGGATTGTTGAAGAAATGTGATTAGCCGGAACAGAATAGGACGGAAGAATGAACCTGCCTGAGGTTTATGGATTTTCTGCCTGGGGAATGGAGTTGGGAAAACTTGGAATACAGAAATTAGAATAAAATTAAATTAAGCTTGCAAATTTATTCAATATTGGAATTATCAGCCAAATGGTAAAAATATTGTCTGGGATTGGGGTTTTATACAACTACAAGAGGCCCAGTGGACGAAATTTGTGTATGAGGGGTGGGGGATGTCCCCCAGCCCAGCCTGCACCCTCTCCAATCTGAGACACCTCGAGGGATGTCTGACTGCCCGTTTAGGCCCAATCCCAGTAGAATCAGGCCTAAACGGACAATCAGACATCCTTCTCACAATCCAAGGCTGCTGACTCCAAACTGCTCACTTGCCTGCCTCTCTGATTGCCCCAACTGCTTCTGCCTGCCAGCCTGATAACCCCCTAACCATTACCCTGCCAGCCTAATTGATGTCTAACTGCTCCCCTGCCAGCCTGTTTGCCCCAACTTCCCTCCTCTGCTGGCCTGGTCACCCCTAACTGCCCTCCCGTGCAGGTTTGATCACCCCGACTGCCCTTCCTTGAAGGCCTGGTCCCTCCCAACTGCCCTCCCCTGCTGGCCTGATTGCCCACAACTGCCCTCCCTTGCAGGCCTGGAACCTCCCAATGGCCCTCTCCTGCTGGTCATCTTGTGGTAGCCATCTTGTGTCCACATGGGGACAGGATCTTTGATCACATGGGGGCAGCCCTCTTGTGTGTTGGAGTGATGGTCAATCTGCAAATTACTCTTTTATTAGGTAGGATAGAGGCCTGGTGCATGGGTGGTGGCCAGCTGGTTTGCCCTGAAGAGTGTCCCAGATCAGGGTGGGGGTTTCCTTGGGGTGAGGGGCAGCCGGGGCAAGGAGCCTCCTGGGTGAGGGGCCTGTGGAGGTTTACAGGCCAGCCATACCCCCCAGTGACCCAAGGGGAGGCCCTGGGAACTGGGATTAATTTATGTCTACAATTGAATCTTTATAGCCTGAAGCAGAGCCAAGCCTTCTGCTTGCTCCGTGGTGGCAGCCATTTCTGTTTGAAACTTTGTAGCCTAGAGTGGAGGCCTAGGCTGACAATGGCAGGTGGAAAGCTTGGCTTCCTCTGTTGCCAGGGAAACCCAAGCCTCCCTCCTGCTCTCAGTGGGCGGCAGCCATCTTGGTTGGGTTTTATTTGCATAATTTGCTCCTGATTGGCTGGTGGGCATGGCTGAGAGTGTGGCTTGTGGGTAGTGAAGATATGATCAAATTTGCATATTACTCTTTTATATCTAATAAAAGAGATAGGACTAGAGGCCTGGTGCACAAAATTCGTGCAGGGATGGGGTGGGGAATGGTTCCTTCAGCCTAGCCTGAACCCTCTCCAATCCGGGACCCCTCAGGGGATATCCAACTGCTGGTGATTGGGCCTAAAGCAGCAGTTGGACATCTCTCTCACAATCCTGGACTGCTGGTTCCTAACTGCCCACCTGCCTGCCTGCCTGATTGTCCCTAACTGCCCCTCCTACCAGCCTAGTCACCCCATGCGCCTGCTGCTCAGTTGTTTGGTTGGCCCTCACTAACCTCCTGCCAGCCTGTTCACCCCACGCAGCCTGTTTGGTCATCCATTCAGTTGTGGCAGTCACTTAGGCTTTTATATAGATAGATTCTACCGGCAAATAATGTAAGCACTCTGAAAAGATCACAAAATATTTTCTCCATGTGTTGGAGACTAGTACATGGAAAATGACTTAGAATTAGCAATGGAACTACTATTAACCAATCAGTAAAACTTTGGAAATTTTCTTTATCTATGAGAATGCAATTGTTCAAAGAATAACTAGAAGTTGAAAATGTTCAATGGATAAATGTATTTAAGTATGAAAAGACTCTACCTAGTTAAATGCAGATCAATGTAGCAGAAAATAAATAAGCATTTCATGTCTTCCAAACAAGGATAGTTGTATATTAATAACTCTGCAAATAATATAATAAAAGATTTCAAACTGTAAACATGTCCATCTGTCTTCTTAATTGAAAGATGTGAAAAAAATTAATTTTTAGAAAAATATATGGTTATTAATACCATATTAAAGAAGCTAAGATAGGAAAAGATTTTTTTATTGGCTTTATTATCCCTCTAAAAGATAAATAGTGGCCAAGAAATTTTTCAAAAATCAGAAAGTCATTATAACATAAATGACAAATGTGGATATGAAGCAGTTGTGAAAAATATTATGTACTAGACAGGAGACAAGGCTTGTGGGGGCTTGGCCACAGTGCAGCGTGTGCTCCCCAGGTGGGGGCCCCGCGGAGGGGCGGGGCAAGCTGTCTGCGGGGTGTGCTGTCAGAGAGGCGCCTGCCTGCTGGGTTGGCATGGGAACCCCCAGCTCTGGATACATATCTATGCTCCTTCAGTCTCCATGAACTCACACCGTTGACCGTGGCAGTATGTGCGATTCCAGTAAGGTCACCCTTTCCCCAAGCACAACACACACTCTGTGGCTCCCCACCTCCTTGGGCCAGGATCGGAGCCGGGAGCCTTCCAACCACAGTGCCCACCAGCCAGATGCTCCAGCTTCTGGAGAATCTGAGGAAAGTGCACATCTCCAGTCTCTCAGCTCTTGCCCTCTCCCCAGGAGGTTGGGGAGAACATATTTGGCAAAGTTCTTTAAGCCATGGCAGTCAGAGTAGTGAAACTCGGCCAGGCAGGCACATAGAGGGGCAGGGGCACTTTCTGGCCCTGGGGTTAGGCAGCATGCCCTGTGGTCCTGGGTGCCTGCGGCTGCCTGTGGCTGCGGCCAGCCTGAGTGAAGCTGGCCCAGGTCCTGGGTGCCTATAGCTGGTCAGAGGGAGGGAAGCCTGGGTCCCAGGTGTGAGGCAAGGCAGAGGCAGTTAGGAGAAATCAGGCCAGCAGGGGAGCACTTAGGGGTGATCAGGCAGGTAGGCAGAGGTGGTTAGGGGCGATCAGTCTGGCAGGCCATTAGTTAGGAGCCAGTGTTCCTAGATTGCGAGAGGGATGTCTGACTGCCAACAGTCAGACATCCCTGAAAGGGTTCCTGATTGGAGAGGGTGCAGGCTGGGCTGAGGGAACCCCCTCCATGCACAAATTTCATGCACCTGGCCAATAGTAGATAATAATATCCTATTGTATTAAGGAATCCATGAAAATATGAGAATACTGTGTGGTAAGGGACTCTATTACTTTGAATAGAATGATCACAGAAGCCTTTTGGGGGAAATGACATTTTGCTAAACTGGGACAATCTGAAAAAATTGCAGAAAATTAAATAGCATATACAAAGACCCTAAAGTAGAAAAGAGATTTGCTATTGAGCTAATGCGGAGTAATGCCATGATTTAAAAAAAAATAGGTCAAGAAAGATCAAGTAGAGCCAGAGTTACATTTTATGTATGTCAGTCCTGCTTCAAACACCAGCTGAACTAAGAGTGCAGGGTCTGAAGCCAAAGGGTTGAGGTGTATGCTTCAATCCCATTACATATTGGCTTAATCTAAGAATGTGCTTCCTTAAGTGTAAAATATACATAATGATAGCACTTATTTCATAGGATTTTAATAAAAAGAAATTTATGCCAGTGAAGGGCTTAAAATGCTACTAGTCATAAGAAGTGCTCAATCAATGTTTACACTATCAGCTTATTAATGTTACTGTTTATGGTGTTAATCTCCTTCTGCTCATAAATTCTTCTTTCATCTCTTCAAGATTTTTAAAAGGGACGTTGAACTAAATCCCAGAATGGGGCAAAAAACATCAGAGTAAAACAAAAACAAAGAAGAGAATAAAAAAATAAAAATATATTTATTTGAATATTAAGGTTCTAGGGATGACCTTTGGTCTTCTTACTTATTGTGTCTCAATCATGATAATAACAGCTCTGTGAAATGGATAAGCATCATCTGTAAGACTGAAAGTAAGTTCAATTACCATCCAAGGTGCCCCAAACATCCACTGTTAGAGCTAGTATAAACCAGAGGTCGTAGAGAAAAAGGAAGGAAGAAAGTCAAGGAGGGAGGGAGGAAAGAAAGAAAGGAGGGAGGGAGAGAGGGAGGAAGAGAGAGAGGGGTAAGTGACTTAACTGCTTTTGGAGAAGAAGAAAATTATAGAACTTTTTGAGCAATATGGAAAGAAGTAAATTTTTATTTTTAAAAAAAACTGACAAGGGGAACATTTTGACACATTTAAAGAACACCCAGAATTACAGACTTGAGAAAAGCCTATTTTCTCTCCTCTTTTAGCTCCTAAAGTACTTCATTAACTCTGGCAGCTGGTTTTTGTTTTTTGATTTAAAAGCAAGCTAGCCTTAGAAATGAAAGGAAATGTTCAAGTATTCAAAGAACATTACTAATTTTAAAATATTGTGATGGATCATTGTATTTTCCCCACTACAACACCATAAGACCTAGCCTGTCTAGAACACATTCTTATGCAATTTGAGTTAATTTCCTGGTAATTGTTGTCTTAGAA
Source organism: Antrozous pallidus (assembly GCA_027563665.1). Lineage (NCBI taxonomy): Eukaryota > Metazoa > Chordata > Mammalia > Chiroptera > Vespertilionidae > Antrozous > Antrozous pallidus. Next base: position 27,517,215 of record CM050518.1, read on the forward strand.
TTCCTTAAATACACAATGATTCAACCTAAAATACCTCTGAACATCTACAAAAACTTTAGAGAAAAAGAAATATAAACTTTTAAAAGCAGAAGGAAAATAATATTCCAAAGTGTTTTCCTATACTCTTCTTGTTTATCAAGTGCTCAGGACATTACTTATTAATTCCTTTTCAGAATCTTCTAAGATGAAAATTCAGACTCTTAGATTCAAGGGAAGGACTATCTAAGGCTCACCTTTGAATCATGCTAAGGCATATTGCACTCTGAAAACTTTATGAGGAATGAACTATCACAATTTTACTATTTGTTAGGTTCTGAAAGTTATATGGAAATTTAATAAATTTTCCAGAGACCCAGAGAAAACTAGAGCCCTTTGTTTACACTAAATAGTACTACCTTTGGAACCTGCCATAAAATCAAACCACCAGTTAAAATCTAATGATGTATAATCACAGTCTTGGAATTAGAAGAAAGTTAATTCATTGCATAGCCTAGACAAAACACAACACAACACAACACAACACACACACACACACACACACACACACACAACACTTAACCAATGATAGACTTATTTCTGTTCTTAATTCAGAAACTGTTCTTGGAAAAAGGTGTTTTTAAAAACCAGTGTTTGTTTTGTACCAATTTCTCATCCAAATGATAGAGTAAGTGGGACCCTGGATGACTAGAAGCTGAAAAATCAATGAAAGATGGTAACACATAGAAAAGACTGAAACAGAATACCATAGTACAGAGGCAAATTTTACAAAAGGAGAGATCTGCCCACCAGCATTCAAACCTTAAAGGTGGCAGGTGTGGGGGACACAAGGAATCACAGGGCCTTCAGTGGGAGGTACTCACATCAAACTCATTTCAATGATTCCCTCCTTGTATAGAAAAAGATTAGATATAAGAAGGTGATAACAAAGGGATTTCATTTTATCTGCATTGTTTGACTTCTTTACAATAATAATGCTATTATTACTCATGCACTTAGGTGATTAAAAAATAATTCAAGCCCTACTGTTGGGGTTCTGAGGTTGAGCATCAATCAGCTGTGGGCTAGATCCCCAGAGGGGGCAATGCAGGAGGCAGCCAATCGATGACTTCATCTCAAATCTATGTTTCTATCTCTCTATCCCTCTTTCTTCTTCTTTCTCTAAAAATCAATAAAAATATAATAATAATATTTTATTTTAAAATAAAAATAAGAATAATTCAAGAAACATATAGAAAAAATCAACATATGCAAAGTACCCTTTGCATTATAGAAACTGAAAACAAATTCAAGATTAATCAACACATGAAAAATATTCCTCTGGAAGTATTTGTGCTTAGATAGATTTAATTTCTATCACATTCAAGGCAAAAATACTCAATTCCTGACTTATATATACATCATTATTTGGGCACAGAGGAAATGAATTATTTTTTCCCATCTTATCACAGTGAAACTTACAAGCTACTAATTTACTCCCCAACATAGACACAGGAGGAAATATGATTCAACAAAAACAACATTTCCTGCTTAACTTATTTTGCATTATGCAATGGTATTTTTAAAAAGGAAAGAAAAGATATTTTATTATGTCAAACATTTCCATAAAACTTTTTTGACATGAACTTAGTAAAGACCGGAATTCCATCTGGAAGATTGCAGTAAACTACTCAATCTACATAAGAGTGAGTGACTCATATATACAGTCCAGTAAGTTCCTTTCATTCCAGAAAGGCTATTTTCAGAAGTCTAAATAATGGAACTCTACATAAGTCAATAGTAAGTGGGGAACTTTTCTTTCTTTCTTTTTTTAACAATGAGATTGGTTGGAAAAAATGGCTGGGAAAGCAACCATTCATTAAAAATGAGCATGTTTGCTAGTAAATTATGTGGCCAAGATATATAACAGAATTTGGAGACAACTTCTTTAACACATAATGCCTTAAATCAAAATTATATACTGATTGCTAAATCAAATTAGTTATTTCTATACTTAATCAAAATGGAGTAATAGGGCTAGGAACTGCCCTCATACTTGAAACAATAACAGCCAAAGTATATGAAGCGACTGTTTTCAAGACACAGAACATCAAATAATGAAGGATGGTGAGATGAGTCCTATCTATAACCCAACTTATCATTTAGCAAGAGTTGGCAGTCCGTGGGCAGAGAGAAGAAACACAGGCAGATCCCAGGGATTCCCTGAGTCTCCAGAGACAGAACTCTGCAGATTTGTACAGGGCCTCTACCGAGTATTCACCTGGGTACTAATCAGATCATTCATGTAAGAAAACTACCCTAAGGCCGGGAAAGAACAACCTATGAGAATAAGAGGCAATGATGGCCAACCTCCACTAAGAGCTGGAGGCTGGAATAGTTCCCACTAGCCAGACTGGAAATGGACATCCCTGAAATATTGGATAGAAAAAAAATGTAAAAAGGCTTTATTTTGGTCTGAGTAATGGAGAATAATCAATTATAGGCTGAGCAATGCTGTGGTCTAAAAAATTCTTAAAGGCAAGATCCAGAAAGACTAAACAGTTTTTGTTTTTTTTTTAGTAATCTGTGTCCAGATCAAAACCAAAAATATTGAAATGTAATGAAATATGGAATGTTTAGGGGTAAATCTGTAAAACAAATGTGTAAGATGTACACTGAAAACTACAAAACATCACTGCAAAATTAAAGAACTAAATAAATGAATAGATATACCATATTCATGAGTCACATAACTCAATATTTTTTAAACTGTAAATATTCTCCGAATTCATATATAGGTTCTATACAATCCCCATCAAAATCCAAAATTCTTTGTAGAAATTGACAAAATGATTCTAAAACTCTGGCTGAATGGTTTGGAATATTGACTGGCCAAGCTACTCATTGTCTTTTAAAACTTTTGTTGGGAAATGGGTCAAAGAAAGACACATGTACCATCCTTATAGCAAAGGGGCAGGAAGTATAATCATTTAGAAGAGAGGGGCTTAATATGGAAGGACATATGGAAATGGAGAGCCAATATACTGAGTGGCCAGATTATTATGATCTCTGAATGCATAATAATCTGGCCACTCAGTGTATATCCTATATAATAAAAGGCTAATAGAAAATTGTCCCCTCGGCCAGCAGTTCGACCATCAGGCATGTACCCACCCCCTGGCCAGGAGTTCAACCAACTGCCCATGTCCCCTATTCCTGGCCAGGCTGGCTAGACCCCGACCATGCACAAATTCCATGCACTGGGCCTGTAACAAATATATATATATATATATATATATATATATATATATATATATATATATAAATAAAGAGAGAGAGAGAGAGAGAGAGAGAGAGAGAGAGAGAGAGAGAGAGAGGGAGAGAATAGTACAACCTACTACAGTACTAGAGTCCTCTCTTGCTTGTCTCAAGACATTTTCTTTAAATGTTCTATTTAAATTCCTTCTTTCTTGCCTCCAGAGATGACTGAAAATGATGAACAGGATCAAGCTAAAAGAACCCTTTTAAAACAGTTCTAAAAAGTAAGAGCTTTTGAAAGCTTTCCTGGTATAAATGATTGGCTGTGTTGCATCTGCACTCTGGCCGACCTTAGGTCACTGGCTCTGCCAAGCCTTATGGTGCTTCCATGGCTTGGACCCCTCTGGATTTCTGGTGGCAGGTATGATTTTCATCACCTGCTTGACCCAACCCAGAGCCTGCTACAACATAAACACGTTGAGAGCCTACTAAATCTAAGCTACTTTTTAGACTTCAAGAACTGAGAAGAGGAAGGAGAAAAAAGAAAAGTTGTGCAGCCAAGTTATGTTTTTTTACAAAATGAGCTGTTATATGAAGATATGAAGACATTTTCATTTCTTATAATTGTTTACCTCCCTAGGTCATTCAGCTGAAATATTTTAGTTATGTAACATTCACCTTTAGTGAGAAAAATGATACTCATCTCCCAGCAGAGCTTCCTTGAATTCCCTTCCATTTTGCTCATTCCATTGCTAACAACAAATCCCGTGTCCTATCATGCTGTGGACAAATCTGGTGTACAGATTTTAACCTACAGGTTATTTACATGTCTAAATTCCTCAAAACTCCTGTCTCCTCCTCAAAATAGATTATGGTATCCTCCTGGGACTAGGATTCACATTCCACCACTGTGAGTTACCAGCCTGGAGCAGAACTGCATATACTTTTAAGGGGGAAGACTAAATTTTTAAGAGTAGATTTTTTTTTAAATTTCAGACAGAAGGAGAGAGAGAGGGGGGATAGAGAGAGAGAGAGAGAGAGAGAGAGAGAGAGAGAGAGAGAGAGAGAGAGAGAGAGAGATTGAAACATCAATGATGAGAGAGACCCATTGGTAGCCTGTCTCCTGCATGCCCTCTTCTGGAATGTAGCCCACAACCCAGGCATGTGTCCTGACCAGGAATCAAACTGGGACCTCCAGGTTCATAGGTCTACCCTCAACCTCTGAGCCACACCAGCAGGGCAAGACTACATTATTTAATGATATAAAGACTGCTTATCAGTACCACATAAAAGGAGGTACTTTATTTAGAAAAAAAATATTTCCTAATCTCCATTTGTCTTTATAACATGCCACTGGTGAGATTAAACAGGGCTAGGAAGCTTCACCATGTTAGATTTTTCATAATATAAGCTAGCAATTAAATGTTGATCTCTATGACAACACTATCCAGAACAGAGTCATTAAATCTAGGAAATTTACATAGTCTCATTGAATTCCTCTACTTGAAGTTTTACTGTGCTTATAGCAAAAATATAGTTATGAATGCAGGTCAGTAAATTTTGATATTATGTTTTCATGAAAAGACTGAAAATTTCTTAAAATGCTCATTAGTCACTTACAGATCAATTAAGTTATAAATTATCTGGGTGAGTCTAGGAATACTAATACATTCCTAAAGTGAATTAAAGCTTCCTTAGATAAATTTCAATTAGAAAAAAGAGGCAATTCTAGCATTTTCAGGTCATTTTAAGCATTAGCCTTTGAGTAGACAGGCAGCTTTGGTTGTATTCAGATGTCTGATACTTTCATATTAGTTATTTTTTCTTGGTTGTGTTCTCTAGAATCTGAGACAGAGACAGAGATTCTTGTGCCTGTGAATTACTAAGGGAGGGTTCTCTGGAGAAACCTGTAAGAAAGTGAGTAAAGCAGGAAAGGGTAAAGGACAAATCTAGGCAAAGATCTAGAATCTAACTTAGCCTGATCCTTGGGAAGATTTGGGGCAAAAATCCACTTAGAGGCAGTTGAGTTGCACAAGTACATCCTTATGTAAGTCAGTCATTGCCTGTGGTGCCACCCCTGGGTGGAATGTAACATAACATACCAGGCATTTCAAAGGTGAAACATAACAGCCAACACACATAGCAGCTGAGGGCTGGGTGTACCAGCCCAGGGAAAGGGATGTGGGTGTGGCACCATCCCATCTGCTATACAAAAAACCTACCTATCCTCCATTTATCACAGTTTAAATGGTAAGTAATTGCAACCTGTTCACAATAGTAAGAACTATCAACAATCTAAATCTCTAATAAACATCTAAACTGAAATATAATGTAACTAGTAAAAATAAGGCTTTAAATTGATTATAGAAAATATCAAACATATGAAAGTATATAGAAGAAACACAAACATCTTGTAAGTACTCATTACTCAACCTGAACAAATATCAACTAAGTGCTAGATTGTCCTAACTATACCTCTTTCATTGGTATCAATCCCCATCCCTAATATTTTGAAGTAAATATCAAACACCATTTAGTTTGTGTCATGAAAGTATTATAAGATTTTTGAAGAATTTATGATGAAATGGTAAAATTTGCATGTAATAAAATGAAAACTTAAGTTATAAGTATCTATGTAAAATAGTATCCCAACTACATTTAGTGTATATAGAGTCTGGAGAGGGGGGAAAAAGTGGTGGTATTGGACCAAAATTTAAAGAGAGACTTAGCAGAGGATTATGTTTAAATCTGTAGTCTTCAAATTTTCTACAATGAACATGTATTTCATATTCACCCCTCAAATGTCCTCACAAAAATAGTATATAAATTATACATTAATAAAGCTGTTAAAAATCAATGGTTATATTTTTTAAAAAAGCTCCATCTTTTTCAGGCCAACCTCTAATGTGAATTATGTTACAAATAATTTCATTGAAGCACCTCTGTTATCTAAATAGTTAGACTTGGGTCATTGTAAAAGCTCTCTGAGGAGCTTAAGAATAGAACAGATCTCTCTCTCTCTCTCTCTCTCTCTCTCTCTCTCTCTCTCTCTCTCACTCACACACACACACACACACACACACACACACACACACACAGTCATATGGCTCATAGTTTGTCATATGTAAAAAGAAACATTAGGAATAATTTGTGAACATAAAGCAGTTGAAATGTACACATTTTTGTCAAGATTTTGATCACTACATATCTAACCAGGTTCCTTTCCATGGTGGAAATTAAAGGTCTAGGACCTCAGAAAATAACAAATCTTATATCATCTGCACCTCCTAATGAGATTTGGGAAATTAACTGTGGCATTTGGGAAATTTATAGGTTAGAATTACAGATATCTGAGATACTCCATTGACTGGAGTTTGCCTTTTCTTCAGCTTTAGCTGACCTGAATAGATTAGGATTCTTTTAAATTAGTAGGCCAAGACAACTTACTCATCTTTGAATGCTTCCTCATATTGTAGATTAATTATATACTTAGAATACCAATGCCCAGATTTTGCCACCACTACAACATTGAGTTTCATTCATTTATTCAATAGGTACTGAGAACTTATTAAGTGCCAGAAATTGGTTTAGGTTCTGGAGCTACCACAGGGAACTCTTGCCTTTACAGAGTGTACATTACAGTGCTTTGTTCAAAACAGATAGAATATAGTATTTCATTTCATAACAAACTTGCTTTGTTCTTAGAAAACCATTGAGAAAGTCTAAATAATGGATATCTAAATACCACCAAGCTACTTCTCTTTTATTCATTCCTATGAAGAATAGAAGTTTCACTTTTATCATTCATCCAAAGAAGGTTCCTTCAAATTATGCTGTATTGACAAACTTCAGAAATAAAAAACAATAGTTCCTTTAACATTTCCAATAGAAGGTCTTGGACAGAACTGTAATAAACATAATCAAATTGTTGGTCAAGCACTCATGGCACTGGGTTTGATCAGCCGATCAGATGTGATCCAGCCTGTTACAATGTGGTGGGAGAGAATTATATATCTATCAAGAAGATGATTAGTTTGTGCTATTCAAGTGAAAAAAATTAGTTTACTTGTTTATTACAAGTAACTAATGGAGATGTCAGTGATATAAAAGGTTTGGATAATAAAGGGAGGCCAGTTATAGAAAATAGATTTGTCAGAGATAATAGCAATAATTCAAGCTTGAACAGTCAAGCTCTTACTGTATTTGGCACCTATTTCATAGTGAGTCAATTCATACTGACACTTCTTAAATCAAGTCATAGGTTTTCATTTTTAAAAAGCCAGCTGTGTTTCAAAATAGTACAGTCTTATTTATTTCCAAATGGTGGACATTTGGAAATAGCACTTGTAACTTTTAAGAAATTAAAAGTTAATTAAACCACTTTTAAGAAATAAATAGCAGTACATGGAAACTTCTTATAAAAGTCTACAACTAATTGCATTTCCAGTGGAAAGACTGACTATTTTGGTTTTACTAGCATAAATTGCCCACTTCAAGGCTTCCTATCTGGTTTTTAATCTCAAAACCACACAGTGAGCCTCTGCCAGTTATAAAACCATTACTAGTCAACATAAAATAACATAAAACAACAATGTACCATAAAAGTCACCTGAAGTTAAAGACAGGAGAGGTATGAAAATGGTGAGTCAGGCACTTAATCAGGAATTTGAGTGCTCTAAATTATGTCCTTAAGAAAAGAACTGAAATATCAACAACAAAAATAAAAATAAAAACCTCCCCATTATACATAGATGGCTAATCTGATGAGATTTAAGTGTGTAAAAGTGAACTACTTTTCAATTAGCTGAAATGCAATGGCATAGGGCAATGGTCGGCAAACTAATTAGTCAACAGAGCCAAATATCAACAGTAAAATACGACTGAAATTTCTTTTGAGAGCCAAATTTTTTAAACTTAAACTTCTTCTAATGCCACTTCTTCAAAATAGACTCACCCAGGCAGTGGTATTTTGTGGAAAAGCCACACTCAAGGGGCCAAAGAGCCTCATGTGTCTTGCGAACCGCAGTTTGCCAACCACTGGGAAGCAATCCTAACAGAATCCTTTGCTGAATTAAAAATACCTTGCGAGAGTACAACAGGTATTATTCAAGCCTGCAAAAACTCTGAAAGTATAGGTTTAAGGTGCAGCTGGGGAACCGGTAGGATAGAAAACAAGTGCTCACAGCATGCAATTGTCAGCATGGAAATGCTTTAGCTATTCTGTTTTCAGTATAAAATGTTCCATAAATTTGAGTGCCTACACTGAAATTAATTTTTCTAACTCTGCCCAGTTTATATTTCCATTTGATACTTACAAAATAAACATTAAGCACATTGACATTTGCATTCAGTTCAGTAAAGTTTAACTTTTAAAAAGTCCTTCCTCATAACCATATAACATTTTTTTGCTATAATGATAACAAGAAAAACATCCTAAAATAGCTACTTTAACATAATTTTCATTTCTTAACACAACAATGAAACACAATAAAAGTTCTTTTATATGGCACTTAAGTTTTTTCTGTGCCTGTTATGAATCCAAATAGAAATAAGTTTTGTTTATGCACACAATGGACTTCTCTGTGACTCATGAATCCATCTAAGAGCATTATCATCAGTAAACCCTGATTCTTAGTGAACACTTGACATACACAGGGATCATCTTATGTACTAGGGATATGAAGAAGAGGTTAAGTATGCTATAATATCTGCCCCTAAGCAGCTTACTATTTATTTTAGGAGTTTAAATTATTCAGGAATGCAAGAACAAAGGGAAGCTTTAAGAAAAAATAAGTGCTTTCAGACATGATGGGCATTTATTTCAGGTCTTATCAAAACTCAATAGATTATTCTACCCAACAACACTATCATTTAGAACTAAAGGTCAGATAAAGGAAAAGCTCAGACAAGAAAAAGCTAAAGGAGTTCATCACCACCAAAACAGTATTACATGTAATGTTAAAGACTCTTTTTTAAGAAAAAGAAGAAAAATGTGAACAATACAATGTCAATAAGTACAAATGTGTATATCTATCAACAAGTGAATCTAAAAAATCAAAATAAATGAACAAGCAGAACAGAAGCAGACTCATAGATACAGAGAACATTTTGACAGTTGCAGATTGGAGAGAGGTTGGGGCTTGGGTGAAACAGCTGAAGGGATGTAGAAATACAAATTAGTAGTTAGAGAATAGTCATGGGGGTGCAAAGTACAGTATAGGGAATACAGTCAATTATATTTTAATGACTAGATATGGTGTCAGATTGGTATGAAATTGTGGACGTTGACCAGTTAGTAAGTTTTATAATATCTAATCACTGGTGTATAATCTGAAACTAATATAATATTGTATGACAACTATAATTGATAAATAAATAATTTTAAAAAATAAAAGCAGTTAAAAGATCATTTTTATGATGGAAAAAAATCTGTGGAGGAGTGACTAAGGAATCTGCAATTATCTACTCCTTTAATTTAAGTTCTATGCTTGTTTGCGTGTGTGTGTGTGTGTGTGTGTGTGTGTGTGTGTTTGGATGAATCCACTCTAAGAGTAAGACCTAGTTATTTACCACATACTGGTAAGTCTGCAGATGCCGTTTTATTTTACTATTATGCCTTTCACTTTCTTTCTTTTTTTTCCTTCTTCTTTCTTTTTCTAAATCTTAGAAAAGCTGGAAGGAAGGTTTGTGTTTTCAAGTTTGCTAAAGGACTATATGGAGCCTTGCTCATTTTATCCACCACTACCCACTGAATGAGGTCCAGTGCAATGCACGTCTGTTATAATTCAGTGCTGGTTTTCAGTTTTCTTCTTTTGTGAAACACTAAGCATTCTCCTCTCTAATTTCTCTCTTTTCATTTTGACTCCCAAAAGCTTAGGGCCCAGTAAAATCATGGTAACATGTATTTGCATAAAACTGTTGATAGAGAGCCCTCTTGCACTGGGTACCATCTTCAAAACGGGGAGATGCAGCAGTGAACAAAGTCAACAAAATCTTTGGTCTCCTGGAGTTGCTATTTGAATTGGGGAAGAGAGATAACAAAGCATAAATACCTAAATGAACAAGAAACAACTTGATTTTAATAAATGCTCAGAAGAAAACAAAGCCAAAGGAGGTGGCAAGAGTGACTGAAAAACTAGTTCAACCAAGGTGGTCAGTGAGAGTGTCTCTGAGAAAGTGACACCTCAAAAATGACACCCTTGACAAGAAAGAAGAAGCTTTCAAAAGATTTGGGTTCAAGAGCAAGTGCAAAGGCCTGAAGATGTAAGCCAGATTAGCTATGAAGTCTGTGCATGGGTGTTCTGTTTCCCTTGCTTTGGGTTTTCTAATTTATTTCTACTGTTTTAGTTCCTATTCTTATTTTACCATTATTTTATTGTCTATGCTCTGTGTCAGTTATCTTTGATCCTTTATGGAATGAAGCAAGACAGTCAAAAGAATGAAATGATTTTAAGAAGATACTATTGATTTTTGCAATGCTATCTAGCATTCTGCAACATTGTTTACTTAGATGACTTTAAATTACATATGTAGTTAACATTATATTTCTGTTAAGCAGTGTTGTTCTAATCTGAACTCAAATCAATGCCTTAAACACGCTTATTAAGCCAATACTTTTAATTAGAAGGATCCCAGGGAGGAATTATTTGTTCAAGTACTTACTATTTGAGCTTGAGAAGGACTAATAGGCAAGTCACTTGGCTTAAATTTAGGAGCATATTCTTGAATGATAATCACTTTTAAAAATGTGTTCCATACACTGACTTTTGAGAACCAACTTCACATCCACTAATGAAAATAGCATTTGATAAAACAATGTTAAGTTGGTGTGTTAGCATGTGGCATGTGATTAATAAAACTTTGAAAATACATGCCCCACCCCAACAACAACAACAACAATAAACTCTCCTCAATTCAGTAAAGGACCTTTAGAAAAAGAGGCAAAAAAGAAAGTAGGACTGTCTGCCCTGTTTTCATCTACCAAACATCACTTTCTATTAATAACAGCCTCACACTCTATGTCTTTCTGATTATGTTTTCAGCATAAGTTTCCAAATTTCACTTTATTTTACACAGCCCTAATTGGCAAGCAGTCTGTGTGTGTATATATACATATATACATACACACACACATATGTATCCAATATATAAAGTAGAGTTCTTTGTAATTAAATTGCTTTTTATTTTTCTAAGTGAAGATAAGGACTACAAGCAGCTTTTCAAAAAAGGAACATATTTTCCTATCATTGAGATTGTATGAAGTTTATAGAACAGTTAAATAATTTTGAAAATATTGCTCTTATTACTTTCGATAAGGGACATATAATAGGATGGTTTATAAATAGATATTTTTAAAGAATATCTTGTTTATTCACTGCAATAGGTTGATGGGTATGCCACTTTGTGAAGCTAGACAGAAAACACAAATTTCATCCTGGGCTTACAGAATCACAGTTTTAAAATAATTTCCTTCAAATGCAAAATAAATTGAGCTGTAGAAAAGCACAGATTTTGTTAAAATATGAATATGTGAAATAATTAAATAATTCTTTAAGCCATGGATATTCATATAGGTTCACATTCCTAGTAAGTGTTTTTTTATTCTAAGCCTGAAAGTTTTCCTGATATTTAAATTTTTCTCTTTCATAAAAAAAGGAATATTTAAGTAAACACCACCTCTAACAGTTTGTCAGAAACAAAATCATTTCTCACAGAGCACTGACTTTCAGTTGCTTTCATTATCCATGAATTTCAGGTCAAAGAACCAATTCAAATTATGTACTTGTCTAGTGCGTATTACATGATGTTCAGTGTGATATTATCAAGGTGATACAGAAGGGGCACACAATCTTGTACAAAAAAATAGTTCCCTCTAAAACAGTAATTAAAGACTGTTACATAAGTAGTCTATGATTAGTTCTGAGAAAATTAACTAAAATGAACTAAATTAAATGTACAGCCAATAAAGAAGAAATATATAATGTTTATTACGCATTCACTTTGGCAAAACTAAATACAACCACCAACTAGCAGCAACTGGGCTTCCAAATGCACACCCTTCTGAATGCAGGACAAACAGTACACAATAACTACATACAAAGAAAAGATAAAATGGGTGGTGAATGTTATTATTGTCAGAGAAAAAGACACACAAAATATTTTCAGAATACTGGTAAAATATCTCTATCAGAAGTAATTCAAATGTCACAATAATTGGTATTTTCAAATTAGTGCTATTTAACTAAAAACTTCGTAGCAATTAAAAATCAGAAGATACCACACTACACTTTGAAAGTGGTAACTGGAGATTATTGTTATCTGGTGATAACATAGTACAAAAACTTATTACTAAAGGTTAATATATTCCAATTTAACTTCTTAAATAACAAATGCATTTTTATTTTTCTATTCCCATTCCCCAAACGAAGCAGTTTTCTAAATCTCCTATTTTACCTTTATTTAAGCAAACTTAACTAGTCTAAACTGTAGTTCTCAAACTGTGCACTACTCTAGCTTCCAAAAGGTGTCCTTAGTCCAGGCACTGTCAGACTCCCTGGGGTCATTTGGTTAGAATTTGGAGGACTTAACTAGAAACCCACCCTTCTATGGCAGTTACCAGTAGACATGGAAATCCCCCCCTTTGTGACATAGGCCACACCTACAGACTATCATCTGTCCCCAGGAAACTACCAGAAACTTTCAGTCAGATCCCAAAACACCTAGTCAAGGATAAATACCCTTTCTCAGTGACCTCCTTTGCAACAACTCCTCTATACTCTCCCTCCTTCACCCCAGTTTCAGGACTGACATCTTCAAATGTGTCTTCTATCCCTTTTACTCATTCCTAGAACTCCTAATTGCCAACCAAACTTGGTGTTTTCCTGTTCATTTTGTACTGCTGAATTTAAGTTGAATCATACCCTTGGGTTTGCCCTCTGCCCAGCCTGGCACAGAGACCCTGGCTTGCTACCCTCTCAGGAACCAAGGTAGGCTTACAGAATCTTTTGGTAGCACCTGCCCTGGCTGGCCTGAGAGTCAGATTCCAATGTTGCACCTTTGTATCACTGAACTACTTTAAACTACTACCTGGAGACCCCAGAAGGCTGGTGAGAAGGCTGCTGGCCTGGCTAATTCCTCCTGTCTTTCTTGGCTACTGTCACAATTCATAAAACCCCTAGAACAAATGTCTAGATATTCCACCACCACGCTCATATGCTAGAGTTCAGCTTTGAAGCCTGTACCCAGCCATCCCAGAACTAAAACATGGCAATATGGCATATGCTTTGTAGATATAGACTGGTGTCTGCAGGACCTGTAGTATTGTTGGTTCTATCATTTACTCCACCCATAGTTAACCACAGTAAAGATGGAGAGCAAAAGAAGAATTGTGAATAGGTAATACTATCTAGAAAGGTGCTAGAGATATGAACGAGACTGTAGTAAGTCCTAATTTAATGGCAACAGGCTAACACAAACAAGAGTTAAGTTCCTATGGCATCTCATCAACCTCATAGTGAAATGATGCTGAAGGAAACTATGTTAATTGAGGTCATGCTATAATAAATACCTGGGTTGTATGAGTCTGCAGTCTAGTAAGACTTGTATGTTCTATGGTACTTTCTATTAGTGAAAGTAGAAAAACAGCACACAATCATGCTCTTCTTCCAACTTTCCAGTGTCAGCGACTAGCCACAGATTTTATAATATCAAAGCTCAGACAGCATGGAAATCACTCCATGGAAGCTAGTGTTTTACAAGTTCTTGTGAGTTTTAGAAATAGACCTTCTGAAATACATTCCAGCACTACCTGATTGTTGAGGATACACATTAATTAGCATTCTAAAGCAGATAGGGTAAAATAAAGAAGTAGAGTTGATAATAAAAAGTAAAGATATGAAACAAATATGTGAATTTATTGTGCAAATAATTCTGCATTATTTTGAATAAATGCACTTTTTATTAGCACTAATATCCAAACATAGAGAATACTTACTTAAATTGGATTTATAAACCAATTTTTCCACATTGAAGAGTTAAAGATAACAGAAATTCCAAATAGGATTTATCTAAAGTATTAAGCATGACTGCCAGACTGCAAAATTGGCTCTGTGTAGTACATATAATTGAATGAAGTTCATGAAGCATCAGTACATAACGTCCAAGCAATTTTTAACATTTCTAATTTATATAAAGAACCTGCTCAAATAAACACATTGTAGTTCTAAAACAATTTCTAGCAGGAAAGTATTTTTTTTTAGAATTAATATTTCATAAAACCTTTATGTTTTACATTTTGAAGTTAGCAAAAAATACCAGGAAACACCATAATCCATACTCTTGAGAAAAATTATAATGAAAATAACTACGTAAAATATGCTTATTTTCAAAACAAACTTCCTTCCTTAATAAGGATTAGAAAAACTGCTACAATTTTCCCAACATGTGTAAAATTTTATGCCCCAAATTTAAAATATAAGCTATAAAATCACATTATAGGCTTAACAGTAAGCTCCCAAATTATTAAATCCCTATCATCTTCATATCACTTAATTGTTTTACTTTTAAGTGTTTAAGTTGTTGGCTCTAAAGGGAATAAATATCCCATATCTTATACCTACAAACTTAAGTTCCAGTAGCTCTATGAAGCCTTACCCTAAACTGACACCTCCCTTCTCTAATATTTTTTAGACTATCTATGCCCCACCGCTAAGCCTTTTTCTTTATGCTTTTTTACTAATTCAGAATGTAACACAGTATTTTCATACCACTTGAGTTAAATGCACGCACCTTGCTTCAAACCACTAACCCTTTACGTTGGTCACTATCATCTTTAGCAAGATGGTGCTTACAAAGTAGTTCCTCAATAAATAATTGATCCCTCCTTGTTTGAATTCTAACCCAGTGATAAAAAAAAAAAAATGCATCACTAAAAAATAGCAAGAATCTGAGCACAGCTGTTTCTATGGTCAAGTGATTCCGGACTTAAATTGTTGATTCACTTTCTTGGAGGTAAATTTTACTCAAGAGATTTCAAGCTGGAAGCAAGTAGTGAGACTTCATGGGAAAAAGTTGAGGAAAAACCATGATAAAGAGGAGCTAAAGACAGAGGGGACTGCTGATGTCAAGCTCTAGTTACATGAAACTAGATACACTTTCTGTGTCTTCCCTGTTGTTTTACACCATCCCAGATACATCAGATTCAGTCAACAGGTATGGAACCCATGACCTTTTAGTCTGTGGGCCGATGTTCTAACCACTTAGCAAATACAGCTAGGGCTGTCTATCTTCTTTTGGTGCTAATATAGACTGAGGGTCAATCCACTAGAAAGGAAAGGAGGCCATTAATATCTTATAATCAAGTTGCTCTGGCAACTATCCAGGTGTGTCTTCCAGTTAGCAGTATCTCTTAGAATTGAACACACACAGGTATGGCTTGAGGGTCTGTTTAAAATGCAGATTGTGTTTCAGTAGGTTTGTATGGGGTCTAAGAGTCTAGATGTCTAATAAGTTTGCAAGCCTGCTGAGTCTGCTGGTCTGTAGATTACTCATTACTCATGGCGCATGCCCAAATATATTGATTCAATTGGCCTGGGGCAGGCCCTGGACATCTATGCTCATAGAACCTGCTGAGTGATCTAAAATAGAGCCTGACTTCAGAAAAGATGGAATGGATCATCATTTTACTGACAAAAATTCTTTTTATATAGCTGAGACTTGAATAGTTTTTCAAAGTCAGAAAATAATGTTATTGTGGAATCTTTGACTACTGGCCTATGTAATGAGGCAAATGCTTTCTTTCCATCATTTCAAGCTATTTGTCAATATATAACTTTCTCACCAGTTTGAATAACACACACACACACACACACACACACACACACACACACACA
Source organism: Antrozous pallidus (assembly GCA_027563665.1). Taxonomy (NCBI): domain Eukaryota; kingdom Metazoa; phylum Chordata; class Mammalia; order Chiroptera; family Vespertilionidae; genus Antrozous; species Antrozous pallidus. The sequence goes on from CM050518.1 coordinate 27,533,339, forward strand.
CACAATACCATCTTCATTTAAGGTAAGATAAAATATTCTAAGTAAGGGCCCTTTAAGAGGCCCACGGGTCTCCTCACCTAGGTGCTTTTAAGAACTGCCAAATTTCATTTCCCACCTGAGATTCTATTGTTATATGTGTGCTCATTAAAATTTCAGAAGCATATTCTAATAAAGAAATTATCTTGCATGTTTTCAAAATATCCACATTGAAACATTTGATAAAATCTTAATTTTATAAAAGGGATAATTTTAATATAGTGGCCAAAAGCTTAAGAAAATTAATGTTAGCATCCAGTCAGAATGAATAATATGGGAGCTATAGCGTTGGCTTCTTTTTATTTTGTTTAAGCAAGGTAAAATTGAGGTGACACCAAAGAGCAAAATGCTCATTCCTCAAGGTGATCAACAGCTTTGCTGCGTGAGGAGGGGTGTCTGCCCAGGAGCTGTGCTGAATCAGGCTGATGCATGCACTTGAACAAAAGTAAATTATTGGTTTATGGTTTCTTTAGGAATGAGGTACAGAAAACATTGCAACATTCTGATTCCACTCCTCCCCCCTTATTCCTGCTACCATCACTCTATACATTCTTTAAATCCAGTAAGCTGTTCTGCTGGAAGGTCTCTCCAGAAAACATTGAAGCAAAAGTAACCAATGGCAGGGTTGTGGCCCAGCACACAGCTTCTGGCTGATGCCAGAATGGACTGCAGCAGCCTTAAACTCAGTGTGTGGCCCACAGGGCAGCAGCATGTGCATCACCTAGAAATTGTTAGAAATGCAGAATCTCAGGCCCTGGCCTACAGCTGTGAATCAGACTCTTCAGTTTAACAAGATCCTCAAGAGAATCATACGCAGCTTAAAGTTTGAGAAGCAGGGGTATGTGACATTGTGTTAGATGTTGCTCCTGTAGAGGTGTGGAGAAGCTGCCATATGCATAACAGTAAACCATGGAATCACTGATATAAGGTACCAGGGGTGGGATGAAGACCTGCTCTTATAGAGAAGATCATAGCCCAGCTTGTGTGTCTCAGTGATTGACCTTCGACCTATGAACCAGGTTATGGTTTGATTACCTGTCAGGGCACATGCCCTGGTTGAGGGGTCTACTCCAGTAGGGGGTGTGCAGGAGGCAGCCAATCCTTTCTCATCACTGTGGTTTCTATCCCTCTGTCTAAAGTCAATAAAACATATTAAAAACGGAGAAAAGATCATATATCCTTCCCAGTTTTTCCAGTATTAATTTTTTCTGTTACCAGATTATAGTATGCATTGGGTTATCCTACTAACTGTTTTTATAAACTCTTTATATAGTGCATACCAACATCCGAACTTTATTTTTTCAAACAAGAGACACGGCATAGAAAAAATTACACCTGAATTCCAGCGCTTTCTTGCCAGCTGTGTAGCTTTGAGTACCAGGTGAATTTTGCCATGCCTCAGTTTTCTTGTCTGTAAAATGTAAATAGTTATGCCACACTTGTGGTTTTGTGTATCCCTTTTATTCTTCATTATAGCTTTAGTAGCACAGAGTAAGACCCAGAAAGTCATTTTTGAATAAAGGAGTAAAATTAAGAACAAAACCTTCCTGGCACATCATAGCTACTGAGTAATATCAGTTCCTTTCCTTTAATAATTCAGCATTTTTCATGTAGGATCTTTCATCTCAAATATACCATTCCTTTAAAAGTCATATACTCAATGATATATCTTTGCTAAACATGCTAAAGAATATATATGTATGTGTGTACATGTATGCATATGTGTTTCTGTGTGTATACACACATGCACACACATAGTATTCTTTTAAAAACAATTACACATTGTTAATAAATACCTGGAGGTTTTTGTTTTAGTAAGTAATTGATTGTGCCTGGCAACTCCAGGTGAAAGCAGTATTGTAAGCAAGGGATGATGAAGGAGAACTATTTTATCACTGAAATTATTTAAGCATTCTGGTAATAAAAAAAAGTGCAGAGCCCAAATACTGAAAGCATCATTCATCCTGGAGCTCAAGCAAGAAAGAGAAGCCTTAAGTAAGGTGGCTTTGTGGTCCTGCAGACAATCCCTGTGATGGTGCAAGCAGGACCCTGCAGTAAGCATGCTCCTCACCCAGGAGCCCTGCTGGCTTTGCCCTGCTGTTCTTTCCACCTGTAATCTCCTTCCCCCAAATTTCCACCTGATTTTCTTCCTCACTTCATGCAGGTATCTGCTCAAATAAGATATTCTCAAACCACCCTTTCCATGCCATGCCATGGCCCATGCCTCTCTAGTACTTCAACCTGCTTTATCTTTCTTCATGGCATTTAACTCTACCTGGCATCACATCATATATATAGTATCTATAAGAAGAGGGAATTCATTTTATTCGTGGCTACATCTTTAGCACCTAGACCACAACCAGGCATATAGCAGGTGATCGGCAATTACTAGATAGATAGATAGATAGATAGATAGATAGATAGATAGACAGACAGATAGATTGATAGATAGATAAAATAATCTCTCCAAATCCTGCCCTGCTTTGCAAGTTGGGATTGGGAATGAATGAACTGAAGGTTGTAATGACATTCCACATACGCATGAGATAAACCAATGAGAGTCAAGACCATAGCAGACAATTCAATAATTCAAAAATTGCTGTCAGGGCCCTGGCCAGGTGGTTCAGTTGGTTGGAGCTTCATCCTGTACATCAAAATATTGAGAATTTGATTCCAGGGATCAGGGCACATGCCTGGGTTCTGAGTTCCATCGATGGTTGGGGTACATACGAAATGTTTTTCACAATCATCTCCCCCCCCTCTGAAATCAATAAAAACATATTTTCAAGCGAGGATTAAAAAAAAAATCTCTTATAGGCATCAGTGGTATTCTGATCAAATGACCACTTGATCATTCCCTGTTTTTAAAAACAACCAGATTTTCATATGAGAATAAAGTTACTATATTGTACAAATGAGATTAGAGTTCCACCCTGGGTTTATGCCCTGCTGCTGCTGGCTCCAAGAGTCAGGCTGCTGAATGCCCAGCCTCCCGGAGAGCCTGCTCTGAGAATAACAACATCATGCCCCAACTCATGAAAAGCCTATTTTCTTTCACCCACTGAGCAGTGTAGACAAAACCAATTACATGATGTCATTTTTCATTTCAAAAAGGAGGCCAGCCACTTGGATGAATATTTGTTTTTCATTAGCATACTAGAGATAGGGCAGGCAGCACCATCTTCAGACTAACAGTACCTGTGGAAATGATATCTAACAAAGCTAAACTGTCAAAATCTGCTTTCTAGCATTGTGTGAGGCTTAGCTATTCAGTCTGATGTCACAAGGAGATTCTGGAGAGACAAATACAAGCTGGTTATTGTTTTGAAATTGAGAACAGATCCTTTGCTTGATGAAATCTACCTCCCAGGAATGCCCAAAACATCTTTAATTTCAAAAGAACTCTTTAAAGAAATTATTAAAAATATTGATACATTAATGATAAGACCGGTGTTCAAATGTATAATTAATGTGCATGTGTAATTTTGTGTCCTTTGGAGATAATTAACTCCATGTTATTTCTCAGATTAATTCCACCATCATAAACATAAAAGAGTCACAATCCAGATATATGCAGCCCATATAGCTGCATATCAGAACAACCTATTTTCTCCTTGGGGCATATGGCTGGACTCCAAGTCCCATTGGTAAGATGCAACTATGTGACTGACTTCTACCAAGTTTATGTTCCATTGGTGATCCTCCATGCTCTTTGCCCCTTTCCCTTCTGGCTTGATGCAGCCAAGCAGGGTAACTTAGAAGTCTCCATTTGAAGATAAGGAACCTATAACATAGAAAGATCCTGGGTCGTGAAGGGAAGAATCTACAATAAGAAGCATTTTTGTCAAAAATGAAATAAGCTTCTATACAATATTAATCCACTGAAATTTGGGGTTATTTTATATAGTATCCAGTACCAGACAGGAGTCCCCCCTCCCATTCCTTTCTTATATTATGTATTCATCATATATTCTTCAACTCTCCAAAATACACAACTGATCACTAGGAGATCTCCATAATGAAGAGAACTTTTCCATTCTGGCGTCATTCTGTATAGTGATACTATATCTGAACTCAGACTAAGTTTTACCACGTCAGTTTAGCTGCTTGAGAAGGCTTTAACTATTCTATCAGGGGCTGGCTTATACATCATCATCTGCCTCCCACTTAACAATAAAAGCAAATAACTATCAGAATCCCATCATTAGTACAATGGTTAAAGTAATAATAAAATAATTAAAATAAAATAGCAATGAGAAAAGACCCCTCTTTTGAGTTATATTGTGGTTTAATTTGGCCCAAAATAAATTCCATAAAGGTTTGCAAACAATAATATCTTTATAATCAAGACATCTATTCTTAATTTGCCTTGAAACAAAAGTTCAACAACTTGGCCAAAATCAATAAATAAATAAGAACTAAATGTCTTAATAAATGCATTGTTAGTGTCCTTATGGAATTTTTTAAATGATCATTTTTGCATGTATTATGAACATAACTCAGTTTTTAAAATAACTTCTATCTCCAATTTGAAGTAAAGGGAACCAGCAAAGGCTCTGTGTGTGTGTGTGTGTGTGTGTGTGTGTGTGTGTGTATGTGTGTGTGTGTGTGTGTGTGTGTGTGTGTGGTGTGTGTGTGTGTGTGTGTGTGTGTGTGTGTGTGTGTGTGTGGTTGTGGAGAGGGCAGTAAGAAAGTCAGGAACAACTAAACTCTCAATTCCTATTTTCAGGCATGGGTCTGCTGCCTACATATTTCTGAGAAAATGTCAAAGTTGCCAAAATATTTCATAAATGAGAAGGTTTCCAGAATTAAAATGCTGCATTGAAGAAGGCATTGTTCTAATTCAATAGAGATAAAGAAGCCTACCAGCCATAACACAACCCGTAAAGTGAGAGAGGGCTGTTTAAAGATTGCACCTTAAAGAGCAGCAGGTGTCATATTTAGAGCTTTTCGAAATGTCTAACAAAGCAAGCATACAAAATCCAAGTCACCTAGCAGGTGGTCCATTAGAAACTGCCATGAAAAAAAACATGCCAGCTCCCTGAGAGGAATTACAAACTATCTCAAATCTTCTGAGATTTTGTTCCCTTCTATTTAATTAATATTAATTTTTATTGGGTAAAATGGTTACTTCAAATATTAACTCTGACTTAGTAACAGGCAATTTACCAGTTGCTGCCACTCCAACTGGTCTTCATTCCTGTCCTACTGTCATCGTTAGAGCTCTCTATGGCAATACTTTCTTTTAGGGAAATTAACGTTGTAGAGCAATGCTTCTCTAGTGTGTTCTATAGAACACAACTCTCAAAAGAAGATTATTCTGGGATGTAAAAGGGTTTCAGATTCAAGTCAGGCCACCTCCTCAACATTTGCAATGTTCATTTACATATTAAAGGCTCAAGGAAGCCCTTTGGTTATAACACCACCGTCCACAGATTGATTTTAAGGCTCCCCAGGCATAGTATGCCACAATCTTTTTTGGTATAACACCTATCAACATTCCAAGTGTAGACAAAAGGGGCCACATGCTCTCTTGACAAGCTCAGGGAAGGCCTGCATGGAGGTCTTGAAAACTCAGAGACCTAAATAACCACAAAGGATGGTCTGAAATTAAACTTTAACTAAAAGCAGTTGTGGTTGGCAATTATGTCCTAGGCTGGTATCTTCACTGACAAGGTCAACATTTACTTTAGCTGAGTCTATCTATCTTTTTGCATCTATGATAACATACCCTTGAAATGCCTGGGTAACTTATAACTTCCCTTTTTCTGAAGACCCTGGGGCACAACCAAATGTGGTGGGCCCCAGGACAGATACCACAAATTCCTACATTATCATATTAATTTTTCTTGAACCAACCTAACTCTTTGTCCATCATTTTACTTTTTATCCAATCACAGGGGTTCTCCCCACCCGCCTTTGCTTTATCCCACCTCCTTAATTTACCACCAATGAATTTCATGTAACCCACCTATGTCCCTCCTTTGACTGCAATGTATAAATACAACTATAACCTGCCATTCTCCGGAGCATTATCTCAATTCCTTGAGGTTCTGCTTCCTGGCATATGCCAACAGTTTGGCTCAAATAAACTCACAAAAATTCTTTATAGGCTTCAATTTTTGTTTGTTTGTTTGTTTTTACATTAACAAAAGGAACAAATGAAGAAATGTTGATATTAAATATGGAATACAGGATATGAATTAATCATGATATTAAAACCAGTATGTAGACTGCATATGATATGTTCCTAACTAGTGATGGAGCTCAGGATTCAATACCCCCAAATATACACTTTGGCACGCTGACTATTTTAAACTGAAGGAGTCTAAGAAAATTGCAGGAAGAGGAAGGCCACTCTGACCTTTCCTCTGCCCTTCTCTCCTGAAACAATATTTAATTTTGTCTTCTTTAACCACACAAAGTATACATTTTTAATATCATCAATGCTCACTGAAATTCTGGACAATAGCTGAAGCCTAAATACTCAACATTTTATTATTCAATAGAAGCATATGATTTTGATTAAATAAAAATTAAGTTTACATGCTACCACTTCTGGGGTAACCATGAGATTAGGAGGAAAAAAAATACAGTATATCATTTCTCACTAGTTCAATGGGGAAAGGAGAAAAAAAAATTCATGGCAAAAAGGAGACAAATATGGAGCAGTGAAAAATTATTGACCATAGTTAACTGCTTCAACATACAGAAATTTCAAGTCACATTAATCAAATTTCATAACAATACATACAAGATAATCCTATTTATACTCAGTATGATTTTTAAAGGATTTTAAAATATGTAAAGTTAAATAATATATTTTTAGAACACTTTGGTATAAAGTACAAGTATAAAGAGACAGAAGAGAAAAATAAGCACAGATTTGGAACAGAGGTTACTTTTGTGAGGAAGAAAAGGAAGAGGTCAGGGAGGGGTATACAGAGGTTTTCTAAGCTCTTGCAAGCTGGTGGGAGTTATGCACATGCTCATTTTATTGTTATTCTTTGTATTTTTTTACACATATTATAAATATTTTCAATATACAAATAAAAGTATGCATGAAGCTCTAGCCAAGTAGCTCAGTTCGTTGGAGTATCATCCCAAAAGGTGTGAGTTTGATTTCCAGTCAGGGCACATACCTAGTTTGGTGGTTTGATCCTGGTTGGGCTGAATATGACAGGCAAACAATTGATATTTCTCTCTCTCTCTCTTTCTCTCTCTCTCTCTCTCTCTGTCTCTTTCATAGTTCATACCAGGTCACATTGCTTTTGGAGTGAAAGGGCAGAGCGGGACTGCAAAGACAGCTGCCATTTTGGACTGTGTGACTTGCAGCCACCATGTAGGCTACATGATATGTAAACTTACCTGGGGGCTGCCATCTTGAAATCACAAAGACCAACCCTCCCTTTGAATTAGCCAATCGCGAAAGACTGTGCGCTTGAGCTCCAATCAAGAGCAAAGGACAGGACAGGTCATGTGCATTAGGGATTATTTGTGTCACTTTCCCCGGCCCTCACCCAACCAATCAGAATCGGCCAACTCCGCAGTTTGAGTCTGGCCCCACCTCCCTATAAAATCGCATATTTTTAATTTTTTTTCTTCCTTTTGCTTCCTGCCGCTGTGTCGGAGAGCCAAGCCCGGGCTTGAATAAAGGCTTTTTTGCTTTTGCATTGGACTCGGCTCCCTGGTAGTCTTTGGGGATCATGAAATCTGGGAATAATAGGAGGAAAGTATTCATTTGCAGAAACCCTATTTTAACAAGACAAATGAATGTAATTTGGGGGGAAAAAAAGAATAAAACAAAATCAGGATAGTGAGGTAGGTACCTAAAAACCTGAGTGTATAAGAAATAAACAAACAAACGGGTTTATATGGCCAACTGCTTAGATGGATCCAAAAAAATAACGATTAACAATCCATGGAAATTTAGGGAAACAGACAGATTCAACTTCAATAAATGGAACACATTTTTGCCTTCTTTCTCAGCCATAGTCCAAACATAAAATTTGGCAACTCAGAATTGGGCTGTCTTTGGCTTCTTGAGGTTTCTGGTGTTAGATAACGTTTTAAACAGATCCTCAGATATTGGAAAACATTCCACCTTGTCACTTCATACTTCATGGTCTAGGGCAGTGGCTGGCAAACTCATTAGTCAACAGATCCAAATATCAACAGTAAAATATGATTGAAATTTCTTTTGAGAGACAAATTTTTTAAACTTAAACTTCTTCTAATGCCACTTCTTCAAAATAGACTCGCCCCGGCTGTGGTATTTTGTGGAAGAGCCACACTCAAGAGGCCAAAGAGCCGCATGTGGCTCGCAAGCAGCAGTTTGCTGACCACGGGTCTAGGGAGACCAAGTTTTCAGAGGTCCACTAGAACTATCTATGCTCAGGTCATTTTTTATACCGATATAGTCATTATGCACACCATATTTCCCCATTTGCCCCCGATTATCTTGTTTCTCCTTCAATTGTGAAACTACTAATTGTGGATGTTGGCGTCAAGTAACAGAAACCCAACTAACAGTACACACAGGGCTTCCTTTTTCTTACAAGGAGAACTCTGCCAGTATGGCTGCTGTTAGGGCTCTTGGCTTTTATGCCTTTGTGCTCCGCCACTTTCAGCCTATGGATTTTGTCTCCTTGGTCAAAGGATGGCTACCATACCACCAGTCCTCATTTCTTCAAGGATAGACTAAAAACCAAATGGTGTTATTTGCATCGTTATTTATGAAAAAATAATGGTTTCCCTAGTAGTTTTCTGCTGAGTGGCCAGGGGAGGGTCCCAGGCCAATCACACCTGAGAGGTGATTAGGAAAATCAAGTGTTTTGCATCTAAGCCAAACTGTGGAGGGAGGCAGGGGAGAAACCAGGCAAGGGGTGGCCAGAGTGTCAGTCTAAACTCTGATCTATTTTCCTGCCACAGAAATTCAGAACTAGCACAGCACTGCCTCAGTTTCGTTACATAGCATGTCGGCTTCTACTTCCATCTAGATTAGTGGACTAATTTTAAAATGTAATCCAGAACAAAGGAAAAGTGTCCATTAAAAAGTACTGATAAATGCAAATAGAAAGCTGAATTTATTGCACTGTCAGGTTTTAAACAAAACACTTAAATAATTTAATAAGTTCTATGAAGCTTGTTTAAGAATATATAAAAGCGACCAGCAACATTACAAACTATAGACACATTCACTAGGAAACAAAATCAATCTGTCCTCTTACAAAATGCCTTGATTTGTCTTAATCAATCATCCTTAAATCATTCTGGTGAAGCTCCCAGTTCAACCCATTTATAAAGCACAATTGTACAAAGGTCATTAGATGGCTGCTCTGTGCCATCATCAGTAATAAGAAGACTATCAATATTTCCAGAACTCAACACATCAGCAGATTGTAAAAGAGCTTAAAGGTTTATTCAGCTTCAAAGCCAACTCGTGTGCTTAGAATAGTGCTTTGCATACTTACTAAGTATTAGCTATTGTGGTTTTTGTTACGTTCATGAAGTAGGCACTGTTTGTGATATATAAGACAGGAACAACAAAAACAAAAAGACTATTTCTAAGAAAAATCTGCTCAAGAGAAAGAAGAAAATATGCCTTTTATTTGTTTTATCATACAAAAAAGGGGGAAATTCGGTTTCAAGAAAGTTAGAACTATTTTTAAGATGGGATGGACTCATACAATTCCAATCAGTCTTAGCAAAACATTTATGAGATTTTTTTGAGGGAATTAAGTCAAACACAAAATCCCAGACCAAAACGATTATGTTTAGTTCCACAAAAAATGCAGTGCAACGCAATGAAATAAAAGAAACTTACTAAAGCCCTCCTCCTTGCCCATCAGAACTGTTTTCTCCATAGGAGGAATGATACAAAACTGCACATGGTTTTGTGTTATTATTCAGCCTCCCACTTACTCCACAACTAAGTCCATATAAGGCATCTTCCTATTCTTTCCTACCCCAAATATAAATATTTGGGGAAAGGAAAGAACACATGCTGACACAAGAACAAAACTAGCATTTCTTTGGGGGAAAAAGAAAACAAAACAAAACAAAAAAACTTGAAGAAGTGACTTGGTAAAAATTTCCTGTGTGCCCCACTGACATGGCTCAGTGGTTGAGCATGGACCTATGAACCAGGAGGCCATGATTTCATTCCCAGTCAGAGCACGCACAGATTGTGGGCTTGATCCCCACTGGGAGGTATGCAGGAGGCAGCCAATCATCGATTCTCTCTCATCATTGATGTTTTTTATCTCTTTCTCCCCCTTCCTCTCTGAAATCAATAAAAATATATTTTTTAATTCCCTATGAAAACCTTAGTAACCCTCTGTAGTGGGCATTGCCATAATCAATCAATTTTGAGATGGGGACATTGATGCTCAGAGAGATTAAGAGACTTGTCAGAAATTATCCTGTAATTGGTGGAGGCAGAACTACCTACACACCAAGTCATATAGCTTTAAAGTCCAATCTTTTCATTAAATTACAGTTCTATGAATCTGCTCCCATACTGTAGACTAGATATTTTAATAGAAATGCCATTTACTACGCACACATAATGTTCTTAGCTGGCCCTATGCAAGATTCTAAAAACTCAGAAGTAAGTAAGGAGCCCTTGACTTTGAGATGGCCCTTCTTGAGACTAGGGAAAGCTGATGAACTATAAAGACTTATATTAAGTCCTCTAGCATAATTAAATGTAGAATGTAGCTATTTAAGTTAATTAACCTTTGATAACATTAAATTTTAGTTCCTCATTCACACTAGCCCATTCCAGCGCCAGATGTGGCCAATGGCACTGCTTTGGAAGACATAGATGTGGACCATTTCCATCATTGAAGGAAGTCCTATTAGAAAGCACTGCTTTAGAGCCTTGCTCTTCAAAAGTGTGTTTTCAGTACTTGAAGACTATTTAGAAATGAAGAATTTCAGGCTCCAGCCTAGACCTATTGAGTCAGAACAATAACAAAATCCCCAGTGATCAAATTTCAAGAACTTTCCCCAAGTAAAGTTTGTGGGCTGGTAGTGGGTAATGGTAATGGTGAGGAACATTTACATAATATAGAGAACTTTGCATTCAGAAAAAAACACTAAAAGATCAATAATAAAGATAATGGTCATCAAATAAAAAATAAAAATAACCTTTGCATATATATATATATATATATATATATATATATATATATATATAATAAAAGGCTAATAAAGCAACTGGTTGCTATGATGCACAATGACCACCAAGGGAAAGACTACACTCAATGCTGGAGCTGCCCCAGGTGGTCAGTGTGCTCCCATTGCGGGGGGGAGGGGGCAGGAACCACTCAGCCAGAAGCCGGGCTCACAGCTGGCAAGTGCAGCGGTGGTGGCGGGAGCCTCTCCCATTTCCACAGCAGTGCTAGACTCAGCAGTGGACATCTCCTGAAGGGTCCTGGATTGTGAGAGGTTGCAGGCCGGGCTGCGGGCCCCCCTGCCCAGTGCATGGATATCATGTAGCAGACCTCTAATGTTAAATACTTCTTTTGGACAGAGAATTCTGAACAGTGGTGAGTGCTGACAATGCATTCACCTCCATTCTTGATCACTGTTTGGAAAGAGGAAGTATTCCCAGTAAACCTTGGGCAGGCAGAACTACCCAAGATGAATGCACTGAGTTCTGAGTGGAATACACATAAAGCAGCTGCACTGAATGTTGGCACCCACATGGTCATGCATCCAAAAATGATATTCTAAACCATGCAGTAGAGGATGACTTCCTAGATCTTAGGTGAATACCAGGAAAATAGTCTGAGGCCCTTTTCATCGATACTAAATGTTAACAGCATATAATTGAAATGAAAAATGCTTTGGCTTCCATGGCCCCCATGTGATGGATTCAATGATGTGAGGTAATTTGAGGTTTCTGGAAAAATCCCATTAGATAATATACGTGGTCATATTTTCATGAGCATAATAATAGTCACCTAAAATATGTTAGTTTAAACAATATCACATGCCTCTTTATAGCAAATGTATGTGAAACTCTATACTATATGAGGGCATTCATTAGTACCTTGAAACTAAGTCAATAGAGAAAACTCAAGTGACTGTTATCTGGTAACAAAAAAGGCAATAGCAACATATTGCAGACTAGGGTCGCAAGCATCAAGTTATAAAAGGCCCACACAAAAGGAATTAAGCATTCAACATCACTAATTTATTTTTTAATGACTCACCAGGAACTATATTAATCCCAGTCCAAGCACATAATTGAAATAAAAGGAATGATTTTCATGCAGATCCACATTTAGACACAATATAATTACTATGCAAATGGATAAAGACAAAATTAACTTGCTTAGCCGAAACTTTCTCTGGGCAATGAATACACAGACTTCTGTGATTTGGCTGCATATTGTGTTTTTTGGCATACATTGTTTTGTTGGCCCATTGATTTTCTACAGAGATAGATATGAATAAATATCACCATCACTTCCCGCTCCAAAACAATCACATTCTTCAGAAACTTTGCTAGAGCCCAGTTTTTAAATTGTTTAAAAGCAGCATGATAGCCTTATGCTTTCATGTAAGAGCATGACAAGACATTCACATTGTATTCTACATTGATTTTTACTTCTACTGAAATAGAATCTAAATATCTTATAGAGTATACACCACATTATTTCTGAATATTTGGTCAATCTCTATATAAATGTCATTCATTTGTATAATCTCCTCTCTAGAATGGATGGTGTATTATTATTGCTTTAAGTAGAAAAGGTTAGCTGTATGGGAAGCTTTTTTATGTATAAAGGAAGAACTTTCATAAATGTCCAGAATTACAGTTTCAAATGTTTTGCATCCCAGACATGTAATGTAAATAAGGTAAGCAGGTTATGTTATAAAAGGCCCAACTGTAGAAGACAGGAAAACACACATTCCCAAGTTTCTGTTTCAGCTAAGGATAGTGTTATAACATCATTTTTAAGGGTAAAGGCTGGAGAGATTTCTTGGGGCAAGGAAATTTACTTTCTCTTGAAATTATACATCTAGACCTGTGTGGAATATCCCTTTTCCATATATTAAGAAAGGAACATAATTTCTTGAGCTATAAAGCAGCTGCGATATTAGAACTGTTTTACTGAAGAGGAAGAGGGAATGGACACTTAAGTAAGGTGAAATGTTCATTTACTCATTCAACAAATATTGATTGGTCATGAGAGACTGAATACAGACATGGACAATGGCCAGACCATGTATGGTAACAGAACTCTGACCATCTGACCACAACCTCTGTGATAGCCAGCCAGAAGCCAACCACAATAGCTTCAGCAACCAGAACAGAAAGCAAAACCAGAACCTCTACAGCAATTGGTCCAAATCAGTCACAATTTGGTCAATGATTTCTACCTTCCCTATTTTTGTCCCCCACATACCTTCCAAATCAGGACTACACAGAGAAAGACAAATATGTTTTCCAACCAACTATATCAGATGGCCATTTCCAGTTAGCCCAATTCTGGCTTGCCCATGACACCAACCTCTAATCAGAGTTCAAATAGAGACTTTCCTTGTTTTACTATGCAGGTTTCCTACACCTCTGCCTGTCTTTGAGTTTGTGACAAATGCAAGTGATGGTGACTCCCTTGTAAGGTGTAAATAAATAGTCTCTGTTTTTTTCTCATTTGGGTGGTCTCATTCATTTTCACAAGCAGCGTATATTAAAAACAATTTTAAAAAGTGATCAAGTAAGAGGATGGAGATGGGGATTTTTAAAAAATTTACACAGAGCAAAGGCACTGAAAATTATGTAAAGGTTGTCATGCCAAAGATAGTACCAGTGGATGAGTGTGCCCAGAGAGTAAGGTTGTATGTAAGTGTGTATATACTTGGTGCCTTTGAACATAGAGCTCAGGAAGATCCTGAAGGACATTAAGTGACAAACTTGAAAACCTTTAAGTTTATCCTCTAGTTATGGACAACAGTGAAATAAGTTAAATAGGGGACTGATGCGATTTAACTTGGATTTTTAGAAAGCTACTGCAGCAACATGGGGGAAGATGGCTGGATGGTAGGAAATTTGTGAAGGGAGTCTACTTCAGAAATCATCTCTGTGGTCCAGATGAAAGATGTTGAAGACCTAAAGATGGCCAGTAGAAATAGGAGAAAATGAAAAAAGAGAGATGATGTTTATGTTAAGAACACACAACTGACATGATGTGAGGTTAAGACAAAAGAACTGAGCAGCATGTTCATGAAGAACAAGTTAGGAAGTAAGCCACAATAACTAACAAGAGATGCTAAGTGATGGAGGTGGGACACAAGGTCAAAATGACACCTAGAAAGTTATGTTATTCCATTGAACATGCCACATCCCCAGGTAGACACAGACACTGAATAACAGTGGACAGTGGTCTGAAACTGTCCCTCAGCTTGAACTCTCTTAGTACATTAGCAAAAAAGGATAACCTCATTAGGAGCCCATTTTGTAGGTAAACAGTATGTGCAGATGAAAATATATTCTTATATTTTAAAAAAGTGATAGATTAAAAAATCTGTCTTTACAGAAATGCAGGGAAGATAATTTTGGATAAAATGCACCTTAGGTGAATAAGGTAAAAGGAGTTTTTGCTTCTTTATCTGTTCAATCTTTTATTTTATATTAAAATGTATTTGCTTTTCTTCTATAACTTGTGGGCTTGTTAAAAGAAGAAAATACATTCCTTAAAAGATGAACTGCTCCTTGACTGCTATTTACTAAGGATGGTGGGGGGGGCAGATACAATAACTCTGTCATTTGAGAAAATATTTTTAAAAATCACCAACAAGCTAAAAATTATTTTACTTCTCAGAGAAACAAAAAATAATTTCCCCAAATCTTTAGCTTACTCATAATTCAAGTAAAGACAGGAATCTACTTAACACTGTTGGGTACAAGCACATTAGACATCTTTTCTCATGCCTACATCACCTCACTTGAAAAGAAAAAACAAACTTTTTGGCTCTCGCTGGTTTGGCCCAGTGACTAGAGCATCAGCCTGCAGACCAAAGTGTCCCAGGTTCAGTTCCAGTCAGGGACATGTACCTTGGTTGCAGGCTCCTCTCCAGCTTGGAACATGGTCAGGGCTTGTGCAGAAGGCAACCAATCAATGTGTTCCTCTCACATCAATGTTTCTCTCTGTCTCTCCCTCTCTCTTCTACTCTCCCTAAGAATCAATGGAAAAATATCCTCGGGTGAGGGTTAAAAAAATAAAAAAATAAAAAAAATAAAAAATAAACTTATTGAAGGCACTAAATTATTCTGTAAGGTGTTATATAAAGATCAATACTAAAAGGCTGTTTTGTTTTGTTTGTTCTCATGTGCCAAAAAAGAACAGTTACATGATGAGACATATAGCAAAACCTTGTAACTTAAAAAATAAGTCATAACATGCTAAATTTTATAAAGTAAACTTCTGTGTTCTTTTTGACCATGTTTAAACCTAAGTCTTTGATTCTTTCTGCATCAATTTTGTAAGCAAGATTAGAGCCATTGATTAAAGCAGGCCATGTATTCCTATAATTTATAGTGGGTTTGATTTTGATGCAAAAAGCTTTGACTCTGCTGTACACATCATCTGATTACTGCCCCTGCTTTATTATGGTCCTCACACAGAAGGGCATTAGTACTCTGTAGAGGTTCACTACAGAGATGAGAGCCCATGAAGGAAGCAAGAAATTTGCATAAGTATCCATTTGTGTAATCATGGTGAATGAGTGGCTACAAAAGGACAAAAGTGAGCTGTAGCCACTTCCCTTGTCATTCACTTTCTCCCAGTCACAGAGCCACAGAACTAAGAATTACAGGCCTTACACAATTTTAAAAATGTGTAGAAAGAGGTAGATACAATGGGCTTAGACATAAAATAATACTTGTAATAATAATAATCATTACCAACAGGTAAGCAAGATACCAGTCTCCATAAATGCTTATCTCACTTAATTACACAGCCAATAATCTAGATATTTCCACATGGCCTGTTTAGAGGGATATCAATAGAATTATTGATTTCCCATCCCCAGCTTCATTCATTCATTTACTTATTCATTCATTCATACATCCATATATTCAATAATATTTTTCGATCACTTATTATATGCCAAACACTGTTCTACGCACAATGAACCAAAAATCAGTTAACAAAAGCAATAAAAATACATGCTCTCATAAAGCATACATTTTAGCAAACAAAAAACAAAATTGATAAGTAAAATATATAGCACGTTAGGTGGGATAAATGCTGTAGATAAAAGTAAAGCATGAAAGGGAACTGGAGACAGTGTGATTCTAGTCTGGCCAGGTAAGGCTGGATACAAAGGTGAAAGATGAGTGAAAAGATGCAAGAGAGGATTGGGCCATGTTGGAGCTACAGGAACAGTGTGAACGTGAGACCAGCAATCTCTACACAGTCACCATCACTCACCCAGTTGCTCAGACCAATCACCATGAGTCACCCTGACTTGCTTCTTCCTATTTCACATCCAATCCATCACCAAATTCTGTCAGCTCCATCTCTTAAATTTATCCCAACCACATCTTACCACCTGTACTGTAGGTTCACACCTTGGTTCACCTAACTGCTATCTCCAAGGCCAAGCTTCCTATCCAGAGTCATATTCTTTCATTCCCAGAAGCGCATATTCCAAGAACATCTATCACCTTTGGCATAAAATCCTGAGTCCTCATCATGGCAAATGTGTCCAGGACCCTGACTATTTCTCTGCCTAATTTCCCAGCACTGAATCCCATCAGTTACTCTGTGGCAAGCAAAAGTTGTTTCAGCTTCAGAGCCTTCTTCAGTCTGCTCAGGCTGTTATAACAAAGCACCACTGGCCCAGTGCCTTAAACAATAGAATCTATTCCCTCACAGTTCTGCAGGCTGGAAGTCCAAGATCTTTGGAAGCCACCTATTGTCTTCACTAGCAGAGAGGTGTGGGCAAGGAACCCAGAAGGCTGATCAACCTTGAAGCTCTGAAAGGACAGAACCAACTACCCACTGTCTAGCTGAAACAATGATAGCTAAAGCAGCCTCCACCTTTTAATCTTATGCAAATCCTTGCTGATTGTGGCTGTTACTGGAATTGCCTGCCTAGAGCTATGGGTGGATCCATAGTCTTAATAAAAAGGATGACTAGGCCAGAGCAAAGAGGAGTCCTTTCCCTTGAGTTGGGCTTTCTCCTGGCACCCAATATTTCCAAATTAATATTTTCTGGTTTCTTTCATTTGTGTGCAGCTTCCTTCAGAGCCCTAACCCTGAACTTGAACCCTGAACCACACCGGATGTGAAAGAGGGTCACTACAAACTGGAGCCCAAATGTGGGACACTATAATAATTAAGTGTCATCAGGGTTGGTTTCTGGTGACACGTCTCTCTTCTACACGGCTACATTCTTACTGTGTCTTCATATAGCCTTTCTTTTGTAAATTTGTAGAGAGGGAGAGAGAGATGTCTGGTTCATCTTTCTCTTTTTACAAGGACACCAGAGCACTGGATTAGAGTCCTACTCTTATGACATCATTTATTATTAACTAGAGGCCCAGTGCATGAATTTGTGCTCGAGTGGGGTTCAGCTGGCCTGGCTGCAATTGGGGTGGATTAGGGCTGGGCCTGTATGGAGGAGGAGATGGTGGGAGGTTGGCCAGCAGCCCATGCTGATCGGGGCCCAATCCACGCTGGACTGGCTGGAGGGGAGGGGCTGAGAGCAATTGGCTGGTGAGCCCTGCTCCCGATTGGGGTGGAGGGGCCTATTTGGGGCAGGACCAGCCATGGGAGGGGCTTTGGATGATGGGCTGGCTGGTCTACTCCCGATTGGTGTGGGGGAGCAATTGGGGGCAAGGCTAGCTAGGAGAGGGGTTACAGACAGTAGCTGCCAGCCTTGCCCCTGATTGGAATGGGGGGGGGGGGCTGATCTGGGACAGAGCTGGCTGGGGGGAGGGGCTGCAGGCCAATTAGGTGATGGGGGTGGATCAGGGATGGGACCAGTTGTGGAGAGGGGCTGTGGGTGGTTGGCTGGCTGTCCCACCCCTGATTGATGTGTGGGGGGACTGATCAGGGGCAGGGATGGCCAGGGCAAGGGGCCATAGGCAGTGGGCCAGCCAGCCATACCCCTAAATGAGGTGGCAGGGGGCAGGGGGCTGATCTGGAGTAGGGCCAGGCAGGAGCGGGCTGCAGGAGGTTGGCTGGCCAGCCCCACCCACAACCAGGCAGATTTGCTGGCTGCAGTAAGCATTATAGTGACCAGTCAGTCATTCTGGTTTTTATAGGCTCTACCTCCAAATACAGCCACACTGGAAGGTAGGGTTTGAACTGGTAGTGGAGGAGGGGGGGGGGGGGGGGGGGGGGGGTCACACAATTTAGTCCATCACAGAGCCTCTGCACTTGCTGCTCTCTCTTCCTAAAATGCTCTTTTCCAGATTTCTGTATAGTTTGCTTCTTCACTTCATGGTGGTATGAGGCCTTCATGAATTTACTGTTGCAATATCACTACCCTTAGTCTGTTTCTCGCTCTCTCCCCTATCCTTTTTTATTCTTCTTTCAGCTTCTAATCCCCCTCCAATTTCTGATATGACATTACGGTTTCCTATCCAAATTCCCAGGGGGACTCAGGTGGCTTTGGTCTCTATTATAACAACAGTCTCCAGAATAGTAACCATTATAGAGCAAGTGTTCAATCTATATTTATTGAATGAAATTATCACAGATATTCCACCAAGGTGGTACTATTAGCCCAATCATACAGATAAGAAAACTGAGGCTCAGAGAAGCTAAATCATTGGCTCCCTCAGTCAGAACAGGATTTAAATCCAAGTGTGTTTCCCTCCAAAGTGAACACGTTTCATGTTTTATCTTCTCTATTCTTCACAACAATTCCATATTATTGTTTAGCTTCTCTGAGAACCCACAGGGCACTATGCTGGGTTGAGGGGAATACTAGTTCTCAGGTAAGGGGTAATAGTATTCCCCTATTATGCTTAAGGATTGGAGCGATAGGTAACTGCAAAGAGAAGAACCTTAGGAAGAATGCTATGCCAAAAACTGAGTAAGCATGACATGTTGGGCTATCACACTGAAAAAGGAGTAGATAAGGAGACTAAATCATGACGCAAAGTCAAGCAGGGTTCAATGTGTGTAGATATGTACCTAGCTGATAAATGAATAGAGGAAAATTCTCATAGCTGGAATCCTGGTGTCCAGGATAGCTGGTGTACTCAGGGACATTTAATGGGGGCAAGCAAATGCAGCATTGTTGACCAGAGATCGTTATGCCAACAAACTTTCCATCTCAGATACTCTACTCACCGGGCTTCCATAAACCCTATAGCTACTGATTATACTTACCAGGATGCTTTCTGACAAAGTAGTCATCTGGTAAAATCCTAGTCATGTTTCAAAATTGAAATAAAATATAAATTCTTCCTTTTGGCTTTTTCTATCCCTGATCTCTCTGGACAGAAACCAATGCTTCTTTTCTAGTGTTCACTGAGCAATATTAATAGAGCCTGCCACTGTAGAACCTGGCTCTACTCTAGCACACAAATCATTATTTGTTATAGCTCACTCTCTCTTCTATAATATTCCTCAAAGACACTACCTCTGTGTCATCCGTCTTGCATTTCCAGCACACCAGCATATGCTTAGAACTTTGAAAGAACACAATAATTGTTTGGAAATTGCACTTCTAATTTAAAATAAAGATTTTGATGCTTGCCCAAGACAATTAACTAATGGCAGAACTGGAATTTGAATCCAATTCTTCTCCTTAAAATCTCAATGTCTTTCTAGTAGACCTAGTTGCATCTCTTCAAGTCATTTTACATATGTTCTCACTTGGCTAACACACTTCTAGGAGTGCCTTGCTCACCTTTCTCTTGAACTTCTGGCTTTGGCATAAAGGGTAGGAGAAAGGAAGTAAAAATGGAGAGAGGTAAGAAAAGATAAGACCTCTTTACCAGAAAACATTTATTTTCTAGCAAAGGCATCAGAATGAAGTTAAAAATTAAAATAGAATGACATTTTGCAAATTGAAAACATCTTAAGTACGGTTGTCTCATGAATATTATGATTTAACAAAATGCAACTAACATTGCTTCAAATTTTCCTAAATCTCTTATTATAGTTGGTAGCAATTTGAAAAATAGTTAGCATCCCAGGACTGGGTTTCAGGGAACCTTGCAGTGGACATCAAAACTCAAATAATCCCCTTAAGCACCTATATTACAACTTATAGATGAATGAAAGAAAGAAGGAAAGAAGAAATAAAAAAATAAGAAGGAAAAAGGGAGGGATGTATAGAAAAGGAAACAAAGGAAAGGAAGAGACAGCAAGGGGAGAAGAGTAGAAGGAACAAAAGAAAGGAAAAAAATAAATTGCTCAAAAAAGTCATTTTTAAATGTCTTTTTTAAAGAAGGCAAGCTGTAACAGATTCACAAGCTAAGTCAGAAATAAACAGGTCCATTTAAAATGTCTATACAAATTGACAATTTTTTTTATTTGAACTAACTATTTTATTTCTTATTACAAGGATAGAGTTAAGTTTTAATAGGAAAATAACTGACATGGACATACCTAGGCATAGCTGAATATAGAATCGATGAATGACTCAAAATGTATTGTAAAAATGAAAAATGTGTTATCGCAGATGAAAAACAAGTATAGAGTTTCCATATTACTGTCAAACTTTAGCACTTGTCTCACTGATGGTATAGTTCTTAAACATGGCAACCATGAGAATCTTGTCTTGACCTTTGATGCTTATCTCCCATTGGCATTGCATACAAATTTGCCAAAGGTTTTCATCAGGTACAAGCCCACTCTTTACACCTCAGCAGCGGAGGGGTGAAGTCTAAGTGAGACATCTTTAGTTAGTATTTCGTCTAACTCCACAGTCCTTTAACAAAATTTTTGTTAATCATCCAAAGTAGCATTAGCTTCAAGGGACCAGTTCTTATTTTTAGCCCAATTTTATTGAGTTGGTCATATGTCATGAATGGCAGATGGTAGGATTGCTCAAATAAAATCATCCTGTGAGGCTACTGGTTGTACAAAGCATGGAATCTCTGGTACTACTCCATTAAAAACAGAATCCTTAAGAAAGGATCTTGTTTTCTCTAAGGCTAAAGAAAAGAATACATACATACTCAAGGATGATAGATGAGGTATGAAGCAAAGCCACCAGATTTTAAGGAGCAGAGATTGAAGAAAGCAGAGATGAGAAGACATGGGAATATTAATAGAATTCTGACATGAAAACTATGGGCAAGTCTATTCCTCTACAATTGCTGTTCTCACGTGTAGAATACCCACTAAGAATCATCCCAACTAATGCATCCTTCTACCAGTCCATTTATTTCAGAGAGTCACATAAAATGGAAAGAGAAATGTACACGATGTGTTTTTGTTTTGTTTTGTTTTTTTGTTTTTTTTACTGCATTTAATAAATCTCTTCCCTGTTTTAATTCATTTGAGCTACATGTTAGCTTTGGAGTAGATGGAAAGAGATTTTGAGTGAAATATTTCAAACGAAGTAAGAAGATAATCATTTCATCTATAATTTTTTATTCATCTAAGACCACAAAGGAAATTAATAGCAGATACTTCCGGGAGTGTGCTGGGAGCAAGCCTAAGAAAATGATCTTCAAATATTCATGCTAAAGCATTAGGGTTTTTGAAGACTACAAAGGAATCATGCTAATGTGTGGTGGAGATTCATTTTTATTGAAATCCAAAGAGCAAACTTCATTATCATTAACTCTCATATGTAATCAGAGGTTTGATGCCACAGAAATATTCCCCAATAAACTTAGGTTTTGTGATAGCTAACCCCATAATGAGGTGGACATTGAAGTCCATTAGCAGGACTTCTGTAACAAATATAGTAGTTACATATTCCTTAGGAGAATCTTAGTTTGGCTTCCTCCCAAAATAGCATCTTTAGATGAGGACCTAAGTGCATGAAGTTTATTTGAGATATAATCCCAGAAGCAGAAAAGAGGAATGTGGACAATGAGATAGAGAAAGAAGAGTTATTCTTACGTAATATATATATATATATATATATATATATATATATATATATATATATATATTTTTTTTTTTTTTTTCAGAAAGGAAGGGAGAGATAGAAACATCAATGATGAGAGAGAATCATTGGTTGGCTGCCTCCTGCATGCCCCACACCAAGGGATCAGACCCGCAACCTGAGCGAGCATATGCACTGATCAGCAATTGAACTGTGACCCCCTTGTTCATATGCTCAACTGCCGAGCCATGCTGGCCAGGCAAGATTTATTAATAGATAATAGTAGTGAGATTGTCACTACTTTGCATTGAGGGGCCTCAGTCCTGCTGGGGGCACTCTGTAGAACTGTGGCTCGGAACTGTTGCCTTTGGGGAACAGAGAGGCTGTGTATTTACTGAGAAACCACCCCCTCTCATCCCTTGGTTGAAGGCTGTTCCTCAAAAATGTTTTTTTTTCCTTTTTTAAAAAAATATTTTTATTGATTTTTTTGCAGTATAACTTATAATTAATAGTAGTACATGTTTTCCTTTCCCCCTCCCCCTTATCCTTCACCCAGCCTCCCCTCCCCCCCAGCACATGTCCCCACCCTTCCCCCATCCCCGACCCAGTGTCTTTCATTCATTGGTTATGCTCATATGCATGCATACAAGTGCTTCGGTTGATCTTCAAAAATGTTAATTTCCCTATAGCCTGTGTCTCACCTGCCACAGAGAGGTCTTCCAATGTTTCTTAGGTATGCAAGTGAAGTGAGGTGCTGTCAATAGACAAGAAACTGTCTATTGCACTCGCTCAGATAGCTAGTAGGCAAAGAATGCACTACATGGAGGATTGTGAACATCTGCTATAGAGAAGCAGAATGATATAGTAGCTTAGAGAGTGTTTATTTAGTGTCAGTTTCATGAACATTACTTCATTACCTACAATTCTCAGTTTTCTCATTCATAAAATAGTGATAATAATAGATTCCATAATGCATATTAACTATCTTATGGAAGACCTGGCCTCTAATAAGCTTTAAATAAAAATAGATTTTAATCCTCACCTGAAGATATGATTTTATTGATTTTTTTTTTGAGAGAGAGAAGGAGAGAAACATCGACCAGTTTTCCCCTGTATGCCTACTGACTGGGAATCAAATCAAACTCACAACCTAGGTAAGTGTCTTGACCTGGAATCAAACCTGAAACTTTTGTTTGGTGCACAGATTAATGCTCCTACCAACTAAGCCACTCAACCAGCGTTTCATTTTTTTAAGTAAATATCTCTAAACATCTCTCTCTTTTAATCAGCAGAAATGCTCACCAAACCAAATAAATATATCCAATTTCTGCTAGTCTTTTCACTGAATTTGTATAGAGGAATATTCCCTTCCCTTGTCACTTTTGCTGGCATTTGAAATAAACAATTGGTGAGCTATGAAGTGTCATCTTCACTGGTAGTTGCTATGCTCATAGAATCATTAAAACCTCACAACTGGAAGGGACCTCCAGGTTCATCCCATTCAATCACCTGTGGTACGTCTTTCAGCAGATGCAATTTTGTCTCTTACCTAGAAGCTCCTTGTTGACCTTAAGCAATTGAGAATGATTTAGGTGAGATCCATTTCTCTATTTTTATGTCATTGTGCCTTATACAAACAGCTAAAATCCAAGCAGGAGAGGAAAGCACAGTTCAAAAAACTGAAAGTATCTCTCCAAAAAGAAGCAGTCAGTAGAAAGGATGCTCGTTTTTAAAAATTTAATTATCCCTGAGATATAACATTGACATTTGCTCCAAATTCGCTCAGAAATGGTAGACATTGCTATTCCATCACAGTGGGAGCCCTGATGTTGAAACAAGTTTTTATAAGACAAGATTTTCACAGTCTTGGACACACTATTTGTCTTCAGTGGCACCCTACCATAGTCATTACTCTGCTGGCTCAGTCTTCTGCCGCTGCATTCTCAACATGATGCTTTCTCAGATTTACACAGAAGTATATCAACCACTTTTCTACATAAAGAGTCTCCTCCCGCCAAAAACCTGGCATGGGCTGAGTAATTGAGAAGCTGTAATTGTCAGCTACTAGTGGGACTATCAGAAATAGGTGCAACACTGGTGTGCTGGAAAGGTTTCCAGTGACTGCTCAATTAGGGAAAAAAACATAGTAGGAAGAAAAAAATAAATAAAAACCCACACCAACACTGTGAAGTTTCTTCCACAGCTCAATATATTGTCATTCTGGTGGAAAAAAGGAAAGTATACTAGTACCTTTTTAAATGATTCGGTCCATTTCGTAAGTCCCTACACCAAAACACAGTTTCTTTAAGTCTAGAAGGCTGGTGACACAGAAACCATTGTGTGCCACCCAAGGAGTCTCTGGCAGAAAATACAATCTGAGCCGGAAAATACAGGTGGGATTGTTAACACCAGATTGAAACAACATGTATCCAGGTTATTGCCAAAATGCTGATATGTAAGAGGGCAATGTGAATACAAACAAAGGTTGCAGACGTTTTCCTAATATTCAGTCCAACATACACAGGAGCCAAAACTGTATAGTCGCAAAGGGAAGTGAAAGATCATGTTGTCACCTTTCCCTGTGCCTTGCCCCTCCTCCACTCTAGCTCTCATTGCAGGAGTTCCTGCAAAAATCATATTCTTCATAGTGATTACCCTGCTTATGCTGACAAATGAGTCAAAAAGACATTGCTCATTAGCCTGTTCCCTTGCTGATCAGATTGAGAAATAAAGAGGTATTTCTGACTTTGGGCCGAACTATATTTTCCTGTAATTTTCATGGAGCGTCTCCTTCTAATTTCCTAGAGCAATTCCCTTCCTACTGGACAACCTTTCACATTTCTAAAGAAGTATGTGCTGTTGCTCAGTGCATCTTCTCTCTACAAACTAAATTGTCCCTAGTTCCCTGGACTGCTGCTCATGTAACCTGGTTTCCAGACCAGTCACACCCTAGTAATAAATAGAGTTATTCTAGATATTGACTGTAGCTTATTTATAACTAGAGGCCTGGTGCACGAATTTATGCACAGGTGGGGTCCAGCTGGCCCATCCCTATTGGAGCCGATAGGGTCCAGGCTGGCCAGGGGGAAAGGCTACAGGCAGTTGCCAGCCTGATCTGGGTGGGGGGCGCCGACTGGGGTAGCAGTGGGCATCAAAGCAACCAGACATTCTAGCATTCCAGTTGCTTGACTTTTATATATATAGATGTGCTGGTTAACTCTTTATGTACATTCTATTAATGAATACTCCCAAAGTCTCAGGATCCGGCATCAGAGATGAGGAACACAAGGTATGCAGCTGGGAGTGAAACCCTGCCTGTGATAATCCAGCACTCAACACCTGTGCTTGGAAGCCTTTGACAACAGCTCTCCTTGTTGTTTCCCTGCTCATGGTAGTGCCACAAACTGGAAGGAAGCACATCTCCAGGTGTGATCTGGCTGGTACAGAGTACTATTGGCCTTGTTTCTTTTGAAAGATGCCTAAACTGTAAGAAATATTTCAAAGCTGCCAAAGCACAAGGTTACCTCACATTGAATTTATGATCAAAGGAAATCACGCAATGTATGCACATTCATACATACATACTTGTAATGTGTGTGCAATGTCAAAAATGCCACTTCTACAAGTCCAGGACTCCCAATCTTGAAACCTCTTTGAATCTTGATGTTACTATTCAATAATTAACAATATCTCTAAATTATATATAAATACAATTTGAAAACATCTGTGATGACTTCATAAGATTTCTTAATAAAAATAACTTATTAGAAAGAAAGGAAAAACATAACACAGATATAACCCATCATAAACACCCATTCACTGGGGATGACTGTACAGAGAAATACTAATGTTCTTGTCTATACAATTAATCATGCTGACTCTTAATGCTCACCTTAGTCTTTCTTATGAGTTCGCAAACCTAGGACTTAAAATTTTTGTATCAGTTAAAACCCCAGGTAAAACATTTTACATCAGGTAAAGTATGTGAAGAAACTTTAATGAAGGGAGATCGTAGAGGTGTGGGCAGGCTTGGAAAAGCCACAGGGAAGTTGGTTAGTCATTGCAGTGAGCTATTATTACCCGTGGGCCTGAAGAGATGGGGTGCAGTATGAGGGTGGGGTGTGAGGAAAATAGAATTACTGCAACTGGTGAGAGCTGTGGGTGGGGACATAGTTAGCCATTACCAGAAATATGGTGCTGAAGTAGAGGGGATAAATACCATCTCCCTTGCCCTCCAAGAGCCTCACCATGCCTCCCATTGCCCACACACAAACTGTCCATTTGTCCCCTTCTTAGGGTAGAGAGCAGATAAGACAATGGTGGAGACTGGATGGGGGTGGGATTTGGAGGGAGATAGCAAATAGAGAAAATTAGCACCTCTCCCTTCTCCATTTGGATAATCATCAATAGGCTCCCAGCCAATTTCCTTTTCAACTTGGTAAAAATTATTTTAAATTTGATATTGAATGGTACACTCTTCCATTACCCCATAAAAATCAGTTGGCTAAAATGAGGAAACTGATCGCTTCCATACCAGCCAATAATTTTACTTTTAAGAAAATATAATCCAAGTTCAGAATCCACAGTCAAGTACTATTTGCAGTACTAGTAAACCTCATAATATACTCAACATATCAACTGCAACTTTTCTACTCTCCAGAAAATGGGGCTTTGCTGAGTTTTTCTGAGATGCGTTAGTGTTCGAGAGAATCAAGGTAACTCAGCAGCTTTTTCCTAATTAAATGGTATTACCCCAGTATGCTTGTTTTTCAGGCATGGCTGTTTCACTGATTTATGCAGCATGGCAAGATATTTCAATCTCCTGGGTTTCACCAATAACATGAAGAAGAATTGAATAAATAGTTCTGTAAGTTTTAATAATTTATGTTAAAATATTCATTTGAATTACTTGTAAAAGAAGATGATTTTGGTTTCGGGCTTTCAACAAACATTTAATATAGATATTCATTGAACTGGGCTTTAAAGTTTTTTAAAAAAATCAGGAAAATTCTGTAAAAGGCAAAGAGGAAAAATCATGTACTTAAAACACATTTTTTTTCTAGGAACTTTTCAAAATAAACGTAAGAAATGACTACCAAATCATTCAACTATATATTGTACACACACACACACACACACAGGCACATTCATGTGCTCACACGTAAATGAAAAGTAGTTACTTTATTTCTACAAATATTTTGATTCCATTATATTCAGTGTTTCTGCTTTTATCTGAAATCAGAACTAGAAAAAAGTGTACTTCTTGAAAACCAAATTCTTGTTTCTTATATTCATTTATCTTAATACAATGCTCCTTTTATACTAATTATGCAACAGTGCTATGATAACGTGCCTTTTTGTTGTTGCTCTGTTAATTCTTTTGGATTGGTATTTTAAAAGGTTTAAGGAAATATTCCAATACAAAGAGCTTTATAGTTGAACAAGCCAGGCTGGATGGTCATCATTCCTAATGAAGACTTAGAAAAAACCCTTTCCCCTAACCCATCCCATCTCCCCATAGGAATTCTTGTTTCTACTGGAAGCATAAATAATTCATAAATTTCTTCTGTTGTGGCCAGGCGCTGCTCATTTTGTATCTGCCTGGTTCATTAGTAAACAAACAATGTTTCACTCAGTCCCCAGTGTTCATGCAAAACCAACTGTATTTGGATAAATATTAAGTCACTCAGCAAACCTCCAGAATAAGTAGTACTTATTTTTTCCTATTGACATGAGTTTGAAATACAATGATCAAATTTCTTATTTTGTGATCAGATTATCTTGCAACTAGTAAATTTCAAGGTGTCAAAAACTTGAATGGAAAATTAATTCAAAGCAATTCTCTCTTGTAGCAAATCACTCTACCTTTCAAAAATTCGTATCATATTCATGAAGCCTTGGGCAGATGGCCTTTGTTATCATGCTTGATACTTTCACCTAAATTTCAACTATAACCATGAAATCCTTGATTTATTTTTTATTAAATAGAATCACCTGGGTAAATTCTCACTCAAATTCTGTAGACCTAACAATATATACTCAATGAACAAGAAAAGTAATATATCCTTATTTCTCATTAGCCATGGCTATATCAATATTAGCCATGAAATTCATAAATATTTAAACCATTTTTTTTACCATCAGAATATTGGAGTCCATTAAAATGATTTTCCAATCTTAGATATATGTTATCCATCCAATGATTGATTGCTGACTCTCAAGTTAGAAGGTATTTCTGTCCAAACACAACAATCTTAAATCAGTCCATTTCGTGGAGACTTTAATGTGATCAGCTTACATTTCAAATGCTCTTATGAAAGAAGTTCTGAATAGGTGAAATTCCCAGATTTAGGATTCTTATTTCTTCAGTTCAAGATTATTTGGAACTAACAATGACTCACTTCTATATACTTAATAAGATAACACATATGCAGCCAAAACTAACTCTGAAGATCTCCAAAATATTGTTAATTAAAATAAAGTAAAAAGTAGAGATCATAATAACTAAAGGACATTTAAAAAATTTAGGAACTTTGGTACATGTTAAGAGAAATTTTTTATGCCTATAAAAATGGCCAATAATCCAGGGAGAAAATGCCAAAAGAAGGGGAAGAATTAAATACAAGACAGAAAACACAGTAGAAGAAGCATACTATTAGAAAATATCCAAGTTTTTTTTTTTTGTATATCTGCTATCCACATACCATCTAAATATCTGAATATCAATTTAAATATCTAAATATCTATCTAAATATCTAAATGTAAATCTTAATATCCAAATATCACATACTTTTAAAGATTTATAAATGCCTGTTTGGGATGTGTTCTGAAGAGTTCATGCCATTTAAGCCTGCAAAACCTTTAATAGAAAATCTAGCTCTCTTGGTTAAGTGTCTGAGTATTTCTGTAGCTTAGCTTTTCTTATAAATATTAACAATTTATGCTATTTGTATTTATGGATTTCAGGAAAAAATATATCCTGTCATCTTTTGAAGCCTTTAAAAGAAGAGGTTTCTATTTTAGGTAGTGTTTGAAAAGGGGCCAATAAAAGAATTTCTCAATCATAAGCAAAGCTTTAGTGTGCTAATGCCTACTGGCTGTCTCAAAGGTTGGTGGCTTTACTACAACTACTTCAGCCATTGGCCCTGAACCCTGTGGATGGAAAAGATTGAGAGAATCAGCAATCTGCTCTTTGTTGACTATTAAATCATTTGCTTACTCTTGGCAAAATATTTACTGAGTGACCACTCTGTGCGAAGCACAGGGGATATAAAGGTAGATGAAGAGGACATTACAGTGTAGGAGGCTCTCAAGAGATGCTTAGAAATAATTACAGAGAGGATGGCCTTCTAGGGACAGGTTCCTAACTCTCTCCTCTTCCCAATCCAACCACCAGGAGCACACAGGAAGTGTGCATAGCAAGGCTGGAGTACTACAAATCACCAAGGAAGAGTAGCATGCTGGCTTCCTTCATTGAGGGGCCAGGTGACTAAGGAACACCAGATGCTGGCATCCAGAGATGTCTGAGAACCTCCTTTCCTTATTGATTTCCAGGAGCCATTTGTGTGTTAGGAATGACATTATATTTTATTCCTTTCTTATTACCTGGTGTTTTCTTACAACCTGTAACTTCTCTTTTACATTTGTCTCTTCATTGTGTTTTTTGCCAATCAGACATTTAAGAGTGGTAAGCTGACAATCTGCGTATGTTTTTCTTTCTGGTTTGTGGGTTTTATATCACATCTGGGAATGTCCTCTCCCACTCCACAGTTATAAAAAGCACTTTCACATATTCTAGTAACTTTTGACTTGGCTCAGTGTTTTAGATATTTATTCCATCTGGAATTGTTTGTTTGTGTGATGTAAACTAGGTTGCCAAAATTACTTATGTTACACAAGGACATCCATTGTCCCTGTACCCTTACAGAATATGCCATTTGCCAATTAATTAGAAACATCTCTTATAACTGATACATAATTACCAAAAATAAACATGCGAAATAATGTACAAATATATAAAACATTCAAAAAAGTGTATACATATAAAGTATATAAAATAAAATAATGATATAAATATCCTATATAATAAAAACCTAATATGCTAAGTGTCTGATTTTTGGTCATCCATTCAACCAATCAAAGTGTAAATATGGTACTGATATGCTAAGGCCACTCAACCGCATGCTATGATATGCATTGACCACTAGGGGGCAGAAACTCTTACAAATAGATTAGCTTGCTGCTGGGGTTCGGCCAATTGGGATGGAACGAGATGGGCTGGACACATACTGGAGGCTTCCTTTGGGCCCTCCATGGCTGGCCAACCTCCTGCATTCCTCCCCAGCCCCAATCGTGCACCCTAGGCCTGGCCTGTGCCAGATGGGGTCCCTGAGACTGGCCTGTGCCCTCTCGCAATCTGAGACACCTCAGGGGATGTTGGAGAGACAGTTTCAGCCCCATTCCACAGGCCAGGCTGAAGAACTCACTGATGCATGAATTTCTGCACTGGGCCTCTAGTTTAAATATAAGAAGTAAAAACATTTATAAATATACTAGAGGCCCCATGCACAAAATTCATTCATGGGGGGGAGGGGGCAAGGAATGTCCCTTAGCCCAGCCTGCAACCTCTCCAATCTGGGACCCCTGGAGGAATGTCCGACTGTCCATTTAGGCCCGATCTCAGTAGAATCCGGCCTAAACAGGCAGTCAGACATCCTTCTCACAATCCAAACTGCTCACCTGCCTGCCTCCCTGATTGCCCCTAATTGCTTCTGCCTGCCAGCCTGATAACCCCCTAACCACTACCCTGCCAGCCTAATTGATGTCTAACTGCTCCCCTGCCAGCCTGTTTGCCCCCAGCTTCCCTCCTCTGCTGGCCTGGCCACCCCTAACTGTCCTCCCCTGCAGGCTTGATCACTCCAACTGCCCTCCCTTGTAGGCCTGGTCCCTCCCAACTGCCCTGCCCTGTTGGCCTGATTGCCTACAACTGTCCTCCTTTGCAGAGCCTGGAACCTCCCAACGGCCCTCTCCTGCTGGTCATCTTGTGGTAGTCATCTTGTGTCCACATGGGGGCAGGATCTTTGACCACATGGGGGCAGCCCTCTTGTGTGTTGGAGTGATGGTCAATCTGCATATTACTCTTTTATTAGATAGGATAGAGGCCTGGTGCATGGGTGGTGGCCAGCTGGTTTGCCCTGAAGAGTGTCCCAGATCAGAGTGGGGGATCCCTTGGGATGAGGAACAGCCTGGGCAAGGGGCCTATGGAGGTTTGCAGACCGGCCATGCCCCCCAGCAACCCAGAGGCCCTGGGATCTGGGATTAATTTATGTTCTTCAATTGAAACTTTGTAGCCTGGAGTGGAGCTAAGCCTTCTGCTCACTCTGTGGTGGTAGCCATTTCTGTTTGAAACTTTGTAACCTACAGTGGAGGCCTAGGCTGGCAATGACAGGTGGAAAGCTTGGCTTCTTCTGTTGCTGGGGAGACCCAAGCCTTCCTCCTGCCATCAATGGTGGCAGCCATCTTGGTTGGGGTTTATTTGCATAATCTGCTCCTGATTGGTTGGTGGGCGTGGCTTGTGGGTATAGGGAAGGCACGGTCAAATTTGTATATTACTCTTTCATTAGATAGGATAATGTGTATAAAACACATTCATGTGTGATTATTTATGTAGTCACTAGAAGCCCCCTCAGCCAAGCCTGCACTATCTCCAATCCGGGATCCCTCAGGGGATGTCCATCTGCCTGTTTAGTCCTGATCTTGGACCACTGGCTCCTAACTGCTCAAATGCCTGCCTGCCTGATCACCTGTAACTGCCTCCCCATTGGCCTGATCACATGTTACCGGCTCTGTCTGCTGGCCTGATCGCTCCTAACTGCCCCACTGTTGGTATGATCATCCCTTATTGACCCTGCCCCTGCTTACCTGGTTGCCCTTCACTGACCCCCCCCCCCCCCCACTGGTCTGGTTGCCACAACTGCCCCCCTTCGGCTGGCCTGATTGGGCTAACTGCCCTTCCCTGCTGTCTTGGTCACCCTACACAGCCTGCCGTTTGGTCATTGCATGACGGTGTCCTGACCAATTTGCATATTATCTTTTTGTTAGTATAAATGTATATTTAAATTACATAAAATTTATAAAATATATTAACACATATTTGTTTATTTTATGTATATTTATAAATATAAAAAATACATGAAATATATCCATGTATGTATACACTGAGTGGCCAGATTATGATGATTTCTGAATGCATAGTAATCTGGCCACTCAGTTGTGTGTGTGTGTGTGTGTGTGTGTGTGTGTGTGTGTGTATGGTCTGGGGCATGAAAATT
Source organism: Antrozous pallidus (assembly GCA_027563665.1). Lineage (NCBI taxonomy): Eukaryota > Metazoa > Chordata > Mammalia > Chiroptera > Vespertilionidae > Antrozous > Antrozous pallidus. The sequence continues at coordinate 27,565,753 of CM050518.1, forward strand.
TGCACATGGATGAGTTCCAGCCAGCCTGGCCAGGTAGAGGGGACATGGGCGGTTAACTGGCCTGCTGGCTGGTTGAATTCCTGGTTGAGGGGACAATCTGCATATTAGCCTTTTATTATATATGATATATACTGAGTGGCCAGATTATTATGCATTCAGAGATCATAATAATCTGGCCACTCAGTGTGTATTTGTGATTATATTATTTATTTACTATTCATGATCAGGCATGTTATATGTCATGGAATCATGGACTGTGGCTATATGGCAAGGTCCCAGTACAATGTGTATAGAATTCTATATAACATCTACTAGTATATGCCTAATTGTCTATGAGCCTAAGAGACTGATTGCTATAGTGAAAAGAATACGTACTTTCATATTTTGAGAGCACCAATTTGAATATGCCTCCCACTAAGCTGGTCTTGTCTTAGGAAATATCAGTTTAATTATCCTGAAGTGGGGAAACTATCCCTCACCCCTGCAATATTAGGCTAAACAGTGTATGGGTTGAGATATTGATCAAGGGCCTCTGTCTAGCTCTTACTAGCTGTGGCCACGGGAAATTATGCAAGCTCTCTAGACCTCAGTGCTCACTTCTGTTTACAACATTAATTACTGTTTCAAGTTCAGAGTTTCCTTGAAAAACTCAGTGTAGTGCTTGACATATTAATGAGTTGTTCAGTAAATATTAGTTGTAATATTTTAACATATATAAAATGCTAGTAATAATAATTTATTGAGGAAATATTAATTGAGCATCTAATCTGTTCCAAGCACTGTATTTGGAGTAGGAAAAAAGCAGTGAATAAAACAGAAAGAAATTTCCATCCTCCTGATCTAACATGTTTTTACACATACTAGATTATTATTATTATTTTATAATTGTGTCTCTGGTATTTGTGCAGACAATTAAAGATAGAGACAAGATCTTATTGAAATGTGAAACCTTAGTGTCTAGTGTGTTGAAAATATTGAGGTATTCAATAAAATGTTATATTAATGAAAAATGAAATATAATATGATATAGACCATGCTTCAAAAATGTTTAAATTCCCGAAGAAAGTATAGACATTAACTGGAATTACTATATGAATTAAACAATCACCAATGAACTTCCTGCTTCATTCTAAAAGGTGGAATGCACAAACATACCTGTCATCCTTTTTTAGCTTAAGAATAGAAAATCAAATTCATAAGAAGGGGAAAGAAACATGTTAGTCACAGGAACTAATAGTCACTGTGATTGAAAATCATCTTATAATTTTCCAGTAATAGAGGCAAATAAATATACAATGGGTTGACTAATTCATGCTTTCTCAATAGAAAAAAGTACAGAATTTTCCCAGAGAAATAGCTTAACTCCTAGTGCTATCCATGACTACTGTAGAAGTCATATTGCTAGAATTAAAACTTTCAGCATCCACATCCAAACAGATTTCATTCATATCACTCCCAGGACAATTAGCAGTAGAACAATATTACATAGATAGTTAATCAGTTATGATTTAATCAAACAAATTTATCACAATGATGATGATGGTGGTGGTGGTGGTGGTGGTGATGATGATGGTACCCATCATTTTCTGAACACTCACCTGGTGCCAGCTTCCCTTTTACATTCCTTACATATTTTTCACTTAATTCTGGCAACAATCCTGTGAGGCAACTGCTTTTATTACTTCCATTTGCAGCTAATGAAACTGAGGCACAGGCAATTAGGGAACTTGGGAAAAGTCACAGAAATGAAATATGACACCAGTAATTTCACTTCACATCCTGCACTTAAACTGCCAATTTACATATAGGTCCCCATTACAAGAGACCTTCCATGTTACAAATGGATAACCATATTAAAACCTTTATCACTTCATTAACAATTTCCCAGAGATTTTTCTACAATCCGTCCTTGTTCTCCAGTTACTAGGAAGTTCATTTCCCATATATTTACAATTATATTCCTGATTCTGAGGTCTGAGGCTTTCTCTTCTCATCAACTAACAAAAAAACATAAACAAAAAACAAACCAAAAAGAAAAAAAAAAAAAAAAAAAGGACAGGATGGTGTAAGAAATTTGTTTCCTGTTGTAACTGTCCTTCCTAAAGCTAACTGTATTAATATAGCTTCTTGGGCCTAATTAGAAGATTGGTTAATCTTAGGGATTATGCCCACGATGCTAAAACTGTTCACTCTAGGAAACTGGTTCTAGCCAGGGCTGGAGAATAACAAAGCCACAGGGGGTCACAGCTTCCTGTCCCCAGGAATACCACATGAAGAAATCATCCAGGTGTAGGGTGTTCACTGCTAAATCTAACTCAGGACAGGAAGTGCTTTCCATGCCAGCTGAATTTCTGTACCTGTGAGTTGTGAATTTACATGGATGATTGATATCTCTCTTCCTTGTTTTGCTGACAACTAAGATCAATAGATCAAAGATTCAGTGTTGGCAACTTCAAATGCCACTGCTAGGTTCCTGTCTCTTTGATCACCTGGGAACATCAAACAAATTTGATGTTTGTTTCTTAGAAAATAAACAAACATCAAATTGAAAAACACCTGCCACAAACCATAGCACCTTATCACCTGGTAAAGCAGTGGAAGTCAGTTCTGAATTTTAGCATCTGCTCTGAACTGAACTGAATTGTCTCTCCCACTGCCATGATCATAAGTTGCAGTCCTAACTCCCAAGGTGAATATATTTGGAGATAGGGCCTATAAGGAGGCAATTAAAATCTAATAAGGTCTTAAGGGTGAGGACCTGAAATAATAATATTAGTGACCTTTAAAGAAAGAATACTGAGAGTTCTGTCTGTCTCTGCTCCTCTCTCCCCTCTGGCACAGAAAGAAGAGTCAAATGTGCACACACAGGAAGAGGGCAGCAGTCTACAAGCCAAAGGAAGCAACTTCCCATGCTGGCACCTTGATCTTGGACTTCCCAGCCTCCAGAATTGTGAGAAATAAATTTACGTTGTCTGAGCCACTCACTCTGTGATATTTTGTTATGGCAGTCCAAGCAGATTAATATAGCATCCATGCTCTTTCAACTCAAATTTTTAAATTAAATTTCAGCTAATAATTTGTTCTTTCCAAGACCCTCCTGCGAAAATTCAGACTCCAATGTAATCTCCATTGGCATGACTAATTACCCAAAGAACTTTACACCAATGTGCAGAACGTGCCTACACAAAAAGATACCCAGAGATGTGGACTCTCAGAATGAATGCTCAAGTCCCCAAACCCTGTACTTCTTAAATACTGGTCTACAAACTCATAATTAGGAACCCTAAAACCTATGAAAACCACAAATATGTTTGAAGCTGTGTTTTTTGTTTTCTTTTCTACCTCATATGGAACTTAGAATTAATTGAAACAGATAACAGTATAATTTTATAAAGGTACTAGAGGCCCAGTGCCCAAAATTCATGCACGGGGGCCAGGGGGTGTCCCTCAGTCCAGCTTGCACCCTCTCCAATCTGGGACCACTCAAGAGATGTCTGACTGCCCATTTAGGCCCAATCCAAGTAGGATTGGGCCTAAATGGGCAGTCGGACATCCTTCTCACAATCCAGGACTGCTGGCTCCAAACTGCTTGCCTGCCTGCATCTCTGATTGCCCTTAACTGCTTCTGCCTGCCAGCCAGATCACCCCCTAACCACTACCCTGTCAGCCTAACTGATGTCTAATTGCTCCCTTGCAAGCCTGTTTGCCCAACTTCCCTCCTCTGCCAGCCTGGTCACCCCTAACTGCCCTTCTCTGCAGGCTTAATCGCCCCCAACTGCCCTCCCTTGCAGGCCTGGTCCCTCCCAACTGCCCTGCCCTGCTGGCCTAATGGCCCACAACTGACCTCCCTTGCAGGCCTGGAATCTCCCACTGTCCTCCCCTGCTGATCATCTTGTGGTGGCCATCTTGTGTCCACATGGGGGCAGGATCTTTGACCACATGGGGGCAGCACTCTTGTGTGTTGGAGTGATGGTCAATCTGCATATTACTCTTTTATTAGATAGGATATTATATTAATATTAAATCAATATCATTATATATTAACACATAATATATGTATTAAATTATACAAATTATTTCTTAAGTTTTACCACAAAAATGTATCAAGAAATAATTTATAGAATTTAAAAATCACATGTTGCATTTTATTGGAAATAATTCTTCTTCCCTCCTCCTTCCTTTCCCTCTGCTTATCTTCTGTTTCAAAAAACTTAGAGCATGAATTTTCCATTCAAGTAACCACCCTTCTATTATAACTTGGCTATTCAGTCTGTAATCCTGATCTAGGCCTCATGTTCACTAGGAACAGTGAAAATAGCTTTTTGATGTTAAACCTAGAGGTTTTGTTCATTCCCATAGAACATCTTGAAGCCATGTAGTTTGTTATTTTTTGGTTTCTTTTCTACCTCATATGGAGCTTAGAATTAATTGAAACAGAGAGCAATATAACTTTATTAATGTACTAGAGGCTCAGTGCACAAATTCATGCTCAGGTGGGGTCCCTCAGCTTGGGTGGTGATTGGGGTCAATTGGGGCCCTCTCAACCAGTCCCAATAGGGGCCTGCCAGTCAAGGGGAGGGACCATGGGAGATTGACCAGCCATGGGAGGTTGACTGTGGGATTGCAATGACCACCTAGCTGTCTAGGAGGAGGGACCATGGGAGGTTGGCCAGTTGCAGGAGGTTGGCTGTGGGAGCACACCTACCCTCAGGGGGCAGCTACTACATTGAGCATCTGCCCCCTGGTAGTCAGTGCACATCATAGCTACTGGCCAGTTGTCTGGTTGTAAGGGTCACTTAGACTTTTATATAGACAGATAGATAATATTATATTATTCATATTAAATCAGTATAATTATATATTAATATATAATATATTATAATAATGTACTATAAACTCTTTTTCAAATAGTTCAAATCAATAAGGATAAACAATGGAAGAAGATTATTTAAATTTCTATTTTTTCTACCTGCAGCCTTTCCCCTATCTCCTAGGTTTTTGCTGATTACCTGGCCTTCTGTTGCCTGACTTTGAACTCTGACAAACATACATACTTAGTGTGGCTAAAGCAGATCCATGGTCAAATTCAGCTTCTGACATTTACAAGCAACTGGGAAGGCTCAAGTTAATTAATGATTTTAAGCCACTGAGAGTGAATTCACCTTTTGAAGCTATTGAGGGTTGATCCATAAACAGTAAAACATAATGCCTACTTCAATTGGAGGTTGAAAGGATTAAAACGCCTGTGCAAAGTCTTAAACTGTTCAGTTAAGATTCTTCCTAACAGAAATACACTGATGTAGATCAGTGGTTTTACATTTTTCTGATCATGTCCCTCAGTCAAAATGCACTTTGCATCATCACTCAGCACATTCATACATACATGTGTATATAACTGAAACATGCATTTCAAAAACCAGCATTTAACTCTATTAGCAGTGATACATTCATTTGCTATTTTATTGTACTTGCCTCTATTATATTCTACTTCATTTTTATGTGTAAGTCCCAATCCACAAAATTGAATTCATCACCCATAAATGAGTGGCCACCTGAAAAACACTGATAGATAATGTCATTTTATCACCTTAGCCACAATGACACTGAAATCAATGAGCTCATGTTCGAAAGATCTACTAGAGGATTCTCTTGTCTTCCCATCATGACCTATTTCATTTAATTACCAAAGAGTTTAATAAATTATTTTAAAAATCCAAGCTAGTTGTTCTTACTCTAGAAATCAAAATCAAATGAGTAGGTACATGTGGCAGCCACTCTGGTGGCCCTGAAATGTGCCAAAAATGTCCAAGATGGGCAAAAATCTGTGACCAGGACTCTCCTTCCTGCAGCATGACTCCAGAATAGAAGGGGATAAGACAGAAACAAGTAAAGGGAGCCATACACACTGCTTGGAAGACCCTGGGAATCGGCTCTTCTTTTTCTGGGCATTGGATTCCCAGAGAGTTTTAAGAAGCCCCTATTTTAGGAAGCATCAGTGGACCCCTCACTCACTAATCCCCTAACCACAGTAAGCTCCTTATTATTTGTCACGGCATACCATATAAACTTTATCTCCCCTCTATTCTAAGGTTCTTGAAAAGTGTTTGTCAAAGCTGCCAATGAAAGTCACAGAAGCTCCTAACTTCTGATATCATGTTTGTTTCCCATCATATCCCAGAGACAGTCTGTGCTACCTAAGTTTGCATCACCAACTTCCTGACATCTGAACTCATTTTAAACAACAAGGTGCTTTCTTACTTGATCATCACACTTCCTTCTTCACAATGCTTGGGATGACATTGCATTTAATAGTGGTTTTACGGGATGGAAAATGCAGAAGTGCCCATTCTATTGACACTATATACTTTACTATTCAATTTTCTTTAAAAAAAAATCTAAACATAGCCATAATAAAAATATCCCTTAGAATTATCCTCATATTCTGTTTTGAGGCTCAGGCCATGGAAGCTTTAGCTTAGGAGATTTTGAATTGTCTGGCTCACCCCTGCTTTATCCTCCATCTCCAGGTTTATTCAAACACAGTCTTTTTAATTGTTTCCCTCACACAACAGCTCCATGTGCAATCCTACCCTCTCTTCAAGCACCATCTGACCCCTGCATTTTCCATCTTAGCTAAGACCAATCTGCTTAGAGAATCAAAATTCAAGGTTTAAATCTGCCAGTGCTCAGATGCCAGGTTTCCATTTAGACTCTCTGGTTGGGAATAAAAAATAGACTTTTGTCTTCCAAGAATCTAAACTACAAACCTGGGTATGGCCAGATTCCTAGTCTTCATTTTACTAAAATTATCTTGTTCCAATAATCTTCTAATTTTGGGCTCTTTCTCATTCTCATCTAGTTCATTTTTTTTTTACCTCTAAGTCTAAACTTCTTAGCCTACATGAGAGTTTAGAGCTTATATTGCAAAAGAAGGGCTTAGATTTAAATTCTATTTTGCTCACAATTTTTTATTCTGAACTTCAAAGGTGTGTGTGTGTGTGTGTGTATGTGCATCTGTGCATGCACATGTGTGTACAAGGAAGTAAACAAAACTAGTTGGGTAGTTTGGTTTTCCATGAATGAAGTGAAAATCAAATTGCAATGGATTTCCCATTTTCTCAAATACCCCTCGAAAGAAATAGAACTTTTCTCCCCTTAGGGTTATGATTTATTTTAGGCCATGTCCCAAACTACTGAGAGTAAAAGTACCACATTGCTCATGGCCTTGGCCCCCCAGTGAAGAAGGATCACTGTGGTAATGTTTCATTTTTTGCCAATTATCCTTCCACGTTTCAGGGAGAGAAATCACACTGTCAGCGAGTCCCTGGCTTTTCCAGACAGAAATGAAGCAGTGCTTCTCGAAGTCCTTTCAACATTGCATAAAAGCAGTATCTGCTGACGATAGGGCCTGAGAAGTACCAGCATAAAGCTTGAAGTGCACCAGGGGTGAGCTGAAGTAGGGTTCCCCACTGCCTGATGTACGATACCCGAGAAATTAGAAAGAAAATTTAAAAACAGCACAGAAGTTCTCTCTCCTGAAGTTTCAAAAACGTTTCCCCCCTAAAATTGAATGCAGTGTACGCCTACTGTGCTGATTCGCTACAAGGAAAGATCCAGAAATAAGGCCTCAACTATAATGGACACTGCTGTGGTCACTGTGTGATATAAGTCCTGCAGGTTTATATCCATTCATTTCAGAGGCAAAGGATGTATGCAGTTATTTTTTTAATTTATTTGTACTGTTAAAAGTATTACAGATGTCTTCTTCTATGTTTTTTTTTCCCATTGACCCATTCCACTCTACATCTGCCCCTTTAGGCCTTCACCACTCTATTGTCTGTGTTTACAGGTTATGCATATATGCCTCTAAGTTCCCCACTTAATCACTGCCCTCCCAACCCCCTTTCCCACCTTCCCTCTATTGTCCATCTATTCCATGCTTCTGTGTCTCTGATTCTATGTTATTCATCAGTTTATTTGTTCATTAGATTAGCAGAATCAGTATCATTAAATGTCCATTACTACCTAAAGCAATCTATAGATCCAATGAAATTATGTTTTAAGAATTGAAATATTTATTTAAAACAAAGAAAACAGAAAACACACACAGACAAAAGGGACTCATTTCCAAAAGACAAATGCATTTCTACTCAAGAGTGTGGCCATGGCATTACCTGGGGCCTTGTTAGAGCTGCAGAATTTTAGGTCCCACTCAGAACTGCTGAATCAGCTGGAACACTATGCAGCTGGGACCTGGAGAGTATTATACTAAACTAAATAAGCTAGTAAGAGAAAGATAAGTTTCACATGATCTGTCTTGTATGTGAAATCTCATGAACAAAATAAACTGACAAAATAGATCCAAAGACAGATGCATGGAACAGACTGTCAAATCTCAGAGGCAAGGGAAGGGGGACAGGAAGAGATTAACAAAAAAACTTATCGTATATAATAAATGCAAATCGACTAAACAGCAGAACTACCTACCAGTCCCTATTACATCAACTGACCACCAGGGGCAGACACTCAATGCAGGAGCTGCCTCCTGGTGGCCAGTCCACTCCCGCAGGGGGAACATTAAGGATGTCCAACTTCGGCTTAGACAGGGAGCAGGCCTAAGCAGTCAGTTGGACACCTACTGAGGACTTCCGGACTGCAAAAGGGCGCAGGCTGGGCTGAAGGATACCCCCTCCCTAATGATGAATGTTGTACACTGGACCTCTAGTATGTATATTTGCATAACCCATGTATACAGACAATAGTACAGTGAAGGCCTGGGGAGGGTGAAACAAAAACCGTGTTGAAGGGATCAATGTTGGGGAGGACAAAGGTGGCATCTGTAATACTTTTAACAGTAAAGATATTTTTTTAAAAGGTTCTGGGGAATCTGGATGCATATTGTAGTTTGTGTGTGTGTATGTGTGTGTGTGTGTGTGCATCTTTGATATCAAATAAATGAGGTACTCAAGAGAAGTACAGTACTTTGATACCAAAGATACTATAAATCATTCACCTGATCAGTTTTTCCCTTTGCACTGGCAGATAGAAAGCTCAGGGAAAACAGGTGGTTGATCTCCAGCAAAAGCCTAGAATACTTTTGTTACCCATTTGAGATACAAATACACTGAGTGGCCAGATTATGATCTCCAAACACATAATAAGCTAGCCACTCAGTGTGTGTGTGTGTGTGTGTGTGTGTGTGTGTGTGTGTGTACACAGTATATATTAGAGGCCTGGTGCATGAATTCATGCATGGGTGGGGTCCGGCCAGCCTGGCCAGGGGGATAGGACATGGGTGGTTTGGCCAGCCTGCCTGCTAGTCGAACTCCTCATCGAGAGGACAATTTGCATGCTAGCCTTCTATTATATAGGAGGAGGACATATATATCAATAATATATACATATATATTATTGACTTCAGAGAGGAAGGAAGAGGGAGAGAAATATAGGACCATCAGTGATGAGAGAGGATCATAGATTGGCTGCCTCTTGCACGCCTCCCACAGGGGATCAAGCCTGCAACCCGGGCATGTGCCCTTGACTGGAATCAAACCTGGGACCCTGCAGTCCACAGGCTGACACGCTCTATCCACTGAGCCAAACCAGATAGGGCTGCGTATTGTAGTTTGAGAAGCACTGTCCCAGATAAATTGCCGCGTCTCTTGGCATAGGTAAGTGTTGACATGGAACCATTATGCTAAATGCTGGGCCATTTTTGCTCAATTCAGGCTATGGAAATGATGTTTGGGAAGACAGAAGGCAGCCCAGAGGGCTAATGTATCCTTATGTTAGAAAAAAATTCAGAAGTGCAGATCATGGGAGACAACTGAAAGTGACACTCATTTGATCTCCTATCAAATACTTTCCACTAAAAAGTTTTGCAAATGATAAAATGAGCTCCTCTGTATTAAAACAGCTGCAATGTGAGAATCAGAGAATGTTAGTCTCAACAAAATGATAAATACTGAATGCGTTATTGAACAAATACCCTGTTGCCATTAGAATGTAAATGTATGTCATCTGAGTCTCTCAGAAATAAACTTTATTTCTGTCCTATGACTCCAACATGAATCTTCACCACAACGCATTTTGCAGTGTTGTAAACTATTGTCCCAGCAGCTTATTTTGTAACTCGTGGCACTGGAAACAAATCCATTATTCATTCATACATTTTGGTGGCTTTTGGGGGGACAAGGAAATAAACTGCAGGCCACGCAGGTTAATAAGAAAACTGAGATATAAGTAGTGGGCCCCGTTGCAATTCTCTGTGAGTGACCCTCCTGTCCTTCCAACCTTCAGTCAGCCTTAGTAAAACATTAAGCTTTTCTTTAAATCTTGGGCCTCGAGATCCCGAGAATGTGTTCTACATTTTCAAATTGAATTCATTTAACTGGATTATACATTAATTGTGCTTGTTAAATGCAAAGTACTCTGGAAAGCTTCTAAGAGACACAGGGATGAATGTGATTAAGTTCCTACCTCTTAAGAGTTCGCAGCCAGGTGCAGGAGTTAATGGAAATAAAGCATTTGCCAAATTTGAAGGTCAAAACTTTTCTGTTGGTAACTTGGCTTTACTCCCAATCATAACACAAATTGCTTAGTGTCAGCTGAAGGGAAAATAGGCAAATCTAGCATAATGAGATGGTATAATTCAGTTCTTAGCTAAACTTTCAGGGATTTTTAAAAACGTAAGTTTTTGATTCTTTGGAGACAAATAAAATCTTAGTGATTATGTTGATATATGCACCTTCCCAGGTTTCTGGGACATGCTACAAACAATTTGATTCTCGAGGTTTTGCAGTGGTAGTTACCTCTATGTGGAAATACTCACTTGTTTTTTTGTAATTACTGAAGCTTTCTCAGTTTTTAAGGGACTTTCGTTATCCTAGCATACTAGACACCTTAGCTCCAGGAAGCTCTTTAGTTATCATTAAGTGCAAATGATATGTACATAGTAATTTATTTAGTAGTTAAAAAAATGAGGTTATATCTCAGGATTCTCTTCTTTAAGAACTGATTTTCTTTAAACTCTGTCCATTTTAGCACTGGCCAGGTGGCTCAGTTGGTTGGAGCATTGTCCCATGGTGGTTGTAACTACTTTATTAGAGCCATTATACTTATCTAATATCTAATAAACAGATATAGAGTGTTTTCTATGAGCTAAAACTATTCCAAGTTCTTTGCAAACATTAAATCAGTCAGTCTTCAAAAGATCTCAGCAAAGAAAATATTTTAATTATTGCAATTTTTCAGATAAATAAACTAAGAAAGGTCAAGTCACATGGTCTGGATTGTGGGCAGACTAGAGCTATAATTGCACCCTCTCTGCACAGTTTCTCTGGAATAATGGCATCACTGATTGGCTTGCCTATGAGGTCAATGCTAACCAGCCAACACAATGCACATGGCTATGACCACTGATAAAATACTTTCCATATACCAAGTGAAGGGCATTTCCAAATGCATATTTCCATCAAAGTATTCCCGAGAGCCCATATTGCTGCATCTAATATCAATTGTACTCAATTTTTATAGGAAAAAGCATTTAACATTTTTATTGAGGTATGATTAAGATATAGTAAAATATATAGAGCTTAAGCAAACATTTCACTGAAGCTGACAAGTACATATATTCATGTAACTTTTATCAAGATAAAGACTATTTCCCTCTTCCTAGAAGGTCCCTTTCTGCCCCTTCTTGGTAAATTGTATGCATTTTAGTTGTTGCTGATAGAGCTACATCTGTGGGCATTTTGCACATGAGCAGTGTGTTGATTTGTCGTAAATGTTTCACCTGAAAGCTGTACAATCACAGTTTCTGAGAGTAATCTGTAATTCTGTACTGCCCTGCCTTTTTCGTGCACATGCAAATCCTCTTCTTGAAGTGTTAGTCATGCTCTGATTTCTGTTAAACACATCTGCTTTAAAAGTCACCAGCTGACACTGTACAGGCTCCTCTATCTGCTGTTTGTCGGCTGTTCCTCTACTGAATCCTTGAGGTTCATCACTCAAAAGGAACTAAGTACATGGAGCAGGTTGTAGAGGCTCACTCAGGTCTCTGAAAACATCTCCCGGCATCATAGAAACTAGAGAGGAAGAACATGCAGACACTACTTGAGTTCAACAACCTCCCTGCAGTTCCCAAATTACTTAAATTCTGTGCATAAGATAATTTCTCCACAGGCCCCTAACTTCATGGAAGTAAAGGTGGTAAATTAGTATGAATACTAGAGGTGTGCTTCTCAAACTTGAGCTTGCTATGAACTTCTTGTTAAAATGCAGGCTCTGATTCAGTAGGTCTGGGTCTGGGCCCGAGACTCTGAATTTCTCATAAGCCCTGGATGATGCTGATGCTGCCAATCCTTGGATCACAGTACTGAGAACAAATTCAAATTTGTATTAAATAAAATGTCCTGCCCTTGCTGGTTTGGCTCAGTGGATAGAGTCGGACTGCAGACTGAAGGGTCCCAGGTTTCATTCCCGTTGAGGGCACATGCCCATGTTGAGGGCTCAAACCTCAGTAGAGGGCATACAGGAGGCAGCCAATCAATGATTCCCTTTCATCATTACTGTTTCTATCTCTCTCTCCTTCTCTGAAATCAATAAAAATGTATTTTTAAAAATAAATAAAATAAAAATGTCCTAGTGTGCAAAAAATGCATAAAAGGGATCCCTGATCAAATCAATTTGGAAGTCACTTGATTAAAATTGAAATGGTTCCTTTAATCTGGTCCTCAGCAGAATCTTTAACATGCTACTGTCCATTGTTCCTCTCTAGTAAGAAATATAGTAGAAGGGACTTCCCAAGTTAATGAGATCCTGAGGCACTATTCTGCAGAGTACTGATGGTCCAGTGCCCATCCAATCGAGTGGAAGGACCTCGGCTATCCTTTCTGAACTTCAGCTTGTAGTATTTCCAAGGGAGCTCCCAAGGGGTTTGATTGTCTTGAATAAACAAACAAACAAGCAAAAAGCTTCCCATTGTTTTGTACTCCTTGTTTTTGTTTCTGTCTTTCTAAAATGACAGGTTGCACAAACTTCATAGCAAGAAGGCCAAGTCTGTACATTATTGGCAATTTATTGCCTAAGGATGAGAAGTGGGTACATATAAGATGGTATAACATATAAAGCATGCAAGCAAATTCACTACATCCATGAATTTCACAAATAATTACAAAACTACAGAATTCCTTCTCCCATACACACACACATTTTAAAGGTGCTATCATTCGTCTTACTGGCTTAACTGAAAAAGCTGAGTCCTGTGTCTTACTTCTCCCAGTTATAGCATTCCCTCAGTGTGCCTCTTGCTAGGGACATGATATTTGTCTGAGAGCTCTGATTTTTTTACATTTATTTTTCAGATTGTCAAGTTGGCCTATTACCTTCAGTTTATTTAAAACAAAATCAAATTTTATAAATAGGTACTGCCAGTAAGCTTAAGAAATTCTCAATGACGTCAATTTCTTCTTTCTAATTTGGATCTTTCAGTTAGTCTCATGGATATACTTGGCATTTTTGAAATACAGCACTGCATCATGTTATGACATTCTTGTTTTAGTGACTCAAGTTCATGGATCTAATGTGCAGGCAAAGCTTTCAAAATTGTATTCACTGAAAAAGATAACATTAAAAAATGCTACTCTATCTATTCAATATAATCCTGTCACTCTATAACTTTAGTATTTATGGCCTCAAATAATCCCAATCAAACCTGGGGTTTCTCGGAATATTTAAAACTTAGAAATCTGTGTCCTATTCTCTGCAAAGATCATAGGCGGGAGCAGCTTGCTTCAGCAAGTGAAAGTGACTAACTCCCCAGCATCTATATTTCAGCCCTGCATGAATGATTTGGATAACTCAGGAAATTCTCTCATACTCATTATGACCCACAGGGAAGATATTATTACTCATACTTTATAGGTAAGGAAATTAAAGGAATTTTCTTTTATGGAAGTATGTATTTATTAATGCCTTGGAAATATCCTCAGAACTGTCAAGAATCAGCTCCATTAATCATAATTACTACTGTGACCTTATTTAATAATGGAACTTGGACAGGCTCACTTCTAATATGGTATAAATTGCTGCCCATACAGATATTTGAAACCTACAAATCAAGAACAATGACAAACCTAGCACAGCATTATAACTGACAATTTAAAAATTTAAAGCATTATAACAAAATTGGACACATGACTATATGAGTTACCGATAAACTTTGCTTTGGAACAAATAATCCCATTTCCTACTCTTTCTTCCATGTGAAATTATCCTAAGAATTGCTAAAACATTTTTGGATTTTTTTTTAATTGGTCAAGCACTATCCCAGGCCAGTAACAAAAGGGATGGTTCTGAAAATATAAGCTGATTCAGTAAAATACCTTTCCCATGACAACTGCAGAAGCCTCAAAAAACTACAGAAGCTGTTAAGCACTGTATGAAATTCAAAAAAAATGCCATACGCTTAATTTATACACCAAAGACATGTCAGCTTCAATTTTTCAAAGATAAAGTAAAACATTCTCCCAAAACTTAGACAACTTATTAAGCCACCATTACTTACAAATATCAGGTCAATGTTTTAATTTAACATCCTTAATTTTCCATATGATCATGATCAGAGATGCTCATATAATCATTAGCTGCAATAATCATCTGAGAATTGCATAAATGGGCTTTGGTGGAAACATACAAAGCATGTTTTATGCAGACTGAGTTTTAAAATGGTTCTCTTGGGACTCTCAAAAATCCCAGTGTTGCCTCCTCTCTTCTGTGTAAGCAGAAAGCTCCAGAGGCATTGGGGACAGGTCATCATTTCATCCAGAAGGTCCAGTATCTTTCTCCGGGATGGCTGGGTTAGGATAAACAAAATCACCAGTGTGTTTGAGCCAACACAAGTACCTAATGCCTGCATGAAAATTAGACTATTATCGGATAAGACATTCATAGACAAGGTAGTTATCCTTGTTCTTAAAATGTAAATATTTTGATTTTTTTCATTGTAACACACTTTTGCAAAACCCAAGATCACCTTTGAAAATATAAACTAAAAGAGAGAAAAAATGCTCAGCTGATAGATAAGGGACTGCCAGTCATTACTGCAGATTTCATCAAAATAAGAATTTACACACAGTGGTGTGTTCATTTCTGAGGCCTTTTTAGGGCAGGTGGACAAAAAGCCATGATCTGCATGTTATGGAGATATTCAAACCCAGATATATACATATAGTGATTGATGCTTGGAGGAGGCCTGGTGGATGGGGCAGAGCTCACAGGCACTAACTAATCCAGCTGACACAAGATCAGAAGGGCTGACCCACTCAGAATCACAGGGAAGCAGGGCTCATGAGGGTGATTTCATCTTACAAAACTGTGAGAGCTGGTGAAAAAGTCTTTGGACAACTGGTGCCATTGCATGTACTGGTGGGACACAAGGATAGGTCAGGCTGGCAGTTGAAAAGAAAGCTGGATAAGTTGTGAGAGAGAGTGAGGGCAAACTGGAACCTATGTCTGATTCTCACCAACCATTACAATTTAGTTGGCCTGCGGAAAACACTGTAGCCTCACCAAGGAACTACCCTGGAGCCTTGACCTTATGTTAGAGATCCAGTTGGAACTCAGGAGCTGCAGGATGCTGCCCGGTTCCAGCCCGGTGACTGCAGATCAATGATACCCTGTGTACAATGCTTGAGAGAGACCTTAGCCTAGCTTTCCTAGAGATGGATCTGTAGGCCCATTTCAGTGTGCATCAGAACAACCTGATAGACTGAAATATTACTCATGAATAAAAATGGGCTTCTGATATTTTACAAATTGGATTTTCTCTCATGAAATTTTCTTCTCAGACATTCTGTCTTGTTACAAAGTATATAGGGCTCCATTGAAAATAATAATTAAATAACAAAACTGATAAAATAATCTGATTAGACTGTATATAATTACATGGACACTTTTATTAAAATTGATTGCATTGAGTTATAATGATTCGTCTACCTGTAGGGAGAGCTATTCTCAATGCTGTAGTTCTAGGATAAGGCACTCAACAAAAGTAAATAAATGTCTGAATTCGTTAATGACTAAACACAAAGGATTGTTTTCATATGGGACCAAAAAAATCAACTATTGGGGCAATAAAGTCTAATCACCATGATCAATTCTGCTTTGCAAATATATATATTTAAAATCTAGTCAATTCTTCTGTAAAAGAGACACCAAGGATTATCCCACTAAAGTCCTATTCCTGGCCCTGATGTCTCTCCCTGGTATTTGCAACTTCTCTTATCTGCCAAAATAGTCTTTGGTCAATCTACACATGGACCCCTAACCCCATCACCAACATACTCAACTCTATCTGCATAATTTATCTGGAAGTTTCTATAACTATCTTTTATTCTTTGTCTTGAATTACATGTTTCCATCACTAAAAAAGCTCTTCCTCACCATGCTAATTTACAGTGTTGTGTCTTCTCTGTTCTTTCACACATACATACATTTTCCAAAATATTCATAGAACCTCCTTCCAGTTTTCCTCCCATGATTGTATGTAAAATTTGCTCCCTTATAAGCTGTTCTTGGGACATACTTTATCTCCCAAACGGACATGCTTGAAGAAAGTGAACATAGCTTTTAATCTTCCACAGTTAATGTGACCAGGTGGTTTTAGATGGTATACTGGACTCTTTAGATAAAAGGCTTTTTATGTAAAAAGTTCATTGGATAATGTATAACTAAATATAACTTAGTGTAATATTTTTATATCTAAAAGACTTTTCCTGTATATACTTGGTTTACTTTTCTCTCCACCAATAATAAATTATACTACATACCTATGTAAGTTATTTTAAATCATTATCGAGATAAACATAAATAGATATAAAAGACAGAAAAATATCTCTTGTCATACCATGCATTCTTAGTCTCCTGTTCTGAAAGTGTCATTCAGATACACACAATACCTTACTTAAAAGTAGCTAAAGACATATGGGCCAAATAGAATTTAAAACAAATTATACCTGTGTTTTGAATATTATTTGCCTACAGTATTCTTACTGTTCTTTCAAGGAATATGAAAAGAGAGGGAAAGGGAAAATTTTGGTATAGTAAAGATACTGGTGAGGAAGATTCAGAAGAATATTGATATAAGGACAGGCTACAATCTCTGATTATAAAGTCCAATGCCTCTACTACACTCTGTTGCCCAGAGCAATTTACATTAGCCAGTAATTAAACAACTGGAAACCCAACTCAGAATTGGATATCCTGGTTCTTAGTTCTTACTCCCCAATAGCCCTTGATCTTTTTCTGTATGGTAGTATCCTATTTTGTAAGCAACTTCTATTATAATATAGTATATGGTGCCCCATACCATATCCACCACTTAAAAATGTCACCTATGTGGACAGTTCCTCCAACACCCACAGTCTCTCAAATGCACCCCCAAAAAGGCCAGTTGAGCCCCAATTGTCCATATCTGTAACTTATCCAGCAATTGACCTTTATTGACATTAGCTACCTGCTTCAGTCTCTCCACTCCACTCATTGTTGTTCTGGGGATCACTGTACAATAGAATTCTTGTTCCCAAGATTTTGTCTTGAGTAAGACTTGGGGAAAATCCAAATTAAGGCATATGGTAAAAGGGGAAATGCTTCACTTTTATCAACATCATTCTCCAATTCTAACTCATATTTTTTTTTGCTTTAAACATTTTAAATAATATTTTTATTGATTTCAGAGAGAAAGGGAGAGAGAAATATCAATGATGAGAAACAATCATTGTTTGGAGATTGAGCTTGCAAACTGAGCATGTGCCCTGACTGGGAATTGAATCATGATCTCTTAGGTCATAGGTTGATGACCAACCACTGAGCCACCCAAGCTGGGAGCTTTAAACATTTTTAATGATAATTGTTTAATCACAGTCCCAAAACAGAACACAGTAATCTGCCTATATTCTTCCCTTCGTGGAAAAAAAATAAAGTATATATCCAAATTTAACTAGAGTTGCTCAGTGAACCTCAGATGGCACTTACCATGGATCTCTGATTCTTTGCTGAATGGATGAATCAAGGAATCAACCAACAGGGTGTTTTGTTCACATTTGGAAAGATTTAAAGTAAGCACTTCAAGCACTATTACAATTCACTCTTATTGCATAAAATACTATTTTGCAGATAAAATGAATATGCTGTTAATGTTCTAGCCCATGATAAAAATAGAAAATCCCCAGCTTTTCTGAATGGGTGATTAATTAGCAAGTGAAAATCGCTCTAAGGCGGTACCCCTCAAACTTTCATATCATTCACCTGAGGATGTTGTTTAATTTATTTTTTAAAAAATCTATTTGTATTGATTTCAAAGAGGATGGGAGAGAGAGAGAGAGATAGAAACATCAGTTATGAGAGGGAATTATTGATCAGAGACTGGGGATCAAGCCTGCAACCTGTGCATGTGCCCTGACCGGGAATTGAACCTAGAGCTCCTAGTTCATAGGTCAATGCTCAACCACTGAGCCATGCTGGCTAGGCTGAGGATATTGTTTAAAATGCATTCTCTGGATCAGTAGGTCTGGGAGGAACCAATATTCTGCATTTCTGATAAGCTCCCAGATGATGTTGATTCTGCTGGTGCAAGGAGCACACTTTGGTAAAGCAGTGAACCTGTGCTGTTCCATTAGACAGCCAGATGTGGTTATTTAAAATTATATTAAAAATTCCATTTCCTCAATCATACTAGTCACTTTTTAGGTGCTCAATAGCCACAGGTGGCCGTTGTCTACCATATTGGATAGGGCAGATATGGAACACTGCCAGCAGTACAAACACTCAATTGGACAGAGTTGCTTTACACATTGAAAACATTTTCTCAGATATTTTAGTTTGATTTTTCACACTTTAGCTCTTTCCTTTCTAAGTTCCCTATTCCCCGCCATTCTCCAATAACCCATGTTATATTTGTGGAGTATTTACTTCTCTCACACTTTTACAAGGATTCTGAGATGAGGAAGGGGATCTAAGGTATCTTAAAGATACATTTATTCTAAAAGACTTGGTTGAAATGCCATAAGACACCAAGACAATGTACCCTCCACAACTATCCTTATTTCTGATCTGAAATTTGGAGATTTGGTGAATCATATATATTCAGTCAGAGAGATAATTTGGGGCAAATGCACTAAATTTGCTATAGCTTCAAAATCCTCTTGGAATACTAGCTATAGCAATCATCTTTCTCAATGTTCTTAACCAAAATAAAAGCATATACAGAATCATTTCAGTGACAAGATTGAGAAGATCAGGTACTTCTATAAAAATTAAACACACACACACACACACACACACATACACACACACACACACACACACATATTTCTGTGTGGGTTTTTTTGTCCTGATAGCACTCTACTATCCATCTTTTAATAAAAATTGTAATTTTTTATTGACTTATAAGAAATTTATCTGCCTAAAAGCTGAAAATACTTCAGAAATACACTCGCTTGTTTCTCAGTTAATCTGTTAGAGTCTCAGTAATCAGGATTGGCTATTTGATAACTTTTCTGGGAAGAAAAAAGATGCATCCAATGCTCAAATGCAGCAAGAATTGCTTGATTGTAATTCAAAGCAATTAAGTTTAGAAAGTACAGTTGATGAGAGAATACACTGTAAGCAACATGTCTGTGGAAAGCACTAAAAATGGATCGTTCTAGTGTTTGAGTTTTGAAATCTAATTTGAGACAGGGAAAGTTGCAAAAATTAAAAGATTCACAACATGCTAAAATGATTCTGATACTGTAAGTAGAGAAAGATCTAGAATTGGACTCTCCTTGTGTGTCCTTTTCCCATGTGGTCAAACAGCAGTGATAGGAGCCTTCTGAAATTAGTCTCTTTGTACTTGGCTAAAGTATTTTGAAAGTGTGTTTGAATAGTAATTAGTGACAGACTCAACTCCAAGATCTGTAACAAATTCAGCAGAATATTCAGCATATTTAGAATCAAGACTGCTAGAGAAAGCAGATCCTCATATCTGAAAAGGCTTTTACTTATTTACCCTGACAACTGGGAGAAATAAAAACACACATTTCTCACTCTTTCAAGTTTTAACAATTAAAATAAACCTGGGAAACCCTTCATTTAAAGAGGGTTTATTGTGGCAGAACACCCTACCTTTGTGTATGAGAAGAAATCAAGTAATATTAGACAATTCTACATAAAAGCAGAGTAAGGTAAGAAATAAATGAATGATTTTACTGGTTACAGAGTTTACACATATATTATAGTAGATTAAAATTTTTGTCAGATTTTAGAAATAAAATTCATAGGTATATAAAGGTAAAACATTTCTAGAAAATTCTAAGCTATATTTATGAACACCAAATAAACTTTTATCTTTGCATAATTATATACATAATTTGTTGGAAGTCTTTAGCAAACAAATACATATTGGAGCCACAATTTTCTAATTTGATGCAACACATTGGGTAAACTACCTTTTGAAATCTATATTGATTTTCTGAAAATCATTATTGTTGAAAGCATTACATAGGTCTCCTTTTTTCCCCACTGACCCCATCCCACCTGAGGCTTCACCACACTATTGTCAGTGTGTATGGGTTATGCATCTATGCATATGAGTCCTTCGGTAAAAGCTTCATCTTTTTTTTTAAGTCACAGATGTCACTGTGGAAATCTTAATGCAGAAAAAAGAAAAAAATCCTCCATTATCCCATAACTCAATATAGAATTTAATATGCTAGGATGTTTCCTCCATGATGTTTCTCTTTGCAAAGGACATATGAATATAGACATAGTTCAAGTTTAAAAATTAAGGCCAAAGTGACTGGTTGAATGGACAATTAGATAGGCAATACAATCAACAGCTATAAACTTTATAATATTTATACCCAGGTGCTGTGCTTGACCTTCATGAATGTTACCTCATGCATCTTCATGATAACAGCATAAGGCAGGCAATAGTGTTATCTCTGTTTTACAGATGAGGAAGCACAAGGCGTTAAATATGGGCCTGTATAAAATCCTACAAGGCAAGGCCTGGCTATGTATTCATCTCTGATTTCCTATATCCTCCATTGCAAAATATGATCATATATTATATGTGAATATTAAATAGTCAATAAATATAAAGTTGTTAGTGAAATGAAAATCACTTAGAAGAGGAGAACAGTGTTTTCTTGTGGGTAGATGGGATCATTATTCTCAGTTTTTCCCTGCCTCAATATTGGGAGCCCATAGTGGGTTTTAGTATGCAGAGAGTTTCAGGACATCCCTTCTCCATTGATTTATGTTTTGTCCTGTGGTTGATTTCTACCAATAGGATTTGGGGGAAGAAGGATTGTACCATATATGGCTTATGGTCTTAAGAGGCAGAAAGGACATTGCTCATCGTTTTTACTTCCTGGCCATGCAATGGAAGAACAGTGTTGGGCAGGTGCTGCTTCAAGGAGATTATAAAGACCAGAAGAGAAAATCCAAACCCAATTTGAGATCTGAGCCATCACACAGCATAAGGCAGCTGACTAAACATCTCTGAACAAGAAATTAAATGCGTGTTTTCTAAACGATTATGTTGGTAGTTTTTTAAATGTAGTTTATTCCAGCAATAACTGAATCTCAATATACCTTGTATTTGTTAGCACACAATAAAAGTAAGCTGGACCCTTAGTATTTTTGTTAAATTTTTCAAATTATTAATGAGAAAATTGATTTTCTACTTGACAAAATTATGAAGAAAAATGCCTTGGTTTGTCAGATAACAAATCCGCAGGCTATTTTGTTAAAAGGATTCTGCATAGCCCAGATTAACTACAGAAATGGAAAACAAGATGACTGAATCTGTACCTAAATAATCTTGACAGCAGAACTTGAAAACAGCAAAACAATAAAAGTCTTTATTCTTTTATAGAGTGAATAAAGAGTAAAAGCTGGATTTTATGATGAACTGGCAGTAGCTAGATTGTAATTCTTAGAGACAGACCTCTACTAGTAAAAGTTTTCACTGCTATTTCTGACTAGCTCTACCCAGTAAAACCATAATGTGAACCATATGTGTTCTTTTTAAAAAATGTATTTATTGCCTAAAGTTTTACATATGTCTCCTTTTTCCCTTCTTGACCCTCCCTGGCCTCCGGCCCAAGCCATTCCCACCCCAGGGCAACCACCCATATGTGTGTTTTTTTACATTTTCTGGTGACCACATTAAAAAAAAAAAGATAAAAATTAAAAGATGAAATTAATTTTAATAATATACTTTATTTTATCCCAATATATTAAAAATTATCTCAGTGTATTATTAATATAAAAAGCTAATAATAAAGTACTTTGTAAGGTTTTTTTCACGTAAGTTTTCAAAATTCATTTTGTATTTGATAAGTATACTTCATCCAATTTGGACTAGCCACATTTCAAGTATGGCAATTGGTCACCATAGTGGATGGTGCTGTTTTAGAGGATGTCACAAATTATTTATTATAATGTAGTCATTTCTTGTGGCTGAAATAACAAATTGTCACACTTGGTGGCTTCAAACAACAGAAGTTCATTCTTCCATAGTTCAGCAGCCTAAAAGTCCAAAATTAAGATTTCAGCAGGGTCATACTTCCCCTGAAGGCTCAAGGAGACATTCTGTTCCTTTCCTCTTCCAGTTTCTGGTGGTTCCAAGTATTCCTTGGCTTGTGGCTGCATCACTCTAATCTCTGCCTCTGTTTTCACACTGCCTCCTCCTCTTGTATCTATAGCAAATTTCTTCTGCATGACTCTTACAAGGATGCTTGGCATTGAATTTATGAGCCACCTGAATAATCTAGAATGATCTTTTAATCTCAAGATACTTAAGGATGACTGTAAAGATCCTTTTCCCAACGAAGGTAACATTCAGGGTTTCTGGGATTTAAGACATTTTTGGAATTACTATTCAACCAACTATAACAACAACAAAAAATAACAAATTATCTATCAAAATTAAAGCAGATTATGCATGGTTCAATGCTACTAAGAGCTACTTGTTTCTAGAAATTTTTAATTTCAGAGTCCAACCCTATATAAAATGCTGATAATTAGATTTGTTTGATGAAAAATCAACTGTAATTTGGATTCTATAGTCCAAACATGAAGAATTAAAATTAGTAAGGAAATTACATGGTTAGCAGCAATTTAAAAATTATTATTATTACATTTGCCATATATGCATGACTCCCAAATGTCCTGACCAATCAGTGATAGTGTGTGACATGGGAAGAAAGTAAGATGAGTGTGAGATGAAGTGATTTGTCTCAAAAGCCACACAAGGTAGTGGTGTAGCTAGAAATAGACCCTAACATAGTTGTTTTTTACAGTGTGATTTCAGCTACTTAGATAAAAATGCTAATATACTTAAAGGTGTAAAGCTTTCCAAAATTAAGAATAATTGTTCTCAGCATGTGCTGCAATCCACAACCTATAAATTTACACTACAGACACTAGATTTTAAAACCAAACACCATAATATATCCCAGCACCTTCTGTAAATTATAAGTCAGACAATCCAGGAGTGCTGGCTTCAAATTGCTCACCTGCCTGCCTCCCTGATTGCCCCTAAGCGCTTCTGCCTGCCAGCCTGATCAACCCCTAACCATTCCTCTGCCAGCCTGACTGATGTCTAACTGCTCCCCTGCCAGCATGTTTGCCTCCAACTTCCCTCCTCTGCCAGCCTGGTCACCCCTAACTGCCCTCCCTTACAGGCTTGATCGCCCCAACTGCCTGCCCTCTCTTGCAGGCCTGTTCCCTCCCAACTGCCCTCCCCTGCTGGCCATCTTGTGGTGACCATCTTGTGTCCACATGGGGGCAACCATTTTGTGTGTTGGAGTGATGGTCAATCTGCATATTACTCTTTTATTAGATAGCATAGAGGCCTGGTGCATGGATGGGGCCAGCTGGTTTGCCCTGAAGGGGGTCCCAGATAAGGGTGGAGGTTCCCTTGGGGAATGGGGCAGCCTGGGTGAGGAGCCTGTGGTGGTTTGCAGGCTAGCCATACCCCCCAAACAACTAAAGGGGAGGCCTTGGGATCTGGGATTCATTTATCTTCTACAATTCAAACTTTGTAGTCTGGAGCGGAGCCAAGCCTTCTGCTTGCTCCTTGGTGACAGCCATTTCTGTTTGGGTTTATTTAAATTCTATAATTGAAACTTTGTTGCCTAGAGTGGAGGCCTAGGAGCTAGGGCTACAGAAGCTTGGCTTCCTCTATTGCCCAGGCAACCCTAGCCTCTGCTTTCTCCAGCTCTGTGGCTGCCGCCATTTCCGTTGGGATATATCTTCTATAATTGAAACTTTGTAGCATTGAGTGGAGGCCTAGGTCAACAAGGACAGGCAGAAAGCTTGATTTTCTCCATTGCTGGAGAAACCCAAGCCTCCCTCCTTCTCTCGGTGGGAGCAGCCATCTTGGTTGGGGTTTATTTTCTCCTAATTGACTGGTGGGCATGGCTTGTGGATGTATCGGAGGTATGGTCAATTTGCATATTACTCTCTTATTGGATAAGATAATAAAAGCCTAATATGCAAATTGTCCCCTTGACCAGGAGTTTGACCAGAAGTTTGACTGCCTGCTATAATGTGAGCTGGCCATCAGGGGACGATGTAGAACATAGAGGGAGTTGGCAATGCAGCACTGACAGCAGGCAATAGTTTAGGCCCTGCTAGTCCCGATGGGCCACAGAGAGAATGGGACTGTGGTGTGATGGTGGAGCAGGTAAGCGGGTGATATCAGGCTAAGGCAGATGCTAGCAGGGGCCCAATCACCCTGCTGATTGCCCCGCAGACAGTGACCCGCAGCTGTAGCTGGGGTACGGGGCTGCCACCCCACTTCCAAGTGATTAGGGTGGGTGGGTGGATGGGTGCCTGGCCCAGATTGATCACTCCACAGATGGTAACCAGCATTGGTGTGGGGAGTGGGGCTACCACCTGGCTTCCAGGCACTGAGGGAGTCAGGCAGGGGGCCCAGCCTTGACAGGTTACCCCACAGACAATGACCAGCAGCCATCAGGTCCCGATTGCTTGATTGGGGCTAGGTCCTGGGCTGGGGCGGTGCACTGGGAGTGGGTGGTGGCGACTGACCTCCCTCAACACACAGGTTGGGGCTGCGGCCTCTCACCAGCTACCTGGGAGCAGGGGTTACAGGGACAGGCACCCATGAGAAACCCAGACTGCCGCTTCCGGGTGAGCCAGGCCACTGCAGGCTGGACCACAGGGGCCAGTAGGGCTCTCCATGGGTTCATGCAGGAGCCAGTGTGAGAGGTTGGCCTAGAGAGAGTGCACTGCCCACCGGCTTCCATGCAGCATCGCTGGGTAGCCCAGAGGACCACGCTTTGCCTCAGCCCATGGTGTCCAGCCATGGTCACTGCATCTCTGTGTGGGGACTTGGGCACTGTGACTCAGGCAGAGGGAGGCAGGTGGGGGCCTGGGGGCTCAGGTGCTTCCCAGGGCCCAGAGGTCATCTGGGATCTGCCCTTCCATGCCAGATACTCACACTTTAATCACCATCTAGGCCTAGTGACTGAACCCATGTAGGAATTTTGTGCACCAAGCCTCAGGTGTCTCAATAAAAATTTAAAAATTAATTTCCAATTTTTAACACTTTTACAGCAACTATAGATTTGTGTCAGCAGAATTTCAGAAATGTTACAAAGAAAATAGAATGCTCTATACCTACATCCAGTTTTCCTGGTTATTACTATTTTATATTAATAGTAGTAGCCTTGAACACAAATCTGTGCACCAGTAGCTCTCCAGTAGCTCACTACTGCCCTCCAGTAGCTCTTCGCTCACTGGCTGCTGCACTCTCCTGTAGCTCCCTCACCCCATAGCTTGCTGCCCTGCCCCCTCCTGCAGCTCTCTGCACCATGCTTGTTGCCAGTAGCTCATTGCTGCCCTCTTGTAGCTTTCTGCCTGCTGCCCTGCCAAGCCATTCATGCTGCCATACTCTCAGAGGCCACCCCCCTGGGACTGGGGGACTCCGGTGGGTCTGAGAGGACTGGGGACTCCGGTGGGTCTGAGAGGACTGGGGACTCCGGTGGGTCTGAGAGGACTGGGCACTGCCATCTTGTGGCTATAGGTGCTGCCATCTTTTGTGATGGAGTGACAGTTAATTTGCATATTACCCTTTTATTAGATAGGATTATATCACAAACCAAGATCTGGGCACTGAGTGTGCTTATTGCTTTTGGGGGGCATTGTTGTTTCTAGGTTCTGTTAGTGGGCAGAACTTAAGAACACATATGCATATACTAATCTGTGTATGTACACATATCTATAATTATTTATCTATTCATCCATCTGTATGTACCTATATTAAGCTAAACATGGGTTCATACTGTTTAATTCTAGTATCACAGGACTCATTACAGCTTTTATCCCTTGGTTCTTTGTAACAGTATACATATCAGAGGCTATGGCTTGAAAGTTAAGCATACAACTTTCTTAGAGATAGCAGAGCCTTAGAAATAGAATCCTGATTCTCTACTTGGTTACCAGTCTAATTTTCCCCACTCTGAAACATCACATCATTTATCCTAAGTTTCCACCATATTACAACAAGTCAACAAAATACCCCTAATTAATACAGTTTAAAAATAAAGACCTCTCACATGGAACTGCGACAATTCTTGCTTTTTTCTGAGAATTCATTTTGAAGTTGGTACAACTGAAGAATGAAATTTATGTAGCCTTATTGTTTGCATTTATCCATTTCCTAGTGCTTCTTTTGTGAGTTTTCTTTAGGAAAAGGCCCTCTGCTTTACAGGCTCCACATCTTTTCCTTCTCAAACCAAAGGAATAGAACAAATAAGAATAAATAAGGCCAATTTGTATTAATATGGATGGGCTTTGAGGGTATTATGCTAAGTGAAATAAGTAGAACACAGAAAGACAACTATTGTATGATCTCACTTATATATAAAATCTAAAACAAACAAAAATCACACACAAACAAACAAACACTGAGATCACAGAGACAGAGAACAGATTCACGATGGCCAGAGGCAGGAGATACAGGGTGGGTGAAATGGGTGAAAGAAGTCAAAAGTACAAATTTCCAGTTAGAAAATAAAAAAGTCTTGGGGATGTAATGTACAGCATGGTGACTATAGTTAAAAATATTGTACTAAATATTTGAAAGTGGCTAAAAGAGTGGAACTTAAAAGCTCTTAACACAAGAAAAAAATATGTAAATCTGTATGATGATGGATTTCAAGTATAAATTGTGATTATTTTGCTATACAAACAAATATAAATTATTACACTGTACACTTGAAACTAATATAGTGCGGGATACCCACTATACCCCACTTTGAAAAGAGAATAAAAAAGGTGAATCTGTAATTCATGCAACAAGTTGCAGGAATGACTTGACTAGATCCTCTAAATTCTCCATCACATATCTAGGCAGTGATGTGCTGGTAGATGTTAACAAGCAGCATCAAAACGAGAAAAAAATAGCCCTGATTTACACACATTTGCCGGTTTCAGTGGTGTAAATACTTCCATGGCCAATTTTGAGTAACCAAAATGATGTCATTGAGCAATCAGCTTCTGGGAAAGAAACTGGGGGTAGAATGATTGCCAAACTGGCTAATTGTCCACACCAGTTTGCACTGTGACTTTGCAGTTTTTTTATGTTATGATGTAGTCTGTTTCCCCAGCCTTCAATCTGCTGACCTTGAGACTTGTCTAAATAATGTGCAATAACTGATGGGATGCTTGTTTTGAAGTCTAGACCTAAAGTAAAGAGGCCTTGTGTGGCTATAGTCCCTTATATTCTGCTTTGACCTCGAGAATACTCCCAGGCTCACCTGCGCTTGTAGCCCTGGCTCCACCATGAGAACACACCCAGGCTAGAATGACTTTGGGAAAGCTGCATGCAAGACACACAGAGCTTGTAGCCCTGGCTCCACCATGAGAACACACCCAGGCTAGACTGACTTTGGGAAAGCTGCATGCAAGACACACAGAGAAGGGCAGAGGCCAGCCCAGATCAGCCAAGAGCCAGGTGACTACAAAGCATGTGAGAGGCCCCAACCAAAATTAGCAGAGCCACTTCACCAAGCCACAGCTGACCACAGACATATAAGTGAACCCAGCCTAAGAAGAACCACAGATCTGACATGCAGACTCATTAGCAATAATATGTTTATTATCTCATGATCTGGAATTTTGATGGTAAGTTTGATTTCTGTCTACTGTATTAAATAAGCAACAACAACAACAACAACAAAAAGAATCACCATTTAAATGGTTGCTGAAGAAAGTACTTCTGAAATTATCAGAGAAAACTGGTCTGGCAAGAAAGGACAAGTTAGGGATTGAGAGAGAGATAATGTTCTTTTTGCTAATCTGGACATACATGACTTCAAGAATTGCCATTTCGTATTTTATTTAGACCCCCAATTCTAGTCCTCTAGCCATAACAAATAAGAATTCTGCCTTTAAAAAAAAATAATTCTTCCCCAAGGATATTTTTCCATTTTTCCCCCCCAAAATTTTATTTTTATTTTTAGGAGAGTTAACATTTTCATTTTTATTATTTAAGGCAGGAGAAAGACAGAAACATTGATGTGAGAGAGATACACAGATTGGTTTCTTCCCGCACATTCCCCAACAGAAAAGGGCCGAGGATCCGACCTGCAACCAAGGTACATGCCCTTCCCCAGACTCAGACCTAGAACCCTTCAGTCCTAGGGCTAATGCTCTGTCCACTGAGCGAATTTAACTAGGACACATTGTCATTTTTAAATTTGAATCATATTTCCAAAATATTCTATGTGTTATGGACTCAATACTGAATATATCTTGGAAAGAATGAAGACTTGCTTTTAAAAAATAACATTAGTCAATACTAATATTTCTGGAGAAGGATAATGAAAAGGATATTTATGTTTTTAAATTTAGACTCTTCAAATCACAGAATGCTGCTAACCTAGCCACCATATCAGATTACCACCAAAGTGCAGAATCAAATGGCTTCACTGTCACAAAATACACCACTTTCCCCCATTAGTAGTAAAAATGATATAACAGCCAGGAAAATATTTCACCCATCCCTCTTTAATGCAGTATTTTTAAGAGCATGACTCATATGACCTTATTCATATAATACATATTTTCTTATTATGCAGTAGATTCAAAAGGACAGTGACATATGTGATAAGGAATTTTAATGTATCACAAGGAAGATTAGAGACAGCTTAAGCTTTGACATAAAAAGTGTGATAGAAAAATATTCAAATATTTAAAGGCAAAATTCTAGAATACTCAAGGTCCTTCCATGATTGGATCTTAGTGGATTCACATCCACAGTCTTGCTCAGGCATCTTTCTGGAGAAACCCAAAGTACATCTTTAGCTGGGATAAAATAAAGGAGACTTTGCCATCAAGAGAAACAGGTGCTGTGGAGAAAGCACTGATGACTATAATAAGCCTAAAGTATAAAACTATCATAGAATTTTAGTGTTTCCCAAAGAACTTGATATCCTGCTTCTCAGAAGAGTAAGGAGGAAAGAAAAAAAAATGAAACGTAACCGAAGCTTGGTAATTATCCATTTTATTTTCTGTGCTATGTACTTTTTTAAACTCTTATTTTTAGGTCAACACCAGGAGATGTGCTTTACACAGACAAACGAAAAGCATTTGACATTACAGAGAAAAACTAGGATTGGTTAAAGCCAGTTTTAGAACAGAAAGAAACCACAACATTTTTAAAATATGTTTTTATTTATTTCTAGAGAGTAAAGGAGAGGGAGAGATAGAAACATCAATGATGAGAGAAAATCACTGATTGGCTGCCTCCTGCACACCCCCTACTGGGGATGAAGTTCACAAACCCGGCACATGCCCTTGACCAGAATCAAACCTGGAACCTTTTAGTCTGCAGGCTGATGTTCTAGCCATTGATGTTCTTGCAAACTGGCTAGGCAGAACCTACGAATTTTGTTCCTAATTGTATGCAATTGGAAACTTAGGACAGCTGGCTTTGAGCCCACGGATATACAGATATATGGCCAAAATGCTGAAACAAAACTTAGATCCATTCACTCTCAGCAGAGAATATTCTTTCCATCAACAAAACTAATCTATACTAATAAAAGTGAAACATGCAAATTAACCATCACTCCCTTACAACCACCAGTGAGTATGCAAATTAACCCAATGAAGAGGATGGCAGCCATGAAGCTGGAGCAAGCAGGAGGCTTGAGTTGCCTCTGGCAATGGAGGAAGCCAAGCTTCCCCCTTCCCCCCTGCCCTGGCTGGCCCTGGTCTTCGGCTCAAGGCTACAAAGTTTCAAATATAGAAAGTAAATAAATTCCAGATACCTGCTTCCAGCTGATTCTGGCCTCCATTCAAAGAGGGGCTGGGAGCTTGGGTTGCCCAGGGGCATGGCCAGTATGAAAACAGCCATCACCCCTTACCCAGGCTGGCCAGGCACACCAGTGGGACCCCCCCCAACCCTAAAGGGGCTGTTGCCAGCCTGAAAACAGCCCTCAGCCCTTCACCCAGGCTGGCCAGGCACCCAAGTAGGCCCTCTACCCTGATCTGGGATACCATTCAGGGCAAACCATCTGGCCCCTACCTGTGTACCAGGCCTCTATCTATACTAATAAAAGGGTAATATGCTAATTAGACTGGGATATCTTCCAGGAGACCTTCCAAACGTTCTTCTGGACAAAGCCATGTTGGCGGGGCCGAGATAAAGGCAGCTAGAGGCTAAGAGGGGAGGAAAGTTGTGGGTGATCAGGCTGGTGGGATTGGGGCTGTAGGGGTAAGCAGACCACCAGTGGAGTCAGTTGGGGGCAAGAAGGCTGTCAGTGGGGGTCAGGTGGGGGCAGTTGGAGGGGATCAGGACAGCAGGGGGGGCAGTTTAGAGTTAGGGGGGCAAGCAGGCCAGTGGGGAAGGAAAGTGGGGTGAACAGGCAAGCAGGGGGGCAGTTGGGGACAAGCAGGCTGGCAGGAGGGACAGTTGGGGTAAGCACACTGGCATGGGGGCAATTGGGGGTGATCGGGCTCATAGGGGGCACTTGGGGGCAATCAGGCAGGCAGGCAGGTGAGCAGTTAGGAGCCAGCAGTCCCAGATTGTGAGAGGGATGTCTGGCTGCCAGTTTAGGCCCAATCCCTATAAACCAGCAGTAGGACATCCTTTGAGGGGTCCCAGATTAGAGAGGGTGTAGGCCGAGCTGAGGGACATCCCACCCTCCTTGTGCAAGAATTTCGTGCACCAGGCCACTAGTCTGTATATATATAAAAGCTTAAGCAACCAAACGACCAAACAACTGAATGACCAGGCAACCAGTTGCTATGACGTGTACTAACCTAACCACCAAGGGAACAAATTCTCAATGTCGGAGCTGGCCTCTGGTGGTCAGTGCGCTCCCACAGCCAACCTCCCGCAGCAGGCCAGCCAACCTCCCACTATCCCTCCCCCAGGCCGGCCAACCTCCCTCAGTCCCTCCCCCCAGCCAGCCAACCTCCTGCGGCCCCTTCACCCTGGTTGGCTGGTCCCCCCATTTGGCCCCAATCGAGGGGGGAGCCAGCAAGCAAACCCCCCTGAAGTCCCTCCCCCTGACCAATCGCCTTCCCCACCCCCGATTGGCCCCAATTTCTGGCCAGGCCAAGGAACCCCACCCATGCATGAATTTGAGCACCGGGCCTCTAATCCTATATAATTAAAGCTTAATATGCTAAATGTCCGGTTCTCCAGTCATCCACTGAACCAATCAAAGCATTAATATGTTAATGATATGCTAAGCCACTCAACCACTTGCTATAATGTGCACTGATCACTAGGGGGCACACAGTCAACCAGTCATTATGACATGCACTGACCACCAGGGGGCAGATGCTCCAACTGGTAGTTTAGCTTGCTGCTGGGGTTGGACAATTGGGACTGAGCAAGATGGGTTGGACACTCGCTGGAGCCCTTCCATGGTCCCTACCCCCTGGATGGCTAACTCCTGCATCCCTCCCTAGTCCTGATTGTGCACCAGTGGGGTCCCTTAGCCTGGCCTGCACTCTCTCGCAATCCGGGCTAAGGGACCCTTCCTCCCCCAAGTGCACAATTTTCGTGCACTGGGCCTCTAATTTATTATAATGAAAGTTGACTGGCAATATTTCTTAAATTAAAGCTTGTCTGCAAAGATAAAATAATTTTATTCTTCAACAAAATCAATGTCACATTTTTCACTTATTAAAAACATATATAAAATATAGACAATTTCTATCTGTACATAAACACTTACAAGCCCCCAAAAGACTGATTTATGGCACAAAGACTAGGATAGATTCTGAATAATAAATGAAATTATAGACAACCTCCAGTTCTCAATTCATGAGAAAGAATGGGCCTAATTTTCAATAAAGCAGACAATAAAATTTCAAATTAAGACATATGCAAATGAGTTACTAATACCACATTCCCTCATAAGTGCAGTCTGCAAACAATATTGAATGTCCCTAGAAATCTTTATTCTAGGTGCTGAATAAAATTAAGCTTCAGCCGAACCGGTTTGGCTCAGTGGATAGAGCATCGGCCTGCGGACTGAAGGGTCCCAGGCTCGATTCCGGTCAAGGGCATGTACCTTGGCTGCGGGCACATCCCCAGTTGGAGGTGTGCAAGAGGCAGCTGATCGATGTTTCTCTCCCATAGATGTTTCTGACTTTCTATCCCTCTCCCTTCCTCTCTATGAAAAATCAATAACATATATTTTAAAAAAAACATTAAAATTAAGCTTCAAAATTGAGTCTAGATTGGGGTCTGTTATGACCACATAAGCCATGTGCTTCCTGTCTCATTTCTGTACCTTTATCAAAATTCCATTTACATGCTACCTTCTCTGTAAAGCCCTGTCAGTTTACCCCCATACCTTCCATCCAAGCTCTCAGCCCACTGGTCTCACGGTAATGTGAGACCCACACAAAAAACTTATGGACTGTAATTAGCCTAATGCGGAAGCAGACTCAGTTGCACCATGGAACTGAAACTCTGGACACTGGTTTCCCTTTTAGCTCTACTAAAGCTCAGCTACATATTTTTCAGGACTGGGCTAAGAAGCCTGGGACTTGATAACCGGAGAAATGTAACTCCACAAAGATAAAGCATTTTACCACAACTCATCCTCCCATGGGGTCCTCTGGAAGTGCTCATTCCAGGTGGCGGCCCAAGAATTCCACTCCCACTAGTGACAGAGAATTTCAATTCTGTATTATTAAGAGTATGCCACCATTTATGTACAATTTTAAAATGTTTTGAAAAGGACAGGTTTGTGCATAATTTCTTGGGAAATAAAAATAGGAAACAACCATGAATTATTGCCTCTGGGAAGGGAACTGAAAAAATGAGGGAGAATGGAATATACATTTAAATGATAACCTTTAACACTGTTAGAATTTAGTTTTTCGCAGATGTGTGGATAATATTTTCAAAAAATAGAAACAATTTAAATACATTCAACCAGGCCCATTCCACTGCTACTTGAATGGGTAATATCATTTGATTTGCATGTGCCAAAGGTCATAAATGGCAACAATGGTTATGTTCCTGGTAAGCACTGTCAAGAAAAGTTCCGGCTTGAAGAGGAGTACAGACAAGTCTCAGACGATTGCTACTCATGGCATTCATTTAACAGAAAAGACTCAACTTGGGACATCTCTAACAGTGAGGAAGTGAACCTGACAGTTCTCACCATCCTTGGATGAGAGTACAATCAGAAAATGTGACATTTTCACCCACATAATGCAGCTAAGGTGCTTCCCATGCCACCGCAAGCAGTCAAGAATGTAAGAAAATTTCTGATATTATGCAAGATTTCTATCCTACACAACAGATAGGCTTAAAAAGCACAGAGCAGATGCAGCATTCATTTGATCTCTTGTGTTTTATAACTTTTTAAATGGACTGTCAACATGAATGATGCACAGGAGTTATTTTTTACATAAAATATGCTCAGAAATTGTAGAATGAACAACTCGATGATGGCATAGATTTCCAAAAGTCGAATATATAAGACAGAGTAACCACAAATGTTCTTTTCTCTTTTTTCCTGGACCTTGGGGTTAATTTACAAGATAATGCCAATTGCTTAACTGATAATGATGTTTCTTATTTTCTAGGGATATTTAAAAATTTTTTTAAAGTATTTTTAAAAATGTCTTGTTGCAGCTACATATAATACATGCAATAAACAAAACTGTCTTAGGAAAAATAATTTTTCCATGGGAGAAAGCTATTAATAGGAAAGAAAAGAATAGTACTGAGAGCAAAATTTAGTAGACATAATGGATTGATAAAAAAATATATAGCTTCCTATTTATTTTGTTATTATGGAATAAGAATCTTCTTTCATAGAATTTGAGTTTCAAGTATTCCAGTAATCATCAATAGTTAAATTGAGCAGTGGGATAAAATAAATAGCCCAGCAGTAGACACAGGTATATATGGAAATACTGTATATAAAAGAGATGGCATCTCAACTCACTAGGACAAAAATTGGATTTTAAAATAAATGATACAAAAGTTGGACTTTTAAATAAATGGTGTTGACACATAACTAGAGAGCAAGTAGGAAAAAAGGTACCATGGGATTCTTAAATGATACTGAAACACCTAGATACCAGATTAGGACAAAAGAAGGACTTCAAAGAAAGTGCTGTGACAAAAGGATATAAAGTTAGAAAAAGATAAAATTAGGTCCATACCTTATAAGATATAGCAGAAAAGTTCTAGATGTTCAAGTATTCAAAAATAAAAGTATGAAATCATACTAGAAAACACTATGGGTAAATTTCTTTATAGACTAGATATGAAAAGGACTTTCTTTAAATTAAAATAAAAAAGAAATAAAAGAAAATATTAGTAAGTTGATTATACAAAAATACAAATGAAAATTTACATGGCAAATTCAGTAGGCAAAAAACAAAATGGAATAACATATATCAATGATAAAGAGCTAATTCTAGAGCTCTAAAAAAATTAAGAAGTAAAGGAAGGCCCAACAGCAGGCAGAAAAATGTACAAAGTACACATAAAGATAAATTCATAGAGAAATATATAAATACTAGATGCCTGGTGCACAAAAAGATGCTTAATTTCCTGTAAAGTAAGAGCAATGCACATTAAAACTATATTAATAGCATTTCTAGGGCTGGGAGAGTCCCTCAGCCCAGCCTGCACCCTCTCTCAGTCAGGGACCGCTCAAAGGATGTCCAGCTGCCGATTTAGGCCCGATCCCACGGGGCCTAAACTGACAGTCGGACATTCCTCTCAAAATCCGGGAACTCAGGCTCCTAACCACTCACCTGCCTGCCTGATAGCCCCTAACCACTTTGCCTGCCTGCCTCATCACCTCTAACCCCTCTGGCTGCCTGACTCATCACCCTAACAACTAACCTGCTTGCCTGATAGCCCCTAACTGCTTGCCTGACTGATTGCTCCTAACTGCTCGCCTGCCTGCCTCATTACCCCTAACCCCTCTGCCTGCCTGCCTCATCACCCCTAACCAATCTGACTGCCTGCCTGATCATCTCTAAACCCCTCTGCCTGCCTGCCTCATCACCCCTAACCAATCTGACTGCCTGATCATCTCTAAACTCTTCTGCCTGCCTGCCTCATCACCCCTAACCAATCTGACTGCCTGCCTGATCATCTCTAAACCCCTCTGCCTGCCTGCCTCATCACCCCTAACCACTCACCTGCCTGCCTGATTGCCCCTAACCACTCTGACTGCCTGCTTGATCACCCCTAACTGTTTGCCTACCTGCCTGATAGCCCCTAACTGCCTCTGTCTTGGCCCCCACTGCAGCAGCTTCATCTGGAAGGACATCCAGAAATGAGGTCCGGCAGGTCATTTGGCTGTGCAATCTAACTAGTATATTATGCTTTTATTATTATAGATGGCCCTTAAATATATGAAATGATGCTTAATTTCCTGTAAGGTAAGAGCAATGTACATTAAAACTATATTAATAGCACTTCTTACTGAAATGGCGAAAAACATTTTAAAAACCTGACAATATCATTTGTGGTAAGACTGAAGGTAAGAATAAAAGCATCACCTTAATACACTGCAGGAGGAACAGAAAATGGTAAAAACAAAACAAAGCAAAAAACAAACAAACAAACAAAAACTATGAAGAAGAGGTTAGCAAAGTAAACAATCCTAGGATTTTGCCTTCACTCTATACACTTGCAAGCCAAGGCCATACGTAAAGTTATTTTGTTTTGTTGTTTCATTTCATTTTGTTCATTGTAGCCTCATATACGCAGCAACCTAAATGCTGGTCCACAGGAGACTGATATAATAAAGTACTGTCCACCATGCAGTGGAAAATATGTATAAAAGAATGAAAAAGAACCCTGGGAACAATATGAAATGCTTTTGAGGTTAAATTAAGTAAAAAAGGAAAGCTGGTAAAAGTGCACAGATAAAATGCTGCATTTTGTGCAAGAAAGATAGGGATGTTTTATATATATTTTGAAAAAGTAGAAACTTAAATAATTGAGAACAGATTAACTTTTTATTAAATGATATAAGAGGGACCAGCTAACTGTGTGTACGTTCTTCCTTGCTTTTGCAAACAGAAAAATGGGGAGGAAAAAATATAAGATGGATATAAATGAAGTAAAAGAGATATGGATGGAAGTGAATCTTTTCTGAGTATTCATATATATATACATATATATGCATATACATATACATATATACATATATACATATATACATATATAGTATATAATATTCATTTATATATATAATGTATTCATTTATTTATATATATATATATAAACTATATATAATCCTATCTAATAAAAGAATAATATGTAAATTGGCCATCACTCCAACCCACAAGATATCTGTCCCAAAGTGGTCAAAGATGGCTGCCTCATGCGGACACAAGATGGCCAGTAGGAGAGGACAGTTGGGAAGACCAGACCTGCAAGGAAGGGCAGTTGGGGGGAACCAGGCTGGCAGAGGAGGGAAATTGGAGGTGACCGGGCCTGTAGGGAAGGAGAGTTGGGGAGACTCAAGCTTGCAGGGGAGAGCAGTTGGGGGGGACCAGGCCTGCAGCCGAGGGCAGTTAGGGGTGACCAGGCCTGTAGGGGAGAGTAGTTAGGGGAAAACAGGCTGACAGGGTAGTGGTTAGGGGGTGATCAGGGTGGCAGGCAGAAGCGGTTAGGGGCAATCAGGAAGGCAGGCAGGCAAACAGTTGTGAGCCAGCAGTCCTGGATTGTGAAAGGGATCCCTCAAGGGGTCCCAGATTGGAGAGGGTGCAGGCTGGGCTGAGGGACACCCCCTTCCCCCATGCACAAATTGTGTGCAATAGGCCTCTAGTATATATATAATTGAATACTGAACCACAAAAATGTTTTTACATTTTTAAAATATAAATTTAATTAAAAGGATGAAGATTAGTATTTTCTAAAATTGAATAACTATAAATAAATGAATCTTGCTGTATAGCAAATTATAACTCTAGAAAATAATTAATTTCAATAAATTTGGGACATTATTTTAGTGAGAAATACACAAAGACAACTTCAAAAAAATGTCAAATTTTCACTAGCAGATTTGTTATTAGTGGCACTAGTAATTTTATTTTGAAAGTATTTGTATAGACTGCAACAAAAAAGTAAAATATTAATGCAGTAAGGAATCAGAATGGTCACTATGAGAAAAGAGAAATACATACATGGAAGGAGAAAAAATGAGGATGACCCTTATGATCCTATATTGTAAAGATTTAATATGCAAATTGACCATCACACCCTCACAAGATGGCTGCCTATTACCAGGCCAGGAGAGGGATTAGTGAGGGAAAACCAAACAACTGAACAAGTAGGCTGCATGGGACAACCAGGCCAGCAAGGGGGTTAGTGAGGGACGACCAAACGACTGAACAAGCAGGCTGCATGAAGTGACCAGGCCAGCGGGGCAGGGAAGTTAGGGGCAACCAGGCCAACAGAGGGGGGTAGTTGGGAGTGATGCAGTAAGAGGCTACCAGGTCAGCAAGGGAGGGGGGAGTTAGGGGCAACCAGGCTGGTGGAGGGGGGGGGGGAGTGAAGGGTGACCAGGACAGTGGGAGGGTCAGTTAGGGTGACAAGGCAGGTAGGTAGGTGAGTGATTAGGAGCCAGTGGTCCAGGATTGTGAAAGGGATGTGTGATTGCCGATCCTGGGGATTAGGCCTAAATAGGCTGTTGGAGATCTCCCGAGGGGTCCTGGAATGAAGACGGTGCAGGCTGGGCTGAGGGGACCCCCAGTCCCATTCATGAATTTTGTGCACCAGGTCTCTAGTATTGTGATAAATCAGGTTGATTTGGTCAGGTAATAGCTGGTAAGACTACATTTTAAAAAAGAAAAATATAATAAAAATGTTAAATGAAGACAGATATTTGTTTCAGTTTTACTTATAGTAACAAAAATAAAATGGAAATTGTGTAACTATTCAAAAGTAAATGGATGGCAAATAAGTAATATAATTTCAAATCAATAGATTATTATTGAATGACAAATTGATAAATATATTTAGCATCATGGCTATGCTTAAGACATCATGTTAAGTGAATGACTTAATGTAATTTATGCAAATTAATAAATGACCACAGATCTTTTGGGAAATAAAGTCATGACTTTTTTTTGTACATTTGAAATAATTCAAGCTCTAAGGCAATTTATTTACTTTCTATTTTTTTAAGATTTTTTTTCATTTTGATTTTTTATTGTGGTAAAATATAACTGACATAAGATTTACCATTTAATCATTTTTAAAGTAGAGTCAGTATATAATATTATATTAGTTATATTAATTTAATATATACAATATAGTGATTTGACATTTTCATATCTTATAATGTGATCACCTTACGAATTCTAGTAATCATTTGTCACTGTACAAAATTATCACAATATTATTGACTACATTCCCCTTCACTTATTTCACCCATCCACCATTCCTCTCCCCTCTGGCAACTATCCTTTTGGCCTCTAAGTTTCTGTTTTTGTTTTGTTTTGTTTGTTCAATTGTTTTGCTTTCATAGATTCCACATATAAGAAGTTTTTTGTAGTAACTTCAGATGTTAACAAAATTAAAGACAGATATCCTTTCCACCGCCCTCCCATCTTGATCTTACGTGATTGTTTATGCAAGCCCTCAGTTTTGGAAACAGGGCCTTTATTAAGGCAATAATTCAGACTGGCCCATAAAATAATTGGTTTTCTCATCTTGGTCATACAATCAAAAGAATGTATTTAGAGACAAGGAAGCATAATTCCAGTGTTCCAATGTAGTGCCAGAACTAATTGTGCATGAAAGTTTTGCCACATGCAACCAATACCAACTAACGCTCATAAAACAATATGTTTCATTAGTACTAAACACAATATTTTTAATGTATTTGAATTCACCACAGCTTGAACTTAAGTCTTGAGTTAACAAGGCCACACTTTATTAATTGCAGCAAAGATGCCACCAACACATCCGATTACACTCCTGAACTTCCCGTTCCCACTGCCTCTGCAACTATATGGTTTTGATTACCTAAATTCCACATGATTTATTGTCTAACATCTTGTTGCCAGAGAAACTAGATCAACTTACAAAGGCAAAGCATGGTTCAGCTCAACATATTTTCTTTCACAACTTCATAGTCTCTTGATTCATAATCTTGAATATAGGTAAATTAAAAGCAGAATGTTTACCAACATGATTAAAAGAAACTTGATGATTTTTAAGTTACTTGGAACATTTTAAGAATTTACTTAAATATTTTAGAATAATGTACTACAGTTAAGAATCAGGAAAAATTATTTACAGAGCTAAGAAGTGATATATTGTGATGTTTTGTATCTTGCACACATAATAATAATTTTATCTTTTTAATGGAAAAACAAGAAGACTAGCTATACTTCCATGGTATTTCAAATGCTCTACAGCATCCCTTAAATAAATTATCTGACTTAACTGTAACCATGAAAGTTTGAGCAGTTGGCCATCAAATTAAATACTGAGTGTTACTGCTAGCACAATTTATTCTTTAATATACTTTCCAACAATTCTATCAACCACTAACTCATATGAAATATCTCAGTGATCTACTTTTAGTTTAAGTTCTGTAAGAATTATTCTTTTTCAATATTATGCACTGATAATTTGACAGCAATACTAACTTTAACAATGTGTAAACAAAATTTTATTATCATTATTCAAGTATTCCATATTCTTAGGTACACATGTGAGACAGTATTAATATTAGATCTTAAATTAATTTTTTTTAGATTTTCATCTGGAATCCATATTTATGTGTAAAAATATATAGACAATGCCTTCAAAAGAATCTTTAATTTTCAAACAAAACTGTGTGTGTGTAAACTGATTACAACAGAAACATGTTTTCAGAGCACCCCAAATAAATCTTCCTCATTAACTCCTTTTTATAAAGTAGATATTTGCCAAATGGTAAAAATAATCAAGCCTATATTTAATTTCCCATTTTTTAATATATTCCAACCTGTGAGACTTCTTTTCTAACTCACTAAATTTATACTAAGACACTGTAACAATAAAACCAAATGTAATTCATACACAGATAAAAAAAAATTCAACTAAAGACATGAAATGTAATATTTAATAACACTTGTAAAAGAAAAATTATGTTGGTAAACAATTTTAACCAGCTAGTACCAATCCTAAATCCCTTAGTAAAGAAATGTTCAATGTAAAAATTTACATATTACCTAGTATTTTCAAAATATCCCAGCTAATAAAAGAGTAATATGCAAATTGTACCTCCGCTACACCCCAAAACCACACCTACCAGCTAAGCCCACCAGCCAATAAGGAGAGAATATGGAAATAAGCCCCACCAAGATGGCTGCAGCTACAGTGAGCAGGAGGGAGGCTTGGGTTTCCCTGGCAATTGAGGAAGCCAAGCTTTCCTCCTGCCTTGCCACTCAGGCCTCCACACCAGGCTAAGAATTTTCAATTATAGAAGATACATAAATCCCAACAGAAATTGTGGTAGCCATGGAGCTGAAGAGAGGCAGGAGGCTAGTGTTGCCCCTGGTGATGGAGGAGGCCAAGCTTCTATAGCCCTGGCTGGCCTAGGCCTCCGCTTAAGGCTACAAAGTTTCAATGATAGAAGATACATAAATTGCAACAGAAACGGCTGCCACCACATAACGAGCAGAAGGCTTAGCTCTGCTCCAGGCTACAAAGATTCAATTGTAGAAGATAAATAAACCCCAGATACCAGGGTTTCTGCTTGGGTTGCTGGGGGGCGTGACCAGCCTGCAAACCACCACAGGCCTCTCGCCCAGACCACCCCAAATCCCAAGGAAACCCCCACCCTGATCCAAGACACCCTTCAGGGCAAACCAGCTGGCCCCCACCCATGCACCAGGCCTCTAGCCTACCTAATAAAAACAGTAATATGCAGATTGACCATCATACCAACACACAATATGGCTGCCCCCATGTGGACACAAGATGGCCACCACAAGATGGCCAGCAGGGGAGGGTAGTTAGGAGGGACCAGGCCTGTAAGGGAAGGCAGTTGTGGGTGATCAAGCCTGCAGGGGAGGGCAGTTTGAGGTGACCAGACCAGCAAAGGAAGTAAGTTAGGGGTGATCAGGCCTGCAGGGAGGGTCGGTTGGGAGGGACTCAGGTCTGCAGGTGAGGGCAGGTAGGGGCAAACAGGCTGTCAGGGGAGCAGTTAGACATCAATTAGGCTGGCAGGGGAGTGGTTGGGTGGTGATCAGGCTGGCAGGCAGAAGTGGTTAGGAGCAATCAGGAAGGCAGACAGGTGAGCAGTTAGATTGTGAGAGGGTACAGACTAGGCTGAGGGACACCCTCTTCCCCCATGCACAAATTTCGTGCACTGGACCTCTAGTAAATAAGCAATCTTTTT
Source organism: Antrozous pallidus (assembly GCA_027563665.1). Lineage (NCBI taxonomy): Eukaryota > Metazoa > Chordata > Mammalia > Chiroptera > Vespertilionidae > Antrozous > Antrozous pallidus. The sequence continues at coordinate 27,607,683 of CM050518.1, forward strand.
TTAAAAAGTAGTCAAGATATGATGAAAAGTGAAAAATTTGACAGAGAGTGAAATGTCTGCCTAATATAGGTAACAAATGTAAATATCTAAGGGAAGAAGTAGAGACTACAGCTGATGCAGCCAAGAGTCTAATTTGTCAAATGACCTAGAGTCCTAGACTTCAAGTCTATTAAACTTCTGCATAATAACCTCTAGTTTTAGATATAACAACAGCTACCAATTACAAAGTGCAGACTATAAAATATATCTTATGGCTTTTAGTCCTCCTACCAACCAAGGGAAATTGTATTATGAACTTCATTTTATGGTTGAAGAAATCAAGATATGCCAAGGTTAAGTAACTGACTGTGGCCAGAGTGAAAGCATAGATTGCAGGGCATAGTATCTCTCTCTCTCTCTCTCTCTCTCTCTCTCTCTCTCTCTCTCACTCACACACACACACACACACACACACACACACACCCCTACAAGGGAACCAGGAAAAAGTTATCCATGCTTTTACAAATGCTTCTCCTTTTTAAATTAACCTCAATTCAAACTTTATCTTAAATTCAGATCATTCCAGGAACCCAAGTGGCATCAATTTCAGACAAGTGATAAGATACGAACTACAGGAAAGGGATCTCCAAAGAGAACTGTCACAGGAGTCTGATCCTAGTTGTTGTGCACCATGCACGATGCTGGCCTAAAGGTCAAACTGCATTCCAGCTACTGGGGAAGTTACAAAATTCTTGTGTTTTGAATGATATATTGGCAATATTGATGGCTTTCTGTCATAGCCAAGGACTAAATCTGGAAAAAGTAAGTGAGGCTAAGGATAATAAGAGTTTAAAATTAAAAATAAATTGATATTATAGAGGATAAAATTCAACTGTATATCATCAAGTGACTTTTAAGAAAAGGAAGACTTTTCTAGTGTAGATCACCAAAGAACTTTAAACATCTTTAATTAGGCATTTGCACTACTGTGGGAATAAGCCTCACTCTCTTAAACTGGTGTTCCAGTCATAATGTGGATGTAAGATTAATGTCTTAAGTACAGACTATAGAAACACTTGCCAAAGTGAATTCAGCGGGACATTAATCCTTTGAGATACTCTTGACAAAAAGGCCCACATCAAAAAATAATGGGAAATGATCCTAATCCTTGTCCAACACACACAAAAAAAACTCTTAGAACTTCTATAACAAAGAACCCCAGTATCTCCCAAAATTATTTCAATCGCATAGCATGTACTAGTATTCCAAGGAACTATGTTGGTGAACGAATTAATTGTTTTTGAAAAAGCATTCCCTGCCCCTGAGAGAAAATAATGTGACTCTTCACAGTGTTACTTCCATTTATGGCCAACAGTGATGAGCAATTCTTCCAGCCCCCTGGTCTTACCTGAAATCAGTAATTTGGGGGTACAAATTAAAATGTCAAGAAACATCTGGATGATGAAGTACAGAGAAAACATCCTGGTGTGTGAAACTGAAAGGTGAATTTTCTGACCTGTTAGACCCAAGGATCCTGTTTCACAGTTAAATAGCAACAAATAAAGTGTTTCTTTTTTTATTTCTTAGAAATCTCTACGGACATTAATTTTGGTTGTCTTAAAAAAAAGTTGTTTCTGCCATTAACAAAGATCTATTAAGTGGCAAATATTTTATTACATTATTTTGACTTTTAATTGTTACTTTTTATATAAGATCAATAATATTTCTTCAGTTTCTTGAGATTTCACATTAAATAGCCAATTATATTAACAGAATTTACCTTCTGAAAAGAGAGAAAACTATGGTGAAAGCATTCTTTCATTCTTACAAGTACCTACTGTGTGTTGGGTATTACATCCAAAGTTTACCATTTAAGATTTCATGTTTTATGGTAAACAGAAGGAATTTAGAAAATTTTAGCTATTTTCCATTCAAAGATGATAAAAGTGAATTTCTATGAATAAACTGGTACTTACTCTTAAATATGTTCACTATAGCAAGCAGCCCCACATGTTATTACTCTGTCACTCATTATGGTTTGGCTGACCCATAGGTACATTATTTAATTTTCACAATAACCCCAGGGTAGACATGAATATTACCTTAAGTCCCCAGACTTTTTCTCCCTTTATACCTTGTGTCAAATTACATTCTAGTTTTCCCCCAATTGGATCATATGTCAAATTATAGGCCAAATTACTTTAGAACCTAAACTGCAAAAAGAAAGCAGTTCAAGTAATATAGATGCTTAATTATCAGACTCACTGAGTGCTAAAATGCTTAAATGAAAAGTAGGCAGGGAGTTAAGTAGCAATGAGTGAGCTCCTAAAGTGTGTCCCATGTTACGATTTGTCTTGTTACTAACCATAATCTATTCAGCAGACAACCCTATCCAGAAGGTGTTATCATTCCCACAGAGAAACCTAGAAACCTTCCTGTGATCTCTCAGGTAATTTGTTCTCTGGGATTTGATCTGGATCTCTTCAACCCCAAAAACTGTTCCTGCATTTCAAACTAGAGCTTCAGATTTTGCTTCAACAGATCATAGTGCAGAAAAAGATGTCAAGCTTACTTACTAAAAGTAAATTGCTCTAAAATTATTTTGATTGTGGGGAAAATGTACTCAACTGCAAATCTGGACAGATTTCTAAATAAGACAGTCTCAGTAGAATGGGTTGCTATAATGGTCCTCTGAGGGCAGGTATTTGGCTGCAAAGATAAATGTGCTTCAAGTTTCTTTTTCTACAGTTAATACGTAAGAAATAGATTTCCTCCAGTAATTTTAAATATCAGAACTGCATGCATTTTATCATTGAGTCCTTACAACAACCAGATAAACAAACATGGAGATTGTTTACAAAATGCAGATTGGAAACTGTCTGAGAGATGTGGAATAACTGGCTGAGTGATATAGCCAGTTATTGGCTTTGAGGGTTGGCAACTAGACCCAGGAACTTAGGTACTGATATCTTTAAGCCCTTAGACACTTGTAATGCATAAAGACACATATTGGGTGCTCTGGATTAGTATGGATGTGCTTATAATAAGAGAAAAAACCCTTTCTGCAATAGAGGCACTCTGAACAAAACAATAATGATTCCCACTACACACTTCTATCCACTTTGCAAATTATATTGATTATAAAATAAAGAAAAAGCCAAGTTATCTATATTACATCAATTGTGAAACAATCCTACAATGCTATTCATTTAGAAAAGTAAATCATAAACTTGGTTTTATAATGTAATGAGGAAATACTGTTTTGGACTCAATGTTTCTCCTCTAAATTCATACATTGAAGAACTAATCCTGTCCTTCAGAATGTGACTGTATTTGGGGACAAGGTCTTTAAAGTGGTAATTAATTTAAAAGGAGGTCATTAGAGTGGGCTCTAATCCAATGTAACAGATGCCCTCATACGAAGAGGAAATTAGGACACTGATAGGCACAGAAGGTGAAATATGTGGAAATGAAAGAAGACGACCACGTACAAGCCAAAAAAAGAGAGGCTTCAGAAGAATCCTACTGATTCCCTGATCTCAGACTTCCAGCCTCCATTTAAGTGGTACTCTCTTTACTTAGAATAATGGGTCTCAAACTTGGCTGACTACAGGACTCTCTGGGGAGCTTTAAAGAAAATATTGGTGCTTGAGCCCCACACTAAACATTTTGATTTAATGGATCTGGGTGTAGTCTGGACATTGAGATTTTAAAAGCTCCCCAAGTGCTTCTCATACTTCTATGTTGCATAGAACCCAAGATTGAAAACCCTGGCTTAGAGAGCAGTCCACTAGGTAGAATTAATCTAAGAAATGACTATCAGATATATCCACAAGGTGGCATATTATTGCATTTCAAAGAATTAATTGTGAAATGTTTCCAAAATACAACTGTGTACCATTGCACGTAGAATTAGATTTAGATGCAAATTATACTAGATAGAAGCACTGATCAAATGAGTCACAACCTTCTAATCCTGTCTTCAACAAGGGGTCCACTCTGGCCAGCAATGAGAGTGCTCTTGGCTGCCGTGTCTTTCACCCACTATTCCCCCTTGACAGAACTGAGGCCTCCCCATTCTCTTTCCACTACACTTCAGGGGCCTTTTGAACTCTTTGGCATGTAGGATACTAAGACAGATGCTTGCTATTATACAAAGCATAGAGCTTTAGTCAGCCTCACGTGTGTTTAGTTCCTTGTCTTTTACAGATGGGCACACAGATATACTGAGAAACTGCTAAAATTTAATTGTTGTTAAGGGACATATCAATCTCTTCTCAAATTTGGGAATGTTTACTAGCATCATAAAAAGACAACCTATTCTCGATTGCTTTAAAAAGGTAAAAAGCTTTTAACCACTAGAGAAGATATGCTATATTTTAATGGTAGCTTTAAACTTTTTCTCTTGTTCACTACTGAATGGCCAAGAAGGTTAGGGGCAGGGAGATAAGGCAGAAGAGTTTTAAAAGCAAATATTTAAGGGAACCATTCCTTGCCCCCTCTACAACCTGATATTTCTGCTACCAAATCTCTGACTAGTTGTATAAGGGTTTTTGTTTCCAAGGAAACCACTGACATATATGGAATTTAAGGAACATAAAAAAAGAACTATGCCATATAATTTACATCTGGAGATAAATGTGAATAGCTGGCTGTCAAAACCATTATACACACAGAGATAATTCTGTGATATTTTAGCCCTATTTTTCTCCATCTAGCAAAGATGTAAATAAATACACATTTGAAATGACAAAATTAAAAATTAAAAAGAGACCCAAAACACAACTATTGCACCATGTCAGGTAAATTAAGAAATAGTTGGAACCAACAATATAAACCAAAGTCAGATCTCTTTAGCAATTGAGTGAAAAATATAGAAACCTTTATTTTGCCGTGTAAAGGATTTTCTTCTTCTTTCCTAAATCTCAAACATCTACATCAAATTTTATGACTGTAGCTTCCCATAATGGTGAAATGTTTTCAGAATCAGGGAGCTAGCTTATGATCAGAAAAGGGTACAATAAATAAAGCACTCATTTCAACTCTAGGCCTCATGGATGATTAATTGAAACCGCTGCTGTCCAAATAACAGCTCATTATGAGATTTATATATTGGCATCCAGATTCTATGAGGAGCTATTTGAGATTTGACAACCCTTAAATAAAAAACCCATTTTGAATATTAACAGAAAATGCTGAGGATCCGGGTGGAAAATGTAAAGCATGTATAAAATGGTGTCATCAGTAAAATTACAGGAATGCCAAAGTGAAAAGAAAAAAAAAAGGCAAGAAGGAAATGCCACCTTTTTACCAAAATGACTATTTCCTCCTTCTTGCAATTTTTTTTCAGGTGACTAGGATATGCTCTCTCCTTCTCACAGACTACTCATTCTCACTTTCTTCCTTCTTTTCAGTCGTGGTAAAATACACATGCCATAAAATTGACCATTTCAATGATTGTCAAGTGTACAGTTTAGTGACATTAGGTAAATTTCTATTTTTGTGTTGTGCAACCATCACCACCTTTCATCTCCAGAACTTTTTAATCTTTTCTACATGAAAGTCTGTACCTATTAAATAATAACTCTCCATTCTTCCTCGCCAGCCCCTGGAATCTGCCATTCTATTTTCTGGCTCCATGAATTTACTCTTCTACGTATTTCATTTAAGGGGATTTGTAGAATATTTGTCAATTTGTGTGTAGCTTATTTCTCTTGCATACTGTCCATAGTTTATCCATATTAGTTTGCATCAACTTTCAATTTTAAGGCTGATTGATAATCCATTGTATGTATACAGTATACTTTGTATATCCATTCATTAATGATTGGTATATAAGTTGTTGGTACTTTTTAGCTATTCTGAGTAATGTGCTATGAATACTGGTGCACCACAAGTATTTGTTTGAGGTCCCTGCTTCCAAGTCTTCGGGTATATTCCATTCTCAAACTCTTTTACTGGTTCATCCTCATCATCTCCTCAAAGTCTAAATGGTCTAAATGGAGGTACCAGGGTTTAGACATCAGACCTCTTTCTTTTGTACCCATATTCCTTAGGAGACCTCACTTGGCTTTGTGCTTTAAATAATCAAAGTTATAACTTCATGGCCAATATTTCCCCAGAATTGCATATCTGGATGTCCAAATATGACATTATCAGGTCAAGTCTAATTAGGCATCTCAAACTTTAGATATCGAAAAACCAAACTGGATTTTTCTGTGTAAAGTTACTTCTTCCTTCCCGTCTCAGGACATGGCAACTCAATTTTCCCACTTTCCCAGGTCAAAACACTGAGTGTTGTCTTGAATCCTTACTTTTTCTCATTCCTTACATCCAATACATTAACAAAGCCTGTGGCCTAACTCTCAAAATATATTCAGATTCTCACATGTGTCTCTACACCTTTTGATCATCATCAACACTGCCCAGGATATTTGTGAAAGCCATTTAGTTGGTCTCTCTGATGTTTCCTTTGTCCTCTAATGTCTACCCTCAACACTGGCCAGTGATGCTTTTAAAAGCTAAAGTCAGATCTTGTTTCTCCTCTGCTCAGAAACTTCAATTTTCCTTCTCATTTCCCTAGAGAAAAGCCCAAATCATTAGCATTGCTTATGAAGCCCAAAATAATGTGGCCCCTGGCCCACTCTTTGACTTCATCATTTTTTCTGTCTTGAACTCCATTGTAGCCACACTGGCCTCCTTGCTATTCCTCAAATATGCATGCATGTTCCTACCTCAGAGGCTTTGCTCTTACAAGGCTCTTGCCTAGAATGCCCCTCCTTCCCTTAAATCTTTATTTCTACTTATATGACCTTGCCTCGCCAAGAGAACTTACTCCATATAGCTCTACAAAACAGCAAACCTCTCCACAACTCATGGTCAATCAATCGTGTGTGTCTGTCCTGCTTTATTCCATTCAGTGGGACTTATCTGTTTCCCCCACCCAGAGGGGTGTCAGAGCCTGTTCACAGGGTAGATGCTGTCGTATACACTGCTTTCCAACTCTGTGTTCAGTGTGGCTCAATCCTAGTAGGTTAAGAAAATTTACCCAAAGGAAATTAGGGAACACAACAAATTAGTGATTTATTTCTTTTATTTCTCCCTTCCTTCCTCCCTTCCTTCCTCCCTCCCTCCCTTCCTTCCTTCCTTCCTTCCTTCCTTCCTTCCTTCCTTCCTTCCTTCCTTCCTTCCTTCCCTTCTTCTTCTCCTTCTTCTCCTTCTCCTTCTCCTTCTCCTTCTCCTTCTCCTTCTCCTTCTCCTTCTCCTTCTTCTTCTTCTTCTTCTTCTTCTTCTTCTTCTTCTTCTTCTTCTTCTTCTTCTTCTTCTCCTCCTGCTCCACCCCCTCCTTCCCCTCCTCCCCCTCTTTCTTTCTTTCTTTTTTTTTGGAAAGCCAATTTACCAGCACACCCCCACTCCAAAATAGAATGTTATATGAGAGCAGAGCTGTGGGTCATTTTTGTTCATTGATATTTTCCTTGTGCCCAGAATAGTGCCTGACAAAAACAGGCACTCAATGACCCTTTGTCAGATCAATAAAGAATGAACAGCCATCCTTTCTGTATAGGACATAGGAAAACAGAACATGCTCAGTTTTTAAGATTTCATTTCAGCCGAAACCAGTTTGGCTCAGTGGATAGAGTGTTGGCCTGTGGACTGAAAGGTCCCAGTTTAGATTCTGGTCAAGGGCATGTACCTTGGCTGTGGGCATATCCCCAGTAGGGGGTGTGCAAGAGGCAGCTGATCCATGTTTCTCTCTCATGGATGTTTCTGACTTTCTATCCTTCTCCCTTCCTCTCTGTAAAAAAATCAATAAAATATATATTTTTAAAAAGATTTAACTTCACTCTAACCTATCTGAAGTGATTCTGGTGACAAAATATGCCACCTCAAATTTAACTGCAACCTGGATATTTACAAGAAACCCATATTCAAAGGAACATTACACATCTGAAAGAAGCTGTCTTTTACCAATAGACTGCACTAGTTAATTGTCAGCTAAGCATATTGAGTAGTTTTCTTTGCCCAAACACATTTGAAAGTAAAACTACAGGACTATCCTTCAATGATATTGCTGCATGCATTGAGAGCTGAATGTCGGCAGCATTTAGTTTCATGACTAAAAACTGCAAGAGCCTCTAAGCCACCCTAGAATTGCCTTCAAGAAGCCTTTTGTCCTTTCTTTTCTGTTTGTTTGCATAGTTCCTTACCTTGCTTAGAATGTGACCCAATTTTTTAAGTTCACCTGCTTTCCTAAGACTAAGGTAAACCTGCTGGACTCCATCTTACAGAGTTTTATACTCTGTAAGATAGAGTACCTTGACTTGATTAATTCTCATTTTAGTTGGAACCAAGCATCAACAGAATGCATATACCTACCATCATCCCCACCACCACCACCCCCTGACCACCCTCAATTTCATAGATGAAGAAGTAGAGGCACAAAATGAAAGAACAACTTTCTTAAGCTCCTTAATGGCAGAGGTGACACCCAGCCCATATCTAGCCTTTTCCATTCCCATTTACTTTTCAATATATCTCGGGTTGAAATACTCCCTAAGAATCCTGAGGATAAAGGAACTATCTTTGCCAGCAGCATTTCTGAAACCTTTCTGACATGGGCAATAGCAAAACAATACACTTTGTGCTATGTGTGACCTAGAACACACACTCAAGTACATGAAAAAAAAAATTTCACAAAACACCTTGCTCTGCATAAGACACTGATATTTTTCATTCTAGTCAGGCATATTCCATTCGCTTAGCTCTGCACATGAGCCACTAAATTGATCTGCAGGGTCAGGAACCATTAGATCAGAAACCATAGTGATAAACTCTCTTTTTAAACAACTCTCTTTTTGAAATTAAGATCTAGAGAGCATGTGTTTACAGCAGTGATTCTTTTTTTTTTTTTTAACTTTTTTTTTTATTGTTCAGTTTATTAATTACATTGTTTCCCCTTTTTTTATCCCCCTATATCTTCCCTCCACCCTGTACCTATCCCACCCTCACCTCCCCCTCCCCAATGTCCTCTCCCATTGTTGCAAGATTTTTGTCCAATCTCTTGCTGTACTTCCAACAACCCTTTTCTCCCCAAGAATTGTCAGTCCATTCCCTCTCGGTCCATGTTTCTGTTATATTCACCAGTTTATCTTGTTCATCAGCCTATCAGTTCACTTGATTTTTATGTTCATTTGTTGATAGATGTGTATTTGTTGTTCATAATTTATATTTTTACCTTTTTCTTCTTCCTCATCTTAAAGAATATCTTTCAGCATTTCATATAATACTGGTTTGGTGGTGATGAACTCCTTTAGCTTTTTCTTATCTGCGAAGCACTTTATCTGATCCTCAATTCTGAATGATAGCTTTGCTGGATAGAGTAATCTTGGTTGTAGATTCTTGCTGTTCATTATTTTGAATATTTCTTGCCACTCCCGTCTGGCCTGCATCGTTTCTGTTGAGAAATCCGCTGACAATCGTATGGGTGCTCCCCTGTAGGTAACCAACTGTTTTTCTCATGCTGCTTTTAATATTCTCTCTTTATCTTTTGCTCTTGGCATTTTAATTATGATATATCTTGGTGTGGTCCTCTTTAGATTCCTATATTTTGGGGTTCTGTGTACTTCTTGGGCTTTTAAGTCAGTTTCTTTCACCAGGTGGGGAAAGTTTTCAGTCACTATTTCTTCAAGTAGGTTTTCATTAACTTGCTCTCTCTCTTTTTCTGGGACCCCAATAATTCGGATGTTGGCTTGCTTGAGGTTGTCCCAGAGGCCCCTTACACTATCTTCAATTATCTGAATTCTTTTTGTTTCTTGCTTTTCCAGCTGAGTGGATTTTGCTTCTTTGTATTTCAAATCTTTGACTTGGTTCTTGTGGCCCTCTGGACTGCTTTTAGGACTTTGTGTAATATTTTTTATTTCAGTCTGTGTATGCTTGATTTCTAGTTGGTCGTTTTTTTTATCTGTGAGGGTCTGGTTCGTATCCTCAGAGGTCTTGTTCATTTCCCTGAGGGTCTCATTCATCTCCTTGTAATTCTCATTCATTTGCTGGTTGGTCTTGATTATTTCCTGGTAATTCTCATTAAGTTGATCGGCCTTTTGTAGGAGCCTCTTGAAAAGCCTTATAACTGTGGTTTTGAACTCTATGTCTTGTCGTCTTTTCTCCTCCATTTCTTTCACACCTGATTTCTTTCCATGTCTCTGCATGGTGGCTACTTTATGTGGTGGCTATCCTCAAAGGGACAGTGGCTCAGTCTCCCCAGTTACTTGAGGTGGGTACTCTTACTGCAATCCTTTATGGGTTGTATTCAGTGTTTTTGAATTTAAACCCCGCTTTTTGTTGTTAGCCCTAGGAGGGTTTGACCTCCAGGCCAATTGTCTGTGAAGCTCAGCTGTGCTCAGGTTGGATGGGCGGAGTCTCTGGGCTACACCTCGGCGTCGGCGGGCGGCGGCGCGGCAGCTGGGTCCTATGCAACGCTCGCGGGCTCGGGTCTGTGCTGGGTGGGGATGGCTGCAGACTCTTCCAAGAGAAAGCCGCTAGTCTCTTCCCCTTGCCAGACAACTCTGCCTTTCCCCAAATGTGCCTGCACACCAAAAGTCTAGCCCAGGGCTGTAAAATAGATGGTTTCTGGAACCAGGAGACAAGTTTCCAGGGGGCAAGTCGCGGGTTTGCTGTCCCTTGGGACTAGGAGCTTCTGCCGCGCCCCGCTTCCCGGGTGCGTCCCCCGGACCTCGGACCTCGCCGGTTCTGGGGAATCTGTGCAGGGAGACTTCTCGTACCCCGGATCTCGGACCTCGCCCGGCTTGGGAAATCTGGGCCCCGTCGGAGAAATCTGGCCGGTCCCTGCTCCAGCCCCAGCCCGCGCGCGACCAGGGCGGCTCCTAACCTGTTTCAATCTGCGCTCCCGCTGGTCCTGAGTCTGTGTCCCTCCTCTGCTGCTATTAGTGGAGTTTACATTCAGCCAGCTTTCTGGCGATTCTGGGTGCTTGTCTGTTCTGCTGTTACGTTGTAGTTCTTAAATCGTTGCGCGGGGCAGAACAATAGGTGTTTGCTTATGCCGCCATCTTGGTGTCTCTCCTACAGCAGTGATTCTTAACCGGTGTGCCACATGAATTTTTAAAACATGCAATACCTGACTATTTAGTATGGGCCACTAAGCTCTTTTCCCTTAGATTGTCAAATAAAAAACATGACAACAACCAATGTATCAATGGCCATGTGATGTGAATGAATCAAAATTATACATTTTTTCAGATTGGTAAAAACATAAAATATATTCTTGGATGTCCTGCAGAATTTTGATAAATAGTTTATGTGTGCCATGAGATGAAAAAGGTTGGAAATCACTGGTCTATAGCATAGATGAGATGTATTACAATAGCACCTTGACCTCGGCCTGTCCCTCATCAGCCTGAGAGGGAGGGAGAAAGAGTGAGAGCATGAAAGGAAAGATAAAAAATACATGTGCCGAGACCGGTTTGGCTCAGTGGATAGAGCATTGGACTGCGGACTGAGGGGTCCCGAGTTCGATTCCGGCAAGGGCATGTGCCTTGGCTGCGGGCACATCCCAGGTGGGGGGCGTGCAGGAGGCAGCTGATCGATGTCTCTCTCTCATCGATGTTTCTGACTTTCTATCCCTCTCCCTTCCGCTCTGTAAAACATCAATAAAATATATTTTTTAAAAAATACATGTTAGATTTCAAAGGACAAGTTAGATGTCTTTAACATTTAGCTTTTACATTTGGATAAAAATCTCCCAACTGATTTGTTTTTTTAATTTGAGAAATTTCAAAATTGGTAAAATGAACAAAGGCTATACAGAGAAAATCCTATCTGGAGTTGTATGTATTGTGTTGGAAGTTGACATTTAAAACCCATTAACTGAGTAACACATAGAAAGCTTTTCCATCTCTTACAAATGTTACTTCAAATCACAGCAGGCATAGAAAACAGTTCATCTCAACTCCATCATGAATTTTTATATAACAAGAAGCTGTGAAAAAACAAAAATAATACAAATGTGTAGATAGATATTTGCAAGGTGCCTGGGTCTTTTGATAAATAATTTCTGCTCCACAAATGGTCTTCTTTTATGGACTGTGAGCCCCCACAGAAAGTCTTCTAGGCAATCTGTCTTCCTTTGCATTGCCTTTCCGCCCTAAGTTTCTAAGCTTTTCTCACTCCATAATGATGCCTTTATACTTTCTAATTCTCCACTGCTAGTCCGGCTGCTTTCCTTCTAGTCAACTCCATGGTCTTCTCTTACCTAGTTTTCCTTCTAGGGGCCTTGCACCTCCTTCTGCGAGTTGGTTATATTGCAATCATTCTGGAATACTCCAGAGGGAGCTCCTTCCTCTTTGGTCCCTGCCTTATAGAAATGCTACTGGGGAAGCCAGAATCTGCCAGAGTGGCCTGCAGAAGATGCCCCCTCTCCCCCACGGGGGGGATCCCCAAGCTAGAAGGCATCCCTTCCAGCACAATGGATGGCAGAATAGTCATGTCAACCTTCATGACATGTTTTGAGCAGCTAAATGAGACTTTACCTAAACCCAGGTAAAACTCCCACTAAAACTTTCAATACATTCCACTCATTTTTAATAAATTCTGTTGTTATTATCCAGTTGAGCTGGGGTTTTCTTTTATAACTTAAAGATGTTTTTAAACTGATATGATTAGCAGTTTATCTCTTCCCTGTCAATCCACAAAACTCCTTTCAGCCAAGCCCCTGATCTTTATAACAAACTTTTTCAAGTTAAGTAAGCAAAAGTAAAACCTAATGCAAATCCAAAATGAAGTTTTTAATAATAATATATACAAAATAATGACAATAATATCACAAGAGTGGTTAATATTTAGTGAGGGTTTATTATATAGTAGCAATAAGTTAAGGCAGTGGTGCTCAAATGTTGCTGCAAATTTACTTCTCAAAATTGATGTGCATGCCACACTTATATCAATTAAATTCTTCCACCACCAGAATGTCTGGGGGTGGAGAACAGGCATCAGCATTTTTTTTTTAGAATTTCCAGGTCATTCCAGGAGCAGATAAATTTAAGAACTCCTCTGCTAAAGCTTTCTAGTAAATTATTTCATTTAACTCTTATAGCAACGATATAAAATACTCATCTATCATCATCATCATTATTATTACTAGTATTAGTATCATGACTTAACCAATGAGGAAGAAATCTGAGATTCAGAAAGATCACACATAATATGCCACAAAAACCAGCTTGGAAAATATGACAGTCAATTGAGGTTGTTGAAAACCAGCAAGAAATCGAAAGGGGGAAGAGCCAAGAACATAGAAAATCCACAGAGAAAGCAGTCTTTGGTGGAAAAGCAGCATAAGTCAGAGTATTCCGAGTGTTTAAGACTGTCCTCAAGAGACGTATTTTAGGATCTAATAGCAGTTTATCAGCTGAGCACAGCTCTGTTCATTTGTCATCATTCCATAGCCATTTATCAAACCGCATCCATACAAAAAGCACAACTGGTAGGCAGGCTGGGGGCTGCAATGAAAAAGACTCAAGCCTGAGAAACTCTCCGTGTGGCTGAGGAACTGACTTGGACTCATGATGCCTGGGGCTATAGGGAGGAGGGTACAGTGTAGGCAACTGTCCTTAACAAATATTGAGAATGAAATTTCAAGTCAGGCCAATAAACTTGAATTAAAAGGCAAACTTTATTACAATGTTACCAATATAGCTCTAACAGGCTTACAAGAAACTTGGCTGAAATACTGTTGGGAGAAAAAGAAAAATATATTTTTTCCTGCACTACAAACTGTGAACAATTTTGAATCATCAACAAACCATTAATGTTACAAAGTTGAAAAACTAAACTACTGAAATTCCAGAGATGAATGTAAGTAATATACTGCTTTCACATGAAAGACCAATGGTAACTTTCTTGAAAATAACTTTGATTTTTTTCTTCTTTTTCTTTCTCATATTTTCCTACAGATAATTGTTAACCCCTTTCAGTAATGAAAGCAGTGTTTGGGTTCTTACCCTATGGCAAAATCTCCAAGTAAAGACTGCACTGTTATGTATCTGAAGAATAATAATTAAAGATGACTTTTTTGTCTTCCTGCATCACCAGAGATAAAATAACAATACTCTTTGATTTCAAAGAAACTATTTTGACTTTGAAAGAATAAAACAAAAGTTGCAGGCAGATACTCAAATGGAAAATTGCTAGTTTTATGTCAACTTCCATGAAAGAGGCAAGCGCTACTGAATGGCACCTGTACTTCCCTATTTGCTAATACTTTCTGTGCTAGAAAGGAAGCATTTAAAGAACTAAAATTGCATTTAGGGGAAATGAATGGTGATGGATGGAAGCTTTACTTGGGGTGATGAACACACAATACAGTGTAAGGATGATGTGTTGTAGTACTGTGCACCCAAAATCTGTTTAATTTTGTTAACTAGTGATACCCCAATTCAATAGTAGGTCAACATATCATACTATACCCTACCAGATAATCTATGTTAAAAAAAAAGTTACTTCCCTTATTCAGCATTTTTAAACAACATTAAAAAAAAAAATAAAGTGCAAACACTGCATTGAATATTTCTTCAGTAAGTTTTTCACACCAAAACAAACTGACATTCCAAACCACTGTTCCCAAGTCTGCGGGTCTTCACTAGCACCCGTGCAGAAAGAACTCGTACACCCTTTGGGCTCAACTGATGAAATTATTTCAATTGCAAAGTATTTGAGGTACCAGGTCTTGTTTATCCTGTGTCAAAGATACTATTACTTATGTTTATGAGGTACAATAAATTTTACAGGTAATTTCAAACACATTTTAGCTATTTAGAATTGCTCAGTAACTTTAGCATTGTTATTTTAGTCAAACAAAAATAAAGAAAACCCCCTATATCCAACTGCCTATATATTTGCTCAATGTTTCTGTCTTTTAACAAAAGTGGAAGTGTTGAGGGCATGGCTTCTGGAACAATCAGCTGCTTTATTGTGTTATACAATGTCTACAACAGAGAAACTTTTAATTGGGGCAATTAATTGACACTATGTTACAGCTAAATAATCAAGGCAGCATCTGGTGTGGGCACAGTGTTCTGCTTCCTACCTTGGGAGCTTTGGCGTGTTTCCCACATCTGGCATCCTTGACAAGGCTGAGATCTAACAGCTCCGTCTCCTGGAAGGCAAAAATGTGAAACTGTTAAGCATCCACATAGATCTCTTTGTTTTATTTTCTTTGTTTGATCTCTTTTCATTTACATCACTTTAAAAAAAAAATAATATCTGAGACCTGCCTGAAGATTTCTCAGCAGTTGGGGTATTTTTTCTCTTATACTAATAATTTATTGAATTGTAATGGAAACAAAAAGATAGCAAACTTCTAAGTATTCAGGTTAATATATATTCTAATACATTTTGTGGATGTAACAATGTGTGTTGTGGGCCCATACTCTATTGTACAAGGCATTCCTAAGTCCTGATGAATCCACCTTCCTGTTTTCCTGTTGAAAAATAATCCTAAGAGTCACTCTGCGGGTAAGTGAGGCCATGTGAGTGGGGTGAGGGATGCAGGGGGGTGGGGGTGGTGGGGGTGGGGGAAGAGAGAGAAAGGGTAGAAGATGATGCTCCTCCCAACAGTTCACAGAATACCCAGCTCACCTGGCCAAGGTAAACGAGATGAATCTGCCTCCCCTAGGCCACCCTACTCAAGCCTTTTGCATATATACCTTATACCTTGATCTTTTCCTTTATCATAACTTTTTGAAGACCTATAATATGCAAGTTATTCTGAAGTATAAGACATAATATATGAGTGCTTCTCTGGATGGACTTGCCATCAAATAGAAGACTAAGAAATGCATTTGCTGTAGACTAAGGAGAAAGTGTCAATGCCAAACTTAAAGTTAACTGCTATGGAAATCAGCAGAGCCCTATTAGGTCAGAGAAAAGTCCCTGGAGGAGTGACTGAGCATGGAGAAGAGACATGGGGAAAGAGGGGTCTTATTCTAGTTGGAGGGTTCAACACCAGCAAAGATCCAGAAAAGAAAGCACCAGAAGTTTGAGTGGAGCCTTGAGGTATCCATGACCTTTATAAACACTTAGAGAAGGAGAACACTGCAGGCGAAAGGGGTAGGGAGGCGGAGAAAAACCGAGAGACATCCAGGAGTAAGAAACAGTAAGAGGAAAGGCATAATGACAGCACAAAAGGGGACTGGCCTGGGCAACATTCAGTATATCATTGCTGGGGCCCCGAACATGTGGAGAAAGTCATAGGAGATGACACAGAGAGATGCTACAGCACACCTCTCAGTGGGCTGAAGGGAGGACAAGAACAAGTGCCCTCTCTTCTTTTGCTCATCCTGATCTAGTTTGCTTTTCCCCATTTTTAAATTATTTAACCCATTGCCAGTTATGTGTGATTCTATGGAAATCCTCCCAAACCCTGAAGTGTAACAGGCAACAAGCCAGCAAGGCATTTGCAGGATAAAGTAACTGGTGCCATGGTGCCCCTAAGGCCACGCCATCAACAATATTAAAGGTCACCTTATAAATGTTAGAAAACAAGAGCATCAACCACCGGACTTGAGGTTGCACTTCAGCAAATGTATAATAAAGTCCTCAGACATGAGGAAGTGGTGCTTCTGGCCCAGGTTCTTTACCTCCACAGTGACATCAACCAAAACATTTGTTGGAAGAGGATAAATCAAAACTAAACTTGAAGACCATGCTGAGTGGCAATTAAAGAAAGGAGAGAGCACAAAGGCAGGTAGTTGGAAGAAAGATGAGAGTGATAGTATGAAGTAGCACTAACAGAAGGAAATAGAGGGATTATAAACAACTCTGGGATTTCCATCTTCGTCACTGGGACTCAAAACTGTGGGCAAGATGATAGTGAATTATGGAGATGTTGGTTTGAGGGACTGGTGCCTCAAACCAACTGAATGCTGCAGGATGTCAGGTGCAGGCTAGGTACTAAGAAATCTCTCTCTTTCTCTCCCCCCCCCTCTCTCTTTCTCACACACACACACACACTCAAAGAACTGATACCTATGTTGAGATGCCCACGCAAAAAAACAATTCTTATACTCTAAAGGAGACATCTCAAAGTTCCTGCAGACATGGAACATGAAGGGCTATGACATCTTTTCAGCCAATGTATAAGGATTAGAAGAAATTTTGCAACCTTACAATTCTGTGTGTTTGGGGGTGGAGATGTCCAAGGAGAGGGAAGAGCAGGTACAAATACAGAGAAGTTACAAGCCACTCAGGATACACAGCCTAGGTGCCTGGAGAGTTAGCACAATCGCTCATAGACTCAGTGATTGTTAACTGCGTGTTCTCTTTATAATTATTCATAAAATGCTGACATTTATGTTTAATGCACTTTTCATATATGTTGCATGAGTTTTACATATAGGCAGAAACACACACACACACATACATAATGCATTTTTCTAATTTTATAGCGACATTTTCTATTGAAGAAAATGCTTCCCAGTTGAACAAACAATAGACGTAAATTTTACTTGTTTGTTTATACACACAAAGCCCAAATTGAGTTCACATGGAACTAGATCTTAGCAGGCATCATTATACAGTCTTTTATATTACACATAATGAACGCTGTTTTCTACTTTCTGCTCAAGAGGAAATGCTCATTCCCCAAGTAACAGAGGGGTAGTTAATGCCAGCTGCCTGAGGGATTCATTTCAATATCACAAAGACTGAGAAACTCTCGCCAGCGTATAACACTGTGTGTGCAGGAAAACCTCCACGGGGCACTATCAATGTGGGTAATGTAGCATGGGAAAGACCCGGGTGGAAAATCTGCCCGTGGACTCGTTGGGCTAGAAAGTGATGATTAAAATAGTGTCTCCCACTTCTATTAACATGCCGCAGCCACTCCTCTGGGGTTTAACTGCATCCTATTCTCTCCTCCACTAAAAAGAAAATGAGAAACTCAATGCACAGGACCACAAAACTGTTACTTGTGTCATTAAAACTTTTTCTAGGTTAATTTTCTTGTGCTAACAGTTTAAACAAACCACTCTCATTATTAGAAAGCAGGGAAATGGTCCCCTTTTCAATTCATTTACGAATTACTGTTTTCCAGTTTAAGAAACAGAGGTCATGTGATTTTAAGAAAAAATAGGGGTCTGAATAAGGGCCTTAAAATTACCTAGTTTGGTGCCATCCACCAGTTTCTGGTTCAACGGGACAGGGGCAGCCTAAAAACCTGTATCTCTAATAAGCTCTCAGGTGATGCTGACGCTACTTGTATGTTACAGAATCTATAACCGTCATTTATTTGTATATAATAGAACTGTCAAATTAAAATATTATACCTAGTGAATATAAAGGCATGCCCAATTTCAGTTAAATTTTATTTAATTGAAGAAAAACTATAGAATAGCAAGAGCCACCAACTCCTTATAAGTATCCTTAGCATCAAATTTTACCCTATACAAGTAAAAGGTCTCTAGTTATTCAGAAATGTAAGCAACCACTGAAATTGTGTTTGTTTTGCTGAAATGCTATACTATATACCCTTTACATTATACTTAATAACATTTTTAGAAAAGCAAGAGAAGGAAAATTTTGGTTCTCTCACTTCACAGCTCATCCAACAATGGAAAAGGTATTGGGGTCCACAAAGGCCTGTGGGATTCCCAGTCTAATGAAATAACAATGAACCAACAGACCCCCTTTATTTTCAAGGTACAAAATGCCCATTCTTAGGAGATCACATTCCTAGCCCCCCCGCCAACACATCCAATTGAAGTGTTGACAGATGACAAACTTCCCCCTTTCTCAGTACTCATAAAGGTGAATCAACAGTAATCAAGAGTTTATTTTTGACATTTTGAATGAGTGACGAGAGCACTGAGATAAGCAAGCTAAGGAATGGCTAAATTGATTCTGCTGTTTTCTATTTAGCAGAACGATTTTAATCCATCAGCTACAAGCACGCTGTGAGGCACATGAGCCATGAATTGCACTGCAAACTCGGGGAAGAATACAATTCAAAACTCAAGTCTTTTCCAGAATGTCTATTTCTGTGCTAAATTCCATTAGCTGCTCAGTATAATAACGTGCTTTAAGTTCACACAATATATAACCAGAGCAGCGATTATAGTCATAAACATTTCACAAGAAAGATATTAGTGGCTGTGTGGGGGGGGAAGGGTTGGGTGATTATGTGTACCTCCACAGGGAGTGTGCTCCGCAAATTGTTCAATCTCCATTTACCAAAAGTAGAAGGCATTCATATGTTTTACTGACAGTTAAACCAACCTAAAATGCTCAATTTTGAAAAACACTATCTTGTAGTCCTTACAATGGAGGGATTTAATTTAAAGAGAAACAGATGGCATAGACAACTCATTGTTCTTAGCTTTAGCCCACCTCTGAGGGAATGAAAAATATGTGAAGGTACTTTTCCAAATAAAAACTGCCTGTGCTCTGCTTCACTTGGTCTGGTTTCCTTTGTTCTCTCGCCTTGATTTCTGTCTTCTCCTCCACTATCTGCACTGAGTCTTGGTGTAGGAAATACCAATGGAAATGAGATGCACAGATCATCAATAACAACCACAGCAGAGAAAAGAGAACAGCAACACGTCTGAATTTCTTTAAACAAACCTAGCGTAAGTGTAGTGCAGATTTCACCAGACAAGGAGGCAGAAAACTTAACTTGGAATTGTCATTCGGAATCTACGCATTATTAAGCAAGTTACCACACATGTCTGTGCCTTATATGCTTGTTTGTCAAAGAGAGATGTGGATGCCAGCAACTCTCCTCATTGGGCTGCAGTTAAATCAACTGAGACATTAAACTAACATCTCCACTTAGCAAGCAGGGAGAACTGCAGAGAGATACATTGTGAGGCTTATGATATTTCCAATTCCAAGCAAGAGAGAAAAGATCCTAGTAGAAAAGCCCAAAACAGGTAGCTGAAGAATCTAACCAATTGAATACAGCAGAGACGATGGGCTCTCACTCCCATGAATATGTTACCCTTTATGGCAAATGTGAAGGGATGTTTCAGGAGTAATTAAAGGGTCCAATCAGATGACTTAAATTTAATCTCAAGAGAGATGAGACTTTAAAGAGAGGATCTAGAAGTGAGAGATTTGAAGCAGTGGAGATGCTAGCCTGATGACCATGTTGTTTATTGCCTATGAAAAGGGAAGGCCTCCATGAGCTAAGGGCCTCAGTCTTACAATGACAAAGTACTGAATTGTGGCAACAACCTGAATGAGGTTGGAAGAACTTCAACTGCAGATGAAAAGCAGCCTTTCCAAAACTGCTTTGGCTCAGTGGATAGAGCGTCGGCCTGCGGTCTGAAAGGTCCCAGGTTCGATTTCGGTCAAGGGCATGTACCTTGGTTACGGGCACATCCCCAGTAGGGAGTGTGCAAGAGGCAGCTGATCAATGTTTATCATCAGTGTTTCTGATTTTCTATCCCTCTCCCTTCCTCTCTGTAAAAAAAATCAATAAAATATATATTTAAAAAAAAGAAAAGCAGCCTTGCAGACACTTTTAATGCAGCCTTGGGGGACCCTAAGCAGGTGAAACCCTGCCCCATTCAAACTGTAAGATAATAAATGTGTGTTGTTTTAAGCTATTAAGTTTGTGGTACCTTGTTCTGCAGCAACAGATAACTTATACAGGGCCCCAATTGTTTCCAAGTGCTAACATATTTAATTAGAAGGGAATGGGGATGAATTTATATATATTGGCACTCTAACCCAGAATAAAAACGACTGCAATGCTGCTATCTTTCTTAAACATATCCATCATGAAACAATTATTATAACTGAATCATAGAATTTTGGAACTGGAAAATATTTCAGATGAGGAAATTGAGTGCCAGAGAAAATATATTAATTGCCCCAAATCACTGAAACTGGGTACAGGATAGAAAAAGAATCCATTTATTCTCAGATGTAATTTTTGCCCTAAAAGATTTTTTTTTTAGTATTGATAAAATAGCAGGAGAATTAACTGAGTAATATAAATAAAAGAAGGAGCACATGCCTTTGTTGATGTATAAGAAAAGCCATCTGGATAAATAGAATGCAATGCTAGTGCCCTAATTAGTTCGGCTCAGGGGATAGAGAGTTAGCTGCGGACTGAAATGTCCTAGGTTCAATCCTGGTCAAGGGAGTATACTTTGGTTGTGGGAACATCCCCAGTAGGAGGTGTGCAGGAGGAGGCTGATTGATGTTTCTCTCACATTGATGTTTCTAACTCTCTATCTCTCTCCCTCTCTGTAAAAAATCAATAAAAAATATATTTTAAAAAATGCAATGCTAGCTTCCAATGGCTGTGTTTTCAAAAGGCAATGTAAATTGTATTGGCAAATTTCTAGTTAATATTTTTCTTTGTAGATAATCAGAAAGATAGTTCAACCTCTGGTTATGCAAGAGCCAAATTTCCTCCTTCTTAACCTTCTTCTCTAGCTCCCTGAGAAATAGAAATATATATATATGAAAGTTGCTTCAATTGAAAGTTAATGCAGCTAAGCATAAAATTATATCCATAGCAACAAAGCTTTATTAAGATATAGAATTAATTAAACAATTGTATTAGCATTTACGTTTATAACCTGATGCATCTATGACTGTGGGAAGAACACACCACACAACTTCCAAAGTCCTGGAGTACATTATATCTGAAAATAGCTTCTTGCAATTTTTAAAAAATGATGAATGAAAAGCATGTGAAGTTTAAAATGATAGTAATCGGCTGTACTTAAACCTTATTTGGTTGACATAAAAACAGAAAAAAGACTTCATAATCATCATGGAAATATATATATAAAGAGGACAGATATCAGGAATATATTGATGCTCTATTTTCCTAGTTTTTAGTTGTTATTTATTAACAGGCTACTTAGAGAAGGATTTTCTGCATTTTTATGAATAAATAATGACATGTTTTGTTAAGTTTTCAGAGATGTGTTTTTTTTTATTGTTAACTATAATGATAAAGAATGCATTGCCATAGTTTTCTATAAGTCTGTACTGAGCAAAGGTCCTCATTTCAGGCTAATCAAATTACTTAGAAACAGCATCCATCATTTGACAAATAGTTTCATAAATGCTGAAAACTGAGTGAGCACAAAATTCGATTTCCATAAAAGTTCTCTTGAAAAGAAACATGGAAATCATATCAATTAATCATGCAAATAAGCTATTTCCACTTGAAAAGACTAGATGATTTAAACTTAGCAAGTTTTTCCATTTAAATCATTGAAAATATTATCTGTGGACTATACCAACTTTACTATGACTGAATAGCCAGCCAAACTTTTATACTTGGTAGCACAAGCTGCTTCTAACTCCTTAATCTTTTAAAAAATATATATTTTATTTATTTCTTTTCTTTTCTTACATAGAGGAAAGGAGAGAGAGTTCGAATATCAATCTTGCACACCCCCTACTGGGGATGTGCCTGCAACCAAGGTACATGCCCTTGACTGGAATAGAACCTGGGACCCTTCAGACCACAGGCTGACGCTCTATCCACTGAGCCAAACGGGTCAGGGCCTTAACTAACTCTTTAATCTTAACCTTAATCCTATATTTGAGCATACCATTTATTGCCTACATAAGTTAAATTCTTTAATTCCTGAAGATCAGTGGTTCTCAAATCATGGTCCCTGAACCAATACCATCAGGATCAACATCACATAGGAACATGTGAAAAATGCAAATTCTCAGGTCCTATACCTTAGAGTGGTCGGCAAACTATTAGTCAACAGAGCCAAATGTCAACAGTACAACAATTTAAATTTCTTTTCAGAGCCAAATTTTTTAATGCCACTTCTTCAAAATACTCACCCAGGCCATGGCATTTTGTGGAAGAGCTACACTCAAGGGACCAAAGAGCCATATGCGCTTGCGAGCCGCAGTTTGCCAACCATGGCCCTAGACCTACTAAATCAGAATATCTGGTAGGACCCAGAAATCTATTTCAATTAAGACTTGAAGTGATTCACATGCAATGTTAAATTTGAGAACCTGTGCCATAGATATTAATTGCAGATAACAGCTGCCCTTGAAGAAGGCTAATTCACCAGGGCTAGAATTTGTTGGAGGACATTGGATAAGCTGCCTAGATCCAATCAAGAAATAACTAAATCAGAGCCCTGAAAGCAATTAGAGAACTGATAGTAGGAGAGTTGGTGAAAAGTTTTCTTCAGACTACTGTGTTTGTCAATAGCATCAATATCACTTTAAACTGAAGCCGCTATTTCACATGGAGCCCAGGAGGATAGACAAAGTCAATGAGAGATTCTGAAGATTCTTTGGCGTATTTCCCAATGTCCTGATTCAACCCCTGTGGATGAGACACCTGGGCTGGCAACTGATGTGTTTCCTTTTCTCTTTACACACAATCATGATGTGTCTGGTGACTTCAAAATTTTCTGAGGTATACAAAAATAGCACTTATCCTTCCCTTCCCTAATACTCACTTTGTAATATCCACTCAGATAGTCTCATGTTACTTCTTCTCCTATTTACTCCAATATATATCGCAAATTTTTCTACCCAAACATTTTAATTTTGTTCTGCCATGGCACAGCCTGTATTTTAGCAAACACAGGATTAAAAAATATATCAATGCCTCAAGGAGAGTCTAAGGCTTTTGTCTTCTAAAACCTGTGATTTATGAAAATGAAACAACACACTTTCGAATGACTAATGAATCAAAGAAGAAATCAAAAGGGAAATTAGAAAATATGGAGACAAAAAAGGAACAATACACTAAAACTTATGGAATGTAGCAAAAGCAACAATCCCAGAATTTTGATGACCTTTTAACCTCACTTGAAGTTCTGAACATAAAAGGAATTAAGCTATCTTCCAAAATTAGATATTTTAGGTTGACAAATGTGCATGAATGTCTTTTCTCTTCAAGAGGACTTGCTTCTTAAGATCATTTTTGGCTTTCTGGCAAGGCAATAGGAATACAATCATCCTTTTTCCCAATGCTAATTTATAGGGATAAGGACTGACTGTGTCTATGGGGAGTATAGTACTTAATGAATCTTCTGGAGAAGAATATTCACTGAATCAATCAACAAATCATCCTCAATGCCCTGCCTATGTGCTATATATTTACCAAAAGTAAACTTCTTTTCATTCAACTGTTGACCAACCTTCACACATAATGCAAATACACACAACGTATATCAAGAACTGTAAATGAGTCACTCAAGTGGCATGGCTCGGTAGTTAAGTGTGGACCTATGAGCCAGGAGGTCACAGTTCAATTCCCAGTCAGGGCACATGTCCAGGTTCCACATTCAAACACCAGTTTGAGGCATGCAGGAGGCAGCTGATCAATGATTTTCTCTCATAATTGATGCTTCTATCTCTCTCTCCCTCTCCCTTCCTCTCTGAAATCAATAATATCCTCTATAATAAAAGAGCAATATGCAAACTGACCATCACTCCAACACACAAGATAGCTGCCTCCAGGTGGTCAAAGATGACTGCCCCCATGTAGACACAAAATGGCCACCACAAGATGGCCACCAGGGGAAGGCAGTTGGGAGGGACTAGGCGTGCAAGGGAGGGCAGTTGGAGGTAATCAAGCCAGCAGGCAAGGGCAGGTGGGAGGGACCAGGCCAGCAGAGGAGGGAAGTTGGGGGCAACCGGGCCTGCAGAGAAGGGCAGTTGAGGGGGGGGAGCAGGCCTGCAGGGAGGGCAGTTAGGGGTGACCAGGCCTGAAGGGGAGGACAGTAAGGGTGACCAGGCCTGCAGGGAGGGCAGTTGGGGGGACCAGGCCTACAAGGAGGGCAGTTAAGGTCAAAGAGGTTGGCAGGGGAGCAGTTAGGCATCAATCAGGCTGGCAGGGCAGTGGTAATGGGGTGATCAGGCTGGCAGGCAGAAGCAGTTAGGGGCAATCAGGAAGGAAGACAGGTGAGTAATTGGAAGCCCACAGAAATCTATTTTCTGTGGGATGCTCGACTGGGATCCTACTGGGATTGGGCCAAAATGGGCAGTCCGACATCCTTCAAGGGATCCCAGATTAGAGAAGGTACAGGCTGGGCTGGGCGACACATACCCCGCCCCCATGCACAAATTTTGTGAACCAGGCCTCTAACACATATATATTACACACACACATATATACTATAAATGAGTCAAAACATTCATTGAACCCAGGGCCATTTTCCAGTTACTCAGGAAATTTTCATAAAGCTCCGGTAAGAAACTATTGATGGCCATCTTGATCCCTGCTGATCCCTTTTCCAGATACTCATCCCCAGTGTGCTTACTTCCCTCCTAACAACTGACAATCTATGGCTACCTGGTGCCATTTCACCCAGATGCACAGACAGAGCATAAGAAGTACCTAAAGAGGCCATTTCCTTCAGGGAGCTCATAGCTCATAACTGGCAGGTGCAGGAGCGTGAAAACCCAATAAACTTGCCTTAGGGCAGAACAAACTCCCAGGTTGAGGGTAGGACCTCACCTGAAACTCACTCTTGGTTCCTTTATTTTCCTGTTTCCCCAACTCTCTTAGGTTGTCTCCTGGACCCCTAAGTTAATAAATCTCTTGCAAACCACCATTTGCATTTGGGTCTGTTTAGATGACATGATTCAAAACAGCTACCGTTTTCAAATAATCAACTTAGAATATAATGTTAAAATTAAAAGTATCCTGAATCACACATATACTACTTTTAAAATCAAATTTTCATATTAATTATTGTCTTTGGCTTTTCATATATTTCTGTATATTTTTTGAATTCCTTTTAAATTTTCTTTGAAAACAGCTTTAAACATTATACTATATCCAATAAATAAAAATTCTTTGAGACTGAGTTCTCAATCACTGTTCATGGCATTTTATCTCATATCATCCTTAATCAGATTTTAAATGACTTTTAGCATTTCCTGGGAAATAGCCATATGAGTACATATCACCTACTCTAAAGTGCAAATAGTTGTCTCTAGAGCTTTGTCAGATCATAATCTGAAACAACTGCTTTTAAAGAAGGATTATTTCTTACTGAAAAAAAATAAGTTATAAAAATCATCATCTTACCTAATTCCCCAGAGTTCATTTTTGTCATATTTAGAGCCCTCCCCCCCCAAAAAAATATGTTCATGTCCACTATATTTTAAGTAATTTCCTTTTTTGGTGAAGATTTATTTCATTTTCAACCACCTAATCCAGCTTCCCTCCTTTAAATTTTTTTTTAATTATTCCCAGATAAAATTGTCATTGGTAGAATGCAGGACCCAACTTCTTTGCATGCTCACCTTGCTTCTAATCAAAACATTTTACATTTAATGTGTTCTTTGTAAATATAGTTAAAGAAAAATATAATTGTATTAGAATTTTTCATCAAGGACAAAACAGTCATAAGAAATAGTCATTAATTTCCATGGCCACTTAAATATTACCGTCTGGTGTGTGAGATATCTGCTTGTTCCAGATCATGTTCTCAGGGAATCACATTTTTTAAAAAAAAATCTTTATCGTTTAAAGTATTACATATGTCCCCCTCTTTTCCAGTATGAACCCCTCTACCCACTACTGTGGTTATCTCTTCCTGCTGTCCCCCCCTTCCCTCTTACCTCTGAGATTCATCAGTCTGTTCCAGGCTTACATGTCTCTGAACAGACTTTGATCATCCATTTACTTTGTTCATTAGATTCCACATATGAGGGAGATCATGTGATACCTGCTTTTCTCTGATTTATTTCACTTAATCATAATACCCTTCAGATATCTTCATGTTATCTTAAAGGGTAAGAGATCCTTCTTTAAACAGCTACATAGTATTCCATTGTTCCACAGGTATGCTTTTTTAAAATCCATTCATCTACTAACGGGAACTTGAGCTGCTTCCAGATCTTAGGTATTGTAAATAATGCTGCTATGAATATAAGTATTTATTTCTGATTGATGTTTCATATTTATAGAATATATTCCTCAAAGAGGGATAACTGGGTCAAATGGCAGTTCCATTTTAATTTTTTGAGGAGACTCCACATTGTTTCTGAAGGTGGCTGCACCACTCCGCATTCCCACCAACAGTCTACTAGGTTCCTTTTTTTCCACATTCTTGCCAGCACTTGTTGTTCATTGATTTATTGATGGTAGCCATTCTGGCAGGTATAAGGTGGAACACCTCATTGTCATTTTAATTGCATCTCTCTGATGATTCATGACTTGGAGTATTTTTTCATGTCTCTTGGCCATCTGCATATCCACTTTGGACAAGTGTTTATTTAGGTCCTTTGCCCATTTTTAATTTGGATTGTTTGTCTTCCTTTGTTGAGTTGTATGAGTATTTTATATCTTTTGGAAATTAACCCCTTATCAGATGTATCATTGGCAAATATGTTCTCCCATACATTTTGATACTGGTTTCTCTTATTGTTCAGAAGCTTTTTAGTTTGATGTCATCCCACTTGTACATATTTTCTTTGTTTATCTTGCCCTAGGTGATATATCTATAAAAAGTCTGCTTTATGATATATCTAATATTTTGTTGCTTATGATTTCTTCTAAGATTTGATGGTTTCAGGACTTACATTTAAGTCTTTTATCCATTTTGAATTTATTATTGTGTATGGTGTAAATTGGATGGTAAAGGTCTGCCTGAGAAAGATGTCCTCTACAGTAAGAGGGAATGACTCAACACAGGAATCCAGGTGGCTTTCCTCCAAACTCCATCCCCAAAGACACCAAATCCTAATTCTCCTCACACAGCTCCAGTCAACTCTGCCTTCCCTCTGCCAGAGCCCAATGTGAGTGGCTGCACGTGAAATTTTGTGTGTTGGCCTTATAAAAGGGTACCAGCATTTTCAGCCATCTCCCAGGTGCACACAAAACCCACAGCCTTTCACAGCCTTATGTTATGTGGGCACCTTTCATAGTTCTGGGCTGGAGAGCTCAGCTTTGGGTTTAAATCTCAGGAATCCCTCAGCAGCTGAGATATATCCTTCTTGAACTTAAACTGCGGCCTGTGGGAACCCAGCCAGCCCTCTTATGCCTTTGCAGTTCCTACTAGTCTCTATGCAGTCTCTACTTTATGTCCTTGGTTATAAGAATTCTCTACAGCGAGTCTTCAATTGTTTTATTTTTAGGATGATTTTTCTAGGTATTATTAGTAATCCCAGTTTAATCCTTGGAGAATGTTAGTGTAGCTTCCACTTAATCCACCACCTTCATGGAATCTGCTCTCCAGAATTGCATTTTTTAAATCATTATCATTGTTCACCTTTCAAAGTGAGTCCTATACGATTCCAGGAAGGATCTATACTTTTCAAAAATGGACCCACTGTAACTTTTTCCATGTTTTGATTAATTGCTTTATTCTCTAGAGTCAAGAACAACTGAATTTCATAATCTTTTATGAAGTCTAAATTTTGACCAGGGTCACTATCCCTAAGTGTCTAATTTTTCTAAGTAAATAACTCATGAATCCTTTTAACATAGGCATTGAATACACAGAGGACAGATCATATTTTCATTATTGCACAATATATTTCTTCTTGTTTAGATAAAAGTAAACTCTAAAAATAATCTTCCTCAGAATTACTTATCCCGTAGTATTAAGAAACTAAATACCCTGGACAATTTTTTTTAAATCTAAATAGTTCAGACCTGGACTTGTGTTTAGTGAAAATATTTTACCTTGATTTTCCATAAAGTTTTTGTGATTTTTCTCCTTGCTTTTTTTTCATGTCTGAGCAACTTATTCCCTAATCTGTGCTATAACTTTAATAACCCATTTGTCCTCCTTTAGGCCCCACCACAAAAACCTATTGTGTTTCCCAACCTATGCTATTTGGGTTTTCAATTTTAAGTCAGATAAATCACATTTGCTCTATGTGGGTCAGTCAAAATTAAGTACAGAAGACTCCATGTACCAAAACTGGTGTTATTCTGCTTATGATTATGGAATTAAATTAACCTGAGTCTTAAGTACTGTATGTCTTTCGGCATTATTTTTTTTTTAGTAGAAAAGCAATCTTCAAGAAATTATCTAGATTTAATACTTTTTCATTTCTTTATTTTGGTATAGTCTGATAGAAAGATTAGTGGTCTTCAAAGTTTTGAACCTGGACTAATAGTGTCAACATTGCCTGGGAACTTACTAGAGATACAAATTCCTGGGCCCCACACTAGACCTATTGAACTGGAAACATTGAGGGGTGGGATCCAGCAAAATGTGTTATAACAAACCTTCCAGGAAATTCTGGAACCCTCTCAAGTTTGAGAACCATGACAATGGACACTTAAACATTGATAACAAATAGCACATTAATATCTGTGCTTAATAATTCCCTTACTTATACGTTTTCTACTTCTTAACAACTCCCTTACTTATACACACTTGTATTTATGTTAAAGCAGGAAGAAGGGAGGGAGGAAAGGAGGGAGAGGGATAGGGAGAGGGTGGAGAGAGAGAGAGAAAGAGAGAGAGAGAGAGAGAGAGAGAGAGAGAGAGAGAGAGAGAATAAGAATATCAGATACAAAATAAGAAAATTATTTATAGAAAATAAATAAACAAATCCCAGACACAATGGAGGCTTACTTTATATCATATCCATTCTGCAAGTCTATTTTTAAAGTTAAGAAGAAAAAAAAAAAAACACCATAAAGGGGCTGTTATATATATAAGCATTCCCAAGTGCTGTTAAAAACATTTCCTGATGGAATTATTACTAATCCATTTAAAGGGTACAGAAAGATAAAGGGCTGTCACTGTTATGCTCAGTATTACTGCATTATAATGGTGTGACTCCTCTCTCTTCACAACTGAGTTGGTCTGTACAGTTCAGCAGACCTTAAGGCAGAGGAGGCTAACTGTCCACCAGAATTGCACCTTGCCTTACATAGTGCAGAGAATTGCTAGAAAATCACTGCCTAAACATAAGCCATATTTCACAGACTCCTTTCATTTTTGGAGGATCATAAGACTAGTTCTCATAAAGGGCACATGAATGAAAGAGATGGGGGAGTCACTTCCAAGTCTTCTTCTTTCTCCTTCTTCCTATTCATAGTAGTCAAGAGGACCCTAAAAGGCACTGGAGCCATTAGATTGAACAGAGCCTCGGTCGCTGAATGTCAGGTAGAAGAAAGCCATCTTTAGATCAGAAGCACCCACACTGGACTCTTAAATGAATGGCAGTAATTATGTTGTCATTAAAATTCTAGAGTTTAGCTTTTATAATAGTAAATTTAGTTAATATGGGGCTTACACGACCTGTTTTAAAAGAATAGATTCCACTATCCTATCTAATAAAAAAGCAATATGCAAATTGACCATACCTCCACTATACCCACAAGCCATGCCCCACAGCCATGCCCACCAGCCAATCAGAGACGAGTATACAAATTAACCCCAACCAAGATGGCTGCAGCCACAGAGAGCAGGAGGGAGGCTTGGGTTTCCCCAGCCATGAAGGAAGCCAAGCTTTCCACACACCCTGGCTAGCCCAGGCCTCCACTCAATGCTACAAAGTTTCAATTATAGAAAATAAATAAATCCCAACAAAAATGGTGGCAGTCACAAAGCTGGAGAGAGCAGGAGGCTAGAATTGCCCCCGACAATGAAAAGAGTCAAGCTTTCGACAGCCCTGCCCTGCGTTGGCCTCCTCAGCTTATGGCTAGGAAGTTTCAATTATAGAAGATTAATAAATCCCAACAAAAATGGCTGCAGCCATGGAGCAAGCGGAAGGCTTGGTTCTGCTCCAAGCTACAAAGTTGCAATTGTAGAAAATAAATAAATCCCAGATACCAGAACTTCTACTTGGGTTGTCGGGGGACATGGCCGGCTTGCAAACCACCACAGGCCCCTCGCCCAGGCCGCTCCACGTCCCAAGGGAACTCCCACCCTGATCCAGAACACCCTTCAGAGCAAACCAGCTGGCCCCCACCCATGCACCAGTCCTCTATCCTATCTAATAAAAGAGTAATATGCAGGTTGCCCATCACTGCAACACACAAGAGGGCTACCCCCATGTGGACACAAGATGGCCACCACAAGACAGCCAGCAGGGGAGGTCAGTTGGAAGGGACCAGGCCTGCAAGGGAAGGCAGTTGGGGGTGATCAACCTTGTAGGGGAAGGCAGTTAGGGGTGACCAGACTGGCAGAGGAGGGAAGTTGGGGGCGACTGAGCCTGCAGAGAAGGGCAGTTGGAGGGGACCCAGGACTGCAGGAAAGAGCTCTTGCGGGGGACCAGGCCTACAAGGAGGGCAGTTAGGGGCAAACAGGCTGACAGGGGACAAGTTAGGCATCAATTAGCCTGGCAGGGGAGTGGTTAGGGGGTGATCAGGCTGGCAGGCAGAAGCAATTAGGGGCAATCAGGAAGATAGGCAGGTGAGCAGTTGGAAGCCAGCAGTCCTGGATTGTGAGAAGGATCTCACAATCCCTACCGGGATGAGGCCTAAATGGGCAGCTGGGCATCCCTTAAGGGGTCCCAGATTGGAGAGGGCGCAGCTGGGCTGAGGGACACCCCCAGACCCCCCATGCATGAATTTCGTGCACCGGGCCTCTAGTCTCATAATATAAAAGATCATATGTCAACTTGACCGAGCCACAGAGTACCCAGGTAACTGGACAAACATTTTTCCTGCATGTATCTGTGAGAGTGTTCTGGATGAGGTTAGTATTTGAATCCACAGACTGGAAAGAAGATTGTCTTCCCAATGATGGTGTGTCTAACTGGTTGAGCTGGGACATCAGTCTACTCCTGCACTCACACCATCAGCTTCCTGGGTTCTAAGGCCTTTGGGATTGGATAGCACATTGTGGGACTTTTCTGCCTCCATAAGTGAATGAGCCAATTCCATTCAGAGGAAATGGAATTCTAATACATACATGGCATTATAAGTGAAAAACTATTTTTAAGATGGCAAGGCTGAGATCTGTAGTAGTTTGTGGATGCAAATAGCCCAGATACCTCAACACACTTGACTTAACCCACTTCTTTCCTTGATAGACAAAAAATTCATGAAGCTACAACAAGAAATCTCTAAGTGTCTTGATTATTATAGTTTCATAGTCAGGCAGAAATCAGATAGTGTGAGTCCTCCAATTTTGTTCTTTCTTCATAAGATTGTGTTGTCTAGTCTCAGTTCTTTGCATTTCCATATAATTTTTTTAAGTGTGTTGATATCTTTTAAAAATGTTTCTGAGCCCAGCCAGTGTGGCTTGGTGGTTGAGCATTGGCCCATGAACCAGGAGGTCAGGGTTTGATTCCCAGTCAGGGCACATGCTTAGGTTTCAGGTTCAATCCCCAGTGTGGGGGGGTGGGTAGGGGGGTGCATGTGTTCAGAAGGTAGGCAACCCATCCATGTTTCTCTCTCATAGATATTTCATCTCCCTCTCCCTTCCTCTCTCTAAAAATCAATTAAAAATATATTTTAAAAAACATTTCTGAAAAGGAACTGTGTTTATTCTATATTTCAGTTGGGAAGAACTAAGCTCTTTCCCAAATTGAATCTTTCCATCCATGAGCAAGAAATATTGTGGGATTTGTTTAGGTCTTCTTCGACATCTTTCATCAATGTTTTGTAGTTTTTCACATGCAGATCAGTGATAGATTTTGTTAGACTTAGACTTTAGTATTTCAATTTTTGATGTGATTATAGATGGTATTTTTTAAATTTCAAATTATAAATGTGCATTGCTGAAATATAGGAAAGAATTGACTTTTATACATGAATCTTGTATCCTGTGATCTTGCTGGATTTCCTTACTTGGTCAAGGTAGATTTGTTTTTACAGATTATTTGGGGTTTCCTACGTAAAATATATCATTTATGAGTAAAGACAGTTTTATTTCTTCATGTCATTTGTTTATTTTTTTCTTTTCAATTCACTGATTTTCTTCCTCCTCAACAGAACCATGTTTGGTACCTTCTCTGCAGTCCATTCCAACCTCCATATTTTTCCTTCTCAGAGTACTGACATTCCAACTGGTTCTATCCAACCTCATCACATTTCTCCATCTTACTTAACTCCTCTCATTTCACCTTTTCAAATGCCCTAACTTACCAATTTCCACTGGCAATGCTGCCAGCAACAACCAAAACGCTCTGTTGTACTTTTCTCCTTTCCAGACACGATTACCACACTGTGATCACTCACTCATCTCTGACCACAGAACAGCCAACTGAAATGTAAACAGTAGAATCCTTCATAGGAAAAAGTTGAGACACTCATTGTGCAGTCTTCCTGAAAATGCCAACGATGGAACTGTGTGGTCTGTCCTGACGGCTTATGCATTTCATTAGGGCCAGCCAAAAGAACTGAGCATTAGCCAAAGATCCTTAAGCCAGAAGTTTAACTGTGGATATGTCAGATTAAGATAACAACCTGAAGTTATTTCATGCTCTTGACAATGTATTCATTGTATCCCATTTCCCTGTCTTGTCACTG
The DNA here is from genome assembly GCA_027563665.1 of Antrozous pallidus. NCBI lineage: Eukaryota > Metazoa > Chordata > Mammalia > Chiroptera > Vespertilionidae > Antrozous > Antrozous pallidus. The sequence goes on from CM050518.1 coordinate 27,641,077, forward strand.
TTCTAATCCTTCCCTCTAATCTTCAAAACTGAATTCTCCACTCAAACGCCCCAGTCCCTTCCAGCTGTTTCCTCTGAACTACTTAGGATTTCATTGCCTGCACTCATCTTGTGCTTGTTGCATCATGGTTCTATTGGATTAAACTGTTACACAATGGAATGTTTTGTACATATGTATGCATATATGTGCATATAGACATATATGTGTGTATGCACATTTTTAAAGCTTTGTCTTTCACTTTAAAGAAAGGTGCTGGAAGGCCAGAATTTCATTTTACACTTTTTGCAATAAGTATACAATTAATTACATTTGATTGATTGATACCTTTTTTTTTAAGCAAAGACCTTGCCCTAGTTTTAGCATGAACTGGAGAGGATAATATAAATTACAAAATATGACTTAAATATCTTTTAATCCTACTTATAATCACAGTGAATGTGTATCAGTTAAGTTTATACTCAGATGTAAAGAACAAAGGCTAAGGTAACAGTAGCTTAGAGAGGATAGAGGCTTATTTCTCTCTCAGAAAAAAGAAGCCTAGCGGTCAGAGGTAGGTTTAGTAGGGTTGTATCACAAGGTTGTTTGAGTTCCAGCTTTTTCTCTGACAGTTTCTTAGTCCTCAGTATGTAGCATCTATCTCATAGTAGAGATGGTGGCTCATACAAAATTTGTATTGGCTACATCTTTCCCTGCCAGAAAGACAGAAAGTTGAAGTAGCGCATACTCTTAAGAAAATATTCCAGAAGTCTCACAGATGTCTGTTTATACTTTAGGACCAGAATTTACTCTCATAGGCACACCTAGGTACAAAGGATGTTGGGAAGTATAAGGAGAGAATGGATATTAGGTCAATTGTTCACAGGCTTCCTCTTCCCAGCATTTGCTAAAAGAAAATGGAGTTACTGTATGAATAATGTTCCCTCTCTTTGGGATTGCCTGCTCTAGAATATTCTCTTTCAAGTCATGACTGCAAATACCTCTTCTTGAACAGAAATTTGCAATGTGGCTATAATCACATATCTCCCCAAAACATTCCTAATCTTTTTCTCCTGTGGAATGATTCACCATCTTACCACCAGGTTAATAATATTACCAACTAATAAAAATTTCCATAAGAAGCAATCCGAGGAATGAAAAAGGAAATCACACATGAAGTATACCTTACACACATCATCTAGCTGCAGTTAGATTCTCCCTTCATCCCCTCTTCTGCCTTCTGGTTTGGTTTCAGTCCTCTGGCCAGAGCTCATGCCATGTTTTCTCATTGTTTGCTCACTAGTTAGCAATCATAATTAGAATAAGGCACTGACCCTTTCAAAGCTCCCTTGCAACAAATCTCAAGATATTTATTAGACAATGGACTGTATGTCTTTTCCCCTCTATATACTCTAGAATTTTAATTATACAAACTACTTGCTCTGACATTCTTGCCTTTTTTTCATAAAGAGCAAAATCCCACAGGTAAAACATGTTTGGTTCCCTTAATCAGCATATTATTAATCCTTTCCTGTTCATAACTTTACAGAAGGTCCTTTCTGGAGTTGCTTTGTTGCTTAACATCAAAGCTATGCCCATCTAGAGAGCATGGGCTATTTATTTCCACAGTTTCTATATTTAGCACGTGGCTTTGTTTACAGTCATCACTCACCTCCACTCCTCCAATACTCTAAAATTCCCTTTCCCAATTTTGTATTCTCTATCTATCTCTCCAGGGAGGTAGCTTTCTACTTAGCTATGGATTTTCTTCTTGAGTTTTCTTCGGGTATTCCTGTCCTATCTTTTTTATTGCTTTCTAGAGAGGAAATTGCCCTTGGAATCTGAAGGAATCTTCCAGAGACACGACTCCCACTGCCGCTGCTTTCTTTGGGGGAAGGAGCACACTCCTAGTTACCTTACAGACATCTGTCAAGTGCAATTTGAGCTCCTGGGACAGGGACATCTCTTCACTCCAAAAGGCCATGGGTTTATTGAATGGCTCAATTAAAAGTGAACATTGGCTTTATTTTAAAGCAGGTTAAGAGTTCTGGGACAATATTCTGTTTGTCACTGCTTTGATTAATATAACAACATAATAAACTATTAAGGAAGTGTATGTTTAATAGTTCAAATAACTAATGATTACTTTGGGGAAAGGAGCAACGTGGGCTGAGTAAACTCAAAAGAAGAGAGCATTATGAAACATTATAAACAAAAACTTTATTACACCAAGGCCCCTGCTCTAATGTACATCTGTTACATTTCATTTTGATCAGTGAGCAAAGAACAAGGTCAACATAACATTCTTAAAATGTCAAAGTCATAGTTATTCATAATTCAAACCTTGAAAATAAGATTTGCTTGATTATCTACATTAAGTGTAGGCATTCTATCCTGGATAAATAGGAAGGCCTGAGATGCATAGGCAGGCAAAAACGAGGACGTGCAAGGAAGAGTGACATTTTCCAGGAGAAAAAGATTAAAATTGGGCCCCAGATTTGTGGCTAACATTTTGAATAGTTTTGTTGTCTTCATCTTTTTAATGTCAGGCAGTGATGTCTGTTGTTATTTTCTTTTCAAAAGGTAACAGAAGTCTGGGACACTTTTAACTCCCTTTTAAAATTTTGATCCTGCCATATTCTAATATCAAACATGCATATCCTTGGCCTCCTGACTTTACACCAGGGCCATTCTTAACTTCACTGGACTCTTCAGAGTAGAAACCATGTCATCTTCTGTCTTCTGCTATTTTAGATGCCTGAGGAAGACTTCACTGTAAAAGTTTGACTAGAGTAGTTGGGAAGGGAAATGGCTATATGATGAAAAAAATATAGTCTTTGTTTTGAAGAATACCTCTAGTCTCCTTTTAAGCATTTTTTAAAATAAATTTTTATTGATTTCAGAGAGGAAGGGAGAGAAACATCAATTATGAGAGAGAATCATTGATGGGCTGCCTCCTGTACGCCCCACTGGGGATCCAGCCAGAAACCCAGGCATGATGAATTTTTAGCTTCCTTTTATATATAAGGACATTCCACAATATTCACCAAGAATATAAAAGTTCTAAACTCTTGGTTTATCCCCTGATATGAACAATTTATAATGCCAACCAGGGTACCCATGAGTGAAAACACAAAGGAAAATAAAGAGCGAAAGGAACTTCAAATCCTTCAAATGCATGTCAAGGCATATAAAGCCCCCAAGCAAACACCCAGTCCATTCCTTTTTTCCTAATGTGTAGTAAAAAGTGAAGGAAGAGTTGATCTTGACAGCTCTAAAGCTTCTTTACTTGTCAAAAACTCTAAAACTATGAAGAGTGAGTATACTGTGTACCAAGGATACTAAAAAATAAAAATCAGTGTGCTGAGAGTAGTTTTATGTTTTAATTGCCTCGGTCTTACAAGAAAAAAGGAGAGATAATTAAGGGACAAAAATTCCTTTCGAAATACCAAATCTGCATCAACTGTGCCCACATTTACCAACCCTCACATCTCCCCTGAACTCTGCCTAACTTTCAAACTTTTGCCTGCAGCAAATACCTCTTCCCTCCCTCACAAACACATTCCTATAAAAACCACACAAAAGAAAAACTGAGAAGAGTTAGAGACAATTGCCTTTTAAGGACACACCACCTGGTTTTTATGGGGCTTAATAAGATTCAGTTTAAGGTCTGGGTAGGCCTGCATTGTGAGCTTAACAAGTTGGGGTGGGAACCAAGAGAGGAGACACTACAGAGGACATTGGGTAAGGGAACCAAATGTATAGAGATAGGGGGTGCAAGAGTTGATGAATGACTTCCTCAAGGCTGGCTGGAATTCAGGGCACCACAATGCCAAGAGCTGCAGGTGGAAAGGAAGATGGGGCCACAAAGGGTTCAAATGCCATCAGAAGTAGAACAACTTGGGTGTGAAAGGGCAAAATAATAAAGGACGTCATAAACTACACAGATAAAGCCAGAGCATCATGCAATGACAAAAATCAAACTTCAGCTCAGATCCCATAAACAGAGTGACTGTTCCCACCCATGAGAGGGGAATAAAATGTTCCCTTTGGTAGTTATGAGCAAAATAGAATGGGACTAAGCACAGGGTGCCCAATTGGCCCAAATTACGTGACCAAAAAACCCCACAAAATCCATCTTTCTGGTTGGTGAGTAAGCTCAAAGCCAGCAATTGGCAGTGCATTCTGGAGGCAAGTCAAACCTCTTTATGGACTGAACTCAGAGCATTTATAGATTCAAAGAAAAAGAATTAGGACCAAGAGCCCCCACAACAAAACAAATATCAGCAGCAATATAACCCTTGCACCTAGCAGGCTGGAAAAGAGATGGCATGAATCCACAGGAGGGAATTAGCAAAACTATAGCAGAGCAAAGAGAAGTTCAGGTCAGAAGAGAATGGGGCAGCTTCTCTTGGTGTCACTGGCCAGTTTCTCAAGACATTGGATTTGGGAGTTGGCCGAAAAATTCTGTTGGATAGTGGAATGAGTTCATAGTTAGTATGAAGTCTTAGTTATGGATTACTAAAATGTTCGTAGATGTCATTCTACAGTGTATGGTTCTTCATTCTGAACAAATGCTTTTGTTTTCTGCCTAAGTCTCTGAAATAATGAATCACTTAAGGCACTGATAAATAATACAGAGATGCGCACTGGGAGGGCTATATCTCATAGCTGCCATTAAATAATCAGAGAGAAAATTCTATATTAGGGATGCTTATTTCTAACTGTTACAGCATACCAAAGAGTCTAAGAGCATGTTAAATGGCCATTTGGAATCATTAGTAGTTTTACAAATAACCTGAGTATGGTTCCAGTGGTAGGGAAATAACAGAGTAGAGGGAGCAGAGAGACAAGTCAGGGGCTCCCACAGTGACGCAACAGAGTGGTTCTCAAAGTGTGGGTCCCAGTCCAGCAGCAGCAGCAGCAGCAGCAGCAGCAGCAGCAGCAGCAGCAGCAGCAGCAGCAGCACCTGGGCACTTATTAGAAATGCAAATTCCTGGATGCCATCAGAGACCTACTGAATCAGAATGTCTTGCAATGGAGCCCCAAATCTTGTGTTTGAACAAGCCGTTGGGGGTTCTGATGCAGACTGTGGTCTGAGAACTACTGCCCTGATCTTGTTTTACAAAGTGTGATCTTGTGGACCAGGCACATCTGCCATCCCTGGGGCTGGTTAGAAATGCAGATCTCAAGCCCCACCCCAGACCTATTGAGTCAGAATCTGTGTATTATCCAGAGTCCAGGTGCTTGGTACATTAGAGAAGCTGGAGTAGGAGATGAATAATAAGATCCTAAATAAGGGAGTCTCTGTGGGAATGGGGAGGTTAATGCACGGCTCTGACACCTCTTGTAATCCAGTTGTATAAAACTACCTCTCGAATGCCAGGTGGACTGGATTTACTGGCTTGTTGGGATTTCAAGGTCCCCAGGATCAAAGGTAGCTGAATAATAAAGACATTCTTACTGTGGGGCTCCACATCAGCCTCTCTAAGCGTCCTTTCTCTTCCCCAAATGCAAACATTTTGGGGGAGGGGTTATATATGAAGTTGTTAATATAACACTTCCAATGAGTTTTGGGTCTCTTAGGAAGCAGCAGGCTGGAGCTGAGGTTGCCATGGGAGCCAGGAAGACAGAGATGGAATTTTCTGGGAACAGGTTAGGTACAGTGCAGGGTTTCTGGGCAAGGAGGCTCTGGCTCAAGGCTAAGCAGGCTTGCCGGCAACAGGTCAATAGTTATGGGAACGCTGACAGGCTGGGAGAGAGCACTGTGGACTCCTGTAAAGAAGCAAAGTTCAGCCTGGGAGATGAAATCCAGCAAGTGGGAAAAACCTGTTCTCTCCAGTAGCAAAATTTGCAATACGCATTCCAGCCTGATTTCCCTCGCCAATAACCCGCTTTAATAATTAAATTAAGAGTTAAAGGAAAGAAAATACAGACCAACTGATCTTCTTTCTTATTTTGTTTTAATTGGGAACTATTTCTAGTTCATCCTAGATCCCTGGTTCATTAACCAGTAAACTAACATGTCTTGCAACTAATATGCCTTGTACCTGTAAGCAAGGCTTAGAAATGTATATTCTTACTACAAGATTTACAATACACTTCATTATTGAATGAAAACTCAATGCAAATGAGATGACCATGTCACTGTGTATGATCCATTACTTCTTGACTCATCACAAAGCCAAACCTTGACATTCTCAGAGCTCGATGGGTAACATAAAACATTAGTTCTCTCTAGCTGGTGTCATTGAAGATGTGCTGTCCCCCATCTTTCAGTGTACTCTCTGAAAGCATGGGGAAGCAGCAAAATTCAGCAGCTCTTGCCACAGTGGTTTTTATCACAGGCCCTACAGTCAGAATAGCCAGGTCTGAATCCTCACTCTGTAATCCACAGCTTTGGGACCAAGTGCAAGTTATTGAACTTCACTGCACTTCAGTTTTTACCTACATAAACATAAAGAAAACAGTTCCTACTTTATGAAGTTATCATGAATATTAAATGAGCTAATGTATGCAAAGTGCTTAGTGTACTAACTAGCACATGGCAAGTCATCAATAAATGTCAACTATCATTATTGCCAAAAGTGCAATTGGAGGCAAACTATCCCATGAAATGTTAACATGCACGTCAATAAATGAGATGAAGGGGAAAGGAGGTGGCTTTGGTTAGGGCAGTTCAGCAGTTCAGGACCAGGATGGAAAGGCCTCTGTGAGTAGGTTAAATGCACAAGGAGAAGCAGTATTGTCGCCATGCTGATCTGGGAGCAGAGAAATCAGAGCAAAAGGAAGCAAATATGACACTTCAGGGACTACAAGAAGACAGAATTTCAAGGAAAAAGAAGTCCATCAGCCATGTCAAACGATGTTACGGGGCCAGGTGCAATGAAAACTGATGACAAGATGTTGGACATTGGTCTCTATGGTAAGAACTTTTTCAGCAGTGTGTTGAGGTGAGAATGGAGAGGGGGCAGGCAGAGGCTCTTAAGTGAAGATCATTCACTAAAAGAGTTTCGCTGTGATGGGGAGCAGCACAATCTGGGAATGTGTACTTGAAAAGGATTTATTGTTGGTAAAAGGAAGTAACATGAGTAATAGCGAGGAGAAGAGAAGCACCCAGATATGTCTGCCGGGGCAGGGACCATGGGAAGACTGGGCAAGGAGGGAGGTCCAAGCACAACAGGAGAGGCAGCAGGGAGTGCGTCTGAACAGCCAGACTGCTTCACTGAGTCCTGTCAGACACTGCAAGGTGAAAAGCTTGAAAGTGGGCAGCTATTAGATGACATCGCTTAAGATAAAAACAACAACCTTCCTGTTTCCAGGACTCACTGTTGTGAATGGGAAAGGCACCTTAGACATCCATGAGATCATAGGAACTTCCGGAATGAAGAACGATGGTGTTTGGATGTTGGCATATGCTGACAATTCATTTTTAAAGACAAGATACTCTTCTGAGTGTCAAAACTAGAGTTTAATAATATATTAAAATCCTTGAAAATGCAGAATGGAGATATATATTTAGCATATAATCCTTAAAACTTAATTATCCTGGAAAATATGGAATTGGAAATCCAAAGGGCTCAGAACAATCTGGCAGGAATTTTAAAGCCTTCAGCAGAAATGGTTCCCATGTCATCTTAACTATTTCTTCGAGTGACAGTTTGTGGCTAAGCCTTGTAAAGAGAAGGGGCCTTGACAAGAATTCCTAAGGCAGTTCCAAAAAGGGTCTTTAACTAGAACTATCAATTGAGTAGACACAGAGGCAGGGAGAGACAATATATAAGCTCAGCAGGAGGGCCCATGTTTGGTACAGAACAGTCAGCATTTACTGAGCATATGCTATGTGCACCAAACCCCCCACAGAGCCCTTTTTAAGTATTAACAATTTAATGCTCATAGCATTCTCACCCCCATTTTACAGACAAATAAACAGAAGCTAGGAGATGTTAAGTAATTTGCCCAAAGTCACTCATGCACTTGTTACTGAGAGAAGTCATAACAAAGCTTCAGTGATAAGAGAGCCAACCAAGTAAATTACCAAAACAGGACAGAGAATTTGTGAAGCTGGATGAACGCTGTGTGGGTATGGAGAGAGAACAAGCAGGGAGGAGGTCAAGGTGCAGGTGGGCTGAAAGCCAGGCCCAGAATTAATTCTGTAACACAGCCAGTCTGCGGATGGTGTACTCTTAATGGAAAGCTGGCAGGCATCACTTGGCTGAGGTGGAGCTCTGGGAGCAAATGAGCTTGTCCTGCTGGAAGGGGGAGGATAAATTACCTCTATAGTGCACCGACTCAATAATTGCATTGCCTCCCATCCCAGACTAATGCCCTCTCTTACTTGCTCCAGCTCAGTGATAAACAAAACTGAGGAACAGTCCACAAAAGGAGCAGTGACAGTTTATCACTGCGATCAAGACCATCTCTTTTATCTCATACTCTGCTGGTAAGAGTGTGAAGTGACACAGACACTTTGGGAAACTGTTTTGGAGTTTCTAATAAAGTTACATAGATACCCATCCTATGATTCAAATCCAATCTTGGCTAACTATCCAAGAGAAATAAAAACGTATGTCCACAAAAAAGACCTGCTCAATATTGTTCACAGCAACTTCAATCACAAGAGCTCAAAACTAAAAATAACCCAAACATCCATTCAATGTAGAATTAACAAACAAATTATGGTAAACTCACATGAAAGAACACTTCATGACATGCAGCAACATGGATGAATCTCAAAAACAATACGCTGAGTGACATAAATCAGACACACAATAATTTGCCATGTGATTTCACTTAGTGAAGGGCAAGAATAGGTAAAACTAAGTTGAGTGCTGGGATACCAGCCATCTGCAGAGGTCAGAAGGGAGAAGTATCACCCAGAAGGGGGAAAAGAGAAATGTCTAAGACCCTAATATTTTTAAAAGAGAGGAGAGAGAGAGAGAGAGAGAGAGAGAGAGAAAGAGAGAGAGAGAGAGAGAGAGAGAGAGAGAGAGAGAGAGAGAGAGAGATCAGTTTGTTGTTCCACTTATGCATGCATTCATTGGTTGATTCCTGCATGCACAAACCTGGAGTATCAGGATGATGCTCCAACCAACTGAGCTACCAGGCAAAGTTCTAGGACCATAATATTCTATCTTGATCTACACTATGGTTACTTAGTTATACAGATCTGTCAAAAGTCATCCAGTAATATAGCTGAGGTCTGTACATTTTCCTGTGTATAAATTACATCTCAAAAAAGAACCACTAATATTTCAAAGAAAACTTTAAAAAATAATATTTGTTCTGATCTTGGGGTAAAGTAAATCTCTTTATTGATGACTTTATGTTTATCACCTTGTCACAGCTCTGCTAATTAGCCTCTTGAACTTCAGCACACACCGCAAAATGCAAAGATATTCAGCAAAACAGAGAACTCAGCCTGGCCAGTGTTGCTTGGTGGTAGAGTGTCCATCTATGAACCAGGAAGTCACAGCTCACTTCCCTGGGTTGCAGGCTCAATCTCCAGTAGGAGGCGTGCAGGAGGCAGTTGATCAATGGTTCTCTCTCATCATTGATGTTTTTATCTCTCCCTCTCCTTCCTCTCTCTGAGATCAATTTAAAAGAGAGAGAGACAGAGAACTCACACCAGAGCTGCACGTTTTAGTACTCAATAGTTATCTAAGCACTGTACCACTTTACTGCTTTCTTCCTGAAAGATCTTGATAATAAAAAGGCTATGTGTCATTAACCTTAACAAAATCATTGTGATGCTAGCTCCATGGGCAGGATGTACCCCCACAGAGAAAGAGGGTAGTGCCTGAGCTTCCTTATGATGGGCTGAGCTCCATGAATAAGTAATATGCCTCTCATTGTTAAAGTCCTGCCTTTTACATCGTTTGAGTCATGTAAATGTATCATCTACTATTAAAATTTACTAAATTTAGATATTTGAAGATAGAAACAAACAGCCCTTGTTAATTTTTAGAACAGTGACTCACTCCAGAGGGATGGCCCTGTCACTGACATGGGTGTCCATAGCTCTTGGGCACCAGAATATTGGCCACACGTGCCTCATTAGGCACTGGCTCCCCTATTTCACTGCTCACCTTCTCTCCAACTCCTAGAAATAGCCACAATGTGCCAAAACGGGAAGGAACAGTTTTGTGGTTTGAGGCGTCAGGAACTCTTATTCCTAATTACTTTTTTTTCATCTTGCTTACAGAAAAAAACTTTAAGAGTAAATACTAAGTTTTAAGCATAGTTTACTAAGAAAATAAGCCTCTTTGGAAAAGAAATTACATATCTGAATTAACTTCCCTCTTAAGAATAATATGGAATACTTCAGGCATTAGGTATAATTTTGCAAAAAAAAAATTAATTACTCAAACTAATATTGAAACACAAGTATCTTTTAGTTTTAGCAGATGTCATAAAATTATAGTTATTCACTTTTAAAAGTCTCAAATGCATCTTACAAATGATACTTTAAGTTTTATTTCATGACATTGGAGATTCCAACAGATCCCATGTTTGTTTCAAAAACAATTCCACAGATAAGTTAAAATTTGTAAAACTCAGCATGGATCCTCTCAAAGGCTAAGAAATGAATATTTTAAAGACTAAAGACTAAGCCATCACCTAACAGGAAAAGGTACTCTAATGATAACAAAATGAAAACCCACATTTAATATAAGTTTAAGTTGCTATCTTATTCAGAATTATCCAAATAAATTTTCCCATTGTGGTTACAAGAGATGAGATTGCCAACTTGGGAGCCAGAGACCTGGGTTCAAATCCCAATTCTGTCATTTTCCAGCTGGGTGACCTTAGTCAAATTACTTAATTTTCTTTTACCTTACTTTCTTTTTCTATAAAATCCTATATTATAAAAGGCTAATATGCAAATAGACCAAATTGCAGAACGACTGGTCAGTAGGATGTGCACTGACCATCAGTGGGCAGATGTTCAAGGCAGGAGCACTGCTCAGCCAGAAGCCCTGAGCCAGGCTTGTGGCTAGTGAACACAGCACAGGCAGGTGGTGGGAGTCTTCTCCTGGCTCCACAGCAGTGCTAAGGATGTCAGACTGATCCCTTAAGCCAGCAAGCTCCTGGCTTGTGAGAAGGCACAGGCCAAGCTGAGGGACCCGTCTGCCCCAAGTGCATGAATTTTGTACACCGGGCCTCTAGTGGAATAATTATAATAATAATAATGACTATTTCATAGATTTCTATTTTATATTAAATCATTTAATGCTTATAAAACCCATAAAACAGTGCTTAGCATGTAAGCCATGCTTAAATTATTCTTAGCCATTGTTATTTATTATTATTTTTATTCTGGTTCCTTCTATGATAATTATAAGGGACATCATTTAAATACAATGCCTCTACACAAAAATAAACTCAAAATGGATAAGACAGGAAACCATAAAAATACTGGAGGAATCCTCAGGCAGGAAAATCTCAGACATATACCTAAGGAACTTCTTCACTAATACTGTTCCTAGGGCAATGGAAAATAAAGAGAAAATAAACAAAGGGACTGTATCAAAATAAAAAGCTTTTGCACAGCAAAAGAAACCATCAACAAAACAACAAGAAAGACCACTTCATGGGAGAACATATTTGTCAATGTTATCACTGGTAAGGGTTTAATCTCCAACATCTACAGGGAACTCATACAACTCAACAAAAGGAAGATAAACAATCCAATCAAGAAATGGGCAATGGATCTAAACAGAAACTTTTCAAAAGAAGACAGAAGAAAGGCCAAGAGACATGAAAACATGCTCAAAGTCACTAATTATCCGAGAGATGCAAGTCAAAACGACAATGTAGTACTATCTCACACCTGTCAGAATGGCTATCATCAACAAATCAATAAACGACAAATGTTGGAGATGATGTGGAGAAAAAGGAACCCTTGTGCACTGCTGGTGGGAATACAGATTGGTGCAGCCACTGTAGAGAATAGTATGGAGTTTCCTCAAAAAACTAAAAATGGAACTCGCACTTGACCCAGTGATCCCACTTCTAGGAATATATCCCAAGAAGCTAGAAACATCAATCAGAAAGATATATGCACCCCTATGTTCATAGCAGCACAATTTGCCATAGCTAAGATTTGGAAACAGCCTAAGTGCCCATCAGCAGATGAGTGGATTAAAAAACTTTGGTACATCTACACAATGGAATTCTATATAGCAGAAAGAAAGAAGGAACTTGTACCATTTGCAACAACATGGATGGAACTGGAGAGCATTATGCTAAGTGAAATAAGCTAGTCAGAGAAAGATAAATATCACATGATTTCACTCATCTTTGGGAAATAGTGAACAACATAAACTAATGATCAAAAACAGATCCAGAGATAGGGAAGCATCAATCAGACTGTCAAACCTCAGAGGGAAGGCAGAGTAGGGTGGGGGTAAAGGGAAGAGTTCAACCAAAGGACTTGAATGTATACATATAAGCCTAACCAGTGGACAAAGACAACAGGGGGGTGAGGGCATGAGTGGGGGGTAGTTTGGGAACGGAATGGGGGGATGAGGACAAATATGTAATACCTTAACCAATAAAGAAAGTAAAGTGCAACAATAAATAAATAAATATAATGCCTTCATTACTATGGAAACTTAGAAATTATCCCCAAATTTATAGATAGATATTCTTCTAAATAAATAAATAAATAAACAAAAAAACAAATAAATAAATAAGAAACTAGTAGAAGTTAAGGACCATAATGTTTGATTTGAATGTTCAAATAAGAAAGGTTATAACTACAGTTATCATCATAGTGTCACAGACTGACCTTATTAGTAAAAAAAGAAAAAGAAAAACACCTATATGTAGTCAACATTCACTTCAATAGATGTATATATAATCAAGATAAAATAAAACCTTAAAGTTGTAAGGGAACTTAAAAGTATTTTATCCCAATCCAAGACAGGCAACCATTCTAAGCATCCCAGGACTGGAATCAACTAGGAGCTTTATTAAAAATTCAGACTCTCACAGCCCACCTTAGACCTAATGAATCAGAATCTACATTGCATATTGGAGACAGGCTGGCCCATACTGTTTTTAATTACTTATACTCATACAGGCTCACTACCCATGAGGCCGATATTCCATTGTTAGAAATTCTCGATTTTTAGCATGTCTTCATTATATGGAGTTCAAATTTGCCTCCCAAATATGTAAGAAAAATATACACACCATGATCCCATTTTTAAAAATATCTACATAATATAGAATGTGTATATATTTATTTATATATAGGTTTTGGTTTTCATAGAAAGACTTCTGGAAGAATAACAGCCAATGTTGACACTAATAAGAAATTTTTAAATGTGTTGCTTGAATTCCTTACTGTGACTACTTTTTATTTACCCTTTAGTGTTGGTGCTGCCAGCTGGAAAATTCATGATGAAGTTTATTATTTTTTCCTTAGAGAGCTGAAAACAGCTTCCTGCCTCTCTCTAGACTTCTCTTCTCCAGGCTAAAGGCTGCAAATGTTCACATTGGCTCCTCTGTTCTACCATCCTTCCTTCATCCTCTGATTCCTCCATGCTATCCACAGGTCTCTTAGAGTAATGCAGAAGCCCAGGGCTCTCTAACCAGCACTATTACAAGCAATCAGTTAGTTCATCTCCAGAATGCCTTCTTCTTGACTAATGACAAGATAACTTCATTTTAAAATGCCATTTTAAAAGTCATTGAATAAATTTGTCCTCAAGTTATATAAATTACAATAAAGCTTTTTTTCTGCATTGATTCAAGTGACTGGAGAGGCAAAGACATTACTGTCTTGAAATGACATTAATTGCATAGAACTAAATATTCATTTCTGAAGCAAAAGAGAATGACTGTCATCTGTAGGATGCACACAATGTTTATTCTACCACAACATGCTACCTAAAAAACAAAAGAGTGTTATTGTCAAGAACATGTGCCCTGAGTGCTGTACCTGGGAAGCAGGACTCTAACAGCGCAGGGGCTGGGCAGCATCTCTAAAGTAATGGTGCTCGCCCGGCCAGCATGGTTCAGTGGTTGAGCATCGACATCTGAACCAGGAGATCATAGTTCAATTCTCAGTCAGGGCACATGCCCCGGCTGTGGGCTTGACCCTCCAGGTGGGTTGTGCAGGAGGCAGCCGACTAATGATTCTCTCCCATCACTGATGTTTCTCTCTCTCTCTCTCCCTTCCTCTCTGAAATCAGTAAAAATATATTTAAAAAAAATAAAATAACAGTGCTCATAGCCATGGTTCCAAATATTTAGAAGAATAAGGAGTGCCCCTACCTACCTAAAGAGAGGGTCAATATCTCTGGAATCTGACTTGGTCAAGTCATGGCTTTGCCACTGAGTGGTTGTTTGTGACATTAAATAAAATATTTAATCTCTCAGAGCCCCCATTTTCACATCTGTAGATATTCGTAATTATCCTACTATAAGGTATTGATCAAATTTAAATGAAATGATACATGGAAAGTACTTAAAACAATGTTCAATAAGTTTTGACTACTGATATTATGCCAGAAGAGATAGCTAAGACACGATCTATAAATTTACAAAATGTTCTGGCTAATGTACATCTCACTTAAGTTCTCTCTATTTTGGGGTCTATTTAGGTTGTTCTATGTTAGCCTGTTTACAAAGAACAAATAAATTCTCATTGACGTCAGCAGATTTCCTCAATTCTACAGTAGAAACTGGGAGAGAAGGCATCTGGGAAAGCAAGTGTCAATGTATCAGCATAAATCCATCCCCACCCCTGGGAAGTAGCCAGAGTGCACGTCCCACTGACAGCAAGTCACCAGAAAGATGTTCATTTAAATACCAAGGGCAGCATGGAGCAACATGAAAGATGGAAACAAGGTCAAATGCTTTGTGTGTTCTGCCAGTTCAGGAGCCAGAAACTCTAGGGCCAAGAATAGAAATCCAGCTCCCATCCTTGCCCTCCAGTTCTTGGTTTCCAATCGTCTTGTTTTATAGATGAGGAGATAAAGGCCCAGCAAGGTTAGTGGTTAAATAGGACACATGAGTCTCAACGCCATGGTTGTTCATTCTTGGACCAACTGTCTTATCTATGCTGCTTTCCTATGTGTGTTAGTTTAGATCACTACAGAATGGTGTGCTCTTAAGCCACATAAGGTGAACGCTAAAATCTACATAGTATTGTTTGGAAGCTGTCAATTTTTACCATACACAAACATCTCTTTAAGGTAAATGATAAAAATGATAATAAATCCCCCAAACTGAATATGTGTCCCACCTTCTGTGAGCTTTTGGGCTTTTTCTTTAATTGGAAAAAGAAAAGAAGACAAAGTTCCGAGCTCCGCCCCTCGCAGCGCTGCCCCCCCCGCACATGGACCGGCGACCCATGACCCGCTACTGACCAATCTGCCCGGCACTGGCGTGCACCATGTCTGGTTCCTCCAGCGTCACCGCTATGAAGAAAGTGGTTCAACAGCTCCGGCTGGAGACTGGGCTCTACCGCGTGAAGGTTTCCCAGGCAGCTGCAGATTTGAAACAATTCTGTCTGCAGAATGCTCAACATGACCCCCTGCTGACTGGAGTATCTTCAAGTACCAATCCCTTCAGACCCCAGAAAGTTTGTTCCTTTTTGTAGTAAAATGAATTTTGAAGGTGTTCTGTACCACTTTTCTTGAACCGGTGAATATTCAAAGAGAGCTAAATCTGAAGCCTGTACCAAAAGCTTACCCTAAAACATGTGCCATGCTATACAAACTTCTGCTTTTGTCAGTTCTTAACATCTACCTCTCTGAATTTTCATGAATTTCTATTTCACAAGAATGGTTATTTTACATACACTGGCAGCAGCAGCATACAAATAAAATATGTACTGTAAAAAACAAAAAAAGAAAGAAAAGAAAAAATGACCACTTACTCCATCAACAAGTTCTTTGTTTAGGATCAAAATATTCTAAAGTACCGCTTTCAATTGGGTGCATAATAACTAAAGATGGGATGGTCTGATGGAAGCGGACACTACACCTCAGTAACTTCTAGTAACTTCTGTCAAAATGATGGGCATGGAAAACCGCTCACATCACTGCAGCACTGACATGCCCCAACAACAAAACCCAGCGAAAGGCAGCAGCCTGCCAAGGGAAGAGGCTTTGCCTTCAGAAGATTGTGTGAGTGTGTGTGTGTGTGTGTGTGTGTGTGTGTGTGTGTGTGTGTCTATGTTTTAAATCTCTAAATGTCAGCTTTGAGTAACATATATCTACTGATTTTAACTTGGAAAAAAATTCCCATGGACTTTGTCTCATTATTTCAGGGTGTATATGCTGCCTTCAAATATCACAGTGGATATAATATTCCAAAAGCAAGTGTCTGTCTTCAGAACATTCTTCTCTGACAGAACCCAAGGAATGGGTTCTCGGACCACCTCCAAACATCAGTTATGGGAGATTCACTATCATCTTCAGGTCAAGCAAAATCCCACTGGGTAATTTTGAGCTTTGTTTGCTTGTTTTATTGACTGAGTTGGCAGTATAAACATCTTTAGATATGTATGTACAGTGAATCTGTGTATTATCTGTGCATGGGTAGGGATATAATTTCTGATAACTGTTTTGACCTACAAAATGGCTATTTTGTAGGGTTCAACCTCATATACTTAAGAAGTACCTAATGTATATTAAATATGTAATGTACTCTCAAAACCCTACTTTATGCCTGAGAGAGTATGACATCATACTTCCTACTTCTCTCTTTCATACTTTATTCTATTTTACATCCATCTTTTATGACAGAGAAAAGACCAAGATGCTGTTGTCATAGATCCAAATATTATTCCTCAACTCAACCATTAACAAAATGCTCAGACATGATCTTTCAGAATCACTTACATGCCAACAAGTTTGTCCACAAAATAGACTTGGCTGACTTTGTAGGAAATTTGAATGACATAAAGAAGATAGAAATCCTAAAACAGTCTCTCCTACAGAAACAAGAAAACTCCATGGAGTGACATATATTCATGATAATCACAGAACTGGTTGCTGGACATGAGATATGAACACCAATTGGACCAGTGAAATGTAACCAACATCATAAGCTAGAGCAACATTTGAGAGCCTTTTAAGAATACTCTACCAGTATAGCGTGGCTCTCCTATGGTTATCAAGAGCAGTTTCTTGAGCATTTACATACAAAACTTGGAAGAACTGTATTCTTGTTACAGTAGTTAAACATATATGCTCTGGAACCAGATGTCCTGGATTCAAATTTTAGCTTTATAGTTACACTATATAGTGAGACTTTTGCAGGTTATTGAACCTTCCTGTGCATCAGCTTCCCAGCCAGAAAATAAAATGAAAGTAATATCTGCCACCCTTTGGTTGCTTTAATAATTAATAAAATATAAAGACCGAAGTTCAGGGCCCAGCACATGATAAGCAATGAATAAATAAGCAGCCATTACTATTGATTCAATATCATAATTTCCATGTATTCTAAGGTCCCATAGCTGTACACTACATTTTTTTGTAGTAGGAGAAGAGTAGGGAGAGGGGGCATCTTTAACTAAGTATTTTTTTTGCCCAAGAAAAGAATTATTCCTTAATACCTGCTTGTCACCTATCAGTTCTTTTATCATCAAATGCAAAATGTCAGTCTTTATTAACAAGAGGGAAAACTCAAATATAACTTGTTTACAGACAGTTAAGTAATGTTTATTTTAATGCATATTTCTGTTGTGTAGAAGATTTCACAAAATGCATAAGGCAGGGCCTTCATGAAATTGTGCTATTGTGAGCAGAGCTGAGTATCACATAGGTGGACTCTAAAGCAAAGCCTATAAAGGAGCTACAGCCCAAATCAAATGATTTTAATAAGGGAATAATGCTTAACAGTCCTATTATGCATCCAGCTTTGGTCTCCACCAGCAGAAGAAGAGGCCACTGTCATTGGTGGCATTATTATTGCACACATGACAAAATATGGAAGCATTTTGAAAAGAAACTGATCACTGACATTTCCAGCAGCCGAAAAAGGAAACGGCCCATTTCCCAGCACACAAGGGTAAAAATGAAACAATGGCTACAAGTGTGGTGAATAAAAATGCATCTTCATTTTAGGCTGATAAGACCAAAACAAACAAACAAAAAAACACTGCCTATGCTCAAAGACCTGGCAGCTCATGCTGAGATGCTTTCAACCACTCCTAAACACATCCAGGAGAAAAGCAAGTAGGCAGTGTCCAAGTCTTCTCTGGAAGAGAATACTGGATATAAATACTGGAGTACAGAATTAAATTTTGTTATTTAAGATCCCCCCATGCTAACCAACTGAGTAATAGCATTAAGTTAGAGTCATCAATTGAATCTTGTATTCCTGGTTTGACACCAGATTTTGAAAATATTGGGATTGCTCAAGGCTGACAATTTTTTCTTGATTTTGCACACAGTGGTTAGTCAGTTGACTGGATGTCCAAAATTGGATGGCCATAATATAAAATTTAATTTATGGTTCATTGTTCTTTCTGAGCAAACTGCCCTTGCACAAACACACACCCTCTTTTTGCCCCCCCCAACAAACACACACCTGAGAGTCTTCTAGGAACACTGGAGCAGCAAGACATATAATTTAGGGCTTCTAACTCAGAGCATATCAAAACAGTACTAACTTTAATATGCCCAAAGTAGCATAAAGAGAAGTAATAAGTTATTATTTTATATGCATATATACTTATTTAATTCATAAAATTATATTACTTTAACAAGGCATAAAATAAATATTTATAAGTCCTCCAAGAAAAAAGTAATAACAAATAGAATATCCCAGTATAAATCATGCAGAATTAATATTAAAATTAAAATGGAGTGGTTAGGGCCACCACTGGGGAATGCACCAAACACCCACTAGTCATATGCTTAAAAATGAAGATGAGAAAAATCAATGCAATGGCAAAGGAAGCTGGCTGGCTACATACATACTCCTGTCTCTGCCTCTTCTTTCCATTTTGAACACTCTGCAGAAGCAACAGAATTCAAATTCAAGCTGTGACAAAGGAATTTAGCAAGAGAAATAAGAGGGGAAAAAAAGATTTGGTGAACAATATAAGCAAATTACCCCTAGTCATGTTTTCATGGATGTGTGTGTGTGCATACACATTCCAAACATAACAGCAACAGAAAAATGCCTGTGGGTCAAAGTGAACCACAAGAGAGAATTGAGCAAAAAGCAAAATTAGGAAGACCCTGATCTGATCTGTAATAAACAGGTTCTCTATGGCAGAGATTGCTAATTGTCCAAGCTACCTTTCTTCCAGAGCAACCTCTCAGCTGGAGACTAGATTTCCCATCTTCCCTTGCAGCTAAGCATGGTCATCTGACTCAGTTCTGGCCAATGGAACTTAAGCATTAATGACATATTAACATTCCTTATCATGTCTTTAAAAGGAAACTGCTGGCCCTCCACTTTCTTCTTACCTCCCACAGCTAGAATGAGACCCAGGTTGTGACCTATGGTAAGCCATATGAATACCCTGCAGAGAATGGAAACCAGGATACCCAAACAACTACCTGAAGTAGGGTCACCTTAAGCTGCCCACTGGTTCAGAACTTACCACGAAAAAGGAACACATCTTCCATCTTGTTTAGATCTTTTTTGGGGGCCCTGTGAAAATAGCCATGCCAACATTCTGGCAAATATTAGCTTTTGTTTCAGTGTTATATTTCTATCTTGATAACCAAGTATATTTTTTGAAAACTTTTGGAAGGCCATAAAAGTAAAATAAAAATAGTATAATCCCTGGCTCTGAGTTTCTTTTCTCTTTTTTAATTGTTTATAGGAAAAGATGGTGAGGGTTACTCAGACAGAAGAAACAGTTAGTAATAGGTAGCTTCTGGTTACAAAATTTCATTTGCTAATAGTTGAATTAAGTCATCAGCAAAACTTTGAATAAATAGATAACCTACACCACGAACAATATTCTGAGTCAGAAAGAAAAGTATGTTTTAAAACTGGTTAAATCATAGGACAAGGGAAATAATAACCTATCATTCCTAGAAAGCTTTAAAACAACTGAAAATTGCCTACTCTTGCTTTCAGCAGCATTCTGCTAGTGTAGGAGCTTAGGCTGAGAACGTGGGTGAACTCTTAAAAGCTAGATAAATGAGCAGCAATACAAAACTAAAGCTCCATAATTTACTTTGTATTAAATCTATTCTGTAGAGGTCAATCTACCACTCTACATTTTCCCAGAGAATTAATACTTAATATCAAGAGTTGGAAAAAAACAGGTTAGAAAATTTTATGAAGTTAGAGAGACTCATGTAAACACATCAGTAGATATTTATACTTCTTCCAAGTAGGAACACTTAACAGAGAGCAAAATATTTACTTAGGCAACCCTAAAGGATAAATCTCTTTTAAAAGAATGAACTTTTAATTACTCTTAATTAGAAAGGTGGGAAGAAGTACTTGTAATGTCATACAGATTTTCAAAATATTCTAAAATATCTTGGTTCCTGGAAACAACAGCTTTTCAATGGGCTGTGCCCTTTCCAATTCAGGTCAAGAGAATACTGTCCTCTGTGGAGCTTCCAAGTCCCGCAGGGAGAGTCTAGCCTTTCATCTCCTGTGTTCTCTCTCTAGCACGTCCTGAACATCCTGCTACACCACTTATCCCCTAAAAATGTGTTTGCCCACACTGCTCCCAACTTAACTAGGAATTCCTGAGAACAGCTGTAGATGGAGCCTCACATATGTTCAAAAGCATGGACTCTTAAAGACGGGCAGGGTTTGAATCCTAGCTGTATTCATCACAGCAGCTTAGCACAGTGTCATACTTACAGCAAGTTGATATTGATATCAGTTGAATTCAATGCAAAAAGCAATAATACATTTTTTTTCTTGATTTAGAAGTTGTCATCTTATTTTTGAATCTATCTCTCTGTTAACGCTTCCTACAGGTAAATTTAAAGGCACAACTGAATAGCAAAAGTATTATAATTTTGATTTATTAAGTTAGCCTGTTTTTCAGCAATGAGTGAGCATGGTATTAGGCTAGATACAAGGGGCTTATAAACATTGATAAAGCTTTAAAATGATGCAAAAGGATAATTATTTAGGGTATTAGTTTAAGACAACAAAGTGTGCACATTGTTTGGTACTACTTCCATCAAGGACTGGAGTATATACCCATCCTTGAATATTGGATGCCTATGTGACTTGCTTCTAACTGCGGCCTGGTTCTATCTCGAGACATGCCTCTTTGGAGCCTTGAGCCATCAAATGAGAAGCCCAGCTATCTTGGACCCACCCTACTGCGGAGACCACATGAAGAGAGTAGAAAGAGGCAGAGACCAAAGCCAAGCAGCCCCAGTTATTCCAGACTCCAACTGTTTGTCTCCCCAGCCAGGCAACAGTGTATGCATGGAAAGGAGGCCCTTGGGATACCTGGAGCCCCAGGGACCCTCTGAGTGTGGATTCATGACAGACTCCAAGTGGTCACTACTTAGCTGGACTCGTGGACCCTCACGAGTTACTAGTTTATGTCACCAAGATTGGGGTATCATGTTACCCAGCAATTGAGAACTGGAATATTATGTACTTTGTAAATATATTTATTTACAGAGCTAATATTTGAAGAACCCAGGGCTGTATTTTAGAAAGTTTATTAAAAACATCAGAAATAAAAGAATGGCTAACTTCTGCAATTGTGTGTGTAACAAAATCCATTCTGGCATCAAATCTCTCTTGGGGCTGTGTTTCCAAAGCAATCAGTGAACTGGTTTGAATGAAGCCCTTCCACTCTGTGGGATGGAGATCTGACTGCAGCAGGCCATATTTCTGAAGAGCTCTGCCTCTATAATGAACACGAGCAGTTCCTTTCCATTACAACACAACGTGATGTATATTTTCTCTGTCAGGTCTGCCAAACCTTGACGTGCAGCACAGCCCCAAACAATTCAACGCTTGTCTGGCTAGTGACATCTACTTCCTTTCCTCTGACAGCCTAAGTGAGCTGCCCACTCAATCCAATAAAGGAGAATTCTAAGGAAAATTTTCCAGATTTATGCCTCTGACTGTTGTTTTTAATTCAAAACTTTGGACATACACTTTTGAGTTCTTCTATTTTCTGAGAAATGCTTTGTGTTGATTTGGATACGTGTTTTTTCTACTTTATGTACGATGCTCTAAGGCTCTTACAAAAACTAATTTAAGAAATTCTTGTTTGAATATCTCTTTTCTTTTTATCCTTCATTTTTCAATCCTCACCCAAGGGTATTTTTTCATTAATTTTAGACAGAGAGGAAGGAAGGGAGGGAAAAAAAAAAGAGAAAGATAACATGAGAGAGAAACACCAATGTGACAGAAACATCGATTGGTTGCACCCCTTACGTACCTTGACCAGGAATCAAACCCTTAACCTGTTATGTAATCTGAGGCCCATGGCTCTTCAGTGCAACTGAGACTACTCTCCAACTGAGACTATGCTACAACCAACTGAGCCACACCAGCCAGGACTTATTCTATTTTTTTATAAACATATTATCACTTGGAATGAGGTTGTTTGTTTTTTTTCTCTTAAGGGCACTATCCAAAGGATTATTAAGATTCTACTGTTATATCTATCTACTTCCCTATGTTACACATTATCTCTTAGCTAATGGTGGTATTTCTCATACTTTGTTCCAAGAAAATGCTGCCTTTGTAGGATAGGGATATGTGACCTTGGAATGCAGGAAAAAAGAGAAATGGAGAAGGGTTGACATACAAAAGGACAGAAAAGAAATAATTAGGATAACTTCAGTAATCTAATTTTTGGAATATATGGAGGATGTCTTTAATAGGGTGCTCCCCAAAATATACCCTGAAATCAGGGCTAGAGTGCAAAGAGTTATCTAGGAAAAATGACCCCGGATAAAAGAAACTAAGAAACTAAAAATTATATAATAATAAAGATAACTGTTGCTGGCAATGGGGCTTAGTCCTGCTGGGGCTGGGAGGCGGGGGGGTGGGGGGGGGGATGCGGGGGGAGAGGTGATACTTCAGATCTATCCCAACTGCAAGCTGATGGATGTGGGGTATTTTTCTACTAAATCCTATCTGTAATTAGTGGCAAGCTGTGTCCAAAGGCTTTAATTCCCTGATACTACTAGCCTGCCCAGCACACAGCGGAGAACATTACATAGGCCACCAAGATCTTGCAGGCAGAATGTCACAGGTGCTTGTAAACAAGAAGCTAGGAGCAGACACTAGATGCCAAGTGAGCGTGGAGGAACCTGCATGATGGCTATGGTGGCTGAGGTCCTCCCACACCCCACACTTGGGATAGATCAGATAGTGGTCTTCAACTGGGGACATTTACTTATTTGAGAACATCTTGGTGACTTGGTAACATCAAGGTTTAGACCATGTGCTATGTTATCAAAGCTAGTCTGACTCTCCTGTTGGTCACGTACCAAGGGACTTTTTTACATGAGATTTTCAAGGACTACTGAGTACTGATCAAATATTTAAAGGAACATTTGCCCTCTTTGGCTTGTTATCAGAAGTCTACTGTTCCCATCCCAGGACCCATATCATTCCTCCAGTCTCTTTAAAGTATCTCCTAATCTCCAGGACAGTAAGAATGTTTATTTAAAAAGTCAGTTTTCATAACATGCACCAAATACATAGGCAGCAGAACATAGAAGTTTATATGAGAAAACAGGGGACTGAAAAACAAATGTATGAAAGACTTGGAGAACTGCAATAAGGGGTTTGAAGAATAGTAATTAGGAGCAGGCAAAGGGCTAACTGGTTTAAAACCTATTTTGAATTAGAATTTTTCTCACATTTATTTACATTTCACTATAAAAGGGATTAAGTCCATCGCCATACCAATAAAAAGAAACACCAAGGAGAATACTATTGCAAGTTTCTAGTATGGTGTACCATCTTCTTTTGAGCATTACAAAATCAGCTCACTACCTAGATAAGTGCAGAGTGGTAGGTGCATGATCCAAGGCTAGAGAATGATGGACAAATATTGCAGCTCCTTATGCTTGCTTCCTTTTCTTTTCTTTTCTTTCCCTTTCCTTTTTCTTTTTCTCTTCCTTACCTTTCCCCCAATTTCATTAGTTATTTCTTTAAAAGGGTGATTACCAGAGGAATATTGATCACAGGGTACAGATGGTCAGTTATAAGAAGAATAAGTTTTAGATACCTAATGTACAACATGGAGACTAGATTCAATAATAATCTTACATAATAAAAGGCTAATATGCAAACTGACCAAATGTTGGAATGACTAGTCACTATGATGCTCACTACCCACTAGGGGGCAGACACTCAATGCAGGAGCTGCCCCCTGGTAGTCAGTGCACACCCACATGGGGACCACAGCTCAGCCAGAAGCCCTGAGCTGGGCTCATGGCTGATGAGTGCAGTAGCAGTGGCAGCAGCCTCTCCCTCCTCCTCCTCCACAGCAGCGCTAAGGATGTCTGACAGCTTAGGCCCACTCCTCATGAGCCTAAGCCATCAGTCAGAAATCCCTCAAGGGTTTCTGGACTGCAAGAGGGTGCAGGCCAGGCTGAGGGACTCCCCCCGCCCTCCTCCAGTGCACAAATTTTGTGCACCGGGCCTCTGGTATGTGTATACTTGAAATCTGCTAGAGCAAATTTAAAATGCTTTCACCATTAAACATAGGTAACTATGTAAGGTGATGAATTTGCTAATTAGCCTTATTGTGGTAACCACTTCATAGTATATATGTACATCAAAACATGTGTAGGTTGTAAATACTAGTATATTCAATATTTATCAGTCATATCTCAATAAAGCTGAAAAAACTATTTTTCATTAAAACTATTTTTTAATTCCTTAATAATCTGTTGAATAGATGGTAAAGTAAAGTTATGCAATGAGTAGATGTCAGGACAAAGCCAGAGTTGGATAAAAAAGAGCCATGGAATAATATGCAAGTCAGGTTTTTATTTCCATAAGAGTTGGTCTAATGGAAGGCAGCCAGAGTACTACAAATAACCACATATGGAAGTCCTAACTGAAGCAGCTGCCGGAGAACAATGGCTTAGGTCAGTGATTTTCAACCAGTGTGCCATAAGAATTTTTTAAATATACAATACCTGACTATTTAGGCAAGGGCACTGACCTCTTTTCTCTTATATTGTCAAATAAAAAGATGACAATAGCCAACACAACAATAGGAGTTCGGTATGAATGAAATAAAGTTATACCAATTTTTTGGTCAGAGCAGCAAAAAATTATTTTTGAAGGCCATATAAATGCTATAAAAGTTCACAAAATGCATTTTTAAAATATATTTTATTGATTTTTTTACAGAGAGGAAGGGAAAGGGATGGAAAGTTAGAAACATCGATGAGAGACAAACATCGATCAGCTGCCTCCTGCACACCTCCTACTGGGAATGTGCCCACAACCAAGGTACATGCCCTTGAGCGGAATTGAACCTGGGACTTTTCAGTCCACAGGCCAATGCTCTATCCACTGAGGAAACCCAGTTTGGGCACAAAATGTATTTTTAATGAAAAACCTAGTGTGAACAATAAGCTATATTGCAGAGATAAGTCTCTAATGTCTGATTATAACTCCCATTTTGTTTACAAATTCCAAGCTTAGTGTTGGTGTCTGCATTCTAATATAGAAGTTGAGATGCTAGATGTTTTTTTTAAAGAAGAAAACAAAAAGAATAACCCTTAAGGTACGCTCATAAACAGAAAATAATGCCAACAGTGGTTCAGAGAAAATAAGAATAAATAAGAGTTAGAAATAAACTAAAAGAGGGCAGATTAATGGGTTATTTCATAATTGCCTTTAAAAGTATAGTTTATTATAACCAGGGGAATACTAACATTTTCCTCTTAACCTCTATAATAAACAAAATAAAAAAAAACCTTATTAAACTGAACCAAACTGTGCAAATAATGAGGAGTAAAACCAGAGACCAATAGAGGTTGAAGATCCTCTTGCAGTGAACAGCATTAGTAATAATCTGCTTGGGTGTTGGACTCAACTTCACATATTAAATCTGGTCACAATTGGGCATGGGAGGGCCTTGGGAGGTGCATTTTCCTTTTAATATAAGGATTTGCAAGTTTCCCAATTTCACATAATTGCATGGGTTGTTTGTTTGTTGTTTGTTTGTTTGTTTTGGGGGGGGGGTCGGGGGTAAAAGTGCTCATTCAATAAATACCTGCAGAGCACTCCAGTAGCTGATGGGGGATAGCAGGTGTGTTAAGAGTGATGCAGCCCCTGCCACAATGGAACTGTCAATCTATCTATGGTGGTGGATATTCCTTAAATAAATAATTTCCCAATGAGGCTTTGATTGAAGAATGCCTATTGCAATGACTCACAGGGATTTTTACACTACTCTGAGAGGCCCAGGAAGGCTTCCCCAAGGTCTTGTCAGATGAGCTGAAATCTCAAAGGTATGAAGATCCCAAAGGCAGAGGAAGATAAGGAGAAACAGCATATGCCAAATGTCTAATTCCAAGAGGACTTGATTAGTATGAGGACCTGGACAGATACCTTTGTGGAGGGAGCAGGGTGAGTATGGGGGAACAATGACAGAGGACAGGGCTTGAAAACCTGGGAGAAGAGGGGAACGAGAGGCAGGTTCTTCTAAGCCAGTGTGAACCCCAAAATCAACTCAGGAATATCACCTAGGAACTTGTTAGAAACGCAAATTATCAGGTTACACCTCTGGCCTTCATAAAGAACCCAGGAATCTATGTTTTAACAATCCCTATTTGAGAATCTGATGCACCTTCAGGTTTGAGCACTTTGGGGAGGAGGCAGTTAGGCACTTCCCCAAACCCCTAGAATCTATCCATTTCTTCTCATTTCCATTATTTCATGTCATTCAGCCTCCATGTCCCTCACCTGCGTTATAGTCACAGCCTTTCAACTGGTCTTTTCATTCACTTATTAATTTAGGATTTATTGACACCTGCTATTTGTTTGTAAAACATTAGTAAATAAAAGAAAGATCTTGTCCTTGTAATTTTTTCATTCTTCTTTGTGTTATGTGGACAAGAGGGAGGGTGGACAGAAAGTAAGCAGAAAAACATAAAACATAAAAGGGCAACTTGTACAGGATAGAAAATAAGGTGATAGATGCTGAGAAGGATAAAAGAGTGTTTATGTCCCCCACAGGGAATGGAGATCTGTAGTAACTGATCTTTAATCCTCCCTCTCCCTGCCCCGAACATTTTATAAATGGAAAAGGAACTCAACTCCTCACCACCCAAGAGTGAGTGGGTAGTTCCCACCCTTGATCTCCCTCCATGTCACTACAATTGCAGCTTTGGTTCCCTGGAAATTAGACACCAAGATAGATCTCTTTACAAGCACTTATTAGAGAATGCTTATGAAATCAACCACTAGTGGAAGGGATGGGAAGCAAAGGGAAGGGAATGAAAGGGGAGGGGAGGATAGGAGAGAAGATGGAAAATGAGAGAAGGGAGATGGGAGGAGAAGGGAATGGAGCAGTTCAGAGTGAAACAGAAGTTAGGTTGTGATACAGTCACTAAAGAAGTATCAGCTACCACTTGAGCTCTGAATTGAAATGGCCCTACAAAGTTGTCCTAAACTGGGGTAAGAGGCTAGGTCTTATATACTGGAATCAACACTCACTTGAACACTGGACATGTGTTGCCAAGAAGAGGGCACGACTACAGGCAAGATAGCTTTCTCTAGTCAATGTCAATTCCCACAAAGAAAATTGTCCATTAGGGATTGTGAACCTAAAGCTAAGCTAGTGCCTTATCAGGACTGGTTAATTCACCAACTGGAGAGAGGGGGGAAAGATGTGAGAAAAAACACACACAAATATCGCCTTCACCTTCCTTATAATCATTTGTTCCCGAGTATTTCACGATAACATCTTCCCCCAGAACACTCAACAATGTTGGATCAGTGGTCCGAGCACTTTGTAGAGTGAGTATCAAAACCACAAGTGAGTCTTTGCATGAAGGGAGTCAGCCCTGCCAGATATCAATAATGTGCACAAGTGCATATTCAAAGAGGGTAAAACTGCCAAGATTATAATTGCTTGTAACTGGAAGTAGGCAAAGACATTGATGTTGCTGAATAGTGTTCAGCCCCCTGAGAGCTGGCAAATTTAGTCAAGATGGCATATCATTAGAAAAACTGGAGTGAAACATTTCAGTCAATATGGTCAGCTTTCTCTGAAATCCATGAGTGGTCATGGTTAACACAGTAAATATTTAATTCCATCACTTACAATTGCCCTTTGCTCCCAGCATTTACTTCGGCACCTTTGAGAGCTTAGGCAAATATGCAGGTCTCCTTTTACTTGCTTCATGCTCATATTGGCTTAGCTGACTGCCTTGTGATAGAATCATAGGAAATACAAAAGCAGGACTGGCAGACACAAGAAACTTAACAAAGGTAAGAAATAAGATGACAGAAGTATAGACTGAGAGCAAGAAGGGACTTTAAGATTGAAAGAGTCCATACCACAGTCCCTGTTCTACAAAAGAAAATTAATACATGAAACCCAGAGAGAAAGGTTGAGGGACAATACCCAAATTCAAACAGCCAGATCTCCAGATCTGAAACCAGTTCTCTTTCTGTTGAAGCACATGGTCACTAGAAGTTTGTGGTGACTTTGAAATGTGTCAGCTTAGCTGGGCTGAACAAAATGTCAGTTTCCTTCTCTGTATGTTTCTGATTAGGGTGGGCCATGAGATATTTTGTAGGAGTTTCTTTTATAAATAGAAAAGAAACTCAACTCCTGACCAATCAAGAGTGAGTGGGTAGTTCCTACCCTAGGTGTATCTGCATCCCACACCTTAAAGAAGGAAGGGAAGCAGCTGTCTTACTGTACATCACATTCAGAAGATCACACAGTGCTTTGTAATCCATGATCATTGTCACCTAGTTGATGGATCACTTACTGGGTATGCAATCACCCATCTTTTCCTGCTCACTCACTTTCTCCACTTCCTTGGTCACTCATGTGCTCAGCTCCATGAGGAAGCTTCTCCTGCAGGACATCTGCTTTGTCAAGATGGGAGAAAGTGAGATCTGACTTGAGCCAAATCGGTTTGGGTCCAACTCATGCTCATGAGCTCCAGCTGGTCCTTTCTCTCCACCTCGTTATGCCCTCTTCCCTTCCTGCAGGTTTCAAACTTCAGCTTCAGATGGTGAAGACAAAAGATTTAGAAAGATTATTTAATAGTTCCCACCACTGGGTAGGGTCAAATCCCTGTAACAAATCCTTATTAGTGGTACTCCATTTGGAATTAAATTGGACTTGACTGAAACTAGGTGCCATAGTTTATAGAATCATTGCTCAGAGTGGTTCCTGGTATCTTGAGAATGGCCCACCCCACTGTCCAAGGTCACTAACCTTCCATTCTCTTATCAACTATCACCATCTAAGATTTCCATATTCAGGAATTATATTTATTCTCAGTGTAAAAGTATGTTTTTGTAATTTTCATTACTGCTTAATAACAAAATAGTAGCTAGTATTTTTTGAGTGGTCACTATAGATCAAGAATAACACTAAGCATTTTGTGTCATATGGTGTCATTTTTTAGCATATGATGAAACTTAGGCAAACAAAGGTTATATAGCTTTCCTAAGGGCACGGAGTTAGAAATCAGAAGAACCAGAATTTAAAGTCAGGTTGGTTGACTAAAGGTCCCACTATTAGCTGTCTCTTATAAAAAGGCTTTCCTTGAATGTTTGATTTCTCAGATATTTTATAATATTTTGGCATTACCACAGCTTTCCTTCTATAAATATCACTACTACTTTCCTCCATATTTTAGAAGATTTCATGCTTAATTATGTAATGTAAATGCCTCAATGTCTCCCACACTTCGTCCTCCCAGTATTCACACCTTTAATCATTAATCCTATAGTATTCTCCAATATTGACCTTGACTATATGACATGTCAATGGGATCTTAGCAAATGTGAAACAAGCAGAGGCTTGAAAGCCTTAGTGTAAATGAACTTGCTTGCTCTCATTCTTGCTTTTCTGCTTTCATTATGTGAACATGTTCAGGCTAGACTGCTGGAGAATGAGAGAGCTGGCTCAGGTGTCTCCTTAGCCCCCAAACAATAGCCACTTGACCACCAGGAACATGAGCAAGCCCATCCAGGACCAGAGGAACTGTCCGATAAGTCTCTAATGATGAACCTGACTTTGGAGCTAATTTAACTAATTTAATTTGAGGAAGCTTGTCACAGTACTATTTTGTGAGTAGGTAACTGATAGTTCTGCTTCCACTTATTAAAATAAATAAATAAATAAATAAATAAATAAATAAATAAATAAATAAATAAGGTATTTTCTGCTTTAAATGAAATCCAGGCTGTGGGCAGGCTGAGAAGCCATACACGGCACCGAATTTTTACTTTAAAGAGAAAAAATATGGTTTTCCCTTCCTTTCACATTTCATTAAATACATAAAAATCATTTTCAATGTAAGCAAATAAGAAGAGTAGTTATACTTTTTTCTATAATTCTATAATCCCAATTATTTTGAAGAGAACAATCACTCTGTAACCAATAGTGACACTTTCAAACATAGGAGAGGAGAACAAAGGTTCAACTATACTCTCACCACTACCACCACCACCACCACCACCACCACCACCACCACCACCACCACCATCACACCCTTCTCTCAAGAGAGAAACATAGAGGCTAATTGGCTGCCAGGAGCTACAGTCTCTGGCATGTTCTAATGACTCTATTTTAGGCTTTATATTTCACCTGTATGTGTCCCTTCTGTTGAAAGCTCTACAGATGGAGTGTGTATAAATAATGCCCTTTCAGTTTGGGTAAAGAAGCAAGAGGAGCAAAATGCTAAACACATGCTAGTCCTGTTTTCCCCTCTCATCTTAATATGTAGGAGGGCAATTACCTTTGGTTCTGTTTTCATACAAGAAGAGGTGCACTCCCCAAGAACAACATGCAGTTGGTTTCAGAGTACGAAAAATAGGAAAATAGCCAATACTTAATTACATGTACCCAAAAGGCCACAGGGCAATTCATCTTAGAGGCCATCACTGATCCTGTCTTAAGGTGGGTATTTTGGTCCCTTTGAAGTTCTGCTGAGGATCTTTGCCATTTTCCTGGGGAAGATAAATAGTAAGACCAGTATTTGGCCTGCTCTCACAGGGAGCTCTGCACCATGAATTACACCACAGAGCTGTACCTACTTGTGGCAAAAGGACAGGCCTGTTGGCTGAGGACAAAGGGGAGAATTGTGTGTTGTGTGAGTTTGGTGTGTGTGTGTGTTGGGGTGGAAGGTTTATCTATAACCACCCAGAGTGGGCAGTTTTCATCATCCAAGGGTAATTTCTGGGAAGGGAGGCAGCTGTGAGTCTTAGAAACCATTCTTCACAGCAGCTGGGCTCTAGTTGCAGAGCTGGGTAAAGGGGATTTGGGTGGGCTGCCTACCACGCCTTCTACAGCTCATAATGTCATATACACAGCAGCACGAACTCTGAGGTTGAGTGATGAGAGGAGAGAACGGGCATTAACAGAAAAGAAAATCTACAAAGCAGGTGGAGATCAAGAACTCATTCTCCTCTTGTAGACATTAGTTAACATTTTTATGCCATCACTTACATTCTAAGTCCACATCTGTACATATGCGTTTCTGCCAATTGTGTAGTATGGACCAACCATAACTTCAGGGCAGGAATTCAGAACAACCTTTCACAATATTCAACTACCTCATGTACCACCTTCTCAGCTTCCTAACCAAATTCAAGTGGCAACTTAAAAAAAGTCAAAGCATTTGGGAAAGGCAAAAGATCACTTGAAGTATTTCAGCCAACTTTCTGAATCATCAGACATGATCTACTTTCCAATTCAGTCAGTCATTGCTAACCACATACAAATCAAGGTAGTTATTTCAGTAAGTAGACACCTTTCCACAGTGAATATCTGAAGTAAAAGAATGAACATAGCCACACATAAGTTCCAAATACTGCTGATTAAACTGCCACTAATCATAATCACTTTTACTCAATGTCTAGTTTTTCTAAATATCAGACATAGTAACCCTAGAGTCTGTAATGAATAACTTTTGTATGCTTTGGAGGTAAATTTTATAAGGTGAACTGCACAAATTCATGGGATTTAAAAAATTGATTTTAGAGAGAGGAAGGGGGGAGAGAAACATCTCTGTGAGAGAGGAATATTGATT
Organism: Antrozous pallidus; assembly: GCA_027563665.1. Lineage (NCBI taxonomy): Eukaryota > Metazoa > Chordata > Mammalia > Chiroptera > Vespertilionidae > Antrozous > Antrozous pallidus. Next base: position 27,673,242 of record CM050518.1, read on the forward strand.
AGTTGCTTCTCCTACATGACCCAACCAGGGATTGAACCTAGAATCTGAGCATGTGCCCTGACTGACTGGAAATCAAACCCATCACCCTTTGGTACACAGGACAATGTTCCAACCAACTGAACCTGAATGGCCAGGGCATTCAGCATCATGTTTTTGAGAATCATCCATGTGGTTTTATAGGTCCCATTCCTTTGTGTTTCTAAGTAATAGTCAGTGGGGAAATTTTAAAACCAAACATTTTCTAGATTTTTTCCCAACGATTAAAGCTGATTAAAAAAGCTGATTTAGGTAATTTGAAATTTTTCTATAAAATATGATGTCTTTTTAAAAAAATATTGCTAAGTGAATGTGGCAAAAAAAAATTTCCACTCAAGAGACCCTCAGCAACAGAAACAAAATCTCCAAAACTAACCTCACAAAAATCCATTCATGCTCCATAGTAAAACCACAAAAAATATTTTTAAGTATTTGCAAATGGCTTAAAAGATATAGTAAGGGGAAAAAAGAAAAAGAAACCACCACAGATCTCACTGTAGACATTTTATGTTAAGACTCAGTCCTGGCTAAAAAAACCAATCAACCATGCTGTTGATTCTTAGGCGCAAGCAACAGCAATATACTAGTAGCCTGATGAATTATTCCCTGGGTGCTTTATTTCTGGCAAAATCTCTTAATTGGCTAGCATGCTAATCCCTTTCTTAGAAGAACATTTAGCACTGGAAATGTGTGAGACAAACAAAAATACAAGTCCTGGGTTGGTATGCAAATCAGCACCATGGAAACTGGCATGGCCTTCTGTGCTCAGGGCAATCTGCAGGGAGGGGAGGAATTATGAATCAAAGCCTAAAGGAAAGTGCTGTCAACAGGATTAGGACACAACTGCCCCTCACCCTGTGGCTCCCTTTCATTCTGAACTAGGAGACTTAAACCTGACACTTCCGTATACTATATCAGTGGTCAGCAAACTCATCATTCAACAGAACAGTAAACTGAAGCTCGTGAGCTGCATATGGCTCGCGAGCCATAATTTGCTGACCACTGGACTAGATCATCATGGGGTCTCTATTTCTCACCCATAAACCCAACTAACAAAACTCAGCCAAGTAGAATACCGACGTCAAAGTGTGACATTATTTTTGTTAATGTTTCCAGTTCAAAGGAATATATTTGTAGAACTTTTCAAAATGTTATATTTTCTTATTAAAACATTAAAGTAAATGCATTTCTATGTTAGCCTTTACCTGAGCCTAGGAATTCTCTTATCCTTGGTTCTGTTTTCATGATCCTTGTGGTCTAGTGAGGATTTGTGTACTTTTCTGGGGACAGAGAGAATTTCTATCTTAATATCTTATGGAAGTATACTAGTATTTCCAAATGACTAATCAATATGTTCATAGAAAACCATACCTCATTATTCACAGAAATCCTCTTACCCCAACTGCCTCTCTCAGTCCTCTAAGAGATGTAGCCACAGCAACTTACTATTGTATCAAATCAGAGATTTAATAAGACCTTTTGGCTAATAGCTTCCATCCCACATACAAGAGAGAGGGTAAGTGGAACCAGCTGTCTAGCCCACAGAGACTATATTAGAGATTTCAAAGGCTGAAAATGTGAGATGTGAGGGAGAAGCTAAAAACCATGCAGCCAGAACCATCCCATGTAGCAAACATATATTACCAGGGTTTACAACATGGCGTTCACAGGATGCAGGGGCTCTATGCAGTTGGATGACAAAATACCTTTACTTTTACTAGCTTCTAACTAACCATTTGTAAAAATTAAAGAAGTAGATAATAAACTACATTAGCACTGGTAATATTATTTGCCACCAAGAAAAAAATGACCAGTATTTCCATATGACATTACCAATATGGAAAATATCCCTCACATATGCTAATTGCTACATCAAAGTTACAGTAGTTAGTAAACTATTAGACCCACACAAGAGCTTGTTATTAATGAACTAAAAAAGAGGCAGGCAGCCCTGACCAGTTTGGCTCAGTAGATAAAGCGTCGGCCTGTGGACTGAAAGGTCCCAGGTTCAATTCCGGTCAGGGGCATGTACCTTGACTGCGGGCACATCCCCAGTGACGGGTGTGCAAGAGGCAGTTGATGGATGTTTCTAACTCTCTATCCCTCTCCCTTCATCTCTGTAAAAATCAATAAAATATGTTTTTTTTAAAAAGAGGCATGCATACTTCCCTTATAGTATGGATCAGTTGGTTAGGTGTCATCCTGTATACCAAATGCAGGTTCAGGTCCTGGTCAGGACACATACTACCTAGATTGCTTGTTCAGTCTCCACTTAGGTCACATATGGGTGGCCACTGATTAATGTTTCTCTTTCACATCCATGTTTCTCTCTCTCTGTCTCTCTCATCCTCTCTCTACAAATCAATATAGACATATCCTAGGATAAGGGTTAGAAAAGAGAAAAAAAGAGGTACACATACTAAATTATATAATAAATGTTTTCTAAAATATGTTAATAACTATTTTAAAATGATTAGTTTCCTTTGTATGTATATAATTATATACTTAACAATTTTATTCAAGTATGGGTTAATACAAACAAAAAAAAAACACCTAATATGTATAATAACATGATTAAAGTAAATAACACTATGAGGAGGGAAAGAAGCTACATGCAAAGTGTATCTGCAGGATGGTTCCACTACACGAAGTTCAAAACTATCTATGTAGCAGAAACCAACAATGGTTGCCTCTAGGGTAGAGAAGGTTGATTGGGAAAAGAATGAGGAAACTTCCTAGAATGATAGAAATGTTCTTATTTTTGTCTTGATGATGATGACTATGTACATATTTGCCACAACTAACCTGTACATAAGATGTGTTCATTTCGTAATATGTGAATTTACCTCAATAAAGTACTGAAAGCAATATATATATTGCTTGACCTAGGTCATTGCTCTAGATCATATACATATATATGTTGCCATTACAGGCTTTACCAGATAAAGGGATTAATAACTCAAAAGAAGTTAAGAACCCTTATGTCCTAATAGGAAATAAACAAAACCAGCACCAAACTGACCCTTGAGTTGCCGCCCACCATCCACAATCAGCCCAGTATTCATAAACTATCCAAGTTAAGTAACTACATGCCCACTCTGAATATCTCTGTATGCCCCTCAACCCCCATCCAGTTAACTTATTCCATGTGGACAACTGTAATCATAGCCTATGATCCTCATAAGATTCACTGTACTGCCAACTCTCCTGCCCAAGACAGATAGGAGGAATGCCTGGACAACTTGCAAGACCATGTTTACTTGAAAGAAAAGACACCCACCAGCTAAAGCAATGTGACATCCTACACTGAGCCAACACGGCAGCGGAATCCCCAGTCCTACAATGAATGGCCTTTTCCACTTCTGAAAACTGGCAAGGGGACTACATTATTTGTATTCCATCTAAGGGTGCCCTCCCTTGGTTTTTCAAAATCAAGCACCAGTTAGGCTCATTCTAGAAGTCCATCCAATGCTGTCATTTATAGGTAAGGAAACTAAGACTGGTTTACCTTAAAGAAATTAATAATTATCAGTTACAAGACACTAGCCCAGGTGATACACATCAAACATCCATTTTTTTAAAAATTACAGCTTTTTTCCTGTCAAAGAATCCTTCATCCCTTGCACCCACATTGCTCTAGGTCATATGGAAAAACAAGCTGATTGGGGAATACAGTTAAGACCAAGGACATCTGCTGGCTTCAGACTACAACATCTCCTTGGCTAGGCTTCTGGACTGTGATATGTGATAGTATTTCAGGAAATTAGCTCAGGAGAAAGAATGAATAGTAGGCACTGGGAACCATGTGTCCAGGTAGAGCATTGTTAGTGGTGGGACTTCTGTCCCTGTTCCAGGCACTCTTCCTTCCCCACTCAGGTTTTTCATCTCCAAATATCAAGGGGAAAGAAAACACTGAATGTCCCAGTTCATGGTAAGTTGATATCATGTACCATATTCCTTACTTGAACAAAATGTTTTCTCCCAATAATACACAATTCTAGACCCGCATGTTTAAAATTTTCCATTTGGATTTTAATTTTAAATCCAATTGAGACTATAACAGCAAAAGAGGCATCATACTGATATTGGCAGGCTTTATTATTATTATATTTTATTACACTTAATTAAGAGGTATGAATAAAAATACTGATAGATACTGATTAAGTTCACAGATCCTGCCTGTCTTCAAACCCCACCTCTTCCTTCTACTTGCTAGCTATGCAAACTTGGTCAAGTTCCTCAACTTCACTGTGTATTTGTTTTATCACCTGAAAAATGGGAAAATTAATAGTGCTTCATTCATAGAGTCTGGGGTTTAGGTTAATATATGTAAACTAGAGGCCTGATGCACAAAATTCATGTATGGGGCTCAGCCCTCGCAGCAGTCGTGGCTTCCACCTCAGCCCTTGCAGCAGCCCTGGCTGCCTCGAGGTCCCGCTCCCCTCCCACTGGTGGTTGGGGAAGGTCCTTCTGCCATCCAGTCTAATTAGCATAGTAGCTCTTTATTATATAGGATAATCTAGATTATCTGACAGATGGTAAGTGCTATATATGCATGCACTATGTAATTAATTAAGAGCAAGTGGTCTGCTTAGGAAGAATTTGGGTGCAGTCTTCCTATTTGATGTTTTTTTTTTAATATATTTTATTGATTTTGTACAGAGCAGAAGGGAGAGGGATAGAAAGTCAGAAACATCGATGAGAGAGAGACATCGATCAGCTGCCTCTTGCACGCCTCCTACTGGGGATGTGCCCGCAGCCAAGGTACATGCCCTTGACCGGAATCGAACCCGGGACCCTTCAGTCCACAGTCCGACGCTCTATCCACTGAGCCAAACCGGTCTTGGCTTGATGTGTTTTTTTTTAATGGTTGCTATGAAAATCTGTCCCCTTACTGAAAGGTTCTGTGCACAAAGCAGTGATGCAATTTGCTTGGTCAACCCAAGTAAAAAGTTTTTGGATTACCATTTTGATATTTAGAGTACCCTACAGACAAAAAATAGCTCTACTGTATAATTTATAGCACAGGAATAAGCCATCATGAGTCAAGTACACGTGTTCTTAACCAAGAGCATAATTAATGATTAACAGGCTGGGGAGGGAAAATTGCTATATAAAAAACCAACAACAACAAACATCCACAAAATACACAAAAAGAGAAACCCAGCTTATTAGCATCAAAATATTGTCAAAGACTAAAGAAGAACAGCTAAGTCTTAGAATGACTATTCCAATGGATAATCTGTAATAAATCAATGGACTGTTCAATTCCTCAATTAATTTTACCTCTGTAGATTCATTCAGTCTGTAATTCATTTCAAGATGACACCAGAGAGAGAAGAAAGGTCATTTTTGCTTCATTTTTATGGATCCAATTAAAGTTGATTCCAGAGACTGAGAAACTTTTAAATTGAACCCTCAAAGTATCCCTTCCTGCAAGCAGCTTCACCCATACTCACCAGCACCCAGCCCCACACCTCAGGTCTCCAGCATGATGCCTTTACAATATATACTATTTTTAGCCACTAACATGTGAATGCTTTTGTTGATTCTATTTAGAGACCATGCAGGATACCAGCTAATATCCCATTTTACATCATCCCTCTCCAGATCTGACAGTTGGAAACACTTAGTTCTGCTCTGTTTCCATTGTATTTCTGAAGTCATTTGAATGATTTAAATCAGAGATAAATACTTGCAAATGAGCTTAAGAAGAAAATATGTTTCTGAAAATTCCTAACTGCCTTGTTAAATGTGTCCTTGATTCTAGTTTAATTCTTGTGATTTTGGTACATGTAGTCTTTTCCTGATGGTACTATTTCATAAGACTTTTAAAATGCTGTTTCCAAATAAAGTATTTTTTAATTCTCATAAAAATAAAATTATATAAGGGGAGAATTCTTCATTTACTTTTCAATAAGTCCACAACCAGAGGAACCAAGATGGTGGTATAGGTAAACACCTATTTTGCTGCCCCACACAACAATTCCAAAACTACAACTTAACAACAAGACAATCATCATCCAGAATCACCAGAAAGCTGGCTGAGTGAAGATTCCACAAATAAAAGTAAAAGATAGGACGCTGTGACTCAGAGGAGCAGTGGAGCGCAGCCTTGAAGATACTCATGGACCCAGAGGTTCGGAGCTGTGCGAGTGTGAGCGGAAAAGGGCAGGCGGCAGCAAACCTGGCTGGTTTTCTCCAACGAGGAAAGCAAAGGCATCCTACTGCACTGATTCCTCAGTTCCAGGTGAGGTCTGGGGAAGGCATGCTAAAACCCGGGCATGGCACAGGTCTGCAAGTGAGAGGAGAGTGCGCTGTAAACTTGGAACAGCAGTTTGCGCGTAAACTTGGGGACAGAAGCGCGCCACCGCAGAAAGGACTCATGACTTGCTCCCTCATTCGGGAGACCACCGGACTGCTTTGTTTTACAGCCCTGGGCGAGACTTTGAGTGTGCAGACTCATTTGGGGAGAGGCAGAGTTGTCTGGCAACAGGTGGAGACCGGCAGCGGCTTTCTCTCAAAGGTGTGTGCAGCTGTTATCACCCGGCGCAGAGACCCGCGCGCCGCATAGGGCGGAGCTGATGCTGCCTGCTCAGCCTGGTGACTCTGCCCATACAACCCGAACACAGCTTACCCTCACAGCCAATTGGCCTGGAGGACAAACTCTCCTAGTGCTAACAACAATAAGCTGGGCTTAACTTCAAAAATACTGTATAACCCATAAAGGATTGCAGTAAGAGTATCCACCTCAGGTAACTGGGGAAGCTGAGCCACTGTCCCTTAGAGGACATCTACCACACAAAGCTAATGGACCAACTCAGAAAAGCAGCCACAGTGCAGAGAAATGGAAAGAAATCAGGTGTGAAAGAAATGGAGGAAAAAAGATGACTAGACATAGAGTTCAAAACCACAGTAATAAGGTTTTTCAAGAGGCTCCTAGAAAAGGCCAATGAACTTAATAAGAACTGCAAGGAAATAAACAAGACCTACGAGGAAATGAATGAGACCTATGAGGATATGAAAAAGAACCAACTAGAAATTAAGCATACACTGACTAAAATAAAAAATATTGTACAAAGACCTAAAAGCAGTACAGAAGACTGCAAGAACCAAGTCAAAGATTTGAAATACAAAGAAGCAAAATCCACTCAGCCGGAAAAGCAAGAAGCAAAAAGAATCCAAAAAATTGAAGATAGTGTAAGGGGCCTCTGGGACAACCTCAAGCATACCAACATCCGAATTATATGCCAGAAAAAGAGAGAGAGCAAGACAATGAAAACCTACTTGAAGAAATAGGTCACAGAAACCATGCAGGCCAGACGGGAGTGGCAAGAAATATTCAAAGTGATGAACAGCAAGAATCTACAACCAAGATTACTCTATCCAGCAAAGCTATCATTCAGAATTGAAGGTTAAAGTGCTTCGCAAATAAGAAAAAGCTAAAGGAGTTCATCACCACCAAACCAATATTATATGAAATGCTGAAAGATATTCTTTAAGAAGAGGAAGAAGAAAAAGGTAAAAATATAAATTATGAACAACAAATACACATCTATCAACAAATGAATCAAAAATCAAGTGAATTAATAATGTGATGAACAGGATAAACTGGTGAATATAACAGAATCATGGACATAGAAAGGAAATGGACTGGCAATTCTTGGGGAGAAAAGGGATGTGGGAAGTGCAGCAAGAGACTGGACAAAAATCATGCAACTATGGGACAGGACAGTGTGGGGGGAGGTGAGGGCGGAGGGTGGGATGGGTAATGGGTGGAGGGGAGCTCTAGGAGGATCCAAAAGGGGGAACAATGTAATTAATAAACTGAACAATAAAGATTTAAAAAATATAAGTCCACAGCTTAATTTAAAAAACAACAAATTTAATGTAATTATATTTTATTGAGCATCTATTGGGTGTCACCAATTGGTCTGTTGCCTGATAATGTGAAATATTATCACACTCAGTCCCTAAGACAGACTCAAAATATATTATTAGCCCCACTTTTAGATGAAACCACTGAGGATTTCAAATATTAAGGAATTTGTCCAAAGTGAGAAGCTACCCTAGGAGTCAATCCAAAACTTGAGAGAATTTGATCATGTACAGAAGATTCCACAGTTTGACATGATCAGTGAACTGCTGTATGTACTTCTGGGTAATTCCTTCTAAATGTTTTCAGAAATTCTGCAGGGACCACCCAGTCATAATGAATTCATAACTAAGATGGAGAGGAAAGATTTGGAGGAAGCCAAGAGAAGACATGTCTGAGACATGGAGCCTTTGACCTTCCCATCTTTATTGTTTCTCCTTTTTCAACAAATCACTTATTCCCTACAGCCAATCTCTGCAAACTGTAACCCAATGAAGCAATTCATTCTATAATGTGCATTGTCCACCAGCTTCACATCCTTAGAGTGTTTAAAGCTAGAAGAGGAATGAATAGATTAATCTCAACAAATCCTTAAACATCCCTGTAGTGGTAGACATAAAAGAATAAGCCGCCATTTATGTTCCTGGTGGTCATTCCAGGTAGCATCCTGCCCATCCTCCACTTCTGTCCCCCTGATCATTAGGGTGCCACATGCATGGACTTAATTTATATTAGCAGCCCACAAATCACGCTTCTCACTTTCAGATTCTCTCCTCTGCATGCAGCTGTATAAAAATCAAAGCTAATCGCAGCATTGGCACAGAAATGAGCTTTTCAGTAAATAATCCTAACAGTTGCTAAAGGCTGAATCTATATTGCAGCAGATGTGAGGTGAGTACCTCAGAACTGAGGAAGAGATAAATAGAAAGGCTTGGGGGGTTCAGGGAACTAACTTTCTGGTGATTTTGCAGCTCAATTCCTGATATCAAACCATAAACAAGAACTCACCTTACCCCTTCTCTTATACCACTAAAGGGTTCTAGTCAGAGATTGCAGGAAGTTGGCTTTCCATTCATTGAGAGCCTCAATTAGTTATGGACCTTAAGATGTTGGTAGAATGGGAATTCCATGGTTTTTACTCAAAAGTGCAAGGTAAAACCCTGAGCCTGCTTCTTTCTGTTATGTTTAACCACTTTGAGCCCATTTCTTACCAAGATAACAGGGCTGATACTATTGATGAATGCTCAGAGGCTTAATCAGGACAACACACCTAAAGTTAGGAGCACTTATCTAATGTGGAGTAAATGTTAGACATGTCAGTTTCCCACAGGAAATCGAAAATGGCTCCTGTATTGCAGACAGGTATGATTGAAATAGATAAATAAGGTTTCAGAAGCATTAAAATGTCATGATTGGGAGTGTGAATTTTGAATTTAAATCCTGGTGGGCAAATTATTTACTAGTAGCCTCTCTATGCTTCATTTTTTTCACATCTGTAAAATGGGATAATTCTAATAACTAATTCACACAGTTGTTATGAGAATCATAACACTGCCTGATCCCTTGTAAGTAAGCACTCTATAAGTACTGGCTATTTATGATTATAATAATTATTATCATTTACACAAGACCAAAACAAAACACACACCCACACACACCATGCCTAATGAAATATATATGAGAGACTCGGATGTTTTATCCAAAGAGGTGGCCCCAAAAGAAGAAGGTCCCTCAAAATGCTTTCACCTTTTATTAAAGAGTTATCAAGCACAGGCCTGGCCCAGTGGCTCAGTTGGAGCATACGGTGTGCACCAAAAAGGTGCAGGTTGGCTTTCCAGGAAGAGCACATACCTAGGTTGCAGATTTGATCCCAGGTTGGGGCACATATGGGAGGCAACTAACTGATGTTTCTCTCTCACAACAATATTTCTCTCTCTTCCTTCCCCTCTCTAAAATAATCAATGAAAACATATACTCCGTGAGGTTAAAAAAAAAGTTAGCAAGCACAAAAAGGCTTTTGATTCAGTGTGGTTGGTCCTCAGAGATAAATCAGCCTCAATGGGCCACAGCTTTAGGGGATTCCTTTGGGCTCAATTTTAAGAAAATTTGGAAACTGGCTGCACTACTTAGAGATGAAACAGGCTGCTCCAGAGGGAGGAAATATCTGATCACAGGAGTTCAAGCATCACCTGGACACACCTTTGGCAGAATTGATCCCTTCAAGCATTGACTGAGTGATGGGAATGGTTGGCCTTTATGTTCCTCCCAGGACCAAGGTTTAATGATGATATGAGAAATAGAAGCTCCATAAATATTACAGCTATTAATGCTGGGGACACTGAAAAATGTCTTTGAATCCATCAGATTTGGTCTCCATTTTCTAATGGGCCAGAGCTTACTGCTTTTTGACCACTCAACCTTACAGTCAGAGAGCTGGTGTGGAAGCTCGCTCACTTCTCAGTCTGATCTTTCCAGAAAACAGCAATAAATGCTATTCACTTGAGAGGCGAACTGGGCCTTTCCTGTAGGATTCCATTTTAATTCATGGCTTATTGGCAATCGCTCATCTGCTGGGAATTAAATAAGGCTTGTGTTCAGCAGGAGCTAGTATTTGCTTTGAATCCTATACCCTAAAGTCAAAACTTTGAAATGACAAAAACATGTCTCCAATTTAGGGCTTCATGAGGCCCATTTGAAGAGCCCCCTGTCATCCTCAGCTATTCTTCTCTGAACAATGTGCTATAAATGTTCTCAGCAACAATGCACAGGGTGTATTTTAGCCACCTGGAAGTTCCTGCTGATTTTTCCAGAAGAAAAAAAAAGTCTACCTAGGACTGGACATAAAAGTCCAATTTGAAAAAAAAATGTCATTCTGTGGAGATTTAAAAATTACCCTTCTCAAATTGTGCTTCTCTAGTTCTTTTATGCAAGAAGTAATGGACTGTGTATAAAAAGAACAGTAAAAAGTTAATGATTTATGACCCATGAATTTCCCTTGTTTCTTTCCCAAACCAATTATAAAATTTATATTCATCTTGGTGGCATTCTTCTAGCTTCCTTCTGCTCAGGAGGGAAATACAGCTTTCTGCGAGTGTTAAGAACTAGTAGTGACCTTGCCAGAAAGGGGCCTAGGGACAAAACACCTGAAGAGATAAAACTGCATTTTTACTCTGAACCCCCAGATCTCCTTAAAGAGTAATGTATCAAGGAGAGGAAACCTTTGTTCAGCCCAGATGCTCCAGGAACTGCTCATGTGAACAGACCTTCTATCTCAGAGACACACAGAGGGATTAAGATGAAGTCAATCCTGGTTACTAGGAAAAGCTATTCCTCACCTCCATCTCTGAGAGAACCAACTCTCTCCAAGTACACCAAGCTCTCAACATACTCTACATCACAACATAGCACCAAAGTCAATGGATTGTGATATAATTCCAGTTGTCTGTATCCCTTTCGGATCTTGTAATAGCAGGTCTACCTCTCATCTTCAATTCTCCATCCCAATGTCCTGATGCAATATTAATGATACAATATAGTTGATAAATGATATTGTTCTTTGAAAAATAAAAGACTAGTTTTTACTTCAAAAAAGGAAGATAAATAATTTGCTTTGTAATATACTTTGTATATGAATAAATAGGCATGTTCAAAAATAAGTTAAAACTTGAAAGTGCAATTAGCAACTTCTATCAGCAGCAGTGATTAGAATTCTCTGTACCTAGCTAGTTACATTCTGAGCACACATGGAGAAGATGCTATGAATTGCTATTAAAATTCTAATCGAAAGCCAAAGTTTTAAATAGCTAAAGCACAACACTGACTCCTGATGTTAGATAAAGTATAATTAAAAGGTTAATTTTGACCCAATCGAGCCTGTTTTAATTGGACTCATAGCCGACTTAAATTGGCCACATATCTGGGCCATTTTATCAAGTTGCTAGGGTCCTGACTAACTGGCATGATATCCGCAGACACTCTCGTAGAAGAGGAGAGCTCCCCAAATTAGAGAGTCAGCATGTGTTCCTCTAAAAATTAGTTTAGATTAAGAATCTTCATTATTTCCCTTGACATATTAACAACTGTTCATGGAACATCTATGGTAGCTAAAGCACCAGGAAAAGGCTGCACAGAATACAAAGAGAAGGGTCTGACTCCGCTATTAGAAGCACTATAGCAAGACAAAGAAGAAAAAATCCACAAATAGTGAAAACAATAAGTGTTTACATGTACTGAATTCTTATTAGACACTAGGCACTGTTCAATGTACATCAAGTTTAACTAGACTTTTAATCTTTCCAACAGTTCTAAGAGGTACTTGCTAATATTAACTTCATTTTATGTACGAGACAATTGGAGCAATGAAGGTTAGTGATCTGACTGAAATCATTCAGCCAGCAGATTATTTGATCCAAGCACCCTGATGCCAAAGCCACATTCTTGATTGCCAACTGCCCATTCCTGGAGATAACATGAACACTGCTGATGTTCTAAAGTAATTGCCATGTGATCTCAATGAGCAGCTCCAATTTATACTCTTAGAATAAACCCTTCAAAACAAACTTACCGAGTCTGCACATTTTCAATTTCGATAATACCTAAGTGCCCAGACATTGAGTAGACTTTAGATAGCAGGAGAAGTGGGAGAGGATAGTCCAGATGGTTGAAGCAGCAGGAGCAGCAGCGTGATGTGGATCATGACCCAGCAGCAGTGGGAGCCTGGCCTGTCTGGTGTGTGGAAGATGGGAGAGGATGCAGCGTGGCAGGTCTTGATGGAGCAGTGAGTGAGGGCTCACTTATCAGTGTCCTGGCTGCCTACTTTCTCAAAGGATTTACATTCATTATTTGGGAGAAAAAAGTATTAAGGGTCTTTCAGTACTTTCTAGTTTTCAATGAATTATCCTGAAAACCTATTACAATAGACAGAGAGGAATGACTTAACTATTAGATTGACAGGTACCAAACTCAACACTTTGAGAGGGGCATGTTTTCTTTAAACTGCAAGAAAGTTTTATTAATAACAATGCTGCCCTTGAATAGAAGATGATACTGCCTCATATGCCGTTAGCAGGGTATACATTGTTTCTGATTACATTTCTAGAAGGAGAGCTGAATCCCCAGGAAGTGGGTAGGGTTTCTCCATCTCCTTTGACTGGATCTGTGATTCCAGACATTTGTTTAACAAGCAAAGACCAGACCCTTAAGGAAGGCTCTTCTGAAAATGACATTGTACTACTAATGTCTGCCCCCAGTTCTGGGAGAGAGGTACACACAGACACTGCCTTGGGAACATCTCTCAAAAGGTTCATGATATCAGGAGCGTCAAGGTGGAAGGGCCAATTCATTGACTGAAGTTCTTCATCTCAACCTAAGATGGAAATAGCACTCTAGACTGGGAAACCTTGAGACCCCTACTGCTGAGTGTTTCCTGTTATACATTCTACATTAATAAAAAATTTACAGTGAACCAGACATTATGTTAGGATCCAAATAAATAAATAATAGAAAGTCCTTTCTATCACAGAAATCACCACCACCAATTGAAAAGGTGCTTTGAAAGATGATAAATGGGGAAGGTGAGACTCTGATTTGGGAGGAAGGGCTTCTCTGACCTAGTGTGGTAGATTGATTATTTTAATGGCCCCAGTTCATCATCCTCTCTCTATCCATGCCACTCACCATGGAATCTGCAGATCTCCACTCACAAAGCAAAGTGTTAATACCCTGCCCTTTGATACCAAGTACAGAAATGTGATTTGCTTCAGCCAATATGATGTTAGGGAATGTGATGTAGTAGAACATTGAAAGTGCCTGGTTATCTATTTGTATGCTTGCACTTGCCATCCACCATAAGAATATCCTCCAGCTAGCCAGCTGTAGGATGAGACATGGAGCAAAAAATAGTAATCAGAGAACCAAGATGGCAGCATAGGTAAAACACCTATCTTGCTGCCATACACAGCAATTTCAAAACTACAACTTAACAAAAAAACAAACACCATCCAGAATCACTGGAAAGCTGGCTGAGTGAAAATTCCACAAATAAAAGTGAAGATAAGACACTGTGACTCGGAGGAGTGGAGGATAGGCGGTGGACAGCATTGAAGATACGTGCACGCGGAGTCAGAGGTTTGGAGCACGCGCCAGCGGATAGGGCAGGCGGCTGAAAACCGGCCAGTTTTCTTGAACGGGGGAGACAAAGACGTCCCACTGGACTGATTCTCCAGCTCTGGGCGAAGTCCAGGGAACCCACTATCATACAGGGTAAAAACTGGACAGTGGGAAGCTCGGGTGCTGCAGGGGCCTGCCGGCTTGTGGAGAAGGTAAGCTTGTGCGGAGTGTGCATGAGCTTGGGAACAGCGCAGCTGCCTGACCGCGCAGAGAGCCCTCGTGACTTGCTCTCTCATTCGGGAAACCGTCAGACTGCATTGTTTTGTGACCTTGGGTGAGACATTGGGTGTGCAGACTCATTTGGGGAGAGGCTGAATTCTCCAGCAGCCGGTGGAGCTCAGGAGCAGCTCTCTCTCAGAGACCCTGGGGCCACATAGGGCAGAGCTGATGCTGTCTGTTTGGCTCAGAGACTCCGCCCATCCAACCTGAGCACAGCTGAACATCACAGACAATTGGCCTGGAGCTCAACCCCTCCAAGTGCTAACAACGATTAATCTGAGCTTAACTTCAGCAAGACTGTGCAACCCATATCCACCTCACGTAACTGGGGAGGCTGAGCCAGTGTCCTTGTAGGATGTCTACCAAACAAAGCTAATTGACCAACTCAGGGAAGCAGCTACCATGCAGAGACATGGAAAGAAATCAGATGTGAAAGAAATGGAGGAAAAAAAACGACTGCACTTGGAATTCAAAACCACGGTTATAAGGCTTTTCAAGAGGCTCCCAGAAAAGGTCGAGACCTATAAGGAAATAAGCAAGACCTAGAAGGAAATGAACGAGACCCTCAAGAAAATGAACGAGACCTGCAAGGAAATGAACAAGACCTACAAGGATATGAACGAGACTCTCAAGGATATGAAAAAGGACCAACCAGAAATTAAGCCTACACTGACTGAAATAAAAAATATTATACAAAAACCTAAAAGTACTCTAGAGCACCCCAAGAACCAAGTTAAAGATTTGATATACAAAGAGGTAAAATCCACTCAGCTTAAACAGCAAGAAACCAAAACAATCCAAAAAATTGAAGATAGTGTAAGGGGCCTCTGGGACAACCTCAAGCATACCAACATCCAAATTATAAGGGTGCCAGAAAAAGAGAGAGAGCAAGACAATGAAAACCTATTTGAAGAAATATTGACCCAAAACTTCCCACACCTGGTGAAAGAAATTGACTTAGGAGTCCAAGAAGTGCACCGAACCCCAATATATAGGAACCCTAAGAGGACCACACCAAGGCACATCATAATTAAAATGCCAAGAGCAAAAGACAAAGAGAGAATATTAAAAGCAGCAAGAGAAAAACAGTTAGTTACCTATAAGGGAGCACCCATACGATTGTCACCAGGATTTCTCAACAGAAACCGTGCAGGCCAGAAGGGAGTGGCAAGAAATATTCAAAGTGATGAACAGCAAGAATCTTCAACCAAGATTACTTTATCCAGCAAAGCTTTCATGCAGAATTGAAGGTCAGATAAAGTGCTTCGCAGATAAGAAAAAGCTGAAGGAGTTCATCACCACCAAACCAATATTATATGAAATGCTGAAAGATATTCTTTAAGAAGAGGAAGAAGAAAAAGATAAAAGTGTAAAATATGAACAACAAATACACATCTTTCAACAAATGAATCTAAAAATCAAGTGAATTAATAAGCTGATGAACAGAATAAACTGGTGAATGTAACAGAATCATGGACATAGAGAGGGAATGGACTGACAATTCTTGGGGAGAAAAGGGGTGTGGGAAGTGCAGCACGAGACTGGACAAAAATCATGCAACTATGGGAGAGGACAGTGGAGGGGGATGAGGGCGAGGGTTGGATGGGTACCAGGTGGAGGGGAGTTATAGGGGAAAAAGGGGAACAATGTAATTAATAAAATGAACAATAAAGATTTTTTAAAAAATAGTAATCAGTGTCTTCCTAGCTGAAACCATCCTAGACCTGTAACAGGTCACTGAGCACCATTTATGTGAGTTCAGCCAAGTCCCACAGAGTTGCCAAGGTGAATCTCACCCCCTAAATTTGTGAACAGCAAATACCTACTGCTGTATTATATGGAAGTGAGGTTTTGTGGTTGTTATACAGCATTAGTGTGGCATGAGATAACTTATATATAAGGTGACATTAAAGCTGAGTCACCTTTACTTATATGAAAAATCCTTTATGAAGAGGAAGAATATAAGTAAAGCCAGGAAGGCCCTTGAGCTATCAAGCAAAGTGAAAATGGAGAGAAGTGAGTGGTGTCTAAATGTATATTGGACATAAACTCAACAGGACATTGTGGTAGATTAAATAACAAGAAAAGGAGGTCTAAGAGAAACCCAGGAATGGGGCCTAGGTATCCAGTTTGGCCAACTAAGTAGATAATTGTGGAATTTATTGAAATGGAAGAATGGAGAGGGTCAGTTCAGGAGTATATGAAATGGAGAATTCAGTTGCAGATGAGGATTCGGGGTGCATGAGAGACCTTAAGTCCTGATGTCAGACAGACTGCCTGGAAAACAAAAGGGGAATATGGAGGAATGGTGATGAGAATTTGGGAATAGACAAGAGAT
Organism: Antrozous pallidus; assembly: GCA_027563665.1. Taxonomy (NCBI): domain Eukaryota; kingdom Metazoa; phylum Chordata; class Mammalia; order Chiroptera; family Vespertilionidae; genus Antrozous; species Antrozous pallidus. Next base: position 27,689,879 of record CM050518.1, read on the forward strand.
ATATCTCCAACTATGAAACTGAAATTTAGATATAAATTTAGCAAGAATGTTGACTGAAAATGGAAAAGGTCTGAGCCTAAAAATTGTGGTGTGTGTGTGTGTGTGTGTGTGTGTGCGCGCGCGCGCACTACTTATTGGTATACTGAGGTACATGATAAAGTAAAGTTTTATTGTGACTTCACCAGAAACAAAAAACTCATAAACTATTTTAAGGCATCATTATTGAGTTGCTTGGGTCCTAAGCTTTCAATGTTGGTCAGAATATTGGGTACAATAGTCTACTAGTAAAAAGAGAACAGTCAAAGAAAAAGTCTAAATTGATGTACATCAAAAGATATATGAAAAAGAGAGTTCTAGAAAGCAGTAGTGGGGGGATGAAGTATGGAAGAATGGCTGATCCAATGAGTAAGACTTTGCCTCAAGAGGGTTTTAAGAAGTTGGACAGTTTCCCTCTTGTTACTTCTTGAGTAAAATAAATAAATGAATGCATATTCTCATTCTCTCTCTCTCTCTCTCTCTCTCTCTCTCTCTCTCTCTCTCTCCCTCTCCCTCTCCTTCTCCAATCTCTCCTCCTCTCTCTAATGAAGCATGTTTTTAGTTAGAGTGGAACTTCAGTCTTTTTTCTATTAGTATCCCACATGCCCTGTACATCTGTTTGGCTGTTTTGAATATTCCATTGACACACATAGAAACAAAAACACACAAAAGCAAAAGAAGATTCAAATACTCAAATGCATAAAGAATCAGCAGTTTACACTCACTCATTTCAATGTAAGAAAAAAATAAAAGCCCAGATTCCATACTTCTAAACAGAATTCTTTGTTCAGTCAGGGAGTAAAACCTTTTTCTGTACACTTAGTTAGAGTATATCAGTTTAAAAGTCAAAAGCAGAGATCTAGCCAAGGTAAGATTTCTAACAATCATGAATAGTTTGAGGAACAGGAATACACAATGTGTTGGTTTTTCCCTGAGCACCTGTAAGTCATAAGGGCTCCTGAAAGGAGAATGTAAATTTTATCAATGATTTCTCCTAGTTTCGAGCTTTATGATCTTGATTCATATTCTTGTTTCATCTTATTAGAGAGAACAGGCATTCTGCAGGGCTGAATTTGAAATGGCAAATGAGAATCATGTGAATCTGTAAAATCATGCAGGGGAGCTTCTGGTAACAACACGGAAGAGAAAGCTACTAAGCTGTTGAGACAGCAAATGAAAGATGAGGCTTAGAACTGAAAGTGGCCTCTCTGGGGTGCTGCTCATGTCAGATGGGCAGGAATTAATAGTTCTTGACTGAATGGGCTGCCACGAACCTCTCTGAAAAAATGTCTTGCTTTTATTTCTAACAGCAGTGTGTATACTTCACCTTTTAAAATCCTTCACAATGGTTGTGAATTAATGATACCAACTTCCTCAGATTCCCAAGAAAGCTTTCTTTTGCTAATCAATAGCATCTACTTTCAGCCATCCCTGAGTGGCTATAATTATTATTGCCTGGCATTAAATTGCCCTTTCCCATTTTCTCCTTTTCCCCTTAGAAATTTTCATCAATAAACAATTAAAGAGAACATGTTATTTAGTGGCTTTTTCCTATACTCCTTTGGTGTTGACAAACATCAATATACTCAACTCATCTCTAGATATTGAACATTATTGCCACAAATATGACTAATCACCCTTTCCACATTTAAATTCAGTTTTCCTGCAGATTAGGGAAAAGGCAGATAGTTTTCAATATGAGGGGGAAAGAAAATTTCAAGTAATGTAGCTCTATGTCAGAGTCATCTGATCCTTCATCTTATATGTATGGGTATATGTACATATTTATATACATATACACACACACATATACACACTCACATACAAACTCACATATCCAAATCCTTTAAAAAAAAAAGGGAAAATCTTACATCCTGTATAATAAAATACTAATATGCAAATTGACCAAACAGCAGAACAACTGGTCACTATGATGCACACTGAACACTAGGGGACAGACGCTCAATGCATAAGCTGCACCTTGTGGTCAGTGGCTCCTACAGGCAGAGAACCACTCAGCCAGAAGCTAGGCTCACAGCTGGTCAGCAATGCAGTGATGGCAGGAGCCTCTCCCGCCTCTGCAGCAGCACTAAGGAGCCGCGAGTTGTGAGCCGAGCTGAAAGGAACGAGCAGGCAGGCAGTAAGGAGCCAGGGATCCTGGATTGCAAGAGGGATGTCCAACTGCCAGCTTTAGCCCCAGTCCTCGGGGGGATCCTGGACTGCAAAGAAGGCACAGGCTGGGCTGAGTTCCATTGCATGAATTTTGTGCTCGGTCCTCTAGTACTATATATAAATATAACATAGGTTTTATAGGAGTGGACAAAATATGTTAATAATAACCATAAATGATATTATAAGTACTAAATAAATAATAATACAAGAATAAACTCTTTCACATACTCTCACAACTATAAACCTACTTTTGCCCACCCTGTATATGAGTATAATTTATTTTATACCAAAAGATACTTTTCAACTGTCTTATCCATGCATATAATTGCTTCATCCCACATAAATAATATCTGGATGAAGCTACAAAATGTTTAAGGCTATTTTACATTTTTAAATGTTTATCTGTACTTGCCCCCTACTTTATGGAGAATCCCCAATTGCTCCAGAAATCTTCCAGTTGCACCATGATCTGCTGGTAGGAGAACAAGACGAGTGAAGATTGAACAAACCTTGGATGACTTAAAACACTCAAAAAGGAACACAAAACAAGGAGACTAAAATCAGAGGAAAATGTCTGTGCACATGTTCCCTCCCTCTCCTTCCTGTTAACGAGAAAGGGGACCTAAAAGAAGTTTTCCAGGCCAATATCCTTGTTATTACTTTAGCTGGATGAGATGAACTGCCACTTGTCAGTGAGCACACACTTATCCCTATTCCCCACTACTATGACCCTATGAAAGTTGAAGGGAGCAGGACACATATAGAAATGAGGACAATGATAATGTGTATGATTCCCAAAACAACTCCAATGGGCTATGGGAAATGACTTTGCAAAATTTTGCAGGATAGATGGATACACTCTATACATACACACACACACACACACACACACACACACACACACACACACATGCACATATAAACCATTTCACTAAATAAACTTGTAAGAAGTTCTTATGTCAATCTGCAGCAAGGCTGAACTGATGTAACTAGATTGACATATTACTGACAAAACACCACCTAGTATTATTTGTTTTTAAAATGTAGTATTCTTCTGACAGTTTGCCTTAACATGAAATTGACTGTAGCCTAGTCAACTCCCTGTGTTATTTGGCTGAGGCAAACAAACTCAACAAACTTAGTAAAAATGGCTCATTAATCTTTCTCTTAATAAAAAAATTATTTATTTATTGTCCTATTCAGTTGAATACAATATTAAAACAAATATCAAAATAGATTCTTCCTTGTTTTGCATATATGTGGGTAAAATGAAATCCTCAGAATCCTATCTAATAAAACAGTAATATGCAAATTGACAATACCTCAATCAAGCCACACCCACAAACCACGCTCACCAGCCAATCAGGAGCAAATAAAACCCAACCAAGATGGCTGTGGCCACTGAGAACAGGAGGGAGGCTTGGGTTTCCCCGGCAATGGAGAAGAAAGCCAAGCATTCCACATGCCGTTGCCTAGGCCTCCACTCAATGCTACAAAGTTTCAATTATAGAAGATATAGCCTAACAGAAATGGCAGCAGCCATGGAGCTGCAGAGAGCAGAGGCTAGGGTTGTCTGGGTGATGGAGGAAGCCATGCTTTTCCAGCTCTTGCTGGCCTAAGCCTCCACTCCAGGTTACAATGTTTTAATTATAGAAGGTAAATGTCCCCACAGAAATCGCTGCCACTATGGAGTAAGCAGAAGGCTTGGCTCCACCCCAGGCTACAAAGTTTCAATTGTAGAACATAAATTAATCACAGATCCTAGGGCCTCTGCTTCGTTCACTAGGGGACATAGCTGGCCTGCAAACCACCACAAGCCTCTTGCCCAGGCTGTCCCATGCCCCAAGGGAACTCCTACCCTGATCCAGGACACCTTTCAGGGCAAATCAGCTGGCTCCCACCCATGCACGAGGCTTCTATCCTATCTAATAAAAGAGTAATTTGCAGATTGACCATTACTCTAACATAAAAGATGACTGCCCTCATGTGGTCAAAGATCCTGCCCCCATGTGGACACAAGATGGCCATTAGAGGATGCCCAGCAGGGGAGGGTAGTGGTAGGTTTCAGACCTGCAAGGGAGGGCAGTTGTGGGTCATCAGGCCAGCAGGGGAGGGCAGTTGGAAGGGACCAGGCCCACAAGGGAGGGCACTTGGGATCAATCAAGCCTGCAGGGGAGGGCAGTTAGGGGTGACTAGGCCAGCAGGGGAGGAAAGTTGTGGGCAAACAGGCTGGTAGGGGAGCAGTTAGACATCAAGTAGGCTGGCAGGGTAGTGGTTGGGTGCTGATCAGGCTGGCAGGCAGAAGTGGTTAGGGGCATTCAGGAGGCAGGCAGGTGAGCAGTTTGGAGCCAGCAGTCCTGGATTGTGAGAAGGATGTCCGACTGCCCAATTCCAGCATTGGATCTAAACAGGAAGTTGGACATCCCTCAAGGGGTCCCAGATTGGAGAGTGTGCAGGCTGGGCTGAGGGACATCCCCTGCCCCCTGTGCATAAATTTCATGCACTGGGCCTCTAGTATTTACATAAAAGCCAATATATGGAAAAATAGTTGAGGACTGTATTTGTTTTTGGATTAGTAATCAAATGATAGCTATTGCCCTTAAGTCAAAACATAATTCAAAAATTAGTGGAATTAGATTTATTTATTTAGGTTCATCCTTTTTGGTCAGCAAACATATATTTGGTGCATAATACATTCCAGAGATTATTTTAATTAAAGGCAGGATATAAACATGACTAAAATAAGGTCTTTGCCCTGGTAGTGCTCATAATTATCAGGAAACATGGAGATAAACTCACATTTGCAATACAATGTGAAAAATACAAAAATGACAGAAAAATACCAAAAATTTTAATAGGAAAATCTTCTCTTCTATTATATTTTAATGTTACTTTATTACAAATGTAATCAATACATGATTTTCTATATTTTTGTGTATTCTAAATCACCATAATAAAACCCATGTATGCATTTCTCCAACTGAAAATATATTTACCAATATCACTTCAATGACCAATATTCCAGTGTAGGAATCATAATATTTATTACTTAATCACCAATTGATTGTCATTTAAATTTCTCCCTCCCATCTTTTTTGGACATATGAGCATGCACTACTATTCATTTTCTTGCATAGTTATTTTGGTGTGCTAGTACAAAATTTTTGGTAGGGTATATTACTAAAAGTGAATTTTCTGAACTTTAGGGAATGTAATGTTCAATTCTGAACTTTAGGGAATGTAATGTTCAATTAATAAGAAATAGCATAAAATTGTTTTCCAAACAGCAGTTTCATTTTAATCTCCCAAATAGCAGACTATGAGCACTCTTGATAATGAACACTATATTCTCCAATCCTTGGTATGGCCTGAATTTTTAATTTTCATCTATCAGTTGAATATAAAGGATTTCACTGTAATGGTTGGATTCCCCTAATTAGTGATGATTACAATATGTGTGTGTATTAATTTGACCAGGGATAAAAGGTGAAAGAAAAACTGTATGCCATTGTGGGGAGGCAGGAAAGAGATGTCATCTTTGATATAGTAGGATACCTTGCCATTGCCTAGCACCGTGATAGGTTCGTTCACTTTCTTTCTAAATACACTATTTATGTTATCCTCTAAGGAAGATTACAATTTCAGATATGTGCCCTGAATTAATTCTGCATGAAAAAATTTGGAATTAAACACATTTTCATCATACAGTGGGTGCTCTATAAATCTTTCTTGAATGAACAATTGCACAAGATGTCCTAAGATGGGCAACCCAAAAAGAATATCTTCCAGCTACTTGATGCCTCAAAATGGAAATCACCTTTTGTACTCCACACTTACTCATTCTCTAATTTCCCCATCCTCCACAATGGAAAAGCTAGTTCACTTTGATTCTGCTAAATTTTTCATCTTTTCATTCATTAACCACAGAGTCTACTAGTTTGGCCTACTGAGTATTTCTACAGCTCAGTGATTCTGATTTTCAAAAGGTGGTCCACAGAACATTGGGTTTCTCTGAAACTTTCAGTTTCCCCAAGATCAAAATGATTTCATAATAATACTAAGAAGTTACTGCTATTTCCACTATGTTGACATTTGCACTTTATACAAAAGCTATGGTAAATAAAACACCAGTGCCTATACTGGCATCGAGGTGAGAACATCAAGTTTCTCATGTACCAGAAGACATCGCATGTGTCATTCTCACACACTCACTTAAGAGTCCTTAAAACAGTGTGTGTGTGTGTGTGTGTGTGTGTGTGTGTGTGTGTGTGTGTGTGTGTTTAAATTTTAGTAAGCCTTGACTCTTAAGGGCATGTTTTTTTTAAAATATTTTGTATGGCAAAAATGGGAAGTATGCAGAAAGGTTAGTTCTACAGTGTACACAATCATTTACAGGATTATTTGAGTTTTGAACTAAAGTAGTCATTCTTCCCATGTAACATTATTTTTGTTTTATACATAAAATCATGTAGTTGGACTTTGATGTGTTTGAAAGTATTTTCAAGAATAATTTTGACTCTGTGGCATTTTCTCCCTTATGCACTGAATTTACAACCACCCTTAACTATAACAAAACCAGTATAGCATTCTGCTTTTAATAATTCAAAGAGAACACAGAAAAGAACCCCTCTAACATGTATTAAAAACATTCCCAAGGCCATCTGGGATAGAACAGGGAGGGAGAGAAGGGTTAACATAGGAGTCAATATTAATTAATATATACATTTTAACTATCTTAATATTTCCATGAGCATATCACCATGACAAATTAGGATTTCAACTTCTACCGCTGTAAAATGGGGATAAAACAGTACCTACCTCATGTTGAAGATATGAGGACTAAATGAGGTTAATTGGCAAGTGCTTAGGATATTGTCTGGCATATGGTGAACATTATGCTTTGTTAATTAAAATAAAATGAAAATTTGTTAACGAGTTATATAATGAACCGCACCAACATGGATGTACATCTTGAAACTGTTCTGATCTGTAATGTCTATAAAATCACATTACTCCCAAGGAAATAGTTGAGTACTACAGGTTAATAACTAGTTGTTCCTGGGCCTCTATGAGTTGCTTTACAATTGGTACAACTGAACCAGGCAGGAAAGCCTTACTTGAACCTTAAGCATGGAGTCAATGACCAAACTTTTTCTGCTTTGCTTCCTTCCAGTGGGAAGGAAGGAAACACACAGGTGAGCAAAGAGCAGCTGAGTCTGGGAGGTAGGAAGACAGTCTGTGTGGTACCAGTCAGAGGAACTAGGCAGTGACACCGAAGAGGCAGCAGATCCTGAGAAGGAACTGAATTTAGTGCTTATTGGCCTGGAATGCACATAGTTATTCCTCCTTCCACTCTGATAGCACTAAACATACATTTTCAAGATTAATTTTAAACCTATTAAAAATTACTGCAACACAGGATCCTATTCAATTTCTAGTTTTACTGGGTATGTATCTTTTTTCCCCAAAAAATATATTTTATTGATTTTTTACTGAGAGAAAGGGAGAAGGATAGAGTTAGAAACGTCAATGAGAAACATTGATCAGATGCCTCCTGCTCACACCCCACTGGATATGTGCCCGCAACCAAGGTACATGCCCTTTACCGGAATCGAACTTGGGACCCTTAAGTCTGCAGGCCAATGCTCTATCCACTGAGCCAAACTGGTTAGGGCAGTGTGTACCTTTTTAATTACTGTTGAGGATTCACTCCAAGCCACCCACGATGGTCATTCCAAATAAAAGGATGAATAAGATCCCAAAGCAATGACGTCAGTGATTTTAATTTACTTTACATCCTTCTAACTTGGGTACAGTGTTATAAAATGTAAGAAGGATAACTGAGCATAACTGTCTTAGTTGAATATCTTCTCCATGTCTTTTGAACAACATGATTAGGTTTCACACAAGGTTAGGTGCAAAATGCTGGGAAATGGGGAAAAGTTGCTGGAATACAAAAGAAGATCAAAGCAACACAACTTATATATGCACACTGTAGTAGGACCTCTAATGCCTTGCCAAAATCCCCTTGGCACTGACCATTCCTATATAATACTCCAACACAAGCACTTCTTTGATTGAGGGTTTTCTCTTGCTGCCACAGCCTATGCCCAGAAATGGTGGGGGTTACTGCCCTTCCTCCCAAGGGGTAGTCCTCCACCTGTAACTGAAAATGGTGGTAAATAAATACCCCAGCTGATTTATTCTTCAGTTGGAATTACTCTAAAGTGCAATCCTGTTTCCCAGTGAAGGTGTATCTATTGGACAGTGCATTAGTGTTACTGACTCTTCCTTCCCTGTCTCACTTCCCATTCTTTGCAGGGCTTTCCTGGCACCACCGTCTAAATAACTACTTGCATAGAAATCCTTGTCTCAGAGTCTTCTCCTGTGGGAACTCAAAACCAAGACAGAGTAATTCAGGGTGTTCTTTTGAGATCTCAAGTCAATTTTCCTTCTACCTATTAGGACTTCAACAGCAAAATCAATTTCTATTTACCTACCAGATAAAAGCCAACTCTGAATTTCTCATAAATTGTGATAAAGCTGCCTTTTAACAGCTTTTAGAAAGCCAGTACACCATTTTAGGGTACACATAAAAAAATTAATTAGATGCCAGGAAGCCAAGAAATCAATTAGAGTGGATCAGGTTCTAAATCTCTCGTTTCCTTTTGTTTTACATGTTACAAAATCATAAAAGACAAATAAAATGATCGTGAAAAATTATGACCGCTGCCATTCACTTCTATTAGGCACTGGTACTAACTCATTTGTTACTTTTAAGCAGTTGGAAGATACTGTCAGATCACATTTGCCTAATGGTTGGAAGTCACAGGAGTCTGGAAGGAAGATAAGCTGATGGCAGAACAGTCTCTCAGAGAACTGGAGCACAGGTTCTCAATGACTACGCATCCTGGGGTAGTATTCAGTACTTAGTCATCTTGAGATCAACCACAGTGATGCATGGCTTTTGTTTCCTGGCCTGATCACCCCTATTTGTCATTTCACACTTCTGCAGAAACCTTCCTTCACAGCATTTAAGATGACATCTTTGGGAGCCAGGCTGCCTGGGTTCAAATCCTGGCTCCAGCTCTAGCAAGCTGTGCAATATTAAGTCAAGTCCTTAACTTATATGTACTTCACATTCCCCATATGTAAAATACAAATAAGAACAGAATTTACATCATACAGCTGTTATGAGGAATAATGAGTTAGCCTCTTGCTACTTACTGTGTGATCCAAAGACCAGGACATCAACATTCCTGGTTGGAGGTGTGGTAGGAGAGGCAGCCAGATAGAGTGTAGTTCCTGGGGCCCAACATCAGAGTCACTGATTTCAGTCTGCATTTAAACAGGCTCCTCAGGGGATCTATGCACACATTCATGCCTGAGAATCACTGACTTCAAAGGTGTCAAGGGTTTAAAGCAGAACTCAATAGGCTGAAAGTGCCCCATCAATTTTTAGCTATTATTATTATCTCACCTAATGTGTAACTTCCCCAGAAAATTCCTTTTTCTTTCACAACATAAGACACAGTCATACTTTTATATGTGATTTTGTAGTTACTTGATTCATGTCTTTCTGATGGACCTAGATGGAGTCACAGATCAATTTCCCAGAAGCAGACCATTGAGGGAAGGTATATAAGCATGTGATAAGCCAAGCAAGTTTTAATCTCAGGGAGAGCCCTGATCTCACCCAGGTCCTGTAGGGAACACTGGAGCATAAATTACATCCACGTTTCCAACCTTAAGACATGAAAGTTAGATATTCATTATTATACCCAAGTCAATCACTAGCTAAGACCTCCCCCTGAGGAAACTTGCAGACAATCCAATTCCTTAAGATAGGAGCCTCAGAACTGTCTTCTGAAGAAGGGAACAGGTGTTAGGAGTGAAGCATGAAGAAGCTGGGAGAGGGGCACCAGGGCCAAAAAGCCAGGATTGAGACAATCTGGACAGGGCATTGATGATGACCACTACAGCTCGATACTACATAGATGCCTGATGGTCCCCCCAGGATCTCTTTGCCATCCTACCTCTATCTCTAATAATCTATAACAATAAAATCATAATATGCTAATTAGACCGGATATCCTTCCAGATGACCTTCCAGATGAAGCCAGAGCTGCCTGGGTCTAGGAGGGAAGCCCAGATCCCAAGTGCAAGAGGAAAGTTGGTGCTGGCAGCTGGGTGAAGGAAGGTCTACTCTTGCATGAATTTTGTGCATCGGGCCTCTAGTGCCTAAGTAAAACAGAGTAATAGAGAGTAAGGGCGTAATAGAGAGAATTACTGCTGGGGATTGGGAGATGAAGGCAAAGTTGGTAACTGGAGTCGATGCTTCAGTGCCTATTCAGGTCCCCTTCCCTGGGCTGGTGCTCCCATCGTGCAGATGCTACAGGTGCTGGCTCATAGCTCCCACCTGCACCCTTTTGGGGGGAATTGCCCTTGGCTGGAAGTGAATGCACCAACCCCTGGGAGGAGGGAGCTGCTGCTAGCCAGGACACTCTAGAGTACATGTGGTACAACTCCTACTCCAGAACTTCCTGCAGGAGAAGACTGAGATGAAACCTCTCCTGCTCCATCTTTGCTTACCTTGCAGCCCTACTCTATTCTAATGATCCCCCCTCACTCAATTTCTGCTTGAAGCATTCCTTCAAGAAGTCACTTGCATGGAAATCCCCATCTCTGGTTCTGCTTTTAAATAACCTGTCATAAGACTAACTTGTCTCTCCAGAATTTATTTTCCTGCCAGCATCCCAGGGCCAGAGTTCTAGCTGTCTAAATGGGAAGCCACTTCTCATTTCTTTGTAATCTTCAACCCCCTTCAGGAGAGAAAGCAAAGTAGCAAAGAGCCCATTTCCATTGTTGTTAGCCTCCTGATGGATATGCAAGAGTGGAGGACAAACTTAAAACACAAACTCCAAAATCGCCATGTATTTCAGTGTACTGATGGGGAACTCCCTTGCTGTCTGGCTTCCTGGCCACTAGCTTGAGAGACACACAATTGATAGTTACATCTCCAGTAGAGAAATCCTCTCAGTTACAGCAGACTTAATAAGCTGCTGCCAACTAGAAGCATTAAGTGGCCAAACCCAGCCCATACCTGCACCCTCTTCTTGATGAAAACATGTACAATCTTTTTTTAAGGGTGGGAAACAGTAAATATGATATAGACTCTTAATGCTTAAGCTTCACTGGGATACATAGGTTTGTAACTGCCCAATGTACTTTAGGTTTCTGAGGCAGTAATGAAACAAAGATCATCATGACATACAAATGCCATAAATTCCTTGAGCAATTACTAGTTTATGTAGGTGATGAACAAGCCAAGTGGGCCCATGCTGAGTCTTTGTATGTCTATCAGACAGATGCTATGATTCTGTTGGCTTAATTATTACACCTTGTAGAGATGAATGCAGAGAACATGCTTGCCTTGTCAACAGCTTCCCAGGGGACCTGTACTGAGTAATTGCTTTCCATCCCTGTAGAAATCATCAACAGGAAACCATAGACTCCATCTGGCTCTCTGTCCCACCCCCACTTGCCCAGCAAGGCTCCTGGAAACATAATGAAGTTTTTGGGTGACAGTGCTCATTAATAAGACGGTGACATCTAATCTCCTTCTTTATTCTAATCACAAATTTTAAATTATTAAATATCCCTGATAACTAAAACACTGTGCTAAATATATTTATACAAGTATATTGATTTATATTTATATTATATCAAGTAATATTCTCATGTGTAATATATAACAGTATATAAATAACACATTAATATATGATAGTATTTAATGTCATATTATACAAATATATGTATACATAAATATACATTTATATTAAATATACATATATATTTGAGATGTGATCCCTTGAGGTATAGGGTAAAGAAACTTCTCCAGGCCAAAACCCTCATACATAGATAGTTACAAGGAACAGAATGAAACTAGGAAATGATTTAGTTACAAATATAATAGATAAAAGGATAATGGCCTTATTATAAAGAAGGCCTTTCCTAAATATAAAGAGTTCTAGCAAATGAATCTCTGGGGTTTCATTGAAAGAAATCTCTTAGAAATAATAAAGAGCTCTGACATAAAATAAGCAGTCAACAGCTAGCTATTTATTCAGTAACTAACAATTAACAAGGGGAATGGGCAAGGAACACGCACACACAGTTCACAGGGAAGGCAATACTGCTCATGGTTCATGCACTGGCTGCTGTGGGCGCCCTGCCTGATGCCCACCCTCCAGCTCCTGAGAGTGTTGGTTGTTAACAGCTCATAGTTGCCCCTTCTAAAAATTGCCATTATCCAAATAAGCTATCTCAGCTGGAAACCTATATACCTGATTGCTGGGCCCAACTCAGCAAATCACTGGCTCTTTAAAAAAATATATATATATTGATTTCAGAGAGAAAGGGAGAAGGAGAGAGAGACAGAAACATCAATGATAGTAAAGAATCTTTGATTGGCTGCCTCCTGCACTACCCACACTGTGGATTGAGCTGCAGCCTGGGAATGGGCCCTGATTGGGAATAGAAACATGTGGGCATTCCACTCTGAGCATCACTGGCCAGGCTCATTGACTCTTACTATTATGAGTGGGAGGAGACCAAACAACAAGAGGAAGTAGAAATATAATGTATGATTCTTGCATGGACTAGAAAGAAGTCTTAAAGTAATTTTTGCTAAAATACCAAATAATATGGAAATATGACCAAGTATGTTGACAATAATTTGTATGGAAAGTAATACAATAATTAATAAATAATAAATAACAATAAACTGTGTTTCATGTACTTCAACTATAAACCTACTTTGGGATTAGAACAGCATAGATTGTCTAAGTTAATGGCATTAATATAAACTTGGCACTTACGCATAAAATCGCAGCCTGAGAAAACATATCTCACCATCTTATGCTAGGCCTCTCAGATACATTCTAAAATGACTCAAGGACTATTACATGTAAGGAATAATATCACAGTCTTGAAACAATACCAATAATATTCAACATCAACTCCTGCTACATATTAAGGAGAAGGGAAATTGAAAGGAAACACCTGAGGGCTCCCTTGCACATCTCCTCCTTGAGAAATTGAACATGATTGAAGGTGATCCTTGCAGGATCCTAGGAACCCCTCTTCCACAGGTGGTAGGTACAGGCAATGAGGCCATCGGAGTAGCCCTGAGGAGAGGCTCCAGTCTTAGGAAGCAGCTACCTGAGCAAAGTTCTGATCTTTCTGACTTGAAGTGTATTTCAGTGATGCAGTGGGTAGAAGAAGGTCATGTACAGTCATGTGTACCTGGTAAGGTAGCAAGCCCCCCCCCCCAACAATTAAATACAGAAAACTTCCACATCCTTCATGCCTCTGTGTTAACGAGGTAGGGTAGCCAAGCAATCTAGGGCACCTGTCATTGAAGTAGCAGTATAAACATATAAACATAACATCCAGAGAAGGATTCCTAAAAAACAACATTTTCTAAATATATAGAATGAAAGGATCCAAGAATCAACTACTATTATTTCATGCTTATGAGCAAATGTCAGGTCTACATCATAGATTACTCTTTATGTAAGAATGAATAAATATTAATAGGAATAAGAAAGTTTTAAAAGCTTTAGCCCTAAAGATACTACACTATATATTTATTTTTTTAAGGAAAATCAAAACGAGGAGGAAGAACATAAATTTGGGGAAATGTTTACTTTAGCAAACACAAAAGAAGCATCTGCTTTATAAGATCAATAAAATTCTTAGAAACAAGAACTATATGAATAACATGAAGATAAGGCCAGAGAAATAGATAAAACAGGAGCTAAAACATGGGCAGGAACAAAACAAGAGATGGGCAGGGTAAGAAGGCAATGTCAAGAAATAAAAATAACATAGTAACGTTAAAACTTTATAAGAAATAGGTTACATTAATTGTCAGAGCAGAAAAATCAAACCACTGGTACACAAACAAATCTTTTTCAACATTCCCAAAACGAAGAAAAAATAAATAATAACAATGAGAAAGAGGATAATATACTAATATAAAAAGTAAATCCAAAAATGCAAACTGACACTCCAGAGAATAAGTCCAGACAGACCTAAGAGGAATAAGAAGCAAGGACAGAGTGGCAGGACACATTTCTAAATTGGTCTATTTAACATAAGTCCTTAGATCCCACGCTGAAATTATGAAACATTATCAATGCCCACACATGTTATAATGAGCAAATTATTTTTAAATGTTTCAAGGACAGAAAAAAAAGTCCTTAGAGCTTTCAGGAAGATAAAACAAAAACACCAATGATCTCTTGCAAAGAAATAAAAATTCAGCTACCCTCACCCTCTTATCACATGCCAGTGGAAACGGAAGAAGGTCTACAATCTTGAAGGAAAATGACTGAAAGAAGGGTTCTATGCAATCAAGTACTTGGGTAAAGTCAATAGAGAAGAATTTGATATGCATAAGCACATCAAGCATATTAATTAATATAAAATCTTTCTCAAAAGTATCTCTAAAATTTAAACACTAGTCCAGTGGTCGGCAAAATGCAGCTCAGGAGCCACATGCGGCTCTTTGGTACCTTGAGTGTGGTTCTTCCACAAAATACCACGTACAGTGTAATTGAAACTCCATGGCCCATGCACAGAAATCGGTTTTCGGCCTGGGCAAGTCTATTTTGAAGAAGTGGCGTTAGTATATTCAAGGGGCCAAAGAGCCACATGTAGCTTGCGAGTCACGGTTTGCCAACCACTACTCTAGTCAATCAAGATGTAACTCAAAATGAGAGCTTCCAAATGGGGGAGTTCTGATTAAAAGGAGAAAAAATATCAGTAAGCATCAAGCACAGTAAAATGTGGTAAGAAATCTAATTGTTCACTCTTTCAATCTCTCCTTAAATAAACATGTATTGATGATTACTATATCCCCAGACAAAATAGTTGTAAATTTAGTCATAGCACAAATATATTCAAGAATATATGATAACACTTACTAAACAGGAGGCTAGATCCAAACTGGAAAAATATTTACAGATAAAGTGTTAATATTCTTATCATAGAAAGAGCTTTCATAAACTAATAAATAAAAAAAGAGAAAAAGTCACATAAAGGAAATTTGAATTTGCTGCACAAATTACCAAGACCATTTTTTTTTAAATTTTCTATGTTGTTCACTATCAAGAAAATTGCAATTAAAACAATTAAGAGAACAATTGTTCATCGTCAAACTGGAAATCATCTTAAAATTTCAACTATTTAGTAATGGGAGAAGTTTGATGGAATGGGTACTCTTAGACATAGCTATGGGAGTATAACCTTGTATCCGCTTTCTGAAATTATTAATAGCCTTCAAACATGTATTGTATCTCTAAGTTAAGGATCTTAGAGAGGTACCAAAATAATTACTAACACTAATGTCTTTAGAAAGAAGTCTACATATTCAAAAGTATAAATTCAGCTAAATATATTATAAATATTCTAGAGGCCTGGTGCATAGATTCATGCACTGTTGGGTCCCTCAGCATGGTCTGTGGGGATCGGCAGAAATTGGCAGTCCAACTACCGCTCCTGCCTGCTGCTCCTGCTCATTCTGGCACCACTGTGCTTACTGTGGGCTCGCGCCCAGTTAGTCCTGATCGGGAGAGGCTCACACTGCCACCGCAGCAGCAGCGGTGCTGGTCAGCCGTGAGCCCGACATTTGGTGCCCGTCAGTCAGCTGAGTGGAGCTCTAGCTGTGGAAGTGCACTTACCACCAGAGGAGAGCTCCTGTGTTGAGCATCTGCATCCTGTTGGTCAGTGCACATCATAGCAACTGGTCGACCAGTTGTTCAGTCATTTGGTTGCTTAGGCTTTATATATATAGATAGCATGTAATATTGTATAGACATTAAACTTGTGTTTTGAGGATGTTAAATGATGTGAGAAATATTCAGGGCATATTATATTATATTATTATTAGATGCCCGATGCACGAAGATTTGTGCAAGAATGGGCCTTCCCCTGGCTGCTGGAACCGCCTTCACTCCAGCCAGAATCGCCTTTTCGCCTTCTCATGTTGCTCAGAGGCCCAGTGAGACTGGGGTGGTGCCTTCATCATCACATTAATTTTATTGGACAAAATAGTATTTAAAAGGAAAGTAGTGGTTTAAATAAAAGCACTTAGGACAAGACCCAACTTGGAGGAACAAAGTAAAAAAACAAAAACAAACAAAAATAACCCTTTTGATTCTTTTTTTCTAATTTTCCTTGTTTATTTTTTAAACAAGTGGATTTGAGGCAATGCAATCTATTTACTTCCTGCTTCCATATTGCTGCTGTAATTTTCTTTGCTGGATATTACACCAAATAAATATAGTTTTATTATCGACCAAAAATATGAACAAAGAGTTGATTTAAAACAGCTTCCTTCTAAAAATCTAGAAAAATAGGGAATGTTGGTTATGTTCCTTTACTGCCCCTAATTGCAAATTTAAAACATCAGATGACTTCAAAGAAGATAACGAAAGAACTGTCTTTCACTCAATATGGCCAGCAACCTAACAGTGTGGATCTATATAGCCCAACGGGGCCATAAAAGTCAATATTAGCATCAGAAGGGAAGAAAGCATGATTTATGCACTTGAGATTGCTTCTGCTCCATCTTGTGCTCTTCCTTTTTGTTAAAACCTAAAACCAGTAGGAAGTAGAACACTAATGCTTGAAATAGAACTGATCCCCATGCTGTGAGAGAAACTGAGCTTCCTAGAAACAGTTGTGACTGCATTAGATATAAACCAATGTATATAATAGTTATGAAATATGAAATTGCCCTTTGAACATGTAATGTTATATATATTTATATGTTGCTATATATATATATATATATGTACAATATGTAATATTGTATAGTCATTATATATATCTTTTAAAATATCTTTAAGTTTTTTAAACATTTTAATGTTCCAGATCAAATTATCCTGATAGTTTATCCAAAATTTTCCCTTTAATGAAAATAACTAACTGCAAAATATACTAGGAATGTATAAGAATAAAATAAAAAAATCAAACATCTCTAAACTTCTGAATTACTATGTAGACAGCATTTAAAAGTGTGGCTACTGTAGGTATCCTATAACCCCCAATACTATAACTGTAAAGGGTAAAAGTAAGGTAGACTTCTAAATGAAAATACAAATCTGTTGAATGATAAGCCTATCAGTTATTATTTGTTAATTAAAAGAAAACGTAAAAGGCAATAAGTAAATACAACCATACTAAGAAAATAACACTAGGAAACACCTTCACATATATTTCAGCCAAAGAAATGGCTGAACGTTCTCAGCCAAAGTCACAAAGTCAATTTGAAAATGAACAAGAAAAAAAGAGAAGAGGTACCTGATTGAATTAACTGTGTAGGTCTTTGTTCTTTAGTATTTAAAGATCTATTGTTAAAATGAGTCTGAAAGCTTAAAGGGACCTAGTAAACAAACATCTTCCTTTTCCATGCATTTTAAAACATCTGATCCTTGCTGCTGAGTTATTTACTGAATAGAGTTCATGGTGTCTGTAATTTCAAATACATAAATAAAATAATTTGATCAAATGAATAGCACAAGAGGAGAAAAAAAAGTTTGCACACATAAAAAGTCCCTGTGATTTTCAGTGAAGAATGGATGCCCAAATATAAACCATGAGTTTCTAAAACATACCTTTTCCTACCTTGACTATGCTTGATAAATTATTGTATAGATTTCCCAAAAGATACTGCTTTGAGCCTGGCCTCAGTGGCTCAGTGGTTCAGCGTCACCCTATGAACCAGAAGGTCATGATTGGAGCCTGCAGAAGGCAGCCAATCAATGATTCTCTCATTGATGTTTCTGCCTCTCTCTCTCCCTCTCCCTTCCTCTCTGAAATCAATGAAAAAATATATTTTTATAAAGACTGCTTTGAGAGCTAAATGCACGGTTTTTAAAAGAGCAAGCTAATATGGTTTACTATAATTTTTATTCTGCTTTCAATGTCATCTTACCCCAAAATAACATTTTGCTCTTAGTAGGGATTATTAATTTTTGTGTGCCATGAAGAGGGACACCTAAACAAGGCACAGAGACCAGGGAAGAAGTAGCAGCCCAAGGGGCCAAGAGCAACGGATGACCATTTTCACATGCAAGCTTGATCTGCTTGCACACCAATGCGTCCTGATCCTCTGTGGGGAAATGGCTTTATTCCTGAATCTAATTCGTGATCTAAACAAGGAAGTGAATTTGGCTGCAAGGCTTCTCTAGGGGGTAAACAGCTACCCTGATTCAGGTCTTTCTGTCTAAACATGGAACAAATAGATCAATTTTCCTTCATATTTCCCTTTTTCATGTGTAATTATTAAATGACTATTGTTTAGGGATATAGGTCAAAAAGTAGGTTTTCAAAATGGAATAACACAGAATGTTGAATTTTGAAGTTAAATCAAATTTAATACTTATATTTAAATATTTTTAAATATTTTATATAAAGTCTATTTTCCAGTCTTGACATTTTCTGAAATGCTACATACGTTGAATATGTAAAATCAACATCTTTTTTGAAGTTATCAAGTCCAAGTCATTTGATAGCCAACTGGTATATATTTCAAATTTTAAAAATTAAATGTAATAATCTCATAGTTAAAACAATCAAATACAAACGGTAAAACACAAAAAAAAGAATTACGTATCTCCACCCAGTTCTCCCACTACAATTCTCACCACATAATCACTTTTATTATTTTTAAAACATGCATTGTGAAATATAACACATAGAGGAAAAATGCATTTAAAATGTACACCAAAACAAATCACTCTGAAGTGAATGCCTGGATAAAGAAATAGAACATGGTCTTATCCCCATGGTCGGCAAACTGTGGCTTGTGAGCCATATCCAGCTCTTTGGCTCCTTACGTGTGGCTCTTCCACAAAATATCATGACCTGTGAGAGTCTATTTTGAAGAAGTGGCGTTAGAAGAAATTTAATTTTAAAAAATTTGGCTCTCTCTGGGTGGCTGACAACATGGATCTGTCTCTCACCCAATGGTGTGAGCTAGGCCCTCCCTGGAAAAGAAACCTGAGTCCCCCAAGATATGTGATCAGTAACAGGACCCGGCCAGCAGAAGAGGGGATCTCAAGGCAGGTGCTGGGCGTGGAGGCCACAGGGGCATAGACTACCAAGCAGACAGAACTGAACCTCACCTCACCCTGCTTGGCCCCAGAGGATGGCTGGTTAGCCAGAGACTTGTAAGATTCCTCAGATTAGGAACAACCTAAGACAGGCACAGTCACAGTGGGGCCAACAGGAGAGAACTAAAAAGTCAACAGAGGTGGGGCACAGACCTTCACCCCCTAACCTTGCAGGGGCCTGAACTCCTACCCCTTCTAAGGGGGGTATCATGCCCCCATGGGTGCTTTGCCTCCCCCACACAGCTCAGATTGGAACCCAGGTTACAGACGGAAACTTGGCCAGCAACAGCTGCCCTATATCTAAATGCAGTCTAGTACCAGGAATACTCAGGGCCTACTCAAGAATGCAAATAATCCTTTCCACTAATATTTACAGGGTAAACTATGATTATTGCTTGAGTATTAAATTTGACAATAAAATGGTAATCAAGTTTTCAGATTAATTTAAATTGGCCAAGGGAAGTAAGTGAATATGCAAGAAAATTTAAATGTACCGGATAAAAAGCTGTTCCTAAAATATTAACTAAAATTTCTATTAGTAGTTCATCTCACTGTAAAATTGGCTAACATGCAAAGAATCTAAAGCAGTCATATTTTTGTGCAAAAATTAAAATTTAAAGTTACCAAGACTGCAATATAAAATTTCCAAAAGCCCCCATTAATCAAAAAAGGGGGGGGGTAGTGAGGTAATAACATGTAAGAAAAAATATCCTGTAAGTAAATTACATATAGAAAATTCTTACTCCAGAAAATTAATTTCCATGTGTGATGCCAACAGCGGGACACCCATGAAAAACACACATCATGTCAAAATAAGCCAAAGGAAAATCATTTGGGCAAAAATAAAAAGAATCCCAAGTCTAGTTTGCAGAAAAGATTCCTTTATTAACTTCTGGTCGAGAATATGTTTGTGTATTTTCAGAAAACAACTCCAAGACCATATGGATTCCTGAAACAAAGAGGAACTGACAGGTCTGTTCCAACATCAAAGACAGGCTAGAGTTGGAAAACACTGACAACACCTTGCCATGCTAGCAGTCAGCAGCTGTGCATTGCTGCAGGCAGCCCAGGACCAAACCAGAGAGGGTGGAACCTGCATTGCCACCATATGTCCACCATCCAGATACCATTGCTAACATGTACACATAAGGAACTATTTGACATTGAAACTGGGACTCAGAACAGTTGGACATTGAAACTGAGACTCAAACATTTTTTGTTCTTATACATTTATTTCCAGTATGCAGATGCAAGATCTTTTTAAAGAAAAGAAACAGGGGGAAAAGATTGATACAGAGGCAAAGAAGCATTGAACAGACTGTCAAACTACAGGGGGAAGGCAGGGGAGGGTGAAAGGCGGGGGCTGTAAGAGATCAACCAAAGGACTTGTATGCATGCATATAAGCATAACCAATGGATATAAGACACTGGGGCGAGGGGGCAGGTGAGGGCATGTGCTAGGGAGTAGGGGAGCCTGAGGGGAGGACAATTGTAGGGGGAAAGAAAAACATATATACTACTATTTGCAATACTTAAAAGAATAAAAAATAAATTTAAAAAGAAGTAAACTAGAACTTAAATAGTGGAAAAAAATAAAGTTTTCCGTAAAACGTAAAAAAAGAAAAGGAAAATAAATAAATAAATAAATACATACATACATACAAAATTTGGCTCTCAAAAGAAATTTCAATTGATGTACTGTTGATATTTGGCTCTGTTGACTAATGAGTTTGCCGACCACTGCCCTAGCCAGCTTGGCTCAGTGAATAGAGCGTCAGCCTGCGGAATGAAGGGTCACAGTTTTGATTCCAGCCAAGAGCATATATGTCTAGGTTGCAGGCTCGATCGCAAGTAGTAGGAGGCATGCAGGAGGCAGCTGATCAATGATTCTTGCTCATCATTGATGTTTAAATCTCTCTATCCCTCTCCCTTCCTCTCTCACATTAATATATATATATAGAAATAGAACATGCCGAAACTGGTTTGGCTCAGTGGATAGAGCATCGGACTGCGGACTGAAGGGTCCCAGGTTCAATTCCAGTCAAGGGCATGTACCTTGGCTGCGAGCACATCCCCAGTAGGGGGTGTGCAAGAGGGGCAGCTGATCATTGTTTCTCTCTCATCCATATTTCTGACTTTCAATCCCTCTCCCTTCCTCTCTGTAAAAAAAATCAATAAAATAAATTTTAAAAAAGGAAAAAAAGAAATAGAACATGGCTAGTACCTCAGAGGAGCCTGCATTTCCCTTTCTAATCCTTAACCCCCTCACTAAGATAACCACCAACCTGCCTTCTGTGGTAGTTCCTTCAGTGTTTTTCTTTTAACTTTAATTACTCATTTTCATCTCTATACTTTATAATATAGTTTTGCTTATTTTGTCATTTATATAAATGAATTTACATACATTTACCGTTATGCATTATTTTGTATGTAGTTTTCTTCACTCAACATGATATTTGAGATATGAATCTTGATATAGCTATAGTATGTTTATTTTCATCACTGTATAATATTATTTTCCATGAATATACTATAATTTGTTTATTTTTATTATGGTAATACATACATAACATAAAATTTGCCATTTTAAACCATTTTCAGTATACGATTCAGTGGCATTAGCACAGTATTGCAACCATCACTACTATTTCATGTTCCCAAATAGAAATCTTATACCTATTAAATGATAACTCCCTATTCTCTCCTCCTTCCAGGCCCAGGTAATATCTATTTTACTTTTCTATATCTATGTAATTGCCAATTTTAGGTAAGCCATGTCAGTGGAATCATACAATATTGTCTTTTATGATTGAACCAATGTTTTCAAGGTTCACCCGTGTTGTAAGATATATCAGAACTTCATTCCTTTTTAAGGCTAAATAATATTCCCTTGAATGGATATACCAATTTTTGCTTATTCATTCATCTGTGGATGAAAATTTCGATTGTTTCCACTTTGTGGCTACTATGAATAACAGTGCTACAAACAATGACATACACGTATCTGTTAGAGTCTCTGCTTACAATTATTTTGTGTGTATACTTAGAAGTGGAATTTTAGGGTCATGTGGTAATTTTGTTTGACTTTTGGAGAAATCACCACACAATTCTCCACAGAGACTGTACCATTTTATATTCCTACCAGCAATGTATGAAGGTTCCAATTTCTCCACATACTCACTTATTTTCTCAGTTGTTGTTGTTTTTAAATAATAGCCATGTTTATTTTACTGTTGCTGGTATTTTGTTTTTTTTCTAGTCTGGGGCCATTGCAAATATGCTGATCATAGCATTATTGTGCCTCTTAGAGCATATGAGAATACATTTTCAATTGGGTACATACCTGGAAATAGGATTGCTTCACAGGACATGTGCATATTCAACTTTAGTAGAAAATATCAAATAGTTTTTCAAAGTGTTTACACCAACTTACATCCCACCAGCACATATCCGATTTCCTGGTGTACTTGCTGTTATAAGGATTTTTAAGTTTTGCCATCTAGTAGATATAGAGTGAAACTCCTTTTGCCTTGAATTTTCATTATTATCAATGAGGTTGAGCACTTTTTCATACATTTATTAACTTTTTGATATCCTCTTTTATGAACAGCCTATTCAATAATGAACAGTATGCTCAATAATATTGTCCATTTTCCCCCATTGCACCATCTCTCATTTTCTTATGGAGTTTTAAGAGTTCCATATATGTCCTGGAGAACTCTCCATCAATTACATGTATTATAAAGACCTAATTTATTGCTTATATGTGCTTTCAGAGTTGTTTTATTAAATGCTCATATGGGCTAATTCAAATAGTTATTTTTGGCTTTGCTTCCTTGTTCTCGCAGAAAATGATAAAATCATATACATTTTCTGCATCCTACAGTTTTTCATTACCAATGTATTTGTAAGTCTCCCTATCAGTACAATGAAACACAGGCCAAGGAGACTACTGCTAGGGACCATCATGAAGGGTGCATTGGAGGCTTGTCCCATCAAAGTCCTCTGACTTCACTTACATCATGCTTTCACCAGTGAAACCAACATTCTCTCTAAAAATCAATAGAAGCTCAATGGAAAACCAATAGAGGTTATAATTTAAACATTGTGAAAAATCTCATTTAAGGTATAAATGACCTCCAAGAGAATATTCATGTAGAACAAAACCACATGAGGAAATCCCCACTGGATGATAGAACAACAGCAGCAGTGGCCAACTCTGCAGTCCATACTTATTAAGTATTTACCAAATGATTTCTATATAATTGCTCATCTAGTCTTACAACACAATGCTATTATAAGGCAAGTTTCTCAAGCAATGCTCTACCCATATGAGGAATACAGTAGGAAAATCTAATAACTTTTTGTTATTCTCACATGTGAACAGGATGTATGCTAAAAAATTCAAATTTTATTCAGTTAATAGCATTTGAAACTAAAACATAAAGCTAGTCCTTCATCTAAAGATGTCAATCCAATGGAATTCTACCTTTCAAATAAATAAGAATTCCCACAGGAAATCATTTGGAATAGGAAAAGATCTTCACATTTTAAGCACATTTTATTTTAGCTACTTTTGTTTTTATTTGCATTAAGTTCTGCTTTGAAAACATTAAAGATAGTCCTAGCTGTTTTTTAAAACATTTTTTATTAATTTCAGAAAGGAAGGGAGAGGGAGAGATAAAAATATCAATGATGAGAATCATTGATCTGCTTTCTCCTTCACGTCCCCCACTGGAGATGGAACCAGCAACCCAGGTATGTGCCCTGATCAGGAATCGAACCGCAACCTCCAGGTTCCTAGGTCAATGCTTAACCACTGAACCATGCGGGCCAGGCAGCCCTAGACATTTTGGCTCAGTGGGTAGATAGAACCCACAGACTGAAGGGTCCTGGATTTGATTCTGGTCAAGGACATGAACCTCGCTTAGGGTGCATGCAGGGTGCATTCAGGAGGCAACAAATCAATTTGTCTTTCTCACATTGATGTTTTTCTGTCTCCCCTCGCCCCAATTCTCTTTTAAAAAAATCAATGGAAAAATATCCTTGGGTGAGGATTAACAACAATAGAAAAAACTTTAAAGACACTAGGAATTTAAAACAATATTAATAGTGTGGCTTATCTGAATGTTCCCCTCTCCCTTTAGTTTTGTAAATCTAAGACAAAAAAGAAAAATTAATCAAGAGAAAAAGTAAGAATTTCTTAACAAAATCAGTGAAGTGTGAATCATCTTTTTTTCCCAACTTTTAAATAACAACAAACAAACAATAAATAAATAAGTATGGGACCAGTGGCATTGGCAAGTTCTGATAGAAAAAAATAAAAGGCATCTGGTTCAGCTAAATACCCTTCCACAGGCTTAGCTCACACAAGAGGTCCTACCCTTCCAGAAAGCTTCCCACAGGGTCTACAAGCCATCTCCAAAGATCAGAGGAGCAACTTTGCAGGCTTAGGTTAAAATCCTGAACTGCTTTTCAAGGATACGATGGAGAATGACAACTGTCTCTCAGAACACACTTTGAAAAGAACAAAAACAGTTAAACAAAAAATGAAACAAAATTTCAACAAAGTATAAATGAAGCCTGACCCAGTGCGATAATTCTGACAGCTAAGAAAATAACAGAAGTTCTTGGGGCAGAGAGTTGCCAGGAGCTGTCTCCAAACACAGATTCCTCTCCAAGCCAAAGGTTGTGTCCAAGCTTACTGAGATTTCTATCCATAACCATACAGTGAGAGAGAAACAAATTGAATAGGTTTGGCTATAATTTTCCTTGTCATAGGAATAGCAGAAATGCCTTTCAGTGAGGAAAATGGGAAACAATGATTGTCTTCCAAGGGGCAAATTTATCCTGTGCTTTGGAATTAATTGAAAAAGCTATGGAGATGGGAGCACCTCTTTTCCCCTAAACACACACACACACACACACACACACACACACACACACACACACTCACGCACGCACGCGTACACACATACACATGCACACACATGTACTACACACACAATAACACAGTGATATAAGCCTGGTTCGGAAACCTGGTATAGGACACTTAAAAATGTCAGAAGAGAAAATACACCTGGTATTCTAAGGAAGAATGTACATGGTATCTGTACGCCCTCCAACCTTCCTCCTGAAGAGAAACAGAAAGGACTCGCATCACTCAGCTCTCAAACCACAGCCAGAAAACACCCAAACACTCTGATCTCAGATAAAGGAATAAAGCCAAGAGGCCACCAATAATTTATTGGAAAAAACAATGTTTAAAAAGAGTCATTCAAGCAAGATACAAAAAGTGCAAAACAATTATGCAAAATATCCCAGTCTATAGAATAATAAAGAAAATAATTTTAAAGCATCAAAAGCAAATAGCCCATCAGAGGAAAAGATCAGGTTCTCCTAAGATTTCTGTCCAGAAACATGCCACAACTAGAAGACAATGGAGAAATGGCTACAATCATGATCCAAAGTATTATTAAGTTAAAGGAAAACAACTGGCATCGCAAACACTGAAGATCTTGTGAATTACGCACATCTATGAGCCCTTCCTAAAAATACTTTATAAATAGACCTTCACAATGAAACAGAGCTAATATAAAGAGAAAGTGAGCTATTTTAGGAATGAAAAGCCATGGTAGATGGAGGATGGAGATTGCTGACTTCAATACAGTTTTAGGACAATGTTTTAAGCATGCACATTGTAAAAATAATAACACCAGTAATTAAAATGGAGACAAAGGCAAGTGGAAAGGAAAAGACAGACTTCATAGAGAGGCAATCAATACATAGTTGAAATTTAAAATAGTATTCTACAGAATTATCCTGTTTGTATAAAACTATTTTTAACCCTTCTATCTATAGTTATATCTCCTCTACAGGCCCGGTGCACAAAATTTGGGCATGAGGGGGGTCCCCTCAGCCCAGCCTGCACTCTCTCCAATTTGGGACCCCTCAGGAGATGTCCAACTGCCAGTTTAGGCCCACTGGCCTGGTCACTCCTAACTCCCCCTGCCCTCCGCTGGCCTGCTCACCCCTTACTGCCCCCACTGCTGGCTTGGTCACACCCACTTCCCCTCTCTGTCAGCCTAATTGCCTCCATCTGCTCCCCTCTGCCAGCCTAGTCACCCTTAACTGTCCCCTCTGCCAGCTTGGTCACCCCTTATGCCCACCCCCTGCCAGGCTGGTCACCCCATGCAGCCTGCTATTCAGTCATTTGGTTGTCTCTCACTAACCCCCTGCCAGCCTGGTCACCCATTCAGCCTGCTATTCAGTCATTTGGTCGACCCCCACTAACCGCCCTGCTGGCCTGGTGGTAGGCAACCATCTAGTGAAGAAGTGATGGTCAATTTGCATATAACCTCTTTATTGTATAGAATATGTATTTATAAGTATATTTCAAATGACATCAACCTAATGTTAATGATAGTTATTTCTGGATGATAGAATTTCAGGTGATGTTTTTAAGCTTTCCTTTTTGTGTTTTTTCATTAGCTGACATACAAATGTGTGTGTGTGTGTGTGTGTGTGTGTGTGTGTGTGTGTGTGTGTATTACAATGTGATGTTTTATAAAAGACTAAAACAAATATGGAAGGTTGCTAATATGGTAATTTATCATTAAAATGTTAAGTTATTATATTGAAAGTCTCAATCAGTTTCTTCTGTCCTCCCTTATCACATCTATTGATATCAATATGATGATTTTTCTCTTGTATTTCCCTTTCTGTTATATTCAACAATGTTTATGTATGGAGATATATTTGCATCTTCTATGTTGTCACCTTTATGAACAATTGTTACCTGAACATTACAGATCAGATCAGTAAACATCTTTGCCCACGTACACTTTAAACTGAAAAGGTGAGGTCAGAACCCAGATCTATCTCATGCCAGTGCCCATAGTATTTACAGCATCCCATATTAAGAACAATTTCTTTTCTTACTCCATATTTTAAAAATAATCCATGTACAAAAGTAATACCTTTGGAATATACTGTGAATCTACTTCTTGAAATAAAGAAAACCTCTTATTACTCTAAAATCCAAAATTTTAAAGGAGCTTTGAAAAATTCATATACAAGCGAGCACATGGCAGCTAGTTCTTCGCCTCAGTTCAGCTACAAGGAAGGTTGTCTGATCATGAAAGCTCTCAGAAGAGATTCTCTGAAGCAGCAAATGGGTAGCATTTCACTGATTTAGTGCCCACTGAGGTTACCACCAAATTAGTGATTTATTTTCCACCATAAAAGCAAATTTAGAAGCAAATTACTGTTGCCAAATGACATCTATGTAAAATATGGTCTCTACTTTATAGCAAGCACAATTAACAATTAGAAATAAGTTTAAAAAGCTATTCGCTCTTGCAAATTTCAATTTCTGAAAAATACAGATTTAAGTCCATCAGATCCAAAAGTAAATTTCAAAAGGTGAAATTAATGGAAAATTTTCTCACCTGTTGGGCAATCTTTGTTTTATATTCATGTCTACCTCTTTAACTGGGATCAGCCCATGTTTCAGGAACTGGTGTTACAAGTTTATCACCACTCCTTAACTCTTATTTGTTCTCCTTTTAGTTTCAAAATTCTATCACTGAATAAATAATTCTATTGGAAATGGGTAAGTCGCATGCATTATCTCTTCATCACCAGATGTTTGACATTCAGAGAGAGCACAAATGCAAATGGTAACTCAGTTGCTTTGTTTTGATTACAATTTTAGGAGTTTTAGAAATTACATTTAATTTGGCAGGGACTTTATTTTGTTTCTTTAATTAAAAGTTGTCACCCCAAATTTGAAACAAGCAAAAGGCACTAAATTTCTATTGTCTGATAGGTTCAATATGGGGATATATTTCTATACTGTCTACAAATTCCACCACTGGGAAAAAAAAAAAAAGAAGGAAGCAATCTGAAAAATCAGTGCAGTTTAATTTTCCCATTTGGGTGTACTGAAGAAGAGAAAAATACAATTCTTCATCAGGAATTACTGTAGTTTCATAATTAATATTACAAGAGTGAAAAGTTTTATTAAGTCTACTAGAGGCCCAGTGCACAAAATTCATTCACAGGTAGGGTCTCTAGGCCTGACCTGCTGGCCGGGACTTTCCTTCATTCCGCGCCACCCTCTGGTGGTCAGCACTCATTATAGCAAGCAAGCAAACTCCCTGTCTCCTGGTCAAATTCCTGAGGGGACAATTTGCATATTAGGTTTTTATATATATACCAGAGACCCAGTAGATGAAATTCATGCACTGGGGGGTAGAAGGGGAAGGCAGTGTCCCTTAGCCCAGCTTGCACCCTCTCCAATCTGGGACCCCTCAGGGGATATCGCACATGGATCGAACCTAAACTGGCAGTTGGACATCCCTCTCATAATCCAGGACTGCTGGCTCCCAAACACTCACCTGCCTCCCAGCCTGATCACTCCCTGATCAATTCCTCACAGCTCCCCTGCCAGCCCAATTGCCCACAACTGTCCTCCCCTGCTGGCCCGACAGTCCCTAACTGCCCTCTCCTGCCAGCTTGGTCACCCCCAACTGCCCTCCCCTACAGGCCTGGTCCCCCGCAACTGCCTTTTCCTGCCAGCCTGGTCACCCCTAACTGCCCTTCCCTGCAGGCCAGGTCACCCCCAAATGCTCTCCCCTACTGGCCCAGTCACCCCTAACTATCCTCCCCTGCCAGCCTGGTGGCCACCATCTGCCCTCCCCTGCTGGCCTGGTTGCCCACAACTACCCTCCACTGCCAGCCATCTTGTGGTGGCCAGGTTTGATCACATGGGAGTGGCCATCTTGTGCAAGGGTGTGAGGGTCAATTTGCATATTACCTCTTTATTATATAGGATAGATTGTTAAATAGAGAAATAAAAACAACTATAATTAATCATGGAGTTTGGAATGATTCTGCTATATTGGTTGCCCTACCATAACCATTGATTAACACAACAAAACCCTTATTGTCATCTTCCATTTTCTTTCTCTTTTGTACCTTCCCATGATACCAATGAAAAAAAAGATACTGCATTACCTGAATGAATTACCTGTAACACTAATAATATTACTTAATCCACTCTGTTGGCTTGCACGTCTCAAGGCACAAAATATATGCTCTCTATATACCTACTAACAACTCTATTTAGCAATACTGCAAATAATTTATTCAAATTAACATGAACTACAAAATTGGTGGTTCTTGCCTTTTCTTAGACTCAGTTCTTGAAGGGTAAGTGTTGGCAATGAGCTTTTATTTTTGACTTAAACACTAGCTTGATCAAGTCTTTAAAAATAAAACTGCAGGTCTAGGCACCTGAGTGATATTATGCATGATACTTAAAAAAGAGTTTGAAAAGATGATACCAATGCACATATCAAACTGTTCTTTGTCATGATTCCTTAGAAATCCTTCCCTGCCCACGCCCTTCCTCTTTCTTCAGAGCCTGTGTAGGTGGAATGTGCCACTTGATAAATGCAGTCTAATTATATAACATCACTTCTTGTTTCACAAGATGTTATACCAGGGT
Organism: Antrozous pallidus; assembly: GCA_027563665.1. Lineage (NCBI taxonomy): Eukaryota > Metazoa > Chordata > Mammalia > Chiroptera > Vespertilionidae > Antrozous > Antrozous pallidus. Next base: position 27,719,786 of record CM050518.1, read on the forward strand.
TACCTTATTTTGTCCCTGTTATATAATTGGATTGTAGGATGCTTAAGCCTGTATACCTACCTGAATATTAACTTTATCTCTGTCTTATTTAATTCCAAGATGATCAGTCTAATTTTACACTTTTAAGGACAACTTTATCTTTGAATAAAAGACCTTCTGCCTTGCCTCCTTTTCCTATCAACCAAAAAATTTGTAAGTCAAACTCTTTTATCCCCTGGCTATCATATATGCTGTACTTCTTACAGAGAAATTTCTCTACATTTGAGCAAAAGAGAGCCAGAAAGTAATAACAATATAGGGAACAAAGAATAACCATAAATTTGAAACAATATTAATTATTTTCCTTAAAAGAAATTTAATCTGATTTAAAATTTTTCATTAATTTTAGAACATGGACTTTTAATTCTACCAAAGGTGCAAATAAAATCATGGAATTTTGTGATTTTACTGGAGGAGGGGGGTGGACATACACAAGAGCTTCATGAACACACAGGTAAAGTAGTAAAATTGCCATCAGTTTTAATCATATAACCTACCACTGTCTATTTTAAATACAATTTTCTAAAATCAACAATAAGGAAATAGATTAAACCCCAGAAGGAAAATGGGAAGAAGCTACAGTGCAATCAATACCATCTCACATTTCTTCAGGGAAAACCAAAAACTTCAAAGGGAATGATGCCTTATTATTCAGTGAAACTTATTATTTAAACATTTTGAATAGCAAAAACAAAAGAAGAAAGAAGCACAATGGTATGGCAATTAACACAGGGCCCTGGTGAAAGAATGTTCAGTATTTAAATCGAGTTTAGACACAACAATGGGTTCTACTGTGTGGCAGGGGATTGGTATCTGCTGTGGATAATTTCTTCCATATTTGCGTAGGTTTGTTTTGCTAGATCAGCAGAAGGGGTACAAGATGGGACTAAGAACAATTATATAACAGCAGGTCTATGATATTTTTCCCAGCCACTCCCACCTCCCCAGCATATGCCTCACTTCCCCCTACTGTCTGTGTCCATTGGTTATGCTTACTGGTATATGCCAAGCATACAAGTCCTTTGGTTGATCTCTTACTCCCCATTCCACCTTCTCCTCCCTTTCCTCTGAGGTTTGATGGTTTGTTCAATGCTTTTGTCTCTGGAACTATTTTTTTCATCAGGTCTATGATTTTTAAGTACTGCTATATGACAGAGGCATTTAATCAAAAGACAGATCACTTATCTAAACATTATTGTCAGAGAAACAAGAATCTTCCACCAGTTTTCACTTTCAAAAAGTAAAAGAGCAAAAATTGGATTTTTTAAATCTTTACTGTTGAGAGCAATACAGATGCCCCCTCCCGCATTTATTTTTCACAGACATCAAGATTGGCACACAGGAGAGGCAAATTTTAAGGAAAAAGGAAGTTAGGAATCTTAATTTAAATAAATCTCATTACTAGATTTTGTTTGCAAAATTTTATCCTCTTTTATTTTTCCTCAGATTAATCTGTTGCTTGACCAACCAAATATATATTTTTTCTCATTAAATGAAGGTGCAGAAACATATATGAATATCTGTGTTCAAAATTCTCCAAACATCAGCCAGTATCAACAATCTTGGAGATTTTCATTCCCATTTATTACACACCCACCATTACAACATAATCAACACCAGTCTTCATTGGAATCTATTATACTAACATTTCTCCCTACCCTTGAATTTTTCAGATTCCTAAAGAAAATGTTTTTGAACACACAAATATTCTTCAAGGAAGGAAATACAGTATTTCAGCATGTAAAGGAATGAGAAAAGAAAGAAGTCATTGTGATATGATCAGAAAAGCTTGCACAAGGGAAGCAGTGCACAGAACATAAGAACTCTTTTGGTTCACTTTGCTTTGTAAAATCCCCAGCAGCTTAGGATTTTCATTAAGAAGAAATGGTTGTTTTGGTAGAGGTTGTTTACTAATTATTCTAGCCACAATCCTAAAAAGCATTTTTTCTATTTAAATCTGAATAACAGAAAATATAGGTAAAATTTACCATTGATGTGATACCAAGAAAACTATCATTTTCACCTTAAATCTACAATTTGTGAATGATGATATTTTAAGAATTGCTGTGCTTCAGTAGCATTAAATAAAATTAGCAGAGTCTTTTTTTAAGGAAAATTTTCTACATTTAACAATGAATATTCAAATCAGTATTTATTCCCCAAAGCTTATTAACTTTGAAAGTTTATTTTGCCATATGCCTGAAGAAGCATTTAGAAGAGTAAGTCAAAATATACTCTTAAAATGAAGTGAACAGTCCTTTATCTTACTGAGCTGATATAATGAAAGCCAAAAGTCTGTCTTAAGGTCATCCTCTGGAAAGAGATACAAAACTTAAGTTTCAATTTTAACTAAATGGTAAGTAGTAAGTAATAAAATCAGTATTCTTAAAAAATAGTAAGCAATAAAATCCATTTTCTAAAAAAAAAATCTAGTAAACAGAAAATCAGTTTTCTTTATTACTCTACTAGTCTATTTTATTGGCAATATACAAATAAAAATAATATCTCTGCAGCCTCTTAGGAAAGCCGTTTGACATGCATTATTGCATTTAATTTAATACTCAACATAATATCTCACAATGGAAAGCATTATTTCCATTCTGTATATGAGGATATTGAGATTCAAGTTAAATGATCTACCTAAATTCTCAGGACCAGTAACAGCCAATCCTGAGCATCCCTACTTCTGCTTTTGCTGCCATGTGCTTACCACCAGGACATGACTGGGCTAGCCCGAGAAAAAGCTGCAAGGAGCCTGTTGGAGGATGAAGTACAATGGGGAGCAGAGTCCAGTCCTCTCTCAGAAGAGACCACAGGCATTGGATAACTCAGCCAGTTCCATGATACCATCTATCTAGCCCATTGCTGACTACATACATGTGAGAGAGCTCTGCTGAGACATGCTCAGAACAGTAGACCATTATAACCATATTGCAAGAAACAATAAGTAATTGGTGTTTTGATCTGTGAAGTTTTGGGGGTAGCTTATCATACAAGACTAGAGGCCTGGTGCACAAAATTCCTGCATGGGGTGGGAGGTTGTCCCTCAGCTCAATCTGCACCCTCTCCAATCTGGGACCCCTCAGGGGATATCCAACTGCAGGTTTAGGCCTGATCTGACAGAAACATCCCTCTCACAATCTAGGACTAGTGGCTCCTAACCATTCACCTGCCTGCCTGCTTAATTGCCCCTAACCATTTCTGCCTGCCAGCCTGATCACCACTTAACTGCTACCCTGACGGCCTGATTGCCCCTAACTGCCCTCCTTTGCTGGCCTGATCCCCCTCCCAACTACCCTCCCTTGCAGACCTATTTGCCCCCAACTGCCCTCCCCTGCAGGCCCAGTTGTCCCCACCTGCCCTTCCCTACAAGCTATCTTATGGTGGCCATATTGTGGCCATATTGTGAGGGTGGCCATCTTGCGGTGGCCATCTTTTTGTGACCATCTTGTGACAACATCACACGAGAGCATTGCACAAGGGTGTGACGTCACTTAGGCTATTATTATATAGGATTATTGGGGCAATAGTCCACTGATACGCAATTCAAAGTTGCCAACACACAAAGCCTTGGCATTGGTACTGGCTGACCAAGAAGAATTTGGAGGCTCAACATAATGTTAATACAATTTGATAGATAAGAGACTCAAGAAGTTAGCCAATCACCCAGCCAGTGTGGCTCAACAGTTGAGCATCGACATATGAACGAGGAGGTCACGATTCAATTCCAGGTCATGGCATATGCCTGGGTTATGGACTCCGTCCCCAGTAGGAGTATACAGGAGGCAGCTTATCAGTGATTCTCATCATTGATGCTTCAAACTCTTTGAAGTCAATAAAAACATATATATTTTTTTAAAGTTAGACAATCTTAGACTCTACATAAGCATCAATAGACTTATCTCTATATATAAAAGGCTAAGCAACCATCTGAACATTTTACCAGCCAGTAGGTATGACACACAGAGACCACCAGGGGGCAGATGCTCAATGCAGGAGCTGCCAAGCTGTGGTGACTTGGCATCAGTGGTTCTTGGGTAATGCACCTCAGAACCAGAGAAGAGGGAGCCTGATTCCTCACAGGGAGCCCAATTCCTCACAGGGTCACGCGATTCCACCTTTGGCCATGGGTTATGTTGTTCCGGGGGCACTGTTGGCCCCGAATTTAGTTTATTGCATACTTGCTTTTGCCTTCCACACCCTTTATGACAGCAACTTTGCAAGAGTGCCCTCTAACATTCTGGGACCCCTCAGGGGATATTGGAGAGCCAGTTTCCAACTAATCCCCACAGGAGAGGCTGAGGGACCCCACCTGCCAGAGGGACCCTGCTCACTCCACAGATACCCTTCGAGCCATGGTGCTGCCCCAGGTGCAACCAGCCAGGGAAGGACTGTGGGAGGTTGAATCCAGGGCATGTCTGGCCCATCTCACCCAATCCCACTCCACCAGCCGACCACCTTCTAATTAATTTCCTCTCAATGTACACAAATCCATGCACTGGGCCACTAGTTTTTACAATAAAAAAGTAATTCTCCACCCTACTCCAATTATTTGTTTCTACCATGACACTTGAGCAATTTTCTAATGGTGATTGTGGAAAAATAAAAAGAATGAAACAATGGTTCAAAAATCACTAAATACTGTACTTGCTGTCTAGACTAATAATGTTAAGTAACTTTACCAGTGAAAATAATAGGGTTTTTTTGTGTTGCTTTTTAAAAATATTGTGGTGATTTAGCAAAAGTGATTGGAAATGTGAAATGTTTTATGTTCTATAATTGTCTGTTTTTTAATAACTGAAGTACATAAAGTTCTAAATCAAAATCAAGGTTAAATACAAGACAACAGTAAGGTGTCACAAGTTTTTGTGATCTACCTAGCTACCCATAATAATAGGTGCTCTAAAAACATTTTTAAAAAGCATTAATGAAAGGATAAAAATTCTTGTCCAAGTTTTAGCTTCTGTATTTCATCAAAGTACCTTTATAGCAAAAAATGTGTAATGACCTCAACTTACTTAGAAATTACCAGTGATATCATTGTTTGGATATTAAGTAGTTCCTCCACCCTTTGGCAAACCTTAAATGGTACTTCATCATTCCATGATTAAATGAAATGGTTCTGAATCAGAAAATTCCTACAATAACTACACCAATACTACCATGTGCCAGATTCAGGACCCAATGTTTTATATGTATTCATTCATTTAATCCTCACAACTGTCTTGAGGGATAAATACTACTATTACCATTGTATGAATGAGAAAATTGACACTATCCAAAATCACTCCAGTAGGACTGACAGACCTAGGATTAAACCCAAGTACCAGTATGTCTACTACCAATGCTCCTAAACATTTAGAATTATACACACTGTCAGGCAAATGACAAATTATTCTCAACATGGTGAGGTCCTTGACTTATGAGGAATTTCCTCTCTAAGATAAGAGCTGGAGAATCTGGGTCTAGCTATCAAGACTTTCTATTTATCATATCCCCTTCCCATAATGCACCCAACTTAAATAGAATTGCTAGATGTCTCTAGGGCAACAGGAAGAAAACACCAAAAATCTTTAGAATGAAACTCCACATCTAACCATTACTAAGGTAAAAACACCCTTTGATACCAATAAAATTCAAAAATAAAACTGGGCATTTAGGTATTTAAATGAGACAGACATGCTGAAGGCTTTCCAATAACTGAAGGCAATTCTAATTTGATTTTGTTCTTAGTTCAGTGCTTTAAGTTGTATCTTCTTGTTTCTCTCCTGCCATCAGAGTTTTCATAAAACAAGGACATTATGGATTATATATTCCTCACCCTTCCTTTCCTCCACATACCTTATGCTATGAAGGGAAGAAAGCAATTCTGAGTGCCTGTCAGAGACTATCCTATATAATAAAAGGCTAATATGCAAATTGACTGAACAGCAGAATGACTGGTCACTATGACGTGCACTGACCACCAGGGGACAGATGCTCAATACAGGAGCTGCCCCCTTGTGGTCAGTGTGTTCCCACAGGGGAGTTGAGCTCAGCCAGAAGCCAGGCTGATGGCTAACAAACATAGAGGAGGTGGTGTCAGGGCTAAGGATATCCAACTGATGGCTTAGGCCAGGTCCCCATGGGGATGTCAGTTGGGCATCCCCCAAGGGCTCCTGGAAAGAGGGCATAGGTCAGGCTGAGAGACATCCCCCCCCCAAGTGCATGAATTTTGTGCACCAGGCCTCTAATAGTTAATCATAGCATTGTGTACTTGAAAGTTGTTCAGAGTAAATCTTAAGCATTCCCACCACACTCACACAAAAAAAGGCTAAACAATGTGAGGTGGTGAATGTGTCCATAATCTTGATTTTGGTAACCATCCCATAATGTGCAGGTAAATCAAATCATCATGTTGCATATTTAAATATATGCATCTATATTTGTCCATTATTCCTCAAAGTTAGAAGGAAAATAAAAGAGTTCCCAGTCAAAGATACCTGTGGGGCTGTCAGGATGGCCAACATTTGTTTGACAGAATGTATCTCATCAAGAATAAATTTCAATAATAGTTAGAATATTTTTTTACGTCTACATATGAAGGGAGGCAAGTTTTCTGTCTTTATATGTCAGGATACAGTATTTTGGTATATTTTTGTCCTTTCATTAATTCTAGGGTAGCAAGTAACAAAACAGGCAAGACTCATGAAATATAATCACCAAGCATTTTCCCCTACTATCACCTTAAGTGGATAGGATGGGTTGGTGATTTTCTGGCTTCTAGAAGAAAACTCAGGCAGGCTCCATGAGTTTTCTGGTTATACTCATCTGGATCTCCCAGCCCGTAATTAATGTCTCATGTCATGGGAAAACCATGTTAGTTCCATGTCAAGGCTTCTCTTCATAAGATTCAAGGCTAATAACAGAGCTGGGTTCTTACAAGAAAGGAAGGGGTGACTTCAATAAATACCTACGTTAGACAGCTTCCTAACCTGCAAACATAGTGTGTGACACCTAGACAAGTAAGGAAAGAGCTAAGTGGAAGCCTAAAACTTCTTACTTGATTGCTGTAATAGTAAGATGAAATTATACTGTAAGCTTGGCAGGTGTTTAGAATGTGTTCTGTCTTTGGATTTCTCTCATTTTCCCTTTCTCTTCTGCGCTTTTGTGGATTCTTTAGAGACCCATGTCTTAGGGAGACCCTAGTGCAGTAGAGCCTGAGGTAGGGATTCTTGTGTAAATTTCTAAGGGAAAGCTCTCAGAAAAAAACCTCTAAGTGACCAAGAGAAGCAGGATAAGACAGGAGGAGAAGGAGCTTGGCAAAGATGTTTCAACTGAAGTTCAGTCTCCATCTGATCCCATTGAAAGCTGTGGAGGGTGCATTGAAAAACTCAGGTTGTTGGGCGTGAGGAGAGGGGGCTGAGCTTCTATACCTCTGCAATTTTCAGTCATTGGCAGCCTCCAGATTGGTGCGAGGCATAAACTACAAGGCATCACTGGACAAGGGGGCTCCTGTCAGCCAAGGTCAGTCCTCCAGAGAATGGGGACAACTGTGACTTGATAGCATCAGGTACCCACAGTAGTTTAAAGATAGAAGCACCTCCTCAGGTAAAAAAGAGGTGGACAGAGTATCAACAGCATTTGCTAAACCAACTCCTTAAATTAGAGCCCTTTTGCCTGCAATTATTTTGATGGCACAATGCATTTTCCTGTAACTCATTTTTCATTCCCCTTTCATCACTAAGCCCAGACTATCCTAGGTTGTCTATGGTAGGTTCTGCTCACCCCTCTTAGTAGCCACTTGGAAAAAATATAAGATTCCATGCTGGCTATAAGCTACTCTGAAAATGGTCCTACTAAACCTGTCTCACTATACTACAGGTTTGTGATGGGAATTAGAGAACATTATCAGCTCTCCCCAAAAGTCCTCCATCAAATTCTATTTTCCACTTTCTCAGCTTCTCCAAGCCATGCTTGGTGATGGAGATCTTCATGAAGAAATATCTTTATGCCTTGGCCATAAAGAGTCCTATTTTAACATCCTGATATATTAATTTAGAATAATTTCCATATGGTATACTGTTCTAATGGATGGTGCACCTGGAAGTTACACAATTATGTGGTACATCCCATTACAAGATTCAACTTCAGAAAAATCAATGTAATGATTTTGTGCCAAACTAGGTACTATTGTAATGCTCTGTGAAATAACAAAACGTAATAATACTTGAAAAATGCAATGTAAGTTAACCTAACTGTGAAATATTGGGGAGAAAATACATATAAAAACTTGAAAATCTTGGATTTCAGCAACTACAGAGAAGTTGTGAGTTTGGGGAACAGAGTTTGAGAACTACTGATGTGCCTACTTATACCAGTTGACAGCACATACTTGTTCTCCAAGCTAGCTCCACAACCGATCAATACTTAGTCTAACACCTATCCCCATTGCCACACACTAACAAAGTATATCTTATTTGACATTTTTCAAAACCAGTAAAAACATATGAAGTGATTATACTTGTAATTACCAAAAACTAGAAACAAACATTTCTCAACTGGGGAATAGATAAACAAAGTTTGGTGTATACAAACAATGAAATACTACTCAGCAACATAAACGAATGAACTACTGTCAATGCAGCAACACCTGTGAATCTCAAATGTATTATGCTTCAATTTTTATCACACTTTGGACAAGAAAAAGTTATAGGGAAAGAAAAGTCAGTGCCAGGTTTGGTAACAAAGGGGGACAAAGGAATTTGGGGGATAAAGAACTGTCAATATCTAGATTGTGGTGATAGTTACAAAACTGTATACTTTTGATAAAATTTACCAAACTATAGACTTATAGAGGTAAATTCTACTGTATGCAAATTATACCTGTAGTTTAAAAAATTATACCTGGCCTCACAATAAACCCATTGTTACATAAGCCCAAAATAACATTATGTAAAGTCAAAAATATAAATAATATATTTATTGATAACTTTAAAAGTCCCTGTAAATTTTTTATTTAATAGCATCAGAATCTTTAATTTTAAGAGAAATTTCAAAATATCTTATCCTTAAAAATGTTTAATCGATGATGAATTGCTCTTCATAATTACTGAATCCTAATCCATGCAGATCAGATTGGCATTTGTTGAAAACATGTTTAAAGTAGCCCTACAAAAAAATCACTCCTAACTAAATACCTCCCATCCCATTGATTCTTTTTCAAGGAAGTCATTCATATATTGCATGTATTGGAGCTGTGCTAATGACCTAGAAGCATATAAAAGTCAAACTAAGGCAAACTTTTTCTGCTTTCTCTATAGACAGACATGCAGTTACAGAATATCTTTGTAGATTATATTTCTGGTACTGATATAGGACTTGGCACTTGGCAGGAAAAGGTTGAACTCAAAACCCATTTCTTCAATGAGCCAATGAAATTGATATATCACACTTTTTTCCTACTACATTGCTCACTATTTTTATTTTTATTTATTTATTTTTAAAAAAATATATTTTATTGATTTTTTACAGAGCAGAAGGGAGAGGGATAGAAAGTCAGAAACATCGATGAGAGAGAAACATCGATCAGCCACCTCTTGCACGCCCCCTACTGGGGATGTGCCCGCAGCCAAGGTACATGCCCTTGACCGGAATCGAACCCGGGACCCTTCAGTCCGCAGTCCGCGCTCTACCACTGAGCCAAACCGGTCTTGGCATTGCTCACTATTTTTAAAGGCAATGTAAATCCATGGCAGGGAAAGGGATGGAACCAAATCAAGAGTAACCAAGTCAGTAGTAAAGATTTCCTGTTTTTGACACAATTTGTTCTCCAAGCTAGCTCCACAGCCAATCAATGCTTTTCATGGGATTCACAGATCTAGTAAGAGAGTTAAAATCATTTCATTTGCTTTGAGGCCAAGTTCAGTCAATATTAAAGTCAGCACAAAGGGATGTTTTCCAGGGGACAACAAGCAACAGCCAAATGAAGATTAAAATGCTTAAATACTTCAAGTGGAGAACATACTACTTATGTAAGTTTTAACATACTCCATTTCAAAAGCATGCTTTACATAATTTTGGAAAGTTTCTTTATAATATTTTAATATATTTATTTTAATGTTTTTATTGATTTTAGAGAGGAAAGAAGGGGGAGAGAGAGAAATATCAATGAGAGAGAGTTCGATCAGCTGCCTCCTACACACTCTCTACTTGGGACCCAGCCTGCAAGCCAGGCATGTTCCCTGACTAGGAATCAAACCAGGAACCTCTGGGTTCATAGGTTGAAGCTGAACAATTGGGCAATACTAGTCAGGCATAATTTAATAATATAATTTCTATTTATTGCTGAGAAATATAGAAACTGAGCATAAACTTGACTAAATCCAGTTAATTCAATACAATTTAGTGAAAGGCTAAAAGCATGTACCTTGGTTTAGAGAATTGTATATTGTGGGGGTGCCCCCTAATCCAAGGCAGCAGGCAGAACCAAACTTTAGAAACACATCTCACCAAGAAGGCAATGTGTCATCAGCTTGACTCTTGACTTTGTCCAGGTGTCCTTGGGAGTGGGACTATTGATATGTAAATCCAGTCTAGCATTGTGAATGAGGAAATAAGACTTGGGCCCACCCAAGGTCCTTTTATGCTAAGTTTTCCAGAACAACCCCCTTGTATTTTGGAGCATAAAATAAACTTGCTGCCTGGGCTCCAGGTCCCTGTCCCTGTCCCTGTGTCTCCATGAGAAAGAAGACAGATTCCCACCCAGCTTTCTTTTATCCTCTCTTCATTTTTCTTAATCCCTGGCTGCCTCCATTCAGAACCGGTTCCATCTCTCTTTCTGGGCTGGACATGGAAAAGGGAGACCCCTGAGACCCCGCAGTATATTCTGTGAAAGTATGTGCATTCTAAATGATCTTCAAGTCTGAGATCTCCTTTATGGGTGACATCACCATGTGTATGTCTGTGTGTCTGCAGGGATGGAGAGGTGGGGAGGGGAGCAGCAGCAGCAATTATCAAGCTACTTGGGGGCAATGACTTTATCTTTTGTCTCTCTGTAGCCCAGGCCCCTGGCCCAGGTACACAACATATAAATTCAAACGAATCTGGAATGAAACAGTGAAAATGAATAAAAGTTCAAATAAAAACCAACTATAAGCATTGACAGTGAGAGTTAACATTTATTGGTGTTAACCATGTATGGTCACTACCTATATATTCCACACATAATGTCTTATTGAACCCTCACAACAACTTATGAAGTAGGTACCACTGTCATCCCCATGCAACTAAGTGAAATAATGTGGCTCACAGATAATACACGATGGAATTTAAATTCAAACCCAGTTTGGGATCAGTTATCCTAAGTACTTCACAATATATCTTGCTGCTTATAAGACTACAACATTCATAAGTAAGGTAGATAGACACAAATGCTATACTTTGCTCAATTTTTCCTTATAAAAGTATCACCATATGAGATATTTCACACTATCCTTTTAAATTTTCTTTCTAATTTGTTCAAACTGAAACAAATGATTATGTAAAAATCACTCGAGTACCTGGTTATTTCTAGGCTTAGTTGATGAAACTATTCTCAGCAGATTATATTCATTTTATCTGCAAGTTTTAAATGACATGTTAGCCTTTCTGTCCCAAGTTTTAGGCTAAATATAGCAATTATGTTCTACAGGTGAAGGTCACTTTGGGGAATGCTCCATCTAAAAACTAGGACTTTTAGAGGTATCTATGGAAAGAGAATAAATGCAAGATCTCTTTAAATTTTAGAGTCAACATACAACTCGGGGTTGAGATACAACTCCTCTGTTTACCCATACATTTTAAGAAAGCATTTATTTAGTAAGTCATGCTTACTATTCGTAGGGGAAATAGACTTACTATTTCCCCTTACTATTCGTAGCATTCTCAGAGCAAACAAAATCCTTCTGTTAGTAACATTTGAGTTTTAAAGCATAATATTTATTATAATCAATTTGAGAGAAAAAATTGACCAGTTTAAGTAAATGTACTATTTATTAATGCATGGATTAGGTTAATTTCCATATCAATCTTCTTTTATTACTAGCTCAGACAGAAGCAAAAAATAGGGTCTTCATGGACATTTTTTGGAAGGATTCCTTTATATTGACCAAAGGAAAAGTACAAGGGAGAAAAAAGCAACTGTCATGTTGACTGCATTGATGACCCCAAGTAATTGCCTCCTTGTATCTCTCTACTTCGCCCTGTGACTACTTTGTCATTTCTCCTATCAAGTGGTAGAGTCTGTTTCCCCTCTTCTTAAACCCAGCTGACCTAAGACTGGCTTTACCTAGCAGAATACAGCCAAAGCGACAAAGTCTGCCAAAGCAGACTCCAATTTAGGCCCCAACATACCTTCTACTCTCTGTCTCTGTCTTTCTGCCCTGCTTCCTTCCTTCCTCCCTCTCTGTCTTTGTCACTCAAAGTCCAAACAGGCCAATCTCTTGAGGATAAGAGATGATCGGGGTAGGGAAGAGCTAAGTATCCCAGCCAACAGCCAAACACCTCTTAGAACCAGAGGGGTTTGTCAGACTCATGGCTGACTCCACACACAGGGAACTGGACAAGACCCGGAAAACAACCGGGAGTAGCCCAACTTCAATTACTGATTCACAGAATTAGCACTAAATAAACAGCTGCTGTTAAGTCACTAAATCTTGGGATGAATTTTTTATGCAGCAATAGCTGATACAGTCTCTCTTATGAGAAATACATGTAAAAATAATTCAAATAATATTTGAAAATTTGTATCAGACTTTAAAAAATTGACTATTTATGAAATAATTATACCCCAAGAAGAAAGTACAGTCATTTAAATAATTTTTACAATATGTTTTTTAAATTTATTTTAGAGATAGGGTAAGTGAGGGGAAGAGAGAAAAATACCCATCAGTTGCCTCCTGTAGGCACCCTGACCAGGGATCAAACCTGCAACTTGGGCATGTGCCCTGATCAAGAATAGAACTGGCAATCTTTCAGTGCATAAGATAACACTCAACCAGCTGAGCCACCCCAGCTAGAGCCACATTGTCACTTAACATAAGTGTAATGATATAATCTGATTTTCCTTGATATGTTTTTTATATATTCCTAATTCTTAATAAATGTGTTGAATTGAACTGGTTATCTGGTTGTCTTTAATAACTCAATGTTTTATGAGAATATTGATAGAAAATCCTTACGGCTCTGTCTGGATTCAGGAATAATAAGTATATGATGTATAAAATTTAAATTTAATATATAATTATTATTTTTTTAAAACATATTTTATTGAATTTTTACAGAGCGGAAGGGAGAGGGATAGAAAGTCAGAAACATCGATGAGAGAGAAACTTCGACCAGCTGCCTCTTGCACGTCCCCTACTGGGGACGTGCCCGCAGCAAAGGTACATGCCCTTGACCGGAATCGAACCCGGGACCTTTCAGTCCGCAGTCCGACGCTCTATCCACTAAGCCAAACCGGTTTTGGCTAATATATAATTATTAAATCTTAGGGCAACTATAATGTTCTAAAATAATTTAAACAAGATTGAGGGAAGTGACATTTATTGTCTTTGGATTTGTTTTGTTTTGTTTTTGAGCAGTGATTCATGATAAGAACACTTTATATTTCCATCTAGTATTTGTGTAAATGTATGTGTGCCTGTGTGTGTGTGTGTATTACTAGAAATCTTCTTGAAACATTATTTATCACTACTATCTCTAGTATTTTCTATTATATTCTGTTGTATTATATTCTACTGTTCTTTTTTTTTTTTTTTTAATGATGGTCTCTAACCAATAAACTGAGTTCATAACCTACTCGTGGAGCAAGACCTCTAGCTTAAAAAACAATGGCTTAGGAGTTAGTTTCCTTCTGCTATAAATCAGTCATAGGAAAATGTTTTGATGATAAAGTACTTGCCTAAGGGTTGAGTTGTTCTTTGCTCACAGTTAAGACTTTTTCTCCCTTCTGAGTGGCCACAGGTAGTTTTTCCAATATAGTAATGACACGATTAACAACTGCCTAATGCTTTTGTGATTACAAAGCATTTTTCATACATATTGCCTCAAACCTTCAGTGGGTTAATTGGCAAAGGAAACACAATATTGTACAATTAAGTTCAATTCTAGGTAGATCTATAATTTTATTATTTAAGATAAAGTGAACTTTCAGCAAGGAAGATGCATTACATCAGTTTCCCAGGTTCTGGTAACACAATTAGTTTTGAATGTGTGATTTGCAGGGATCTTCTTGAAAAGGCACACACTATTTGAACCCCAAAGCTTCCCCATTTAAAATAAGTCAACTCTGTTAGACAGGAGTTGTCAAACTGTTTAAAATTTACCACTTTGAACTATGGCCAAAAGAAGTTATCAAGGCAAAGTTATGTTGAAAACAACTATATAAGTTGTGTATAACTGGATTCTTTTTTTTCATGATAAGTATCCCTCCAAAAAGAGGGGCCTGATTTATAGTCAACTTCTAACAAAGTCAGTAATGTTCCTGTATTTTGTTTTGTTTTATGGATTTTTAGAGATAAGGAGAGGGAGACAGAGAGAAACCGCGAAGTGAGAGAACAATAATCAGCTGCCTCCTGCATGCCTCCTACTGGGCCTCAAGCTAGCAATGCAGGCATGTGCCCTGACCTGGAATCAAACCAGCAACCTTTTGGTGCACAGGATGATGCCCAACCAACTGAGCAACCCAGCCAGGGCTAATGTTACTTTATTCTGAACAATATTTTGGAAATAGACTTTTGCCTGAAATTACCTCAATTAATCCTAGTTTGGATACATTTAGAAATTTATACTAGCAAAACCTAAAATATATATATATATATATATATATATATATATATATATATTAACACAGATTTAAGAATCACTCCCAGTTGCGTATGACTTACAATTACAAATGCTGTATGTACTTTAAATGGGTCTCTTCAGGGCTACTTTAAAAATCAATACAGCAAATGATTTCATAGATCAACTCCTAATACATTCTGGCTTACAGGGAAAAACACTATCCTAACTTATGCAAATGATATTCTTGGGTTGGCCTAAAATTTCTAGTGGTTTTATCATCCAGGGTTTCTAAAACTGCAGCATCTCAAACAATATAAGTCAAAATGGGTAAGATTTATTCTAGAAAACCCTGTCAGATGTCTCCCAAAGTTGCACCAGTGGTAACAAAGGCAATGGGTTCAAAAGCTTCATGTTATTTTATTTAAAAAAAACACACAATAAATTAAATTCCATGAAATAAGTAGGACAAAGGCTATTCATAAAAATATCTGCATACAATATATAAAAACCTAAATGACCATCCGACCATTCAACCATTGGCCTGGTAGCTATGACACACAATGACCACCAGGGGGGCAGATGCTCCAACCAGTAGAGGAGGGAGCCCAATTCCCCACAGAATCAGCCATGGGTTATGTTTTTTCTGGGGCACTGTCAGCCCCAAATCTGCTTTACCCGTACCTCGAACCCAGAAATCAGTTTCAGCCCGATCCCCACAGGCCAGGTTAAGGGACCTCACCAGTGCACAAATCCATGCACTGGGCCTCTATTATTAGTATAATATAGCAGGCACTATCATCTGTCAACTCAATACTCATCCCTTTTTCTTTCATTTAAGATCAGCAATGCATTCAGCCCCTGCAATGAATCCTAATTTGTCTAAACTGGTGATGCTCAAACCTGATGGCAAATTATGGTCACCTAGGGAAAATTCTGGCAGCCTGGTATTGGTATAAGGGTAGATAAATGGATCAGAAGAGAGTCAACAGATACACCCCAACAGATAAACGGGACTGTCCTAAATAACTTTAACATGAGGTCAAAAGTATAATGTCACCTTAGATGATGTTTTATCTCAGGCCAATTGAATCCATACTAATTTTAGCCTTGAGAAAAACACCCGGTGTAAATAAAGGTTGTTCCCTCCATTCACTTCTCTATATAATGGTAGGTGGACTAATCAATGAAATTCTATACTCAGTGCTCCATACTGCAGAGGAAAATGAGGAGGAAGAGGGTTAATTGAGGACTCAATTTGCCTTGGTGTGCTAATTAGGTATTATTAAAAGCAATCTTAGAAACACTGTGGGCCAGCTGTATTGCTTATGCATGAAACAGCTATTTAATAAGATCAAAATTTCTCCAAAAGGAAGCTCACATTCATTTTAATGATATATGATATCTCTGGACCAGAATTATTCATTACCAATTTACAGGACTTGCTTTTTTCATCCTTTTTTCCTCCATCCCAACACTACAAATGCTTAACAGAAAGAAGGTGCCATGTAAAATTTTCTGGGTGTTAAGTGATCCCACACAGGAATCACAAAAATGTAGACATAGTTTCCCCAGGATAGCCAGCAGTGTCACATCACTTGAGAGACCTGGGTGATTATTCATACAAACAGGAAGAACTCTGCCCCCACTGGAAACTGAGACCAGCAGCTGCCTAATGCCTAGATACGCCCTTGGGAAGTCAGCTTGGTGAGGACAGTATCTTCATATTTATTCTGGCGGTGGTATCTGGAAGCCTTAAGTTCCCATCAGAATTTCATTTTTCCCTTTCCAGTCTATGATAAATGTACTACTCTAATCACATTCTTCAGCCATATTTTCTTGCTGTCTACCTTCCCAGTCTTGAATATCTGGAGTTCTGACTGAGCCCTCAGTTAACACCATCCAGACACTTCAGAACTGTTTGCCTCTTCAAGGATCTTGCTTAGAGCAGCTGTCAGCATTGACCCATCAGTGAGAAAATACTCATACCTGGACCCCTAAGTCTAGGGCAATAAGTATCTTTCATTCATAGCCACTCTCAATTCCAATCATCTTTTCTGTAGAAAACAAATGACCTTAAACTTTATCATCATAAAAGCTGCTCCAACTCTAAAAGTTTGGGAGGCAAAAAACTTGAGGTCCAGTCTCACCCACAAATATGTAATGGGTGTGGTTGGGAAAGCCTCTTTCCTGTTCTGTTAACCGGAACAGATGACTCTTAGAAGGGTGCATATCATTCTGGCAAAGGCAGGCAAGTAAGATATGACCATATACAGCTCTATAAGACCTGACCTCCAACTAGTCAGAGATGCAGCTATTCCTTACCTTACATTTTTTCTCTTCAATAAAACAAAGTCACTGGTAGATTTTGGGAGCTCTGGCAGGTTTTGTGCTTTTGACTGAATTGTTCCCCCTGCCTTGAAGGCCTCTCCAAGCTTTTATCCACCTGGCCAGCTCCTCTCCATGTTCGAAGGCTGCCTTCCCTACTCTTCCTAGTCAGATATAAAGCTTCCTACCCAAGGATTTCACTGAAGTTGGCCTACCCCTTCAGCAGAGGACATGCCTGATATCTACAACATTGTTCTTATTTGTGTCTCTTCTATAAATTCTGTGAGTAAAGGAACTATGTCTTTTCAGCTCTGAATCCCTAGCAGCTAGCAGAGTCCCTGTCATATTGTTAGGACTCAATAAATGTTTGTGAAATGACAGCATCCAAGTAAGATGAGATATATCAGTACTCTTGCCTCCCTGACCTGCAGCCAGCAATGTCGCTTTTAAGCTGTTGGGCTCAATAAATATTTGTTGACTAGCATATAGAAAGGAAGATTAAATGCATCAGTTTACTGAAAGTTTAAAATGGAACTTCTGTAAAAATATCTTACTGGGTTTTCTACTTTGATTAGACTGTATATTCAGGGATTTTTAAAAAAAGGCTTAAAAGATGGCAAAATATATGATACAGAGTATCTAATTACCAAGTACCTTACAGATGCAAATGAATTTTAAGGACAAGGTCACAGAAGCCCACAGCTCACAAACAATAAAGTAAAATAAATGGGATATTTTAACACAAACAGAAGATCATAGTGGTTATCTATGCTATGTGATCAGTACATGATTTGCTCTTTAATCTGCTAATGAAAATTTGCAGTTTTAAATCAGGACCATTAAATGAATTAAGACGTCTTTGACACACACCTTGAAATGAAAACATCCTCTAAACTTGGATTGTACATCCCAGTATCAGATTTTCAGATACGGGGTGTGGCCTTAAGCTTAAATCCCAGTTTGCGACAACTCCCTATGAGTGGTTTTCCAATTGTTTCAGATATATGTACTCATTCTCAGATAATTCTACATTCAGTGCACTAAGCCAAGAACTGAGGTGAGTTGGCCTGCCTATTAATAATTTGCACCTAAGACAAAGACAGTAAATCTCCAACACAGATAGAGTTAAGCCTCAATTCCTCAAGCTTCTAATCCACTGTCCTAATGGTCATAAATTTTGAATGGGTAACACTGGTAGCAGGAATAAGTAGGGGAAGTCATAGCTAATATGCTCAAAAAGGCATATCAGAGAGCTAGCATAGACAACAATCTGCCCATATTCAAAAGAAACAAACTGTAGTTTAAGATCTCTGGTTACGGGACTCATGTACAAGTACAGGCTTCCTTGTCTTTGCTGCTTCAAATTTACATACATGGAGGCTCACATTTCAGAGTGGATGCCACTTAAAATGGCAAAGAAGCACAGAACAAAAGGAAAATGATACTTCCTGCCAATGAAAACAGGTTAGAAGATGTCACATTATTTCAATAGGCTTCCTAATTAAGTTTGAAATCTTGCTACCCTTTCCCATTCATGATTCTGGTTCCAGTTCTCATGCAGCTTCAGGCAAAGTTTTCTTTCCAATTGTTTCCAGTGATGACAGCTCCTTAACCCAAAAGACTGTAATAAGACTGAAAAACCATAAATCACAGATTAAGTGATATTACTAACTTACCTTCAAAATATTCAAAAGTACTCATAAGTAATTCCTAATTTCTCATGAGACCCAAAAGAGAACATTAGAAACAATTACATCTTACAACAGTTCATTTTTTCACAAAAGGCTTTTATTTACTTAATATATTTTTGTTGTTTTTTTACAGAGAGGAAGGGAAAGGGATAGAAAGTCAGAAACATTGATGAGAGAGAAACATCTATCAGCTGCCTCTTGCACACCCCCTACTGGGGATGTGCCCACAGCCAAGGAACATGCCCTTGACCTGAATTGAACCTGAGACCTTTCAGTCCACAGGCTCTATCCACTGAGCCAAACCGGTTTTGGCATAAGTGCCTTTTTCAGTATGTCAAACATCTTGAAGAGCTTTTTGGAAAATTTTTATTTCTAATAACTACTTCCTATTTAAATCAAAATCTCAGATTTTTTTTTCATTATTACATTTTGTCAACTAAAAGACTATATTTAAAGATTTGTGAATCCTGAATATTTCATTTTGATTTTGATGAATATTCCTGAAACTCTTAGTATTATACTTCTGAAAAGAGCAATTTCAAAATTTTTTCTGGATTCTGAAAATTTCTTAAAACTGTTCTTGCTTTGTTTTTTTTTCTAATCTTCTTGTTCTTATAAGCTCTTGTTAAAACAAAAAGACTATGCCCTTTCAGAAGTAAATCTCTCAAGTTAACCATTCTTTTAGGAGGAATAGTCCTATATGGCCTGAAAATTAATCACCCAGTGATCCCTCTTACAAGGGATTCAACAAAGCTGATTCTTGAACACCAGAGCATCATCAGTGCTCTAATCAAATACCCAGAACTATGTGCAGAATGTGCCTGGCAGAAGATTGGGAAGACTAAAGCTTGACACAGATTTTCTGGGTGTTTGATCTTTTCACAGAGACTTGTTTTATTTGTTTGAATATCTTTAGTAGCTGCTCACAAAAATGATGTGTGGCTTTGACCTAAGGTAGCCTTCCCATTCCCACCAGAAGGCAAAACTTTAACAGAAGTTGTGTTAACCTGGTTCCCATAAACTCTGAGAGGGTGCAGCAGATGCTCTTGTTGCTCCCCTAGATCTGCTGCCACCTCCATCCCTTCTGAAGGTCTGGGCATCCACCCCATTTCTACATGCTTTGTTCCCAACTGCTTGCACACACAGTCTTGGGAGAGCAGGGTGGGCTGGAAGGGAGGGTAGGGGAAGGAGGGGAGGGAGTGTTCTTGGGCCCTTGGAGCTGCCCAATCAGTATGGAGAGCTGGAAATGCTGGGGAAGTTATATCCCACCAAGATGGCCCATAGTCAGTGACAGACTGATACAGGAGTATTCACGGAAATCTCCCTGCCTCAAGGAAGGTTATATTCTGAGGTGCACTTGTGCTCCAGAGCATACCAGGGGATCATGATGAGGCTGGGATTTCCCAGGAAATCGAGCCTTTATTAGCTTCTTTCCTGTCTCTGGCCTGCTCCCACCATTCTCTTATTCTTCTCTCCTTGGGTCCTTCCCTAATGCACACAACCTGCACCTCAGGGTCTGCTTCTGAGGACCCCAAACTAAGACAGGTGGAAGTCGCCAGAGAAGAAGGAATGAAAAGGAAAGAAAACTAATATTTATTTACACAGTATTATTCTTTCCAGACCCTGCACTAAGCGCATTACATGTATTAACTCATTGAATCTTACTCAAGGGCAATGCAAGAATCATCTGAGCAATTAAAAAAACAACAACAACAATAACAACAACAAAACCTCTAAAGCAAAGAAGGAGAAACATAAGGAAGAAGGCACAAGGATCCTCTACCTGTTGTCCTCACTTCTGTCATAAAAGGGCATTTTCCCATTCTGCCCCTTATTTTCAAAAGTAATAAAAATAAAAACATACAATGGCCAACAGGTACATGAAAAGACACTCAACATCGCTATTTATCTGGGAAATGCAAATCAAAACCACAATGGGCCCAAGCTGGTTTGAGCACTGGCCCATGAACTGTGCTCGAATTCAGAGTCCTGAATTCTGTTCCAGTCAAGGGTATGTTCCTGGTTGCAGGCTTGATTCCCAGCCCTGGTCTGAGTGTGAGCAGGAGGCAATCAATCAATGTGTCTCTCTCATATTAATATCTCTCTGTGTGTGTCTCTCCCTCTCTCTTTCACTCTCTCTAAAAGAAAATCAATGGAACAATGTTCTTGGTGAGAATTAACAAGAAAAAACCCAGTGAGATATCACCTCACACCTATTAGAATTGGCTATTATTGAAAAGACAAGAAACAGCAAATGTTGGTGAGAATGTGGGAAAAACGGGAACCCTTGTTTGCTGTTCGTGAGAATGCAAACTGTTACAGCTATTATAAAAAACAGCAAAACAGTTTCTCAAAAAAATAATATTAAAAATAGAACTAACATATGATTCAGCAATTCCATTTCTGTGTATTTATATTTTAAAAAACACATTAACTCAAAAAATATATGCCCCTTCCCATGATAACTGCAACATTATTTACAATACCCAAGATATGAAAGTAACCTAGGTGTCCTTCTACATACAAAAAATTTAATATGAATGAATAGATTTTGTCTATGTTGTATATTTACTACAGACTATTATTCAATCATAAAAAAGAATGAATGATGGACCTTGAATTCACTATGCTGAGTGAAATAAGTCATACAGAGAAAGATAAATACAATATGAACTCACTTATATTAGGAATAAAAAACAAACAACAAAAAAACCCCACACAAACTCATATATAAAAAGAACAGATTTGTGGTTGCTAGAAGCAAAAGGTGGGGTGGCATATGAAATGGGTGAAGGAGGTAAAAAGGTACAGATTTCCAGTTATAAAATAAATAAGTCAGAGGATGTAACGTGTAATGTACAGCATGGTGAAAATAGGTAATGTATTGCATAATTGAAAGTTGCTAAGAGGGTAAATCTTAAAAGTGGTTACTCATCACAAGAAAAATTTTCTAACTAGGTATGGTGATAAATATTAACTAGAGTTATCCTAGCAATCATTTCACAGTATGTACAAACTAGAGACCTGGTGCACAAAATTTGTGCATGGGGTGGGGGGAGGGGTGTCCCTCAGCCCAGTCTGCACCCTCTCCAATCTGGGACCCTTTGAGAGATGTCCAACTGCCTGTATAGGCCCGATCCCATTGGGCCTAAATGGGCAGTCAGACATCCCTCTCACAATCCAACTGATTTCCTGCCTACCTTCCTGATTGCCCCCAACTGCTTCTGCCTGCCAGCCTGATCACCACCTAACCACTCCCCTGCCAGCCTGATTTATACCTAACTGCTCCCCTGCCAGACTGTTTGCCCCTAACTGCCCTCTTCTGCAGGCCTCGCACCTCTAACTACCCTTCCCTGCAGGCTTGATTGCCCCCAATTGCCCTCCCTTCCAACTGCCCTCTCCTGCTTGCCATCTTGTGGTGGCCATCTGGTATCCACATGGGGGCAGCATCTTGGAGCACATGGGGGCAGCCATCTTGCATGTTCGAGTGATAGTCAATCTGCATATTACTCTTTTGCTAGATAGAAGTCTGGTGCATGGGTGGGGGAGAGCTGGTTTGCCCTAAAGGGTGTCCTGAATCAGGGTGGGGGTTCCCTTGGGGTGTGGGGAGGCCTGGATGAGAGGCCTGTCGTGGTTTTCAGGCCAGCCATGCCCCCTGGCAACCCAAGTGGAGGCCCTAGTGTCTGGGACTTATTTATCTTCTACAATTAAAACTTTGTAGCCTGGAGCAAAGCCAAGCCATTTCTGCTGTGATTTATGTATCTTCTATAATTAGGACTTTGTAGCCTGGAGTGGAGATCTAGGCCAGCCAGGGCTTCAGAAGCTTGGCTTCCTCCATCACCAGGGGCAATCCTAGCCTCCTGCCTCTCTCCAGCTCCATGGATGCTGCCATTTCTATTGGGATTCTATAATTGAAACTTTTTAGCCTGATGTGGAAGCCTGAGTGGCAAGCGCAGGTAGAAAGCTTGGCTTCCTCCATTGCTGGGGAAACCCAAGCCTCCCTCCTTTTCTCTGTGGTTGTAGCCATCGTGGTTGGGTTGATTTTCTTATTTGCTCCTGATTAGCTGGTGGGTGTGGCTGGTGGGTGTGGTGGAGGTATGGTCAATTTGCATATTACTCTTTTATTAGATAAGATACTGAGTAATCATGTTGTACATGGGAAGCTAATATTCTATAGTTCAATTATACCTCAATTAAAAAACAGTAATAATAAATGTTTATTGAATTTAAACTATGATGTGACAGCCTAATATATATAAAATCTCACCGCAGTGCAAAAGGATTTGGGAACAACAAGAGGTCGAGAGAGCCTTGGCCATTGTGGCTCAGTAAGTTGAGCATTGTCCTATGCACTGAGAGGTTGCTGGTTTGATTCCTGATCAGGGTACATGCCCAGGCTGTAGGCACAATGCCTGGTAAGGGGGTATACAGGAGGCAGCCTACTGATGGGTTCCCTCCCATAGATGTTTCTCTCTCTTTCTCTCTGTCTAAAATGAATAAAAACATCTTCAGAGAGAGAGAGAGAGAGAGAGAGAGAGAGAGAGGGAGAGAGAGAGAGAAATTGTATATGGGCTTGTGTTATACTGCCTGAGGTTATACGTAAGTGCTAGAGCTGAAATATGAATACCAATCTGACCAACTCCAAAATCAATTATTGTATCTACTACTACTAGAGACCCAGTGCACAAAATTTGTGCACTCAGGGGTGGGGGTTCTCTCAGTCCGGCCTGCACCCTCTCAAAGTCCAGGAGCCCTCAGGGTATGTCTGAGTGGGCCTAAGCTAGCAGTCAGACATCCTTAGGACTGCCACAGAGGCAGAAGAGGCTCCCGCCACTGCCACTGCACTCACCAGCCATCAGCCTGGTTCAAGGCTTCTGTCTGAGTGGCGCTCCCCCTGTGGGAGTGCACTGACCCCCAGGGGCAGCTCCTGCATTGAGTGTCTGGCCCCTGGTGGTCAGTGCACATCATAGCAACTGGTCATTCCTCCATTCGGTCAATTTGTATATTAGCCTTTTATTATATAAAACTAGAGACCCATTGCAGGAAGATTCCTACAAGAATAGAGCGGCCTAAGCAAAGATCCCTCCCTTCTCATCTCTCTCCCATCTCTGCTGCTGTGCTCGCTTCCTTCTCCGCTACCTCGCTCTCTCCCTTCTCCCCGACTCCACTTGTTTGATTTTCCACAGCTTTGCTCCCTTCTGCAGTGCTTGGCTTCTTTCTGCAGTGGATATGCAAATTAACCACCATTTTGGTTGGGTTAATTTGCATAATTGCTCTGATTGGCTTGTGGGTGTGGTGAAGGTATGGTCACTTTGCATATTACTCTTTAATTAGATAGGATGCCATATGACTGAAAACAAAAAATGAAACATTCCCTAAACAAGCAATAGAACATAATTTTCTAAAATTCCTTATGCAAAGACACCATCATTTCCACCTAATCCCCCTAGAAGAAGTGTCACGTTGAAAGACTGAGTTAATAAATATGTCATTTTAAGACTTCAAAAGAAAAATAGATATGGCTCCTAGAGAAACCTGGAACAAACTGAAAATCAAGCCAGAAAATGTATATGGTCAAGGGCCAAGAAATGAAAACAAACAAACAAACAAAAATCTTGTATCTCAGTCCACGAACCCTGTATGAAACATAGATATATTTTCCTATGCCTCAGTTTACTCATTTGCTAAATGTGTGTGCTTCTTTAGCATGATGGAGCAAGGACTCTGGGAACTGAGCATACTAAGAGAGGATGCTAGAGTACCTGTCTTAGAAAGTAAGTCAGTGTTCCTTGGGAAATGTACAACATTACAAGCCAGCTGAGTTAGAGAATTTGGTTTTAACACATTGATTAGATATAGCCAAATAGTCTTGCTCCCTTGAAAAGTAACAACATAATGCCATGCCCTCTGTTTGAGAAATAGAAATTATAGAAGACTGAGGAACTTCAAGAACATTAGGATGGCTCTCACATGTAAAGGGATTTGATTCAATTTAGACATTCAGAGCCACTATCTCAGAAAGAAATTTCCTCACAAAAGAACACCAGCTGTTTGCAAACTGAAGAATAAAAATAAAGAAGGAATTAGCAGAAAACACACACACACAATACTAATAAGATATCAGTGTCTGGGCAGAATTAAAGTAGTAATAGTTTTCTTTTTCTTTTCTATCCACGATGAATAACATAATTATTATTTGTCAATATGTAGTTTTGCCTTTCTGCCATGAGAGTTGGTGGTAATTTGCATCAATCATCAAGTGGTTGAATCTGGGTTAGCCTTGAGACTTGCTTCGACTCAAAGAATGTGGTAGAAGCCATGGTGTGCCAGTTCTAAGTATAGGCCTCAAGAATTTTTGCATGTTTCCATTCTCCCTCTTGAAACCATATGACCACTATTTGTATAAGCCTGACAAAACCTGCAACTACCATGGCCAGCTTCCCCCACTATCGTAGTTAAGTCAGGAAACCTCCCTAGTAGCACGGCCTAGCTTACTCAGCAGCTAACTACAGATGCTTGCAGGGGCCCAGAAGGAACCAGAAAAACATCCTGGGTGATCCCAGACTGATAAAATCATAACCCCAAATACATGATTGTTGTTTGAAGCCACTACATTTGGGATGGTTTCTTACATCTAAATAGCCACCTGGTACACATCTCCTCCTTTGTTTTTAAATTGTAATTCTCTTTATGATTGACAATGTAATTACATCATTTTCTTGAGAACAATTATTTTATGTTAACTATGAATACGCATGTATAAAATAAAATGTCCAGTGATATCAGATTTGAGAGGCAATATCACATGGTATTTAAAATTATAGGTTCTCAAGAGGCCCATGCAGGATTTGAATTTGAGATATCCTGCTGACCTTGTATAAGTTACCTTAACTTTTCTCATCTGGAAAACTTCGGAAAATAATATCATACAGATGTCATTTTATTTTTTTGTGAAAATTAAATAAATATGCTAAAAGCACTTAGAAAAGTGCCTCACATACAGCCAGCACTACACATAAGCAAACTGTAATGGTTAACAGTTGCAAAGCTCTTCCCTTCATACCAAACATGTATACTGCTACATATCATCTTTTTAGTTCTTATAGCTTCCCTGTAGTGTGGGTGGGCAGGTATCTCCTTTTGACAGACGAGGAGACATGGGCTCAGACAATATAAGGGACAGAACCCTAATTGCTGTTTCAGAGTCCAAAACTCTCTCACTGAAGTGCACTAAAGACCTGCCCAACCAAAAGCCATGCACAAAACATTAGCTGAGTAACTTATGGTATATTCATCCAATGGATTATGAGGCCACGATGACAGACCAATTGACCAGAAGGGGTTTTCATTAAATTTTATTGGGAGGATTAAAGCAAGATGAAGGAAAGTGTGTATGACATACCATTTTTATAGTACAAAGACAAAGAAATCTATACTTATCTATGAATGTGTGTGTGGGAGTATACCTATACTTATATACTCACACACATCACTATCTATGTCTATATAACTGTGCCTTATTGTGTGAGCTTAAAAAAATGATGTAGGACACACAGTAGCTTGTGGCAATAAAAGAGAAGTGAAATAGGGAGAAGAAACAGGGAAAGCATCTCCCCTGTCCCCCCAAAAATGTACTAGAAAACCTTACAGGCACACATATATCAGTAATACTATTTACAGAAATGGCTATGTAACAATATAGATATAGAATTATTGTTAATCTGCAATTGGCTTAATATGTGGATGAGAAGAGCTGCTATATAGTCAAATAAGTTATACCAGATTCTTAACTGCATGGGAGGTGGGACCCGAACGCCATGTTGTTCAAGGATCTATTGAACTCAATCTGAATTTTTACCATATTGTTCTGTCCTATTTATCATACAAATAGTTTTCTTGTTTTTTATTGAATGTATTGGAGTGATAATTATGAATAAAATTATATAGGTTTCAGATGTACAATTCTGTAATACAGCATCTGTATATTTTATTATGTGTTCACCACCCCAACACAAGTCTCTGCTTAAAATTTTACATTTTAAAGTAATATTGCTTAAAATTGAGATTATTTTTCTCTTTTTCAATATATCTGACATGATGTGATATAAAATATTAAAATATTAAAACATTACAGGACAAAAAAGTAATAATTCTCCTAAGCCAGACCATTTTACTATTTTCACAGTAGAACTAATTTTTTTTTAAGTTTTTTAAAAATATATTTGTATTGATTTCAGAGAGGAAAGGAGAGAGAGAGAGAGAAACATCAATGATGAGAGAGAATCATTGATTAGCTGCCTTCTGCACACCCCTCACTGGGGATAGAGCCCACAACCCCAGTTATGTGCGCTTGACTGGAATCGAACCTGGGACCCCTTGTTCTGGAGGCAGATGCTCTATCCACTCAGCCAAATCAGCTAGGGCACAGAAGAACTAACTTATCTCTTTGTAATAACTACAGGGAAGTTGAAGTCCCCTTGTATTTGATTCAATACTTAAATTGCATCCATTTCTTCCCCACTTTGGCCCATATTCAACCTTTTGCACTAAAATAAGCCTCTCCCATTTCTGTGGAATTGGAAAGCAAAAAACAATTTTCTGTTAATCATTCTGAGGCCTACAACACTTATTTCATACGTTTACTGAGTTACAATGTACACATGGTAAAGAACTCTAACTACACATAGTTTCATGAATGTTTACTTGTGCATACAACCATGGAACCACCATCCAGACTGAGATGTAGAACATTTCCGTATCATCCCAAAATTCCCAAGTGCCACTTTCCGATAGCCATGGAAGAAAGAAAGTAGGGTCCTATTATGATCTCTTATCACTGTAGATTCGTTTTGCCTTTACTTAAACTTCATTCAAAAAGGAATCATATGTATCCTTTATATCTGGCTTCATTCATTTAATATGATGTTTATGAAACTCCATCCATATTGTAGCATCTATTAATTGTTCAATTTGTTCTTTTATTGATAAACAATTGGGCTGTTTACAGTTGGGTATATTACACATAAAATGTTAATAAAATTTTTATAACTGTTTTCTGAGAAAAAATATTTTCATTCTCTTAAGCTCTTATGGTAGACACATGTATTATTCTAATAAATACTAATAAAAAGTTTTCAAAGGTTTTATAACCAATTTTTACCCCCACCAGTAATGCATAAGAGTTCCAGTTATCTATATCTAAACAAAACTTGGTATTGTCTTGTCTTTTTAGTTTTTATCATTCTGCTGGACATGCAGCTTATCTTTACCTTGGTTTAAAGTATATGTCATTATAAATTTTCTGTATTTAATTTTACAATAAGAATTCTCCAATATAAAATGTATAAATTTGACCTTAATTAGTAAAAACCTGTTCTTTCAATTCTTCAAATATTAGAGAATGAAAGCCTTTGCATCATTTAATTCTGAGGCAATGGATAAAATAATTAGGAAATGAAAATTATATTGTACAAATACACTATTGACGGTATACCACTTTTTTAGTACTAGATCATTTGCTTTCAATTGTTTTTTATAGCTAAAAAGAATTATGATGAGCTGTTAGTATTTGACCTTATTGCAAATTTTGGGAAGGAAAGTATTTTTAGTTTCTGAA